>OX030975.1:12400000-13600000 GCA_943735965.1 Eupithecia abbreviata
ATTATAACATTCGTATTGTGTGTCAATCAGTGCGTTCTACGAGTTGTCTACCTGTTATGACCTACGGAGCTGGGACGTGGACACTCACGATAGGGCTGGTCCACCAGTTCAAAGCCACTCGGCGAGCTATGGAAAGACCTATGCTCTGGTTCTCTGAAGGATAGCATTCATAACGAAATCATCCGAAAGCGAACTAAATAACTTTGGTTCTCTGTCGGATGATTTCGTTAGTTAATAGTTTAATAGTTTTCGAACCGACATAGCTCTAAAAATTAGCAAGCTGAAGTGGCATTGCAATTTTGGCACTTTTTACGTCAACTACAACTACCGGCAACCGAGTGAAAACACAACCGTATGGTGATTATGTAACTCGCGACCGGTTTGCGACAGGCGTAAATTAAGCAATCAGTGCTGTCAAACGCCAATTTTGACCAATCTTGACGTTGTAGCTCATGTAAAACTAATACAAAATTGACGTTTGACAGCACTGATTGCTTAATTTACGCCTGTCGCAAACCGGTCGCGAGTTACATAATCACCCGGCCGATGTCAAAAACGTCAACTGTAGTCAAAATGACGCAGCTCTCAGATACCAAATCGTTATTTCCTTTTGATATCCTGCAATTCATTGTTCTGTAACGCCAGGTTTTAACCGTCCCCTTGGGCAAGATCGGAAGGACTCATTCTATGGAGGCTTTATAAAGAGATATCGTGGAATATTACTCGCTATATTATTTGGAAAGTACAGATCAAAGGTAGAAGCTCAGTTGCGTGGAACTCAGTCACTCATATTTCATTTCGGTTTATCTCTTTTGATATTATATTCGTGATTCCTTATATGACGGTGTATTTGAAGAAAGGCAAATAAATAGAAGCTTATCATTATGGTTTTATTACCCGTCTTTTTATAGGCTTGTTGAGAAGGTTTCGTTTCTACGACCGAAACATAAATGTAATCGCTAATAGTTATTGTTTTTTTTTATTATTGTTTTGTTCTTTTTAATTTTTTTATGTGTTTTTTGTAGATTTATGACTTCTTAATTATTATATACAATTTGAATGGACATATGAAGTCTCAAATAAAAAAAAACGTATTATTTATATATATTGAAAACGCTTAGCTTTAAAATATTTGGTTTTAGATGCAACAGCAGCCTTAGTTGTCTCTGGATAGAAACCTTTTACCCAAAATAAGTGAGTAGTTTCACAGAGTATTCGGCCGTATAAAAGAAATAAAGCCCTAGGAGCTAACCTAAGCTCTCTTCAGCGCTCGGCAATATCTTAAATTCAAAGTAAACTCAAACAAATTCATTTAAAATTTATTCAGCAACCGTTTTGCAAACAATCGGAAACAGCTAAGAGTAAACTGCAGCAAGCAAACTGCCTTCCCGACAGGTACATCCTAACAAATAAAGCAAACACTCAAAAAGTCACAAGCTGTGACCGGAACTCCTAATTAATTGCCACTAGTTACAAAACAAACGGAAAACAAAAACCCCAGTGGAATGATTAAGCAGGGTAACTCGAAACGTGGGTTATGGGTATAACATGACTATGGAAAGAACCGAAGAAGTTTTGGGTACTTTTGGGGTAAGTTTCGATTTATAGCGCTCTTTATGGTGTTTCTTATAAGATTCTGGGCAAGCCTGGGCATGACGGGTCGACGGAATCCGTAAAGATGGATACTGACCGGGGCGTTACGGGGCGTAATGTGACGTGTTACACATTCTGAATGCATTATTATGACGTGAAGGGATTGATCGCTTTTTGAGTATATGTAGTCCACGGGCTACTCGTATAGAATGTCTGACAGTAAAATTTCAACAGCGTGAAACAGAATCCTCATCGATAAAACTACGAGCCAACATTAGGTACAACATATATTGACCTTTGTCTCTCTCTGTCTATGTCTGGCATAGAGAGAGAGAGAGAGAGAGCAACATTCGTCTCTGGGATTGTCACTCACAACGTGACCTAAGTATTTGAACTGGGTAACACTTTTCAACACAGATCCATTTAACATAATGGGTTCTCGTTCATTGATTCCCCCTTAGGTGAAAATACCATGAACACACTTTTTTAACATTATGAACGTTAGCGGGTTAACAACCTTCTTTGCGTTATGAGTTAGGACAAACAACAACAAATCCTTACGCACCGTACGCGTCGATACCGATCCAGCGGAGGCGTAACTTAATCGCTTGACCAAGCATCTGCGAAATCATTGGTCAACTACTCATAGTTCTAGAAACCAGTTAGCCTTATGTTCTAGTAGGCATTCGTGTTTTAAAATATAATAGCTTGCGATAAATCGATCCGTTGCAAAAACCTGTGAAAGCTGACGGTTGAAATGTCAACGCGACAGGTGCGTCCATGTTCCTTTGTTGGAACTTTCTTTGTATCCTGCCCGAGGATATTGACACCGACACTTAGCATAATAAGCATAACACCTTTCTCACCTTTCCCTCCTGGAATTTGAAAGAGCAATTGTTTATTAGAGACGAACAAAATGAAACGCTGGATTTATATATTTTTTTTTTTTTTAAGGACTTTATTCGCTTAGCGAACATGCCAGTCCCGTTATACGATCACAAACTGTTTACTTTATCTAATAATATCATATATCATTGTGTACGAAGCCTTAGCGGCCGTGCACTACCCGATATTAAACTAAGTTTATGTCTAAGACGTGGGTAATCAACAGATCGACGAGTACGTAAGTTTACATTAAAAAGAGCTGTCATAATTATTAACACTTCGAGTGCTGAAATCACACCGTATGTGTTTTCTACAAGTGACTAAAATGCGTAAATCCACACTAGCACAGCGGCTGAGAAAATACAGATCTGTGTGACTCAGCACAGCTGTAATGTTTTTCGAACGAAACGCATGTGCGGCGCAACACAACCGCTGTGTAGAGCAACAGCACGAATGGCTTAGGTTAAAAAAAGATCGCAGTCGTCGAAAAAAGTTCGCAGTCAAAGTGTTAACGTAGATTTGTTTTATGTTGTTTGGATGGGAACGAATTTAAATTATTAAAATATTGTTATCAAAACAAAAAAGTTGTATCGTTGAGAAAGAAAAATAAGTGACCCGTTTCAGTTGGTCAGTTTAGTTGGCTGGAGTGGTAAGACAGACAATTTCATACATTTACCGTTTAACACTTTGAGTGCTAAAAACGCACGGTATGAGTTTTCTACAAGTGACTAATATGCGTAAATCCACACTAGCGCAGCGGCTGAGAAAATACAGATCTTTGTGACTCAGCAGAGCTGTAATATTTTTCAAACGAAACGCATTTGCGGCGCAACACAACCGCTGTGTAGAGTGGCATTTTTTAGGTAAAAAAAAGACAGCAGTCGTCGAAAAAAAACTGCAGTCAAAGTGTTAACACCGTTTTATCGTCCAAAATTTTAGCCCAACATTGTTGGACCATCACATCAACTTTAGATATCCAAGCTATGCAACCGTTCCCATAGACAGCTTGAAATTAGCCCTATACAGTCCGAAACGGTTAAAATTGTTCCTTAATTTACTCTTTAATAATATTCAGACCATTTTAGGGACCTACAAATGGGTGTATTAGAAATTATTAACGAGAATATTAAATTTGAAGATGGAGGTTTATTTAAAGGATTAGGAGGGATAATGTACGCATTAATATTGGAATTAGGATGAATCTCGGAGAGGGTAAGAGAAACTCCATTCGAGCATTTATAAATTGTATGATTTTATGAAAAATCACATTATTGTCTTAAAACTTGTGTCTCGGTTTTTTGAGAATATATTCTGTCCCACTGCTGGGCAAAGACCTGCTCCAATTGTTTAGTTATGAAAACTTATTGTACGAACTAGATACCTTTTTTCACAGTTTCACAGTACTTTCGGAGCCTATTCAGTACAAACAAACAAACAAACGAACAAAGAAACAAAACTATCCTCGTTATTATAAAATAAATAATAAAATAAATAATGCTGGACAATTCACACAGCATTATCTAGCCCCATGGTAAGCAGAGCTTGTGTTATGGGTACTAGATAACTGATATATATAATACAATACATTACATAGATAGATATTTTTTATTATACATAGAAAAACGGCCAGAACACCCGGAACAAATATCTGCAGATCGTACACACAATTGTTCCGAGGCGGGAATCGAACCCGCAACCTCCTGCGTCGCAGGCGGACCTTCGCCCACCGCGCCACATCGGTCGTCAAAATTATTAATTATTATATTAGTATAGATGTATTATTTGCTCACTATTATGTTTTTATTACAGGTATAATTTGTGGTGTTATTAACAGTTGCAGAAATCATTCGTATCGTGAATAGGTAAGTCATAGTTATTCTATTCACTTCATCCACTAGTGGACAAAAAACGAAATGTATAGAAAATCAAAAACACTCAACACAAATTACACTATCACATTAATATTATAAATACGAAAGTTAGGATGTTTGAATGTTTGAATGTTGGTTTTCTCTTCACGCCAAAACTATTGAAAAGTTTAGGCTGAAATTTTGCATTCAGTTAGTTCTGGGCCTGGAATAAGACTTTGGCTCATTTTATTCCATAAATCAGTTCCCATGGGATATAAATAACATTTAAACTTTTACATAGAAGCAACGCGTGCGAAGCCGCGTGCAGAAACTAGTTTACAGGCTTAACGAATTCAAATCAAATTTGGCATGGCGGGAAACGCTACCTCGGAGGCGTATATAGGCAATTTGAAAAAAAAAACTAATAATAAATGCGAGCAGAAGCTAACATATAATTAAAAAATAGTTGATTTAATCATCTGCGGAGTATAAGTGTTTCAAAAATGATTTATTTCAATGAAAAGAAGATCCAAAAGCTTATCAAAATCCCTCCACAAGTCATTCCAAAAACACGTTTCGTCAACAAAATAAATCATTGTAAATTGTAAGGTGTTTTCGTGTTTTTAGTTAGTGGGCGTGTTATTCAGGTCGTAAATTAATTAATTAGCTGCGTGTTTAATATCCTAAATAACATTAATGTTAACTTTATTAACAAATGTGAGAAATAAATGATAAAAATCTTGTAACATTAAAGGAAACAATTTGTTCATGTCAATTATAATCTTTAGTAATGTAAAAAATTAAGCGAAGCCCGCTCACAATTTATTATTTTATGTCATGAAAGCTTTCTTCGAAAGATAAACTGGCTTTCACATAAATATGTGTGCACAAAATCAGGTCTGTTCCCTGATTCGTCATCATAATCAAATGGGACGGCAGACCGGCGGCATGACTGGGGAGAGGTCAGGAGCAAGACCAACGGGTTAACGTGCTTTCCAAGGCACGGAGTATAGAATAAAATAGAATAGAAAGACTGTTTTGACCATGACGACCGAAGTGGCGCGGTGGGCGAAGGTCCGCCTGCGACGCAGGAGGTTGCGGGTTCGATTCCCGCCTCGGAACAATTGTGTGTACGATCTGCAGATATTTATTCCGGGTGTTCTGGTCGTTTTTCTATGTATAATAAAAAATATCTATCTATGTATGTAATATATTGTATTATGTATATCAGTTATCTAGTACCCATAACACAAGCTCTGCTTACCATGGGGCTAGATAATACTGTGTGAATTGTCCAGCATTATTTATTTATTTATTTATATTTATTTATAACAACATAAATTAACAAAAGACACTTAAAGCATGGGTACATGTTGGTATGGAGTTGTTATGAAAAGGCTCTAACTCAGCATAATGGTGGCTAAGCTTCGTGAGAGACTTAGCCAGCGCTGGTCTTCCGTTAGTATATAGCAGCCGACTTCCTGAATTTAGGCTACTACTGTGATATTTTTCTTGTTAGTATATAGAAAATATCAATAATCGTTTTTGCCGATCTAGGATTTGAACCAACCTTATTTTTATCAGCGGTTCAATAAATTTCTTTCCGGCCCTGGTGGGGGCACAGAGAGGGGCCTCGAGGCTTGGCCTCATTACCCCGGCGTCAACTCGAGGGGTGACGACCCCTCGGTCCTTGGGTTTTGTGGGAATATATATATTTTTTCCCCCTTCTCAATGTTTTTTTTTTTTTTGGCTTCATTTGGTTTGTATATATATATTTTTCTTTTCATCAGCGGTTGAATACGCTAATTCCTTGTAATTTTTTTCTTGTTTTTATTATTTTCTTACCATGTAATGTGTTGTGTTATGTATAGTGTCAAGTAAATGTATTTTCTTTCTTTCTTCTAATGCTAGACCAAAGAAGCATACAATACAGAGTGACCAAGAAAGAACCGACGAACGCTGCCCGTTCGCAATTTCGTCTCATTTGGCACGGCGGCGCTAGACTAAATCCAGAACTATTCCCGGCTGAGATAAATGGGATTTTGTTCGTTCGTTCCTACTAACCTTTATGTCTAGTGTTGGAGAGTGTTCATACTCCAGAGTTCGGTTGACGATATTATCGACACGTGACCGTAACGTCTCATTTTTATAAGGAACTAGCGGCCCGCCCGGCTTCGCTCGCGTGGACATTTAACATTTTGCGATGAACGTAAAATGTATGTGCACAAAAAATCCTTTTGATTTTTTTGGGTTCGGGGTCGGAAACTGTCATGGTTCTTAACCAAAAAGTCATGCATGAACGAATATTAACCATATTATAAATTTACATAATATCAAAAATTCAAGAATTTATAATAAATAATGTTTACCATGATTAGATTTTTGAGTTTTCCAATATTTCGGCACAGTCACATGCGCTATTATCACGGAATAACGAAAGGCACTGCAAGTAAGTGTATTTGGCAGATATTTTTAAAAACATTGTAAATATCCGATATATTGAAATTTACTTTCATCAATTTATTAGTTTCTTTTCTTTTACGTGCCAATTTTTCTTGGTAATATTCTTGCAAAATGAGGATGAGTGACAAAAAAATATAGTAAGAAGTGTTTAATACCATAGATAATACTCAACTCGTCATAACTTTTAATAACCACCTACAGGTCAACAGTAATTTAAAAAAGCCGGTAAAGTCATCGCAGCGTCCGTGTGACATCCCTAGTTGTGTTTGTACAACGAAATTCTTCGCCACAGGTGTCACATACGTGGTTCTCATTTCACGTAAATGTTTGTTTCCTTGTGTATTTTGTTGAAAACTGCACTATAGTAAACTGGTTTTTGCTAGTAGCTCTGCACGCGTTGTTAAATGTTATTTCCTGTACATCCCATGGGAACAGATTTATGGAATAAAGTTCGATCGCGTTTAAAGAAGTCTGTTTTATTCCAGATCTAGAACTATATTACTTATTTATTTATTTATTTATTTTAAGCCGTTATTGTCCCACTGCTGGGCCTAAAGGCCTCCCTTTTCTCCTTCCACTCCTCGCGATCTATAATATATTGTATCTCTAGAACTATATGTTTGCAAAATATCAGTCCGATCCGTCCAGTAGTTTTAGCGTGAAGAGGTAACAAACATCCAAACTTTCACACTTATAATTTTATTATGCTACTAGCGGACCATCCCAGCTTCACACGGGTATTAGAATTTTTAAGGTAATTTTTTTACACCTTGGATTACATGATTGGAGTTTTAGTAAGGATCCCAAATGTTTTAAGAAAATATAAAATAGCCTATGTTTACCGCAGATGGTGTAGCTTTCCAACGGTGAAAAAAATTTTTCGAATCAGTCCAGTAGTTTCGTAGCCTATTCTATACAAACAAAAAATTAAACCTTTCCTCTTTATAATATTTACTGAATTTTTATCACAAGCTCGCAGAATGATAGATCTTTAATTAGTCGTTATAAAACAATATTAATGATTAATTATTATTATTTATTATTATTATTGTACGTGACCGCACTGAGTGGAAAGATTTGGGGGAGGCCTTTGCCCAGCAGTGGGACGAAACAGGCTAAATTAAAAAAAAAAAAAAAAACACAATTGTATTAAAACGACTAAACTGTATATTTGTTAATTTTTTATATTTTATCTCATACCTACGATAAAATAAATGGTTAGTTGATTATATCACCATTTTCATATATCCGTAATTCGCATATATAAGTTAAGATTCCACCCCTATGAAGTAAAATAAGTGCGTCAAACTTTTACGTTGACAAAGTTACATTCAGTTTGATATCGTGAGGACTATAATCTAAGTTTTAGGCGGGAACGATTAATAACCATGATAGTTTCAAAAGTTTTATTTAAAACCTCTTTAACGTAAACACATAAAACTACAGTTTTTATCAGAATTAAAACGTTGAATAACTTTATAAAATGACTGATGTAATGAAAACTGGCCAAGTCAAACCTAACCTACATAGATTTGACTTGGCACTAATTTATATCTCCATTCTTTTTGCCGCGAAGCCCACAGCCAATCATAATTTTTGTATTGAACTTGGCTCTCCTTTTTTACATTTATGTTTTTGGTGGGATATAATTTCTACGCCTAACTTTCCGTACGTACCGTCCACTAAGGCTGCCTTTACATTAGGTCGCAAGCAGTGCGACAACCGCGCGACTTGGTATGGTATGGTTTGGGAGGTGTACTCCTATTTCCGCACTTCGACTCCGATTGGTCCTTTGTTTGTAGTGTGTTTGCTAGTTTAACCAGCCTAACTCCGTCTCGCGTGTTTATCTATCTATCTATATATCAGAATACTCCTGGGATCTTCACATGCTTCGCGGAGTGACCTCGGGTGGTCGAGGATTTCTAGTCGTTGCGCTATTACTCCCTCGCATTCCAGGACTACGTGGGCAGGTGAACCGCGCGACTTGTCTTGATTGTCATAGACGACAGCGCGGCAGCCGTGTGCGTCACCCTAATCTTAACAAATCGCGCGACTATTGCACTGCTTGCGACCTAATGTGAAGGAGTCCTAACGGAGGTAAGGACGCGTCAAGCGGCGCGCAAATCCTAGTATTTATTAAATTCTATTCGCGTCGAGCAGTATGGCAGCGGAAGTTTTTTAATTTAGCCATTTCTGCCGAGCGACGCATGATATTTTTCATTTTCATTCTCGGAGCAATAATATTTCTATTGTGAGTTCAGAAGTATGTGGGTGATCCAACGCTGCGCTGTCAATAAACGAAGCTTGGAAATCAAATTGATTTTATTTCATAACCATTATCATCGGCCTATGTTAGTACACTGCTGGACATCCTCCGCCTAATGCTCAGCCTCCCCTAATGAGCGCCATAGCGTACTGCCTTCAGTTTGACGCAACCAGTATCTCCCTGCAGTCTTTCGCAGGTCGTCATTCCACCTGGTCGAAGGGCGTCATACACTACGTTCACCGAGTCGTGTTCTCTACTCAAGAATAAGTTTACCCCAGCGGTTGTCCGAACTAGATCTTTAAGAAATTAAATACTTAACATAAATCAAATTTATTTATAACGGAATATGTACCTAGATTAGATTATTGAGTTTTCCAATATTTCGGCACAGTTTCATGCGCCATGATCACGGAATAACTGAAGGCACTGCGAGTAAGTTTTACCGACAATATACCAAGAATTTTCGATTACGGAGGAAATGCGAGGGCTTACATACTATAATAACAAAAACCTTAGGTCTTGACGCATGGGCTGTTCAGGAGACTTTTGCGCAAACGTGGGTCGATTCAAGTTTATTGTGAGTTTATTTTTAGATCGCATTGTCTCACAGACATTTTGCCACACTATAATCTAAAAATTCGCTATTTTTAGATAAGAGTGCTATGACCCCCAGCATGGCTAATGTTGGGGGTCATGGCACTCTTGTATAAAAATAGAGTTTTATCAAAAGATTGGTGTTGGTAATAAAATCACAAGAGAGATATTAACCTTACATTTAATGAAAGAATAATATATCTCTTGTGTATTATTATTTTATAAAATAATCAAATTTTGATTAATTTATATAATAATAATAATAATATATACCCGCAGGGCAGCTTGTGGCGAGCTGTTGGTGAGTAGCGACACCACGGGTACCGAGTGCTCCCGGGGAAGTTCCTGGTTCTCGTCTCCGCTTGCGGAGTGGCATCCCAAGAGAACCAGATCCCCACCTCTTGCTTGCCTTTATTGGCCGGTCTGAGTGGAGTCGCGAGAGATGCATCTTAGGATGTAGACTCGGGGGTGGAAGTGTCTAATGGCGTAATAGCGAGGAAACCCGCTCACGAGCAGTCTTCGTGATGGTGAAATCGGGGCCGCACCTCTCGACACCCCTCAGTCGTTTGCGCCGATGTTGTTCCTCTCCGGTAATTTACTCCGGCTTTTTAAGGAACCCATCCAGCATTCGGCAAGCCACCGTCTGCCACTCTTCTTAACATTATGACTTGTTTATGGCAGACGTCCGCAATCTCCCCTATAGCCCGATTACCCAGTCCATCCATCCATCACAATAGCCTGGTTTTATTTCTTTCATTTTTCTTTGCAATAGTCTCTACACCTGGTGGATACCATCTTTGGATGTATCATATTGTGCACCCGAGGATAATACCCGCTATGTGTAGCCATTGCCTTTAGATTAACTTCTCAAAGGGCCTCTGTGCTGTTGGCTTCGGCCCCACGCAAGCCTTCCAAAGGACCGGGTCACTTTATGGCCCGAGATCATGGTAAATGAGAGACATAATAATATTGTGCACCCAAGGATGATACCCGCTATGTGTAGCCCTCGCCTTTAGCTCTTAAAGGGTCTCGGTGCTGTTCTTCGGCCCCACGCAAGCCCTTCAAAGGACCAGGTCACTTTATGACCCGAGATCATGGAAATGAGAAACACATAATAATAACTTTATTTCAGGCAACAAAGAAAGTGTACAAAAAATAACTTAATTAAATCCCATTATAATAAATAACTTAGAGACTAACATAGATAAAAATCATTTAAAATTAATCGGTTAATTTTAAATGGTTTTTATCTATGGTGCGCGACGCTCTGATGACGCACGTGCGGTGTCGTTTGACAGTTCCAATGAACTTCCTGAAAATGACACCTTTCTTTGATTTATGTTGACAGTCCTTAATAAATAATAAAAACAATTGAATTGAAAGTGCTCAAAATCCTAATGTAAGTAAAAACTTTATCAAACATCAGTTTGTCGACATTCCAGGAGGCCATTTTCTTCACTAGACAACAAGACACGACAATACCTTGCAACACTAATGGATAGATAAATTATTTTCATTCTGACGATCTCATTAATTTATTTATAATCATCATCAGCCCGTAACTTCCACTGCTGGACATAGTTGGGGGAAGCCTATGTCCAGCAGTGGATAAAGACCACGCACCGAACAGCGGTCCTGAGCCGCCTCCATCTATCGACGCCCTGCGACCTCTACAATGACGTCGGGATTTTTAGTGGGAGTTATTTATTTCTTACATACTAATGCCCTCCGGCCAGGTGTGATCACGACCTGCGAAAGACTGCAGGCAGATGCTGGATGCGGCAAGCTGAAGACAGGGTGCTATTACTCTCATTAGTGGAGGCCTATGTCCTGCAGTGGCCTGCTATAGGCTGATGATGATGAAACTAATGTTAATTAAAGGAAACTTAGTATTATTTTCACCAAAATACATTTTGAACTAACGACGATCAAAATGACACTTACAATTATAACAGTCGGGAGGTTTTATTGTAATTTTACGTTGAAAGCGTATCTTCCAAGGCCTCAGACACATTATACAAGGTCTTTGGCATTTACACAAGGGCTCTTAGGCATTTACACAGTGTAGCATTTGTTCTTACGCACCAGCGTGCCTAAGTTAATTAGTGCTGTAATTAAACGCGACTGGCAACATCTGTATGTTGACACGCGGAATTAAACCGTGCGGGAATGTGCGTTGGCACTAATACGTAATTTTTAGGGTTCAGAAAAGAAGGTGAATGGTCTGTACTATAGATACTACAGATACACATTGGTCGTCAATATAAAACCCTATAGACTCTATAGGGTTTTATATTGACGACCGATGTGGCGCGGTGGGCGAAGGTCCGCCTGCGACGCAGGAGGTTGCGTGTTCGATTCCCGCCTCGGAACAATTGTGTGTACGATCTGCAGATATTTATTCCGGGTGTTCTAGTCGTTTTCTATGTATAATAAAAATATCTATCTATGCAATGTATTGTATCAGTTATCTAGTACCCATAACACAAGCTCTGCTTACCTTGGGGCTAGATAATGCTGTGTGAATTGTCCAGCAATATTTATTTATATTCATTGAATAGGGAAGTCTATCTGGTAGGTACCTATTTGTATAATTATCAAAAGTAGGAAACCCTCTACGCGAGATTCACGGTAGAGTCGTAAAAATAGTATGCATATGTACTTATTTCTACTGTTGTTGTTATTCTCAACTCTGATAAGTAAATATTGCCTAAAACTTCCATTATATTTACACTATGCTTGTTAAATTTGGAATTCTCTTCAGCAACACACAAATAACCTTACAAAGTAGGCACCTACAAAAACCCCACGTAAGAAACCCTAATGACGTCATCTCATTAACTTGATTATGTTTCACCTCAAAGAATTGAAAGCACTAAAAATTCAGCAGCTTCAAAAAACTACCCTATCTTCATGGAGATAGGATTGAAAACCTTGCGCTTGTTGGTAGTAATTTTGTACCTCCTGCTGGTATAGTTATGAGAGAAAAATTGAAGAGAGGTCGGGTTGTGGCTGCTCGGCCGAAAAGGGTGGATTATGGCATCTTTCGTATTTGGTTACCCGGCATGTTATGTGAATCTATTTTGGCTACCTTTTTGCGGCGTGTAGGTATGTTTTGGAGAGGTCTGTTCAGTTTGCCACCAATTTCCTTACTGGTTTTTTCTTTTCCTGTTTCTTTGTTTGCAAACAAAACGAAGCCCATGCTGTATTTATATTTTTTGCTACCCAACACATTTTCGTAGCTAATCTTAATTCTAACCTTGAATGCTTGTTTTATCACACTAATTTTGCAAATGCGATATATGGCACCTGGCCCCTCGAAGGCAAACGTTCTGAATGGATCAGGCTGCTAAATTGCTTATTCATCATCAGCCTATAGCAGTCCACTGCTGGATATAGGCCTCCCCCAATGAGCGCCCTGTCTTCAGCTTGCCACATCCCGCATCTACCAGCAGTCTTTCGCAGGTCGTCATCCCACCTAAAAAAAAAAAAAATTACTTATTATGTAGGTAGTATTAGATCTTCTAAGTCTATGCGCTATTCCGTTTTTATATTAGACAAGGCCATACAAAGTCGTTGGCTTACTTTTTGGTAAGTTATCCGACGACGACGGTAAAAGTAGATAACACTAACTGTTATGGAACAATAACATTATGGTCATAAAAAAATTGATGTCAAGGAGTAAAAAATAATGACTGATAACTCGCAATCTCCTATCTGACTTGCGAAATTCTTTCACGCGTCTCATTTCTCCCCGATTTTGGGGTAAAATCTGACATGCGCCCAAATGCTTTCGGAACCGGTGGCCCGGAACAACCTTTGCACGTAGAACTGTGTTTTAAATTGTTTTGAATAATGAGATTTCCCAAAGCCTTAGTCAAATGCGGGGTGAGAATTAATAGCGCGGTAAGAATCGGGTCAGATGAGGAAAATATTAAAAAAATATGTTGGGCGTTCGCTGCACGAAAATTTGAAAAAGCCAGCAACTTCATAAAACTTTTACATAAAAGTTATCGTTTATGCAAGGTAAACTATATTGCATAGAAACCATCGAATGCATCAACAAGCTCTGCTTAGCTTGCGGCTAGATAGTGCTGTGTAAATTGCCCAGCATTATTTCATTTTATTTATAAATGTAACGTTACTGTTACATGCTATCGTACCTACTTTATTGATGTTTTTTTTTTTTTTTTTTTTCGTATAAGTACAAAACATTCAGGTTACTGTTAACCATCGGCCTTCGTTCGGTTGTCTCTTCTTTATTGTATTATTTCTTGAAAAAGTTCCAAAATATCACGTCGGGAATGCGAATTGCTGAGAAATACTAAAAATACCTTATCATTGACACAAAAGATGACAAACTGTATTATTACGAAGATCACAGACCCTACATCCATGGGGTGGTATTTGACGTCATTCGACTCTCCATCTGTTTACGTACAAGATTAGAGGCGTTTCACATTGCGCGTCACGATAGACTGTAGTACCTACATATGTTGTCTAAAGCTCCGATTGATAACTATAGCTGTACCTACCTTTTATTCTTATATTTATGTTATATTATATTTGTGTGTAAACGTTCGGTAAACGTAGTGTAGGACGCCCTCCGACCAGGTGGGATGACGTCCTGCGAAAGACTGTAGGTAGATGCTAGATGCGGAAAGCTGAAGACAGGGCGCTATGGCGCTCATTGGGGAGGCCCATGTCCAGCAGTGGACTGCTATAGGCTGATGATGATGATGATATTTGCGTGTTATATTTGTGTCACTTACCCCCATGATAAACCACTTTTTTTTTTTTTTTTTTAGTTTTTATTCTATGCCTGTATTTTGTGCCTGTGTCCAAATAAATGTTTTTCTATTCTATTCTATTATTGTTTTGTAAAACTCCTCGGAAATATATTGGTCTTCATGCGCTATAACCAACCGCAATACGAAGTATGGTAGAAAGCGCATTCGATCCTGATGCGCAAAAAAACTCCTATATTTTTTCTTTGGATGGGCGATCTAGTTACTGTAGATATTTTGTGCAATATCTATCGCTTGGCAATGACATGTTGACCTTATACTGACTTGTACACCTTGTAGAACTCTTTCGTACAAATGGACGACTCAATATCACTTCAACCGATTTCATGATACATTTTTTAAAACTAAGTTTTTAACCCATTTTCATTATTTAGAAATCGGCTTAAAGTTTTTAAACACGCCAAATTATTGTTCTCGTTTAGTTTTTTTTAAACACGCCATTTGTTATATTTCTTAATAGGACAAAAATACGTAGAAAGCCAATTCTCGTGTCGCCTCAATTGAAAGCCTGATGTCATTCGAAGAAGGTTACTCTCGATTTGTTTACACACAAGATTACAGTACGGGATGAGAGAAGCAGAGCTAATGAGATGGATCGAACGTGTGCTACGTGTGATTTGACTATGTCTGAGGTAATTAGGTTGTCAGTTATTTGAGGCCTTGCGTCATTACTTAGACAAAATACGAGATATGTATTTTATTTTTGGAATATTAGGTAAACTTACAGTTGAACTTTCTAACTGTAAGTTTACCTTAAATTAATACAAGGAATGGAATACAAGGAACTAGTGTGGGATTTCTTTTTACAAGCCTTTATTCCACTTGCCCTGTTACCTGTTTACTTGTGTAACAAATCGTTGTTGACAAATCTTGCAACTGAATTTTAGCCAAGACCAAGAAGAAGTAGGTACCATTGTACGTTCTATCCCCAGTTGAGAAACAATTTATCCTCGCTTAGCCTTACTTTTTATCCTGAAAAGCCGTCGGGTCATTGACCCGGCTAAAGCTGTGGAGAAAAGGGAATCCAATTGTTGTCTCCAGTGATTTCCTCGCACGTGACCGGTGACACGCCACTCACGTTTTATTTGCACTCTTTGCAAACATTTTTATGTGACCTGAAGGCCTAGTGAAAGGCGACGGCGCGTATTTTATTATCATCATTATTATTGATCCTTGAGCTTTTAAGAGTTTAATAGATGGCGAGTTGATTTTTCTTTGCTTCTTTTAAAGATAGCGAGCGACCTCCTTCAAGAAGGTATCGATATTAATTGTAGATAATAAAAAAATGTTGTACAACCTCAGTTAGCAATTCTTATTGTAGTTAATCACTCGTATATTGTAAAATGCAAAAGTTTAGATGGATGGATTGATCTTTTACTTCTTCATGCCAAAACTACTCATCGGATCGGGCTGAAATTTTGCATAAAGATAGTCTAAACATAAAGCCATAGCCATTAGGGTTTTTTTTATTCCCTACTTTTTATCACATATATCAGTTCAACCTTGGCCACCTTCAATGATCTACAGAACAGAAAACAGAAAGATCAAAACGGTAGCATAATGGTACCCACTCGATAGCACTATACGTTCAATAGTTTTGGCGTGAAGGAGTAACAAACACCCATCCATCTAAACATGCAAATTTTTCGTATTATTAAGGTCATTTGCTTTGAAAAATTAACATAACCTGGATCATTGATAGTGTCTCTTGAACCCTGATAATTGTATCCAGATACTAAAGTAACCCATCTATTGACCGGAAACCTAAACAGAAATATTTTCCACTTGTCTCAAAACATATCTGTATTCATTACAATCCTCTACAGTCTCATTCTGTCGGCAAGGGAAACGTGTTTGCAATATCGAAGCGATGGACTGAAATAAATGGCAGACTCTTGAACTGTTTGTTCCTGTGCATCAAGTGGCCATCGTGGCTATGAATAAGAATGAAATTTATTTTCGGCTTCAAAATAAATCCACTTAAATTTTAGATTTTAGATTTAGTGATTGTCTGTATATGAAGATATTTGTGCGCTCACAAAGCCAAGATTTCAGAAATTTGAAATTTTTGATAAAATTATTTTTTAAACCGCTAGTTTTTTGGAAGCTGGTCCTATATCGCAAAATTCACGGGTTACTGTGGTAAAAATGGAATTACATTCAATTAAACATTATTTATTTAGTTCCACTCGACTCCATCCATTGACCATACTTTATGACTATTTCTTATTCCAACACAATTTGTCATAAACATAGTTACTATTACTTATATTTGTATGTAATGTTAGCACGCCAACCCTTTATTTAAAACATGTGTTTCCTGGTTGGCAGGTAGAAAATGCCTCGGCATTAAGCCCGCCCTTTGTACCTTTAATAGTGCAATAAAGTTTAAATAAATAAACACAATCTCGCTCCACCGCCGTGGAAAAAATCCTATATCCTATATTCTCAGTTGACTTTGTTCAAATTAATTACTTTAGTTAAACACCTTAAACACGACGTTACTTCACACAATGGAAACTAATAAGATTTCCAACAACAAACACCCAAGCTAAAGGCAGTATCACATTTCTCGCAAGATGCTGCGTTGGATTAAAGTTTTGTCTGTTATTCCATCGGGAAACTCACATTCAAACTTTACTTTGCGAACTTTTAAACAATGTAGGCTTTGTTGGAGGTTTGAATTAAGTGCATTGTGGGTTAACCAACGCAGGCTCGAATGTATTTGCACACGTTGCAAGTTGCCAATCTGATGTTTCTTTACACTTTGGCGACCTCTGTGGCGCGGTGGGCGATGGTCTGCCTGCGACACAGGAGGTTGCGGGTTCGATTCCCTCGGGACAATTGAGTTAACGATCTGCAGATAATTGTTCCGGGTGTTCACTAAGCATAGTAAAAAATGTCTATCTATGTAATCTATTGTATTAAGTATATCAATCATCTAGTTCCTTGAACACAAGCTCTGCTTAGTTTAGTTTAGCGACGACCGATGTGGCGCGGTGGGCGAAGGTCCGCCTGCGACGCAGGAGGTTGCGGGTTCGATTCCCGCCTCGGAACAATTGTGTGTACGATCTGCAGATATTTGTTCCGGGTGTTCTGGTCGTTTTCTATGTATAATAAAAAATATCTATCTATGTAATCTATTGTATTAAGTATATCAATCATCTAGTTCCTTGAACACAAGCTCTGCTTAGTTTGGCGCTAGTTTATGCTGTGTAGATTATCCAACATTATTTATTTATTTACATTTCACAGAAGCTTCTGACTCTCGCTCGCGAGACTTGACGGCTGTAACTACGTTCAAACGATTGCACAGATCGAACGGAAATTTAGAAATATAGTCTTGAGCCTATAGTACCTATATCTGAAGACGTGGGCAGAAGCAGTGGTATTCTGAATTCATATTTTCGTTTAGGTAAAAACGATATTGTAGCGGTCGCAGGATGTACTTGGATTTATATTTATCACTCTTCCAGGTTGCACGCTTTTACAAATAATAATGATGTAAAGTTCAAAATCGTTAAATATTTTTTGTAATTTTGTTTATTAATTTCTTGTTTTGATTGAATTGATTGAAGGAGGCGGCTTAGGAACCCTATTTATGGCGTCGTTGTCGAATGGGGAGACCTAGGTCCAGCTGTGGACTTGCGTGGGCTGATATGATAATTATGGAATATGTTTTCGCGTATCGGTTCTTGTTGATAAATAAATAAATAAATAATGCTGGACAATTCACACAGCATTATCTAGCCCCATGGTAAGCAGAGCTTGTGTTATGGGTACTAGATAACTGATATACATAATACAATACATTTCATAGATAAATATTTTTTATTATACATAGAAAACAACCAGAACACCCGGAACAAATATCTGCAGATCGTACACACAATTGTTCCGAGGCGGGAATCGAACCCGCAACCTCCTGCGTCGCAGGCGGACCTTCGCCCACCGCGCCACATCGGTCGTCGATGATGAACCTTCGATCTTGATATTGAAAGTCAGAGATAGCCTACTCAACTAAATAATACATAGGTAATTTCTTTCGCCTTACTCATCACATCACAAGCCAAACTAGCTCGTAGCACACAAATAATAAGATTAGAATTGCTGATTCGCCAATCTACATAATTGATTCAAGTACAAACAGAAGCCAAAACTTCGTAAAATGTTGTAGACGGAAAAGTTGCCGGAATCTCAGCTGGCCAATCGTTTTTGGGAAATTTGGTGGACGTCACAAATTAGATCTAATTTTAGACACGGCTATCGTTGAAGGGCTTCGGCCTTGTACAGTCGGCTGCACTAAGATACACTCTAATACTTGACGACCGATGTGGCGCGGTGGGCGAAGGTCCACCTGCGACGCAGAAGGCTGCGGGTTCGATTCCCGCCTCGGAACAATTGTGTGAACGATCTGCAGACATTTATTCCGGGTGTTCTGGTCGTTTTCTATGTATAATAAAAAATATCTATCTATGTAATATATTATGTATATCAGTTATCTAGAACCCATAACACAAGCTTTGCTTACCATGGGGCTAGATAATGCTGTGTGAATTGTCCAGCATTATTTATTTATTTATTTAATACTGTTTGTCTCCGTAGTCGCCGCAACTAACGGAGCAGGATAGGTTTAAGCTTATCAGAATTGGTTAGAAAAGGAGGAAAAGGAGGTTTTACTCGTACGTCTAGGACTCACGGTTATCGCATTCTGTCGCCGCGTTATAAACGACTAGCTGCGCCTCGCGGTTTCACCCGAGTGTTGATAGATGTTTTGGGTAATGTACAATCTATCTTTATGAATTGTAGCCTATGTGGTATTCTGATATGTAAGCTATATTATTGTGAAGTTTCATCTAAATCCATTCAGTAGTTTTTGCGTGAAAGAGCAACAAACATATGTACTTACATACGTCCTCACAAACTTTGGATGTTGTGTTATACGAACAGAGCTAAATGGTACGAGCAACGACATTTAAAGGAATAAATGACGTCATGCTGTCGATTCTTATAAAATTAATTATTGGTAAACCTAATAAATAATAGCTCAAAGAATTAGCAAGCTGAAGTGGCAGTGGGCCGGCCATATTTCGCGAAGAACCGACGGCCGCTGGGGCAAACGTGTTCTTGAGTGGAGACCGCGACTCGGTAAACGTAGTGTAGGACGCCCGCCGACCAGGTGGGATGACGACTTGCGAAAGACTGCAGGTAGATGCTGGATGCGGCAAGCTGAAGACAGGGCGCTATGGCGCTCATTGGGGGAGGCCTATGTCCAGCAGTGGACTGATATAGGCTGATGATGATGATGATGATGATGATAAATGGGTTTAAACTCAGATCACGTTGGACAACGTATTGGAGTACATATTAACGCAGCCAACTGTATCAAAACAACCTACAAGCATACCCGTCTAGAATTAATTGTATGCCATGGAACTCTGCATTTGCGTCACTGTAAGAGACTACCTACGTAACGCCGACGCACATTTCTCTCATACTATCTCATCATCATCAACCTATGTTAGACCACTGTCCACTGCTGGACATAGGCCTCCCCCAATGAGCACCATAGCGCCCTGTCTTCAGCTACCTACGTAACGCCGACGCACATTTCTCTCATACTATCTCATCATCATCAACCTATGTTAGACCACTGTCCACTGCTGGACATAGGCCTCCCCCAATGAGCGCCATAGCGCCCTGTCTTCAGCTTCACGCATCCAGCATCTGCCTGCAGTCTTTCGCAGGTCGTCATCCCACCTGGTTGGAGGGCGTCCTACACTACGTTTACCAAGTCGTGGTCTCCACTCAAGAACAGGTTTGCCGAACGCCGACGCACATTTCTCATACTGAATTTCCACTAGAGCAGAGAAGAGATTCAAATTCAAATGTTTTTATTTTCAGGCTTAGAAAATAAGCACTTAGACAAGTATCAATATTTATACTATTCATTATTATCAAATAACATTATTTTTATTTTAATGTTAGTAGTTATGCCGTACGTGGGCCTCATGAAATCCCTAACGTAGCTTGAGGTACCTAGTTCAGTTAGGTCCATGCTTTCCACTAGTCAAATGATATAATATACAAGCTGAAAGATATTTTACGTTAACGGTACCAGTCCTTGTTGGTTCTGATTCATAAAAAAAACAAGTTGATGATTGAGATGAGAAAACTTTAGTTTGCTTTTCGACCAGTGTTGAGCCGCGTAACTTAGCTGCATATAATGCGTCAAACAGAGCCAATATTCGATGTCAAGTCTATTCGTTGTGTTTGACACATTCCATGGCTGAACCTTTGCAAAACATCTATAGGTGGAAGAATAGGCCTAAATCAGCAAATCGTCACTAGCTTCTGAAAACTGGCGTCCGAAATAAAGTTGAAAGATACACTCGCCCATTGCACTCAGGTATTGGTGTACCTGAGGGCAATGTGCTGGATTTCTCTTATAGGTTATGATGACGATTATAGTCTACAGTAGTCTGCTATCCCAGATTCAAACTCCGCTATTCTACAAATACTCAGACATCAAACACAAAAAGGTCGAATTCGTATTCCCTGTTAAATTAATAGTGGTATACCACTCCCTTTACTGCGCCCACGCACGCCGCCGTGAACACTTGATTGGTGGAACAATGCCGCCTAGCCGCCACGCCTATCGCGACAGACATGCTGGTAACCCTGGCGGGACGCCAGTGGACAATTGATGGGCTGTGACCGGTCACTACTTTTCTATTGTTATTTTAATATTAAAAAGTAAAAGTTGTTTTAATACATCAAATTAAAAGTTCGTCTACTAATCTTAGTAGTGCAGTCAGTCTTTATAAAGTAGCTCTTTGTTTTAATATTAACAATAGTATTAATCATCAATCAATGAATCTAGCCCGTGAGCACCGATTGCTGTGTGTTGGCCGTCTATTTATTGCCATTCTGGCCGGTCTTATAGGTATTAATATACCTCTTCCTTTATGGCTATATCGGCCATGTCGTCTAACCATCTGGCGTGTGGCGGTAGAAGCGTTTCTGAGGAGTAGGTTCAATGACAGAAATCAGCGGGAGGTCTGCACAGATTCTGATTTCTGTCACTGAACTCCTTTCTTGTTAATACTGTGGTCAATCTTCCATGTTGATAGCAACTCACCTGTGGGATCCGAAAACAACCGAACAACTTTCACTGGTATCATCTTATTCACTGAGTCAGTTATTTACACCAAACAATAAAAAGACCAAGAAACAAAAATAATAAGTATCTATAACATTCCATCTATCCTTGTACTTGTCCATATCCATAACCACTTGCAACCCACACGACTTAGTTTAATCGGCCATATTGGTGTTATTTTAGGAAAGCACTTCACCGAGAATGTGTAATGTCTATGTCACAACCAATACGCAATCTATTTATTACCATTATCAGTTTCCCGGTCGGAGCTGACGCAACAGGTGTTCTGGACCGCCGCCAGGATGCGATTCCAGGTTGAATGCAGATGCACTTCTGGTGAACCTTGAGGGTCTTTAGTCGGGGGTGATGAACTTTGCTCTTTATGAAGGTTTAGAATACTAATGGTGGCATACGTACAACTGAGATTAAATGAAATTGAGCTAGATACGAACATAAAGCGATATAAATGCAATTAGCGTTATTAAGATCGTTTGAGTACAGTTGTGAGCTTTATTTGTAAAATCATATAATTATCTCGCTTTCCTGATTGTAGTTTTTTTTTCATTATTCATTATTGACGACCGATGTGGCGCGGTGGGCGAAGGTCCGCCTGCGACGCTGAAGGTAGCGGGTTCGATTCCCGCCTCGGAACAATTGTGTGTACGATCTGCAGATATTTGTTCCGGGTGCTCTGGTCGTTTTCTATGTATAATAAAAAATAAATAAAAAATATCTATCTATGTAATGTATTGTATTATGTATATCAGTTATCTATTACCCATAACACAAGCTCTGCTTACCATGGGGCTAGATGATGCTGTGTGAATTGTCCAGCATTATTTATTTATTATTATTGTCATTTACAAGCCGAAGTAAAGCCAAAATGATTTATGCCAAATGGAAAAATAAGTTTCAGTTCCAATTGAAATAGAAATAGAAAATATTTATTTACGTTTCATATAAAATAATACAAATAAGGAACTAATAATAATAAAAATAACAAATTAGGAACTAATAAAATAATTTAAAAACGAGAACATAAAAAGGCTACCGACTCAGCATTAAATGCTACAATGACACAAGTGCTGCATGCAACATGCAGCGCTGGTTTTCAGCGTCAATTGTAATGTTATGTGATCATAAAAAATCTGGTTTTTTTTGGAGTTACTGACCTTTTTCTTATTATTGCGGTCATTATCTATTATCTATATTATTAGGTTTGGTTCCGACGGAAGATCAGCGTTGTGATAGCTATGCACAATGGCTATCAGCTATCAGCTAGAGAGACATATGTTACACCTGACTGTCTAGCTAATAAAAAAAAATATCTTATAAAAAGTAAGTCCGTTTTTGGCCATAAGTTTAGATTTTAAGCATGTTTTGTTATAATAATTAAGGGCTGTGGATTTTGTTAATAAATAAAATAAAATAAATCACAACACAATGCTGAGTCGGACGCCATTTTGTAGCATTTAAGTTTTTTTTTTCAATTAGTTAGTAGTTATGTAGTATTTATGGTGTTGGGTAGTTAAGGAATTAGTTTAGTAAATTTGTTAACTACAAATCAAAGTTGTTTGCTACAAATAAAGATAATTCTATTATATTCTATTCTATCTTTATTCCGATAAAACATCGCAAATCACACACGTACTCGTAGATCAAAAGCGTGCACTATAATATAATCTATGCCATGCGCTTGCGCCGCGTTCAGCTAATCGCTCTCGAGTGCCGTCAGTCGGTAACCGGCGCATGAGTTACTGTTTTCTGTTATTAACTGCCAGTTTAGTGAATTAAATCGTATATACGGTTATGCCACTTATTCTCTTCAATACTATCTGTGAACACTTTTCATTGGCCGTCTATTATATATATATGTATATATATATATATATATATATTGTTTATAGGTTTGTAGTAAGCAGTAGCAATTATAGGTTACTATCAGGAATTGAAGAACTCGTTTTTCGCTTGATAAATTTAGAAAAAAACTAAAATATTACAAAAGGAAGTACATGGTGCCGAACTTGTGTGGAGTGGCAAACGACTTTGGAGGGCTAACCCAGCAGTGGGTGAAGTCAGGTTGCGGATGATCATGGTGATGAATTAAAGACTATTCCAAATCAATAAACCTAGGACAAAATACAAAAATAAACAAAATAAGGTATTCCATATTAATAAATGTATCTATGTTATGGCCAATGATTTGCTCCATGACGAAATTTCTCTAAAATAAAAGCATTCTCGCAAGTGCTTTGTAAAGATAGAAATATATTATTTGTTAATTTAATTTCGAAAGGTATTTTTATAGGTCTTGCCTGAAGAATTCGTCTCTAAATCGCAGACCCGAAATTAATAGCCCGAAGACATTGATGGCCGGCCCGCATTGTTATTGTGAGATATTGCCGTCAGCTGTTCATAACATAAATAGTATAAAGTTTACGTGATTGTTTGAATGTCTGTTACCCACGAATACTTGACAAGTTTATTAAATAAGTCGTGATTTTTTGACAGATTTCGATGAAAGTCTGTAAAAAATTAAGACTTTCTCAAACATGTAAGTGTCAGTGGTTTTCCCCATATCCCTGTGGAGAAATATCTTGCTCTAGCCTTCATATAAAGAGAGACAGCATTCAGACGTATAGGTACATGGGTGTTCAGGCTATATTCTGTGTATAATAAAAATATTTATCTTTAATAATAATAATAATAATGCTAGACAATTCACAAAGCATTATCTAGCCCCATGGTAGGCAGAGTTTGTGTTATCCATTATTTATTTATTTATTTATTATACAAAGCGACGAACATGCATACTTTATGATAATAACTTATGCTACCTATTTATGTCCTCGGAATTTACATACATAGATATCGTTACTGTCATGTGCGTAACTCTTAGGGCCTGTTTCACAATGTCCGGATAAGTTCTGCATAAGTTCTATATAAGCTATTTGTAACTTATCTGTTGTTTAAACATCATTCTTACGTTTCACGACTGCCAAATAGCGCTAACTGTGACATAAAGTCGTCCATAAGTTATCGCTCAGATGGAGCGGCAAATAGCATACTTAACTGATAGACAAGTGTTGGACAGATGTTAAAACAGTTAAACAAAAACTCACTCACTTTTCATTTTGTGCTATTCAATTCAAGTCGTCATTTTGTGTACTTAGCGGAGAGCAACAAGCGTGGTGTTTTATAGATACGATGGAGATTTTTGAAACTCTTGAAGATGAGTTGGATGAATATTTGGATCACCTGATATTACCACGTAGGAATCCTGTATTTCGAGATAGAATAAACTATTTGGAGACGTTAGACGATACGGACTTCAGGATGCGGTTCAGGCTTACTAAAGAAGCTGTGATGTTTGTGTATTCGTTGATTGAGAATGCAATTTCTTTCACTTCAGAAAGGTAGGCATTACAACTTGGATTTTTTCTATACTAGGTAACTACCTACCTACTAGGTAAATGTACCTTTCACTCAAAAAAACCTTATTATACCTACCTATCCTTGTTTCAGAAATCATGCTATAACACCGATTACTCGCCTACTGTTGACTTTGAGGTATTATGCAACTGGAAGCTTTCTCACAGTAGTAGGTGATTTTTCTGGTGTCAGTAAAGCATCAGCCAGTCGCATTGTCAACCTGGTTTCACAAGCTATTGCACGGATGGGGCCACAGTTTATCAAATTTCCAAGCAACACTCACGAAATCCAGCAAGAGTTTTATAACATCGCGAAATTTCCAAGACTTGTTGGCGCTGTTGATTGTACGCATGTTCCTATAAAATCTCCAGGTGGAAACAATGCAGAAGATTGGAGAAATAGAAAGTCGCAATTTTCTTTCAATGTACAAACTGTAGTCAGTGCAAAGTTGAAGATTTTGGACATTGTGGCTAGATGGCCAGAAGCAGCACATGACCAAACAATATTTAATAATTCGTATTATTTAACAAAGACTTATAAACGGTGAATTTGGAAACTGTATGATTGTTGGTGATAAGGGCTACGAAAATACTTCATATTTGCTAATACCACTCCAGAATCCCATTACTCCAGCAGAACACCTGTATAATGAGTCGCAGATAAGGAGCAGAAATGTAGTGGAAAGGACCTATGGTGTTTGGAAAAACCGTTTCCCTGTTTTGTCCAAAAAAATTTTATTGAATTTGTCTCGTGTACAGGCTGTAATAGTGGCATGTGCAGTATTACACAATATTGCCATTGATATGCGAGATAACCATTTTGAAAGTTTCCATCAAGCAGATGAACCAGATGAAGATTATCATATTAATCAAGGCCAACTAGAAAATGCAGGAAACACAACAGTGCGAAGTAATTTAATAAATTACTATTTTGCTTCACTACTATGACTTAGAAGGCACTGACTGGGGATTGTAAAACATTGTAGAAAAATAAATTAAATGTTGTCAATCATTTTTCTGTTTTATTCAACCAATATTTTTTTTCAAGATCCCATACTTGTTTCTTATGTTGTCTTTCTTCTTCTTCAAACACCCATTGCTTTCTTTTGTTCAGCAGCTCTTCCTCCAGAATAGTTTTTTGCATTACAGCAATCTCCAATTTTGACTCTGCAACTCTTTCAAATGGCCTTTTCTTCGTAGAGGCTGAAAGAAGATTTATTTTTTTATACACCAAATACATATTTTTAGTTAGCCGTTATACACTTCATACCTTCTGATTTATGACCTACACATCTAATAAACAATAAGAAATTATTTTATTGCTAGGAACTTACATAAAGCAGGATGTTTTTTGGAACGCAGAGATTTTGGCTTCCAATTAGTCCACTTTTCCTCATCATTCGCCCCATTAAAACCAGTTTTTTTAGGGGTAGCCTGATATTCACCTGAAAATTTAAATAAAAGGTCAGTGCTTGGTGTATGGACTATTGTATGTTCATCAACAATACTGAGACACAACAATTAACTTACTTAACTTTCTTTTTTGAGGCGATGCATAGTCAGAATCATCTTTCTGTTGTGATCCTTGATTATCAACTGAAAAACAATTAAAAGGTCAATGTCTGGTGGATGAACTCTGTACAATATATAGTATTTCTGTATAACCGAATTAATTTGCTGTCTTTACCATTTGGTAATTAAACTGGTGTATGTTGACTTGCATAGAGAAGACGTATGCATAATGTAGAAAAATATCTTACTTATCTGAGGTTCTGGCTCCACATCTGCCTCAGACAGGATATTATCATGCACAATGTCCAAATTTATCATGGTATTTTTTGATACCTGGCTCAGTGATATTGGCTGAGTAAAATCTGCAACATAAAGAAAATTAACTTCAAGGCAAGTCGAAATGATATAGCTTAGTTATATATATACATTTATTTATGCACTTACCAACATGGTCGGAGTCGAATTGGCTTTCAATTCCATCAACGGACAGCAATATCATGTCTTTGACCTTTTCCTCAATAGGGGTCAGTGGAGGAGCAGTACTTGGGCCACCTCCTGTGCGATATGTTTCAGCACGTATCACTGCAGACTTTTTTCTTGTATCCCTCTTTATACCCTCATATTTGGCTTTGAGGGTTTTAGCACTGCGGAAGTTTAGCCCACTTTTGCTGTTAAATAAGGCTTCCAATGTACTCCAGCACTGTTCTTTTTCGTGCCAGGTGACTGCGTCGCTCTTTTTATTTTCTAATATATGTTTATGTTGTGCCACAAGTTTTGTTAGAAGATCAACTTCCTCCCTGCTAAAGTTAACGCTTCTCTCACGTTTCTTGGCTAACATCGTAACTCGCACTTCAAGTATTTAAAAAACTAACAAAAATCACACGCGCGTTTATTACAAGTTCACAAGGACAAGTAAATACCATGTAATGTTTCTTTCTATGAAATTGCAAGATGAGAAATGTCGGACTTTGACAAGAAGATGACAAGAACAAAGATTGTATAGCACGTTTCGGTACACGCAATATTTAATTACTATCGAAACATTGGAATAGGTGCATTATTTAAAATATTGAGTGATAATTAACGATGCAGAAAAATTTTAGGACAAAATGCTTTCAGTACACAATTAAAATGGATTTACGAGTGTTTTATGTACACTTTATGTGGTTGAAATTAAATGTAATTCAAAAACGGAACGTGTAAATCTGGTGTTGCCACGTCGCTCTCCTATAAGTCTCGAATACTTATGTGCCACTTAAAAAATGTTTGTGAAACGCAACTTTTCTTATCAGGAACTTTTATCCTCCAAATAATTTATGTGTTAGATAGTTATACATTACTTTAACCGGACATTGTGAAACAGACCCTTACTCTACTTTTTGTGGACAAGTAGAGCAACATTATGCTGAGACAGGACCTATTGGTTCGCTTTGTGGAGTCGCTTGTTGCTTTTATATAATACATACATTATTATATTAGCCCGGGGTGTCCCACTGCAGGGCAAAGGCCTCCCTCCCCTTCTTCCACTCATCTCGGTCCTCATCAAGGAGAACCCACTCCTTATTGTATAGGTGGAGCTCATCCCGCCATCTCCGCCTAGGCCTTCCACGTGGCCGTTGTCCGTCCGGGACCCAAGTCAGTGGCGATCTTCGCCCACTGCTGGTCTGACATACGCCACACATGTCCAGCCCAGTCCCACTTTAGTTTGGCGGCTTTTTGGGCAGCATCGGCTATTTGCGTTTTGGAGCGCAGTAACGTGTTTCTGACGCGGTCTGTAAGTCTGACTCCCAGGATACTGCGCTCCATAGCCTTCTGGCACACCCCGAGGCTGAACTTTTGGCTCTTCGTTAATGACCAGGTCTGTGCACCGTATGTGAGCATTGGGAGAATGCACATGTCCATGAGTTTCCTTTTTAAGGACAGTGGTAGCGTGCCTTTCATTAGGTGTTTCATGGACCAATAGCTCTTCCAAGCGTTTTAATAAAAATAAAGTAATACATACGTAGTTAATTTTATTTATTTCTTGTTTACCTTATAGATTATTATTTAGTAACAAGCTGTACCTACTTGTGAATCAATAAATGTATTTTCTTTCTTTCTTTTTCTTTCTAACTTATTTATTAAAGACTGCGAATGCAAATACGGAGGTCAGGTGCATAAGCTGAGGTATTTCATCTTATAGATAGGGTATGAAATACCTATCTAAATTCTTACTAAATTTTCAACGCTCTGCACTACTCTTCAGCGAAACATAACCTGAGTTATTATAATTTTATTGCTTAGAAAATACTAAAAACCGACTCCGAATTCGAATCCCCTCATTTTTCACTGTTTTAAAATCTTGCAGAATAAAAATAGATACGAAGATAATATTTTACAGCTGCAAAAGAATCATCCAATTCGGTCCATAATTGATGGAGAAATCGACGGACATTATGTCCCTAAAAACATATCTAAAGACAGCTGAACATAGAACATGCGCCTTTATTCGTAGTCGGTTAAAAATACGACTGGACTAAGTTCGCCGAATTCGATAATGCATAGGTTTGTGTTTATTACTAGAGCTTATTTTGTGTACGGGTGAAGCCACAGGCAGTACCTAGTTTAGAATAGAAGCAGTTTCAGCAGATTTAATTATTCGTGGGAAACGTTAATTCGCTTTAGAATTTTTATGTCTTATTTTATTGTCAGAGTGAGCATTAGTCCGCGACTTTGCTCGCATGGCATTCCTATAAAGCTTCTTGCTTTTGTAAAACCTATTAGAAGTAATGTTCTGAGCTTAGATAATGTTGAGCTTTTCTGATGCTCAAATCTAAACATGTAAATAAAAGAATTAATTCATGTAAATAGTAACTAAAATCAGGAGACCGCGAAATATTTGTGTTTTTCTGAGTCGGTAACAGATCATTCGAGTTTATTGAGTTTTAAGGTTACGACGGGTGTTTAATTAGCACTTTGACTGCGGTTTTTTTTCGACGACTGCGATCTTTTTTAATTCGTGCTGCCGCTCTACACAGCGGTTGTGTTGCGCCGCACATGCGTTTCGTTCGAAAAATATTACGGCTCTGCTGAGTCACACAGATCTGTATTTTCTCAGCCGCTGCGCTAGTATGGATTTACGCATATTAGTCACTTGTAGAAAACACATACCGTGTGATTTCAGCAATCAGAGTGATAGCTTTACTTTCAATATATTTTTTTAACAAAACAATTGTTGGTCTCCAATAAGTATGTAAGCTATGAACCTAGTTTGTATTGGAATAACACCCGCTTGATTCATTATGAATTCGCCTACGAAAGTTTTTTTATATTATTTTTGACGTCTAGTTTTATATTTTTATTGCATTTTTCTGGCACTTTACAAGTATTGTGAATAATCATCATTGTAACAAGTTTATATTTTCTATATTTATTTTTTTTATAATTGTATCAAATTTCTATAGTTTTAGTCGGTTTAAATTACGATTTCCGACACAATGTAATAATTGTTTGTGAAAATATATAAATGAAATTTAATTTCATTTAAAATCCGCTGGGTCATTCGTGAGTATCCATTACCTTTGAGAGGCGAAAACAGTAAATAGTTTGTTGGGAATTAATTATAATATACAAGTTTCAAATATTTCAAGATTCCTTCCAAGTAATCTAAGATAAGAACAAAAACTACTCGTAGTGTAAGCATTGATGATTAAATATTATCCCACCAAAAACATAAATGTAAAAAAGGAGAGCCAAGTTCAATACAAAAATTATGCTTGGCTGTGGGCTTCGCGGCAAAAAGAATGGAGATCTAAATGAGTCCCAAGTTCTATGCACCATCGAAATATGTATTTATAGGAACAAAATAACATTATGAACAAGTATTAAACTCTATTTCTTTGTTCTATTGGATACCTATAACAATTGCTGTTATTAAAAAATGTGAGATCATAAAGTAGGTTAAATTTGACGTGACCAGTTTTAATTACATCAGTCATTTTATAAAGTTTTCAACATTTTAATTCTGATAAAAACTGGCCAAGTCCAATCTAACCTACTTTAAGATTGAGTTATAGAAGGGTCAAAAGTGGCACCAAGTGGTTCGTGTAATGAATGATACACTCGGCGCGTTCCTTTGCTTGAACTTGGCTTGGATACGCTGCCGTGTGTCCTAATATTTGTCCGTAGAGATACTTCTTAATATTTTCTGTATTGCTAAAATCCCTTTTAATATGAAATAAAACCTAAAACTCACGATAAAGCTTAATTGAAACTTGGTAGAAATTATTTGCGAACAGACAAGCAAACAAATCTCTTCTCCTTACTACAGTTGTTTGGAAATTCAATACGATTCAGTTTTATGAGACGTACGTGATTTTAGGCTGCTTACCTGCTGCCAGTTAATAGCCGCATTAATCATTTTACTACGTTTATCTAGGAATGCCTGTTAGCTAAGATTTAATAGCATAAGTGGTACGTTGGTACATACTAATATTGTTTGCTATTTATTGAATAACAGGCTTGTGCCCCGCGGCTTCACATGCCAATTTCCGGGACAAAAAAATAGCGAATTAACTTTTTTATGATCCAGCCTGGATATAATAGATGCATAATTTCAACCCGACCTGAGTTGAAACCATTTTATCAATCTCTCCGTACAAATAGTACCACCAAATATATTTAATACCAGGGGTAGAACTACCAGTATCTGTATTTATGCAAAATTTCAGCCCGATCCTTTCAGTAGTTTTGGCGTGAAGAGGTAACAAGCATCCGAACTTTCGAATTTATAATATGCTACATCTAATCTTATACAATACAATACAAAAATACTTTATTTTACACCAGTTACAGATTATTACAACACATCACATGATACAAGTACAATGGGCGGCCTTATCGCTTAGAAGCGATCTCTTCCAGGCAACCTTTGGATGGAAAGAATTATGTGAATTTAAGAAAGGCAGGGGGTGTACCAAAGATAAGCTAGAATAAATATGATACATAACACGAATATTTAAAGATAAATAAATATATACATATATATATATATATATATATATAATATGTATACCTAATATACTTCTTAGTAATACCACAGATAATATAATACATACTGTACTTAGTTTATAAATAAATAATAAGTACCAATATTCACTTTTCTGACAGGTAAAATTCCTTAACGCGAGCTTTAAAAACTTATAGCTCTATAAGAGCTTATACGGCAGAACCACACAGGAGAAACGTCAAATGAAACAAAAAAAGGGTAAAACCGGTTAGGCCCCGGCATCACTTGAACTCGCATGTTATTTGAGATCGTTTATTCCAGTCGGTAGGTACAAAAAGTTTTAAAAGAACAATTCATAACAGGCACAAGTACAAATCGATCGGTCGAGAAGCAAAGTATATATTATTGATGTATGAAAGTAGGACAAACTTCCTTCCTTTGTAATACAGAGTCGCTGCAGTTAATTATATGGTGCTATAATTGTTGTTCCTTATAACCGTTATAACCTTCATTCTAGAATGGCGTAAGTTTTGTTGGACAAATGTGGTTTGAAGGAAGACATCACACTATTTTTATGGCGAAAGTTTCTATGCCTGTCATTTAGTGCCGGCTTTGAATTTGCACAAATCCCCAACTCTTCCCGCGGGTGTCGTAACATGCGACTGAGGGATATCCACCGGAGGGCGGGCAGCAGCACCTCCTGCAGAACAATTTACCACTGAACTGCAATCCCCAACCCAAACCCGAGTGCTCAGCGTGGGGATAATGTGCATTACCCCCTCATGAGATATAAACCAATAAGGCGCTTGTCAGGGGGAGGCCTGCGTCCAGCAATCGACCAATATAAGCTGTTGAGGTTGAAGAACGTTTGTATGTTGGTGTGGGTATTAGTGTGTATGTTTGTTATTACGCTGAAACGGACGAACGGTTTTGAGTGAAATTTTGATTAAAATATAAGTTTCTATACTACCATTAAAGTGCAGTATTTTCAAAGGATGATATAATTCACCGCGGGGCAAATCCAAATAAAAAATTAATAAAGATTAATATTTATAAAATAATTTCAAATCGAATTCCGTTGCTTTAGTGTTTGTAGAACTCATAGCGGGAAACAAATGACATATATCACACAATCCATCTATCTTTCCTCTGATCTCGTCATATCTGTCTAAATTCATATTCATCACTCTTTTCTTCATGACAGTCATCCCTCCGTCTCTCGTAGGTCCATAGAAAAAACCACACATTTCCGAAAATGGTTATTGCTATTCTTCTCATGTGGCCATTTTCTATTTCAAAAGGCTTTCTAGGAATAGTCATTTGTCTGTGAGCACTATTAAAAGAGTCATTTGGTCAAACGCAGGGTCATTCGAGGAATTTGTGACTTCTGCTGATCGTCTCCTAATGGCCGTTCAATAGCGGACAAGTTATAGAGGTCAGATGATTCTGACCCACATCTATGGCGATAAAATGCTGTTTGTTTAGGAGGGCGTAAAGTGCCTTGGAGGGCATTGTTCCCGGGTAAGTATAATCTAAAGTAAAGTTACTAGGGAAAACATTGGGCCTTTTTACATTAACGTTACTCTACGGGGCTGTAAATTTACTGTTAGTGTAGGCGTGCTATGTTGTTGGACATAGGACAATGTGCTTGCTATTTCTTAGTCGATTTAGCAATTTACTCACTGGTGTTCTTGAAGATTAGGGGCAACGTATTCTGCGGCGATAGTCGAATCGAATAGTGTAAGGTAGATTTTCCAACATTTAATTGATTTATTGTTGTTATGTGTAGTAATCTCCGGAACCAGGCACAGAATTATGTTAACCAATTGCTTTACTAAGACAATAGTATCGTCGCAGAATGGAAACACTTTTACGAATTCACAGCTACGTTATTACTGGGGTCCTACGTGAGCGAAATCGAGGGCAGAAAATAGTGTAAAACTTATTATTCTGACTGACTGACCAAATAATTATTCTGACTCAATATTAAAATGCCTAGATGTATCAGAGAGCATAAAGTTCATGATTTGTTTCATTGAAAATTAATTCTTATTTTATAACTTCTCAAACGTGTTTCTAAGAAAACTTGAGAGGAGATCAAAGACAAGGCAGAATAGATACTGTGCCAGATAATCAAATCTAGTAACAATCGCTCATTCATTTGAGTCATCCCGTTAAAAGTAGACAAAACAAAGCATTCTGAATTATCGTTCGACCACCTGTCACCAATTCTACGCATTGTGTTATTTTATGGTTTTTAAAACACGTATTCTATTGCTATTATCGCGTTGTGTATTCATCATCAGACATCAGCAGGTTTCTTTAATAGAACACTGCTGAACTTAAGCAAGGCCAGCCATAACTTTGACAGGGGCAGTGCATCGTAGGTTACTGTTTTTGATGTCCGTTTGTTTGATACGTTTTGGTGTATGTGTCCATATAAATGTTTATTCTTCTTCTAAAGTGCATTTCCAACGTGTGCTCCCCGCAAAGGCTTATTGCTCTGTTTTATGTATTGATTATACAACTTTATATCAGATCGCTCATACTTCTGTAGAGCGTATAAAATTGCGCTTTTCATATGTCATGATGTTGCGATGTCTGTGTAGCCGCTTATTCGTCAAGTCGGGTTCGTGGCTTAGGCCCCCAGTGGTCGACGCACCTGTGGTTGACGCCCCCGATTCTATTAATTGTATTATTGTTATGATTTGCACTTTTGCACTTAGTACAGTAAATGTCAAAAGTGTATCTTACATACCGTTTTAGAGATAAGCTCACATGACTTTTAAGTAATTGTTGAGAGAATATAAGAATTAAGTGTAATATAATCGGATAGGGGACTGATAGACACATGGACCGTGTTTAAGAAATCGCAGTTTTTTCACCACAGGCGGCAAAATGCTCATAGCACGAGCACTCTAGGGTTATTTTACAGCGTATGCAATTTGAAAAGTGCTAGTGAGAAGGCTAAAGTTTTGCTCAAAATATCCCCACAGTAAAATAACTGCTATAAAAATTCAACCGAGCCTATATCAACCACCTGCTAGACTTTTCCAGAACAATTCATTAGTTGGCCAACGGGCAGATAAATTATATTATTACAATTGGTATAAATTTAGAGCAGGCGACCCGTTTTCACACGTGCTACTATCACTCGACGACAAAAAACTAACAGGAATTCGCAGATGTTAGTTACGGCATGGGTTACTAAGGTGTGTATGGTTACCAAGCGCTTACTTTCGCATATGTATTTAATAGGTTGGAAATCTGCTATAGATAAATAACATTTAGATACATAAACATCTCGTTTTATGTAGTTATTTATGTACATCGCAGTTGGGCCCTACATTTTATCTCAAAGATACCTTGTTTACTACAGAAGAACTACTTCACTCTTTGATAAGGTTGATCAGTTAGCTTTCCGTCTTAGTTAAACCACGGGTCAGGCTCGCATTTTGCTTCGATAGTCTTTCTTATATTTAAAGAGCCATCGTTTAATAACACAAAAGCAATTCTATCTCCGTCGTAAAAGGGCTCATTATTCAAAGTCATTCGCAGTCCGCGAGTCAAGCCAGCAGCAATAATTGAGCGATGTTCTCACAAGTGGCATCACTCATGTAAACGTATTCATCACGTTAAAAGTTTTGAATACGAGGGAATGGAATATAGTTACCTTCAAGTTATTTGTTACTAGCTGCGCCTCGTGGCTTCGTCCGCGTGGAAATATGAAACGGGATAAAAATCACCATTTTTCAGCCAAATCGGTTCAGCCGTTCTTCTATACTAATATTATAAAGAGGAAAGGTTTTATTTTTTGTTTGTTTGTATGTTTGTAACGAAAAGGCTCCAAAAGTACTGGACCAATTTGAAAAATTCTATCATCGTTAGGAAGCCTAAATATCCGTGGTGAACATAGGCTATATTATATTTTCAAAAAAGTAAGGGATCCTTACTAAAACTCCAATAATGTAACCCAAGGTGTGAAAAATGTAACTAAAAATTCCTTGCATATCAATACGCCATTTTTACTAAATAAACGTGGTTGCCTAGCAACGCTCTTTTGACAACAAAGGTTTGATAACAATTTACTGTATGGAAACTCTTTTGTAATGTTATAAAGAGGAAATGTTTGATTTTTTGGTTGTAATGAATAGGCTCCGAAACTACCGGACCGATTTGAAAAATTATTTCACCGTTGGGAAGCTACTCTATCCGTGGTGAACATAGGCTATATTATATTTTCAAAAAGTTAGGGATTCTTACTAAAACTCCAATAATATAACGTGGTAACCAATGTGTAAAAATTCACCTTATAAAGTGAAATTCGAGTTTAACGCGGGTGAAACCGTGGGGAACAGCTAGTGAGTTATAAATAGTGTAACTAACACGACTTTCTTTAATATAATATAGATAGTGACAATAGTGTCAGTTTAGATGTCGCCTAAATTAAACTAAACTAATATAATCAGAACAAAGTAAGAGACAAAATAACCTTCGAATAATTTCGCAAATCATATCCAGTTTTTCATCTAATTATTCCAATGAGGCTTACCATAGCATGGATATTTAGTAAGTGCAGGGTTAACCTGGACCTCTTTGAATCTCCCCCATTCTGATATCCCCCGGTCCAGTGACAATATCATCTCACACATCAGCAGGGTCACTACCAAGGGTTAAACCACTCGGAATTGAATTCGGGTTCAATACCCACTAACTATTCACTATCTTACGACCTGTATCTACCTATGGGGATTTGTTTCCATTTCTTAACTTTGTACTTGGCGAACTGCCAAATGATCGGGAGCTGGCGCACTGCCAACCCATCTGTGGACCAAACAAAAAAGGCAAAATGACATTTACGTGTTACACGTAATTTTGCATTCTTCGTTTGCGTAAGTGATGATTAGCTTGTATGTATTGTTTAACTGACGAATTGTTTTTTTTTTTTATATAATTATGTTTGTTTTTATTTAACGTCGAAGATACTGAGGTCGTCGGAGTATTTTGTCATATTTAGATTGGATTTTTTGTTATTTTGCAGTATAATTTGCTTTCTAAGTATCTGAAATAAACAAACAAATGTGCTATTTGACGACCTCTGTGGCGCGGTGGGCGAAGGTCCGCCTGCGACGCAAGAGGTTGCGGGTTCGATTCCCGCCTCGGAACAATTGTGTGTACGATCTGGTCGTTTTCTATGTATAATAAAAAATATCTATCTATGTAATGTATTGTATTATGTAAATCAGTTATCTAGTACCTATAACACAAGCTTTGCTTACCATGGGGCTAGATAATGCTGTGTGGATTGTCCAGCATTATTTATTTATAATCTAACACATTCATATATATATATATTATCTTAGATTAAATGATAGCAGATGGCGGACATGACTCTCAAATTCGAATAGTATATATCTATTATTAGAATTAGATACTCGTAGCTTCAACCGTCCGTATCCAAGCAACGGGTAACATTACGGAACAAAAGCTTCCTCCCTTTCCTCTACAAATTCTCATTTCATTTCGTTAATCTGAATCTCGAAACCTCCAGCATGTGGCAATATGTTACGTCTAAAACCAAACTGCAAGCGAGATAATCCCCCCCAGTTATTTTAACTAGCAATATGTGAAATTCACTGATAGGAAAGTTGTTTAACTGAACTGTGTAATTTATGCGAGGATTGGTCCGTTGCAATTTACTTTTAAGATAATGCTTGCATGTGTTCATGCAAGCATTGCGTTAATAATGCATTGGAATCAAGTTTTGGAACTTGTATGCTACCTCGGGCACCTTTTTCACGCCTCAGCCAGAAAAACCAAGCAAATGTAACAAAAGAATTCTCGTCTGATGAGTCAGGCGAATTGACATAATATATTGGTTTCAATGATGCTGGATGCGTCAAACTGAAGACAGGGCGCTATGTCGCTCATTGGGGGAGGCCTATGTCCAGCAGTGGACTATCATAGGCTGATGATGATGATCGGTTTCAATTAGTTACCTCGCTCGATTGGCTGTTTGGTTTGGATAGATACAAGCTCTTCATAAAATCTTATGTGGTCATCTTGTGACTAACCAAACGAAAAGGTACGTGCTAAGTACCTGCTCATTCGTCAGACCAGATACGCCTGAACGTGCCTCCCAGAAACAAGGTGGGTTTTGCCATAATCAGTAACCTTTACAGGCAGATTGTTGATAGCAGCTTAAGGTGTTTACATACACATAAGGAAGCGTCTGCCCTTCCTCTGTCAGCCCCTGAGTCGACACTTATGGTCCGCGGGCTGAATTGGCGAGGTCGGTTCATATACCGCAACTGACACGGCCGATAAGTAAAAAAATACCGATAAAATACTATTAAAATAACGCGTTCACTGCCCAGCCTTGGGATCACGCGACTCTGTGACTGATTCTCGCGCCCCAGCAAGTAGCTCAACATCCCATGTGCGTCATAGGCACTGAGCGAGCATGATAAATTCAAGCGTTTTCAACCAACTTCAAAAATGGAAGAGGTTCTCAATTCGAATGTATTTATTCTATTAGTTACCTCAGAACCAACTGTTATTGTGTGTGGTATTTGAAAGCTTGTGCTTCCCGTGTGGGCCTTTTTAAATTTGCTCCAGTTCTGACAGTGACATCCATGAGAAAACTATAATAAGTCTTAAATTTGCATTAAGTGTTTATAAATAATAAATTTATAAATAATGCTGGACAATTCACACAGCATAATCTAGCCCCATGGTAAGCAGAGCTTGTGTTATGGGTGCTAGATAACTGATATACATAATAAGTACAATACATTACATAGATAGATATTTTTTATTATACATAGAAAACGACCAGAACACCCGGAACAAATATCTGCAGATCCTACACACATTGGTTCCGAGGCGGGAATCGAACCCGCAACCTCCTGCGTCGCAGGCGGACCTTCGCCCACCGCGCCACATCGGTCGTCAAAGTATGTGCGCTACAAATAGACGAATTACTCAAATATTACGCCAACCGATTTAGATTATCTATTTTTAAAACTAAGTTTTTAACCCGTTTTCATTTATATAGGAATTTGAAGTCGGTTTACAGTTTTTAAAACACAGCCAAAAAAATTATAGTCAATACATATAGCTTCGTTTGACCACAATCTCATCATCATCATCATCATCAGCCTATAGCAGTCCACTGCTGGACATAGGCCTCCCCCAATGAGCGCCATAGCGCCCTGTCTTCAGCTTGCCGCATCCAGCATCTACCTGCAGTCTTTCGCAGGTCGTCATCCCACCTGGTCGGAGGGCGTCCTACACTACGTTTATCGAGTCGTGGTCTCCACTCAAGAACCCGTTTGCCCCAATTTGCCCGTTTGCACAATCTCACCTGATGGAAAATGAAGATGTGGACGACGATGTTCGACAAACGTCTAGAAGATATCTATTCACTATTGCTATGTTTTCATAGTTCTGATCTAGATGGCGCCAGTCGCATATCCTATCTATCAAAATCCCAGACTTCAGTAGGGCAGACAAACAACCGCGTAGAAAGAACACACCGTTGGCTCGCGGCCACCGGTGACCATCGCTGACTCTCAGACAACATTAATTATCGTTTATTGAAGCCACTCCGCGACTCCGGTTCTGGTTTGTGTACAGAGCGGGTAAATGAAGGCTGAGTGAGATGAGTGTCGAACTTGGAATGGTGTTCTTTAGATGCTTCAGAATAATTCGATATTTTGCGCGTGATCAAACAGTATTCATCGTAGATTTGGTTGATACAGTAGTTTTAACTTTACAAATCCTTAGATTTGTTACAGGTTCAAAGAAAATTAAAAAACTCGTAATTATCGAGCCCAAACCCCTGACTGTCAATTTATGTCATTGACTAAATAATAACGTTTCCAATTATTTTTGTGTGCGTATTCAGAATGCGATTCTTGGAAAAGTTTAGGGAGACCTTTGCCCAGCAGTGGGACAATATTGGTAGCGGAATGCAGAATGCAGTCAATGAGTAGCAAAAAAAGTATTAGCGAATCCTTCACTGAATTTCATAGATTGACCGTTGGTTTGGTATGCCGGGCTTTAGGTAGCTAGTGGGTACTCGAACCAAATCCATTTTTTTTGTGAGTTTGTACCTACCATACTCCTATCAGCAAATTATCCTAAAATAAAAAAACGTTTATTTGAAACATGGACATTATGAAATTCTTATTAATACTCGTAGTTATATAACCAGCAGCGCTTGGCACAGCCAATATGTTTGTAAACAAATACATTAGCTTATCTAGGATACACCTTCGCTTTTTTTAAAGCTCTGTTGTAACTCAATATTCCTTTAACGTCAAAAGCATTGTTTGTTCTTTGTCAACGCTTCAAAACCTACCGCAGACACTGTATAAACAAAATTTCCAATCAACCTCGTTCCGTCGAAAGTCTTTCACGAAAATCCGCGCCGAAATCTATCGAAAGCGCACTTATTGTTCTAGGAACAATAGCGTCCAGGAGACGAGCTAAGAGTTATTCCGAAATGTGCTCAAAAATGAAAGACGTAAGAACTATTTTACAATAAACGTAAACACAATAGGGCTAGGACAAACAAGAAAAGACAGGGAAAACTTGCCTATTCAAATTGTTTAAAAATTCACTGTTTCTATTCAACAAGAAAATACGATAGTATTAAGAAACACACAATTGTCCCGAGGCGGAAATCAAACCGGCAATCTCCTGCGTCTTCTTCTCTCTCTCTCTTTCTTCTTTCTCTCTTCTCTCTTCTCTCTTTCTTCTCTTTCGACATAATCGTAACATTCGCCGAATCCGAGCAAAGTCGCAAATGCTTTGAGCATAATACAGTAGGACGCGGTAATCCAGATTTCATTGCAGTTCCAAATCAACAAGTACGCCGTGTGATGGCGGCAAAAATCCTGATATCGTATTCAACATGGAACTAGGGTTGTCACGCAAAGCTTAACGCTTGATATCTTAATCTAAAGTGTGCTCTTCCAAGAGATTTGTATCTATTGAAATTAATACTTGTCGACCTAACGTTACTATCTATAACTAACTAGCTATGCCCGCGGCTGCGCCCGTATAGAAGACTCAATTTCATGGGTTTTCACGGGACCTAAATTATTTTCCAGAAGTAGTCTTTTCGGAGATTAACTCAAACAAACTGTTAGTGTTTTGTTATCAAGTTATAATATACATCTAGTAAAAAGTTGTAAAACAGGGCGCTATTGCGCTCATTATAGGCCTATTTTAAGCTGTGAACTAATATAGGCTGATGATGGTATGATGATAAAAAAATAATTTAGATATTACAAACAGTCGCTTCAATCTAATTTACATATGTATTGGTAGAGAGGTGTCAAATGTCAGGTTGCGAATGTTTTGTTTCGCTTTTCGATTTCCGCATTTTGATATCTTCTCAAGGTTCAAAGTTAAAACAACTCGTTCACTCACACATTGTCTTAAATTACGTGTCATAAAGTTCCTAAGCCCTTACAAACTTTGCACCCGACACATGTCACATACACCTGACAACCCTACTGAGTTCCACAATGAAGCTTAATGCAAACAGGGGGAGCAAAAACGCTTCGAACGATCGACGAACTGAGTTGAGGATGTTTGAGTAAATACCGCTCTAGGAAACAATAGTCTATGCTCTATGGCGCTTGACGGCCATGTCTGTAATGCCCCCCTAGGGGGGATTATAACGAATAAAAGGGGGGAATTCACAGGCGGATTCGAGTTCAAATTTTGAATTTTGAACGGAGAATTCCTGCTTCCATTTAGAGATGAAAAATTTTGGTTTCAGGGTTTTTATTCTTTAAAAGGGGTATGATTTTTTTGGAACGAATGGAACAAAAGGCATATTGGTCGTGTGTAGTATTTTTGCCCCTTTAGGGATGTGAATATAATATGTTGGTTACACCGGCGCGTTCAGTCCATTATCCTTACAACATCACACTAATAATGTAAATGCGAAGATTTGGATGTTTAGACGAGATTTATGGATTGATTTTTGTTTCTTAGTCACGTCAAAACTACTGAACGGATCAGGTTAAAATTGTACTGATGTAGCTTTAAGCCTGAAATCAAACATAGGCGGCATAAACTTTTTCTCCCATTCCCTTGGGATATAAAAAACCTTTAAACGGTTCCACAGATACAAAGAGTGTGAGGCCGCGGGCAGAAACTAGTTTCCAATAAATCCATTTTGTAAAATAAGTAGTATTCATTAACATACATAGTTTTATAAAATCACGTGAAATCGCTTTTAGCGATAAGGCCACCGATTGTGCCACTAGATTTAGTTAGTATTAAGATACTTTGTTATTTTTATTATTTTTTTGTATTGATGGTGAAATAAAGTTATATTGTATTGTATTTTATATATTTAAAGAACTAACGACTAATCCGCGAAGTAGAGAACTGAAAAAGCTTGCGATATGAAGGTTAGTTTCAATTGTTTCATTTTCTCGCAAACGAATTGAAAAGAATTGTTCTTTACTTGGGCCAAAAGCACATTGTAACTCAGACCTCAGGTCCCTTGTGTAGAAATGTACTATTGTATTTATTTAACACTTTGATTGCTGAAATCACACGGTATGTGTTTTCTACAAGTGACTAATATGCGTAGATCCACACTAGCACAGCGGCTGAGAAAATACAGATCTTTGTGACTCAGCACAGCCGTAATATTTTTCGAACGAAACGCATGTGCGGCGCAACACAACGGCTGTGTAGAGCGGCAGCACGAATTTTTTAGGTTAAAAAAAAGATCGCAGTCGTCGAAAAAAAATTAAAGTCAAAGTGTTAAGATGTAGGCCTCCCTTAAATTAAATTAATGCATAAATTAAATGCAGCATATAACAAAGTACTTAGTTAATTAATAGCGTTTTGTTCGGATTTCAATTGCATGACTGTGTAAAACTGCCTTAGCTAAATTGTTTAATATCTATACATTTCATAGCCGTAAGCTTTTCATCTATTATATTATCAATTATTTAGTAAAGTGCCACCGTCTATATTGTTCGTTCATGTCCAGTCCATCCCAAGGTTGCCTGGAAGAGATCGCTCTCAGCGATAAGGCCGCCCTTTATACCTTTATTCTAAGTTTTTATCTCTGTATTATTTTCTGTTTTGTGTGGTGTAATAAAGTGTTATCTATCTATCTATCTATATTATAAAGAGGAAAGGTTTTATTTTTTGTTTGCTTGTTTGTTTTTATTGAATAGGCTCCGAAACTACTGGACCGATTTGAAAAATTATTTCACCGTTGGGAAGCTACACTAGCCCCGGTGAACATAGGCTATAATTATCATCAAAAAAGTTAGGGATCCTTACTAAAACTCCAATAATGTAAATCAAGGCGTAGAAATCACCTAATAAAGTGTAATTCGAGTTTAACGCGGGTGAAATCGCGTGGAACAGCTAGGTAATGAATAAAATAAATAAATAATAAATAATGCTGGACAATTCACACAACATTATCTAGCCCCATGATAAGCAGAGCTTGTGTTATGGGTTCTAGATAACTGATATACATAATACAATACATTAAATAGATAGATATTTTTTATTATACATAGAAAACGACCAGAACACCCGAAACAAATATCTGCAGATCGTACACACAATTGTTCCGAGGCGGGAATCGAACCCGCAACCTCCTGCGTCGCAGGCGGACCTTCGCCCACCGCGCCACATCGGTCGTCAAATAGTTTTAAGACTATAAGCTTTAAAGTGAAATAAAAATATGTACTTTCTCTTATTCCTTCACAATGACAGTTAAATCAAGACCAATTTAAATGCATACATGAATATCTAACAATATTTGATGATTTTTTTTTGTAATTGTTGTTATAACAATAACAATTTAAAAATTCAACCAATATACAAGTAGTAGTCTCCATAGATTGGAAGAAATCCCATTGCAATAAACTGGCGTAGACAAATGTTCGTTCGATTTCGCCGATAAGCAATAACGTGCATGTTGTAATTGCTGCGTACAAAGCTTTGCTGTGCGTTTACTGATGTTTTTATAAAGCTTCTCTCACACAGACGCGGCATACGTTGGCATCTTAAATAACGCAACGGCGATAACAATGGTGGCCGATCTTAGCACCGCGCTCGCTCAAACTGACGACGCAGTGGCATAGGTGACTGGGCAATATGCGGTCGCAGCCAGATGCTTACAGGCCGCGTCTTAAATAAATATATACTGCTGGACAATTAACACTTTGATTGCTGAAATCACACGGTATGTGTTTTCTACAAGTGACTAATATGCGTAAATCCACACTAGCGCAGCGGCTGAGAAAATACAGATCTTTGTGACTCAGCACAGCCGTAATATTTTTCGAATGAAACGCATGTGCGGCGCAACACAACCGCTGTGTAGAGAGGCAGCACGAATTTTTTAGGTTAAAAAAAAGATCGCATTCGTCGAAAAAAGATCGCAGTCAAAGTGTTAACACAGTATCATATAGCCCCAAGCTAAGCAGAGCTTGTGGAGCTAGCGTTATGGGTACCAGATAACTGATATATATACAATACGCAGATTTAAGCTACATAATAGTGCAACAAAAGTGATCAACGTTCGCAGAACGACCCTCTACACGGATTAACGTAATCAATTTCGGAATTCAAGAGCTATTTATGGTGCAAAAACTGAAAACATCGAAAATAAATTGTGAGTCAACATTCACTTAAGTACCCACATTACAAAAAATAATACTTACAATTCGTAAGAGCAAACACAAAAATCGGTCACGTCAGGAGGCAAGTCAGAGCGCCTGAATTTTTTGCAATAGCAAGACTCTCTGCTCGACTGGCCATCACTACTAGAACTTTATAAGGACATACATCAACGTAATGTTTCCTCTCAATCGGACCCCACCACAGACTCCTGATGCCTCGAGCGCGACTGAAAGCTCAGTGAAAAATCCAGCTCCGACGGATACTCCACTATACTCTATTTTCTCGCAACGAACACTGGAATCGGAGTTTCAGGAGGATTCAGCTTCTAAACGCATGAAACGTAAAGTCGACAGCACTGACAGAATAGACAAATGCACAATAATTTCAGAAATGCGGTCCCTTTTTAGTCAGTTCACGGAGGAGCAGGACAAAAAACTCTCGTCTCTACAAACGTCTATAGAAAAGTCCGTTCAGGTCTCCGTTGCAGCGCTGAGCTCAGAAGTCTCTGAACTCACTAAATCACTCGAGTACCTTTCAGCGCGACAAGAGGAAACTGTCGCTAACCTAAAGAGATTAGAGAAAACCCGTGAGCAAGATCAGGACTACATACGCTCGCTCGAGCGCGCAGTCGAATTCCTAGAGCGCAAAGCACGTAGCTCTTGTCTCGAAATAAGAAATATGCCAAAGGCTGAGAGTTCCACCGGTCTAACTGAGTCGAAGGCCCAACTACGAGATCTGATCATCAATCTGGGAACGACTCTTAATACGAAGATTGATGAGGCTGAGATAAAGGATATCTACAGACAACACAGCAACAGAGATATTAATAAACCGATTACAGTCGAGTTCACCACGGTGCTGAAAAAAGAAACCGTTCTAAGCTCAGCGAAAAGGTTTAATAAGGATAGGAAAGGCAGCGACAAGCTCTCTACAAGTCACCTTCGTATGAAAGGTCCCTCTCAACCTGTCTACGTCTCAGAATGTCTGACGTTTAAAACTAAACAACTTTTCCGCTTAGCGCGTGAATTCAAGAATTCACATAACTACCACCACTGCTGGACCGCGAATAGCGTTGTGTACCTACGTAAAAAGGATGGCGCGCCTCATATCCGCATAAACCATGAATCGGATCTTGATAAGCTGGAGCTAGAAAATCCTAAATGACTAGAGACGACTGAAGCTTTACTTTATAATGCATGCTTAAACTTTTTTCTATTTTTGTTTGACCATTTTAATTTAAGTAACACTATGCGAAGTTTAAAACTTAACACACGCACGTATAGATATATAAATAACAATTATCTTATTATCCTACGGTACACAAACGATATTATTGGTTTATTAAGCTCTCAAGAATATAAAACGAAATACTGCTTTCAACGATACTCAAGCGATTCCTCTGTGTGTGATCTTATTGATAAAAAATGTAAACAAAAGGTAAGCTCTATTTTAATTTTTAGTGCTGCTCATGCTCTCTGGTATTATGTCTGCAGTTGTGCACAAATTTATGGTCTTTTACTATATAAATATCTTGTATGATGGATACAATTTTAGATATTGAGCGCCAATTAGATGATTTGAGCGTGTCTAACGCTTTTACATGTACACCTGAAACCTGTTCCACTATAATGAACGATCCTAAGTCAAATTGCCTAAACATAATCGCCCAAAACATTAGAAGTATAAATCGCAATTTGGATGGATTTTATACTTTACTCAATAGAATATCCGTGGAGCAGGATATTATCATCCTTACAGAGTCGTGGCTGTCCGGAGGATTTCTGACCCCGAGTTTAAGTGGCTACAATACTACGGTTTCTACTAGGCTGCATAATCAAAACGACGGACTAGTAATTCTAACAAGATCAGACCTCCCCTGTAATATTTATGAACCGAAATTCTGTGACGCTAATTGCATTATTATTACTTATAAAAAAGACGTTGCCGTTATTGCCATTTACAGACCTCCCTCATTCGTTAATATTGATAATTTTACACACTCCTTAGATGACACGCTTAGGTCTTTGTCTAATTATAAGACGGTGGCAATTGTAGGCGATATAAATATTGACATAAAACCGGACTCGAAGGACAGACACACATCTGAATATTTGAATCTCACTGCTTCGCATGGCCTTCTTCCAGCACACATTTTTAATACTCGAGCCTTTAGCTGCCTCGATCACGTGATGCTGATGACTAAACTTAAATCCAAGACCATTGTCGTTGAAAATAGCCTCACTGATCATTATACTGTAATACTATCCTTAGATTTTAAAAATAGAGTTTCAAGATGTCCCAGATTAGGAATAACTAAGATAAATTATGACCAAATTCACAGCGATATTAACCAGGCGAACTTTCAGTGCGTATGGGACTGCATAGACTGCGATACTGCTGCTGAAATTCTCACTAATATGGTGGCGGATATCGTAAAATCCCGTACAACGGTAGTTTACTTGGCTAAGCGCAAGACTCCTATTAAACCGTGGATAACACCTGGGTTAATCAGATGCATGAAAAATAGAGATCACTTGCACAGTTGCCTGAGAAAGTCCCCTGAAAGTATTACTTTAAAAGTAACATACACAAGATATCGTAACTTTTTGAATCGTATCTTACGCAAAGCTAGACTAACGTTTGAACGCACACAGATTCAACAAGCTAATACAATGAAAAAGATGTGGCAAGTTATCAGCAGCGTTACTAACATGAAACCTAAGAAATCACATTCTACAGAACTTCTCACTGCTGCTTCTTGTCCCTTAGATGCCGTAAATAGTGCAAATAACTATTTCGCTGGCGTGGGAGAGAATATAGCTAATAGTTTAATTCATAACTCTTCCATTCCCACCCCTGATAGTCCATTCTACAGCTCTGCGTCGAGTCCTTCTCAGTGCAATTCCTTTGTGATGCTAGAAACAGATCTTACTGAGGTTGTCGCGATCATAAACTCACTCAAAAATACGGCTTCCACGGGGTATGATGGTATATCTTCTCGCATACTAAAAGAGAACAAGCTTATCCTGGCGGGCCTCTTAACACACATATGTAACCTGGCTATTAAACAAGGCTGCTTTCCGAAAGCTTTTAAAAAGGCCACTATTATACCTATTTACAAGACTGGTTCCAAGAGTGAAGTATACAACTATAGGCCCATTTCCATTCTCCCTACTTTTTCAAAAATCTTAGAACGTGTACTAAACAAGCGGCTGGTTAATTATCTGGAGCACCACGACCTTATCTCAACCAATCAATACGGTTTTCGCCAAAACATTTCAACTGCTGATGCTGTCTGCGACCTTACTGACTCTATTGCCCGTGGTCTTGATTCTGGACACAAGTGCTTGGCAATTTTTTTGGACCTAGAAAAAGCATTTGATTCTGTTTCTATTCCCCACCTTCTTCAGAGGCTCGAGAGACTGGGTATTCGTGGTTTTCCATTACAACTATTTAAAGACTATCTCACAGATAGAGTTCAATGTGTAAGCATCGCTAATACTTCCAGCTCATATGTTCCAGTCAAATTCGGAGTGCCCCAAGGCAGTATTCTTGGTCCGACACTCTTCCTTGCCTTTCTAAATGAACTGTGTAATTTGGAATTACCGTCGGGTAATATTTTTACATATGCAGATGATACCGCGCTTGTTTTTAGGGGAGAGAGCTGGGACACTGTTTTCTGTAACGCCCAGAAAGGTTTTAATATTGTAACCAATTGGCTATTCAGTAGTCTCCTTAAGTTAAATGTCTCTAAAACCAAAATTATGACATTCTCTCTAATTAATAAATTCCAACCGCCCCTTGACTTTAACATTGTTGCCCACACGTTTTCTACCTCACCCAACTTATGTGCCCAGAACTCTTGTGTGTGTCCTAAGCTGCAAAGAGCATCTGATATTCGCTATCTTGGTGTGACACTTGACACCCGATTAGTGTTCGATCAACATATATCGACGCTTGTAGGTAGAGTAAGAAAACTCATTGCTATTTTTAAGAACATTCGTCATGTCACTGACAAGGACACTATTCGCATTATATATTTTTCCCTTTGTCAAAGTTTACTTACATACTGCATAGAGTCTTGGGGTGGAGCCCATAAAACCCTTTTGCTCACATTAGAAAGGGCACAGCGCGCCGTGCTTAAAGTCAGTAATTTCATGCCCTATAGATTCCCTACTACTACACTTTACAAAGAGACTAACGTCTTAACAGTGCGACAATTATTCATATTAAGACTTATAATAAGACAGCATAGATTTTGTCCAGCAGCGCGAGGAGGACGGCGTGCTTATAGAGTTTTTGACGGAATGCAGCCTTCCACTACTTTTATTCAGCATTTTCCTTGTTTTCTGGGTAGTTATTTGTACAATAGGCTCTCTAAAGAGGAACGCTTACGTGATCTTAACTTTTTTCAATTGAAAGCATATATCTCTAATATTCTTAAAAACCATTCGTATGACAGTACCGAGGACTTGCTAATTGTTATGAAGTGATTAAATCTACTTCACTCCTCTATCTCTATATAAATCGCATAATATTTAGCTGTTATTATGACAATTTAGAGTAACTCATAAGCTTAATCTTAATACTGTAGGTTAGTTTTTCTATAAAATTAGTTAAATCAATTAATTAGTATAATTTTAGTAATAATTATTTCTACATAGAGTCCATTTTATTTAATCAATCAAATTAAATTTTATTTACTTGTAATGTCTAAACAATCTGTAATAATTTATTGTACATCAATCTATTCACGCATCAATTTGTAATCAGTATTAGTAATCAAATTATATATTTTTTTTGTCTGAATTCTAACTGTTTATCTAAGTAGATTATTTGTAACATGATTAAAATAGTACCGAGCCAATTTTTATCATAATTCCATAATTTTTTGTATGTTAAATTATTTATTTTATCGTCATCTTTCAAACAATTTGTGTATCATAGTAGGGGGAGCACAGCTGCCTATATTACAGACTTTTCAGTCTAGTTTAGGCAGCTGAGGCTACGTAATAGTTTGGACTAGAATCTCGATATACTGGACTTGTTTCTAATGTAAACTACAAATGAATTATGTTATGTGTTTGTAATAATTCTTTTTTGGCAATAAAATTTTATTTATTTATTATTTATAATAAATTACATAAATAGATATTTTTTATTTTACATAAAAAACGACCAAACCACCTAAAATATTAAAAAAATATATGTAGTTCGTACACGCATTTGTCCCGAGGCGGGAATCGAACTCGAAAATCGAAATTGAAATGAAATGATACTCTAGTTAGATAACTAGAGTAACAAACAGAACACACGACTTATAAAGGCGTCTATCTGGGAGAAGCTTAATGTTACGTTTTACGTTTTCGCTATCGATTCGCATGGATATCATACTGCTGCATTCTAAATAAATAATTGACTCGTTTTCAGTTTCAAATGCGTTGAAATATTTTTATTCACTCATGATTTATGTTGGGAAACTCCTATTTTTTCACGATTCGCGTGTTATTTGATAAATTGGTTTTAGAAACGGATTAAAAACTTATTGGATTGTGTAGATAATATTTTATCAGGAGCGATTTGTAAATAAATCATGTTCTTTAAAATCTTTTCATATTTATAGCTTTTTGTTTGGCACGTCATAAATAAGTTGCTACGTTATTTTGGATTTAGAAAATGATTTAAAAAGGATTTACCCTCTCTTTTCTAAATCAAGTTATTATTTATTTATGTTTAAGAGCTTATTATAAATTAGAAGGAAAAACGTCGTAGATTATCTCAAAGTTCAGGTCAAAATTTACCATAAAAAAACAAACCACTTACCGTTTGTTTTTGCCGCTGTGACTGTAAGAAACTGTTCAGTTAAGGAGGTTCTAAGTATAGCGCGCCATACGTATCATCATCATCGGCTTATATTAGTCCACTGCTGGACATAGGCCTCCTCCAATGAGCGCCATAGCGCTCATTGGAGGAGGCCTATGTCCAGCAGTGGACTAATATAGGCTGATGATGATGATGATACTTAGAACCTCCTTAACTGAACAAATATCTAACTACACTAGCCCCACACCGCTCGATCCGACTATGAACGCTATTACCACTAGAGATTGAGCCCGAACACCTATTCCAATCTAACTTTGCCTGTGGGTTAACTATTAATGCAACAGCTTTTGGATACACGGGAATTTTGAAGCGTCAGTGTTATGAAACGGTGGTCGAGGGGGTGGCTGTCCGCCCTCTAATTAAGGGGTGCAAGTTCGCGCCCGTGTAGCGGGTACTTTTTGCGTTCAATCTTCAGAATTTCAAACTTAGAATCTAAAGCTATAAGCCCGAATGTAGTATACTTTACTTACAGTTATTGTGTTGCCGCTATAATTATGTTGTATATATGCATCTTCGTCTCACTTCTTCCACTAGTGGACAAAAAATTGAAGTGAACAGTAAAATAATTTTATTTGATAATAATTTATATATAAAATATGACTTGTCTAAGTGCTTATTTTGTAAGCCTAAAGAAATAAATGATTTTTTACTTTACTTTACTTTACATCTGAAAGGAATCGTGTAGGTATGCAATCCTGATAGAAAAAAATCACTAATATAGAAAGGCGAAACTTTATAAAAAAAATGTAGCCTCCAAATCTCCAATAAAAGTCAACTTTTGTGGATGTTTACTTATTTTCTTCGTACATTAATAGCAGATCAAAACATAGGTAAGATCCGTGTAGAATAATACATACATAGGCTAGTTTTTGACGACCGATGTGGCGCGGTGGGCGAACGTCCGCCTGCGACGCAGAAGGTTGCGGGTTCGATTCCCGCCTCGGGACAAATGTGTGTACGATCTGCAGATATTTGTTCCGGGTGTTCTGGTCGTTTTCTATGTATAATAAAAAATATCTATCTATGTAATGTATTGTATTATGTATATCAGTCATCTAGTACCCATAACACAAGCTCTGCTTAGCTTGGGGCTAGATGATGCTGTGAATTGTCCAGCATTATTTATTATTTATTTATTTATTTTTATATTTATAATAAATATGATGAAGCTGTGGGCAGAAGCTAGTAAACATAAATACGATGAAACATTCTGAACAGCACACAAATTGCTTTTAACTTAGCAAAAGCAAAAGCCAGCTAAAGTAATTTAGGCAAAAACAACTAACACGACACTGAAAGTCTAATTTGTTTACATTTCAATATTATCTCGCTAAAAGCATATTATTAAAACAGCTGGAAGCTAATTGCAGACTCCTGCATACTACGGCTTATGTGACAGCTTAGAAAAGCAATAGCTTCTACATCCAGCAATAGTTACTCCGTGATCATGGCGCATGCAACTGTGCCGAAATATTGGATAACTCAAAAATCATGGTAAATATCCCGTTTTAAATGACTTTAGCTTGTACATAGGGTTTGATTCAATGCATATACAATATGCTTAACTGTACCTACTGTCAGTAGGGTTCACCCAATAGTTAAACCGAGACAGAATCTTAATATAACGAATCGCGATAAAGTCACCATCTTAATGACCAATTTTAAACCAAATTCTAATATGACAAAATAAATTACGGGTTCTAGAATCCAAGATATTTATGATGTGGCGGGGTGGGCGAAGGTCCGCCTGCGACGCAGGAGGTTGCGGGTTCGATTCCCGCCTCGAAAGAATTGTGTGTACGATCTGCAGATATTTGTTCCGGGTGTTCTGGTCGTTTTCTATGTATAATAAAAAATATCTATCTATGTAATATAGTATTATGTATATCAGTTATCTAGTACCCATAACACAAGCTCTGCTTACCATGGGGCTAGATGGCTATAATGCTGTGTGAATTATCCAACATTATTTATTTATTTATTTATGGTGTACAAAGGCATTTATTTTAAGAAAAATTATCAAAATCTGATAAGAAAAATATGTATGATTCCGGATTCTATTTTTATAAAGTTTGATTGATAATAAAGAAGTCTGAATCTCCTTGCTTGAGTCCCAAAACGATCCCCGCCTCAGCTTAAGTTGGTCGTATTATATACAACCAACGCTGGTCTTCCATCAAATCCCTTTTTTGTTTTTTTGACTAAGCTGTTCGGAGCCCAGCTATCTAAGCTTATGGCTAGAATTAATCCTGCAGCATGCATGTTACATCTCAATTTAAGTTGAGAACCGCCTTTGAATGCGAAGCAGGCTCTTTGACGTGGCGGTGGCAGCTTCAAAGTCAAACATACCTACCATACTGCATAGCACCCTGATTGAGGCAGCTTTTTGCAGGAGACTTTGAAAGCTTGAAGTTAGTATAGATACGTTGTTTGTTTTTGCAGCGGAACTTCTTGGGTAGTGGAAGTTTTTGATAGATGCGTCTAGTATAGGGTTAGATTTATACAGATTTAGTCCTTACTAACTCTGTGTTAATCTTACGAGTACCTTAACACTTTGACTGCGGCTTTTTTTCGACGACTGCGATCTTTTTTTTACCCTAAAAAATTCGTGCTGCCGCTCTACACAGCGGTTGTGTTGCGCCGCACATGCGTTTCGTTCGAAAAATATTACGGCTGTGCTGAGTCACACAGATCTGTATTTTCTCAGCCGCTGCGCTAGTGTGGATTTACGCATATTAGTCTCTTGTAGAAAACACATACCGTGTGATTTCAGCAATCAAAGTGTTAAACGGTAACATATCTTTTAATCATTAAAAGCAATCGCTCCACAATTCTGTTCTTTTTTTTCATATAATTAGCCATTTTAATGACTCAAATTCTCTAGTTGTTTTCATCGGTAGTTGCAAAGTACAGTCTTAAAACTCAACGTGTAGCTACTAGCCCTTACTTACTATTGGGCCGTTTTCGGACGACTTTTATGACTCAAACTATTCAAATAACCAAAATTTCAGTGTCAAGTTGTGTATATATATGCTATCAGTATTCCAAAGAGAAATAGCAATATTTTTCTATTTCGGATCTGACGAAACGAACCCAAATTTCGTAATGAAAATAGCAGTAGGTATACGAAAAACAAAAGAAGATCGCGTCATCGGTTTGGGTAATTTAATTATGTTTAATTCTACTACTTATTCTCGGAAATATGTTGGTACCACCTAAAAAGTATACCTATTCATCGACTGTACTCTTAAATAGTTTTTTAATAATTGTGTTTTTCTTGTTGCAGGTATGTATTCAACTGCCCCAGGAGAGTGATTCGTTGATTTATAGTCTGGTAGTGTATTATATGCAGTTCTAGAAATATCCAGTTAAAACAGGATCTAAATTTTAATTTATGGATGAAAACAAAACATTCTAGAATATCGTAGAAACAAAGTAAAATTGCAGACAATATATTTTCTACAGATATTCTTCAGCAGCGTCTACAAATAACGAACCACAAAACATTTTAGAAAATTTGTCTCCCATCCCATTTACACGACATCAAAAGGCATGTTTATTACTCCAAAACAGATATAACCCAATCGCGGAGCAAACAGCCCGGAACTGAAGCCATTGCTGTAAAATCAGCTAGCTAATCACGACGGGGAGCTTGTAAACAACTCCTTTTAATGGAGAAGATGTATAGGAACACCCAGAGTCCTCTTGGGAAACGATGCTCCAGGAATTTTAGAATTCTATAGGCGCACTCTCCACTTTTACTCGGGTCGGTGACGCTAGATCGTGTAAGGCTCGGAATTATATAATACTAGCTTCGCCCCGCGGTTTCACCCGCGTGGTGATAGATATTTTGGATAATATACAATATATCTTTATTAATTGTAGCCTTTGTGTTTATTTTATTTTTACAATCTTAGGAAAACTTACAGCTAGATAAAGATTATATACAAGAATATTTAACTTAAGGCCAATTAGAAGTGCCCACAAATAATTTGAAAAAAAGCAGCAATTTAGAAAAGATGAACAGAAAGTAGACGATTTATATTATTAATTTAAAAGAAAAAGGTTACACACAAAAAAAATATAATGAAAATAAATGAAAACTTCAATTAGCTTCATTAGCTTCATTAAGCTGAACAGAAGTATTGAAAAATATATCAAATTCGTGATCTTTTACTAAAGTGTTAAAACATCTGCTATTCTGATATGTAAGCTATATTATTGTGAAGTTTCATCAAAAGCCATTCAGTAGTTTTTGCGTGAAAAAGAACAAACATATGTACTTACATACATCCTCACAAACTTTCGCGTTTATAATATTAGTAGGACTAGCTGACCCGGCGAACTTGTACATAGAAAACCAGAACACCCGCAACAAATATCTGCAGATAGTACACACGATTGTTCCCAGGTGGGAATCGAACCCGCGCATCTTACTATGTAGTGATTATAGATAGATAGATTACATAATCAAGTTCTACGTGAGCGGAACTAAAGCTATCGCTGTAAAATCAGCTAGCTAATCACGCCTTGTAAACAGTTCGTTATTAATCGAGCGAGGGAAGCAGGAACTCGCAGATTCCTCTTGGGAAGCTCAAAGCTGGGGAACTATGCTGCTAGAATTTTCAGTAGGTAGGTAGATAGCTGACTAAATCGTTTCTATGTCTAAAACCATTGTAGCAGGACATTGATTCTGATAAATAAATATGCTAATGTTACTAAAACGACAAATTTTAAAGATGACTACTTATGCGCAAGCAACGCCATTACTATTGGAAAAAAGTTATTTCCCTTAAATCAAAATCAAAAAATCAAAATTCGTTTATTGCGTGAAATACATGTTATAAAGTTCTTATAATGTAATGGGTCACAATGTATTTTGCCCTATTGGGCGTGCAATGTTATAAAATTTTCAATAATTAGCTACTATAAATTCTTAAAAAATAATATTTATTTATCAAAAATTGCCAACTACATGGCTTTGCATGCGTTGTTCTATCGAAACGTTGTTATTTATTTCTATCCCATGGGATTTAGGGTCTATGTTTTATTCCGGGTCTATATTTTTACCTGTATGGAAAATCTCAGCCCATTCCTTTCAGTAGTTTGTGCGTGAAGGAGCACCAAACATCCATGCATACAAACTTTGGCGCTTATAATATTAGTAGCAAATCGTCTTATTGGTGCCTGCCTAGTGTTGACCTACCTTCCGCATCCATGGGTTATCTCAGATCCAATTGTGATATCCGCTCCAATAGGCTACGGAAATGCGAGCTGATTGGCCAAGAGCAAGCGGCGGGCTGTGAAATGCATTTAGGTACCTATTTGAAGGAGCTGTTAACCTTCTAATAGGTACTTATAAGGAGTGGGATCATAGTATGACCATTTCATCACACAGGCTTACAGCTTAACATCTACATACCATCCATTCATATTGTTATGTCCATATTTATTCCAGCTTTATATTTGGTACACCCCCTGCCTTTCTTGTTTTTATTTACTGATTATTTTTGGTCACATGTATGGCCTTTGGCACTTGCCTTAATTGTTTTGTTTAGATTTAGTTTTATATTGTTACTATAGTTTTTGTTAGTGCACTTCCTTACCCGACGAGCAAACAGAAAATGTTTTGATACCCCGCGAAACAGGCCTAGCCTAGTGCGGGGGTCACTGTTAAGTGCAACACCTCAACCAATAAACTCTTAAATGTATGTACATAAACTAAGTTAAGGTGTTATTATAATTGTAAACTTTTGGTAAAAAAATTTTTTGTATTTTGTATTTTGTATTTGTATTTGTATTCTTAAATTCACATAATTATTTCCTTAGGTTGCCTGGAAGAGATCGCTTCTAAGCGATAAAGCCGCATATTGAACTTATCGCATGTAATGTCTTTGAAAAAAAAATCGTCAAGATAACAGAATCTACCATGTGTATTTTTATTCTACAGCCTCTACAGGTAAAATGTAATAAACCTTTAAAAGAAGAAGAACCAAAGAAGTTTCTGTCATGGAATAAATATTGCACTGGGGCCGAGTCCTTTGAAATGTACTCAGCACAGCCAAATAAGCTCTCAAAAGCAAATATGCAAGCTGATAAGCTCCTTTATATCGACATGTTGCATAAAACGCAATTTCATATGAGTTGTATTCAATGGACCTCCACACTTTTCAGTTCAAAGTAATATACAACTGAAGAAAAGTATATTCAAAATAACTATATCCAGCTGCTACATTATATTCAAACTCAATATAGACTACGTTTCTCGTGATGGAAATATGAGTAGAGGAGGGACGTAAGTAGTGTTGAGATTTTTCCGGCTTTTGTGATTAAAATGGCGACTCGAATGCTAATGCTTTGGTGTGAAGACTTTATAAGAGTCGCTATTTTATCAGACCATAATGGCCACTTCTTGTTGAGACCAAAACAGATCTCAGTGGTTTCAGGAAAAATATAGCGCAATGTTCATTGATAATATGTATTTGCTTATATTGTTTAGTTATTTTCTATGTAAAATGTATAATAGACTAGATGAACGATTATTGATATCTAGTCTGATAATAATTTAGTGATTATTGATAAAGAGTTATTCTTTGTTCAATATATAATTTTACTAACAAAGAAATCAAATAATAGATACCAAAAGTAGTATTTTTGAGCTAAGTGCAGATAGTTGCTAACAAACTACAGGTAGCAACTGATCTATAACAATACCAGTTGGAAAAAAATAATAATATGGCTGTTAACACTTTGACTGCTGAAATCACACGGTATGTGTTTTCTACAAGTGACTAATATGCGTAAATCCACACTAGCGCAGCGGCTGAGTAAATACAGATCTGTGTGACTCAGCACAGCCGTAATATTTTTCGAACGAAACGCATGTGCGGCGCAACACAACCGCTGTATTGTGTTGCGCCGCACAAAAAAAAGATCGCAGTCGTCAAAAAAAAACGCAGTCAAAGTATTAAAGAAACATATTTGTAGATTTGCAATATTTACAGTCCGGCTTTATTGTACAATATACGAGTATTGTGTAAGTACCTACATTTCTAGATATGGTTCAAGATTTTACAAATGTTCAAAGGAATGTTGTAGCTCTATTCGTCTAGATTTTACATGGACTTTGACAAGTTATACCTAGGAGCTGCGGAGGGCTTTGAAATAGCGCTTTATTACCTCAGTCTGCAGAATACTTTGTTGGATTTATTCAATTGCATTTTCGGGCGTGTAGCATCGCAACCGTGCGTTAAGTTATATATAAGCTAGCTTTTCAATTGTCAAAGCATCGATAGGTATTATTAAGGTCAAATATTACTCATGATGATAACGACGTTTTAGATGTTATGCTTTCAATAAATAAATAAGTAAACATCCGCTTAGTTAGTTGGCACACATCACGTTTTCAGCTCATCTTGGTAGGCGTGTGCTCAATATATCAATCAATGTATATTATGTATACCTACAGGGTTATTGGTAATTCGACGTATTCCCGTTAGGAGGTGATAGGGGTGACTATTTGCGATAATTTTCACTCCATGTGCATCATGCAAAAGTGAACCATTTTTAAGTAAACATGAATTTTAGCTTTTTTCAAAATAAGTCAAAAGTGCAACATCAAAAATGTATTTAAAAAAAAACAGTCTTTTTAAATCTATTTTTTTTTTCTTCTTATTTATAAAAGCGAATAAACGCTGGTTATTTATCAATATTAAAACAACAATTATCGCTCCAAATTTAAAAATGCGAGATAAAAATGATATTACTTTATTATTCATTGAGATTTTTTTCCTCTAAAATGCCTTAAAAATAAAAAAAAAACGTTATGAATATTGTCTTGCAGATTATTTTAAAACATAAACGTTTTCTTAGCTCTCCAACAATGTATAACAACTATAAACTTATTTCAAAGAAACTGAAAAAAACATCATTACAAAGGAAGCAGGCGGAAATTCGTATATGAACTAAACCTAAGGTCGTTCTTTAAAATTTCTATAAAACAATACCCAATGTATAATAAATAAAACGAAAAATACATATTTAAAATAAAATTTTAACAACAATTAGTAACAACAATAAACAAAATTAATAATAAGTAACAATTAAGACATTTTGTAATTTAGCCTAACTAAAGTTTTTGCTCGAAGTGAAACGCAATTATAATTCTCGTTTTGAGTTATTCCGCGGAAGAACTCAAAAAATGTAATTCTTCTAAAACTCGAAAATAGATATTTCACTCCAAGTTAGACGCAAAATATTTTAAAACCTGCTTACCTCACAAATTTTCAGAAAATTATTGAAGGAAAATGATCAACTAAATGTACATAATGCATCATCATCATCAGCCTATATTAGTCCACTGCTGGACATAGGCCTCCCCCAATGAGCGCCATAGCGCCCTGTCTTCGGCTTGACGCATCCAGCATCTACCTGCAGTCTTTCGCAGGTCGTCATCCCACCTGGTTGGAGGGCGTCCTACACTACGTTTACCGAGTCGTGGTCTCCACTCAAGAACACGTTTGCCCCAGCGGCCGTCGGTTCTTCGCGAGATATGGCCGGCCCACTGCCACTTCAGCTTGCTAATTCTCAGATACATACATAATGCGTTCTCAACCAATTTGTACGTATTTCCCCAAAAAGGATGATAATAATGACTGAATTAATTTCCTACATCTTCCATTACCTCTCCAGATTTTAGGTTGTAGCTGATACCCGAAACTTCGTCCGAATTTATAAAATCCCATATATTTAAAAAAATCGTCCTATGACCTATGTTCTTACTCTGGATGTAATTAATCACCTTGCCAAATTTCAGCTCCGTTTAATCGTTTCGTCGTAAAAAGGATATCAAACAAACGGACAGTCACGTTCAAATTTGAATATGCGTGTGGAATTTTAGCAGATTATGTATGCAATACCCGTAATAACTTTGATTTTATAGGTATGTTTGTTTGCGCTGCCAGATATAGGTTTTTGTACAACAGCTGGTGGGTAGTACAACTTTGGGTTAATATTATTAGTTTTGCACAGTTCAGTTACTGTATATTCTGAATGACCTGTTTACAATTTTGGAATTAAATAAATAAATAATGCTGGACAATTCACACAGCATTATCTAGCCCCATGGTAAGCAGAGCTTGTGTTATGGGTACTATATAACTGATATACATAATACAATATATTACATAGATAGATATTTTTTATTATACATAGAAAACGACTAGAACACACGGAACAAATATCTGCAGATAGTACACACAATTGTTCCGAGGCGGGAATCGAACCCGCAACCTCCTGCGTCGCAAGCGGACCTTCGCCCACCGCGCCACATCGGTCGTCAAATTGAACTATACTTTGAAATATGTAAAATAATAAATAAATAATAGCTGTTCCCCGCGGTTTCACGCGTTTAACTCGAATTTCACTTTATTAGGTGATTTCTTTACACCTTGGGTTACGTTATTGGAGTTTTAGTAAAGATCCCTAACTTTTTTGAAAATATAATAGAGCCTATGTTCACCGGGAATAGTGTAGCTTCCCAACGGCGAAAGAACGGTCAAATCGGTCCAGTAGTTTTGGAGCCTATTCAATACAAAGAAACAAACAAAAAATCAAACATTTCCTCTTTATAATATTAGTTATAGATAGATATAAACATTGGATATATAATGCAACTGACTGTCCATGAGAGTTATCGTTTTAAATACCGTTAAATATGTAATTGGTCTGTTTATGGATTTATTAAATTCAGAAAATATAAACAAATATAAATGACTAGCTACTGCTCATGACCTTGCACTCACTCACATACGTCTGAGATGATTAGTAGTAATTGTTTTGTTTATCCAGGTCAAGAACTACATTTTCTTAACTAAACTGTTATTGCATCTACTTCTATTAATTTATAATAAAGGTCTTCTTTATATCTTCTCTTAGTTTCAGTTCAAAGTCGCTCAGCGAGCTATAGAAAGAGCTATGCTCGGAGTTTCTCTTAAGGATAGGATTCGTAATTAATACATCCGACCCAAAGTCATTGAGAAAGCTGTAAGAATGAGCAAGGTGAAGTGGCAGCGGGTGACCATGTCTCACGAGGAAACGACAACCGCTGGGGTAAACGTGTTTTTTTTTGTGCGAAAACCGCGACTCGGCAAACGTAGTGTAAGACGCCCTCCAGCAAGGTAGGATGACGATCTGCGAAGGACTGCAGGCAGATGATGTATGCGGCAAGCTGAAGACAGGGCGCTATGGCGCTCATAAGGGAAGGCCTATGTCCAGCAGTGGACTACTATAGGATGATGATGATGATCTTCTTTTAATCTTCTTCTTTTTTGATCTTCTTCCGACATCTCAATGTATGGAAGTGGCTCAGGACCATTATTTGTAGCGTGGGGGACGACTATGTCCACTTATGGACGTGTGTGGGCTGATATAACGATGTTACGTAACCCGACAACGTAACCTCTACGTCAAATAATATTCAGTATCTGTTTTAACTGAAAAGCTTCACCTACCATCTTATTACATCCTTCTATCCGGACCCAACGAACTTAAATTTAGAACTTTCCAAGTCCAACGGCACATATATTTTCTACTTAAGAATTCCTCGGAGATTTTAGCAGTCCGGATAGACGTCACAAAACGTAAAAAATAGACTTAAAGTTAAAACTATCGATATAAAAGACGTACTAGAAGTAAGCATTCTGGTTTAACACAGCGGGTGAATTTCCTGTGGTTTTTAGTGGGATTTAGGTCGAACTGCTGATGCTGCGATATCCCATGGTCCAGAACTGCCTGTGTGCAGTAAATTTGATGTCGATTCTGTTTTGCAAAATATTGATATCTTCGCGTTCATGGGTACAGTCTAGGTACAGTCAAACGTATAAATTAAAAGCCATAATCTTACTAATTTTGTTTTATTATTAATTTTCAGCCTGATTCGTTTTGTAGTTTTGGCGCGAAGAAGTAACATACATATATCCAACTAAACATCCAAACTTTCGTATTTATAATATTAGTGTGATACTGATATGTTATCTTAAGGTAAACACCTTATCTCTTTAGTGTGTGCCTAAAGCCGTTCTACATAATGCTAAGTTTCATCAAAATTAGTCAGTAATAAATTAGCACGCCTCATCTTTTTTAGAGCAACATAGATTTGCTTTGAAAATAATATCTTTCCTTTAAAACGAAAATAACCTATTCCAGACGAAAAAATAATAATATCTAGCTTCCCAACACCCCTAGACAAGCGTCACGCTCGAGTCCGCTCGCTCACGCCCCGCTGCGTGTAGTTAACGAGCACATTTTGCCCACCACTCATGCCTAGGAGGCTTACAGCTTTCTTTTTACACTTGGGAAAGTGTGACTTATTTTATGATATTCTTTTTTTTTTCAAGTGGGGTATGAGCTGTAGGATATGCAGATGACCGCAGATGGCAACAACCGGACTAATTGAAAATTTGTCGTTAGAGTTTTATAAGAATTACTTAAAGAGCATAAAAAAGTATTTAACTAAAAAAAATGCCACTAGTAATATTTGTACGAAGGAATTAATATTTTGCGAAATATAGCTGGAGTGGCAGGGGGCCGGTCATGTATCGCGAATAACCGACAACTATGGTAAACGTCTTCTTGAGTGGAGACCGCGACTCGGTAAACGTAGTGTAGGACGCTCTCCGGCCAGGTGGGATGACGACGATCTGCGAAATACTGCAGGTAGATGCTGGATGCGGTAAGCTGAAGACAGGGCGGGGCGGGCGCTATGGCGCTCATTAGGGGAAGCCCATGTCCAGCAGTGGACTATTATAGGTCGATGATGATGAAATACACAATACAATACAAAAATACTTTATTGCACACCAGATACAGATCATTACAAAAAAATACATATATCTAGTCACAAAAGCGTACCTAACTAATTTATCGCTCTCTATTATTCAATTTTATCTATTTTAAGTTGCCTCAAGTTGCCATTTGAAACTGAAAACTACAGGAAAATGTACAGAAAATATCGGCACTAATGGTACGATGTCAGGTAAAGGTCTGTTATTGACTCAAAGGACAGGAAAGACTTTCCACTCGTTCCTCTCAAATAAAGCTACAGATTTCCTTTCCGTTTTCTTTCATTAGCTGTGAGGGAGAAACAGGTAATACAGTTCCATTGGTACCGTAATTGGTTATTTTTCTCACAACATATTTTTCTAGTACGTCACTACCTACCTTTCCTTCTCTGTAAATTACGACTTGGGACTACTCTGCGGTTGGGAAAATGCTGAGTCGTGGTTAGGTTGAAAGCTGGTTGGCGCTTTTTTACCGGCGCCTGTCGGATTTATCACTGACTGGCCCAGCGTTGCAGCGGCCTCGAGGTCACCGGTTACCTTATAAACCCAGTTTGCATGAGATAGATACAGGAGAATTGTAAAATTGGTCCCGCCCGATGGTCAGACGTTATTAAGAAGGATTTCTTTACTTACTAAGTTTAGCAAAAGTTAAAAAAAAAAAAAAAGAATTATGCGTATATAAAAATATTAAATTTTTAGTAAATTAGTTTACAAAAGTAAGTAAACGTTTTTGTACATTTTTTTTTTTTTAATTTCCATCGGTTATGTATTTTATTGTAACGTTTAACGTTTAATATTCATTTATTCTCAAAAAGACAATTTAAAGTCACTTACATAGGTTGTGGTCATTCAATAGCTGGCTCATTTGATGTGTTCACTTAATAAGAAGTGACTTATCATTTATGATATGTTGAGCTAATTTGAGTTTGAACACATTAAATGAGCTTACACTTTTAATTCGGGAGGGTAAAGTATTGTAAAGCTGTGCGCCTTCACATAGTATCGTTTTTTTGCCATAGTTAGTCCGAGTTTTCGGAAGAACGATAAAGCTGGCACGACGTGAACTACGTTTGCTTATTTCTCCTATTTTTGTGTATGTTAAATTTGTGTGAATTTTATTATTTAGTATTTTACGGACTAGGATGCATGTTGTATATTTGTATAACTGTTTAATGTTCATTATTTTTGTTTCCTTATAAACTGTTTGTGTGGAAGTTAAGTAAGGAATATTGAAAAGAAGTTTGATAAGTTTATTTTGTGATATTTGAAGTTTTGCTAATTTTGATTTTACAGCACTGCCCCACAGCTCTATCAAATATAGCAAATGTGGTTTGACAAGGCTGTTATAGATAGTATAGCGTATTTGACGCGGAACACAATGCATGACATTTTTTACTGAACCAGTTAGCGATGAAAGTTTCGATTTAATGTGTGTGATGTGTGTATTCCACGTCAAAGAGCTATCCAAGTGTAAACCTAAATATTTTTCACTGTTCCTTTCTTTTAGTTCAACATTGTTTATTTTGGGAGGGTCATAATAAGGTAGTGGTTTGTTTTTGGCTTTAAAAATAATGTAGCAAGTTTTAGAAATATTTATTGTAAGAAGATTGTGTTGAAACCAGGAGAAGAGGTTGTTGAGATCTTTTTGAGCATGAGACAGCATGGTATGAATTGAAGCACCAAAATAGAACAAACATGTATCGTCCGCATACAAAGTAATATCACCATCTAAGCCTATCTGATGTGCATTATTAATATAGATTAAAAACAGGAGAGGTCCTAAAATAGATCCTTGAGGGACTCCACAAGTTATGGGTTCTGTTTGACTTTGGGTATCTTCTATTTTAACAACTTGAAATCTATTTGACAGGTAGGATTCAAACATTTTAAGAGCAGTTCCTTTGACACCTATAATTTCTAACTTTTTGATAAGTAATCTGTGGCTTACAGTGTCAAAAGCTTTTTTTAGGTCTATGAATATGCCTAGAACAATGTTTTTCTTATCTATGTTTGATTTAATTTTGGTGACAAGGTCCATTGTAGCTGCGAGGGTATTACTTTTGGATCTAAAACCATATTGTTGTTTGTAAATGAAATTTATAGTTTGTAGGTGGGTTTCTAGTCGATTGTGTAGTATTTTTTCAAAGATCTTCGAAAGTATAGGTAGAACAGAAATCGGCCTATAGTTACCGGGGTCTGTTTTAGAGCCTGATTTGTAAATAGGTGATACCTTTGCTATCTTGAGTGTATCAGGGAAAACACCGTCTGATAGTAGTTTGTTAAGACAATTTGTTAGGTTAGTTATTATTAGTTCTTTTATGCATTTTATTACTTTAGTACTTATGCCATCTAAGCCTGTGCTAGAATTGGAGTCAAGATTTTCTATTATTTTGTTTACTTCGTCAACGGTACATGGTTCAAAGGTGTTAAATTCACATTGAGCAGTATTGTGTGGTAGGGCTTGCATTGGGTTATCATGAAATGTTTTAGGTATTTGATCAGCTAGGAGAGAACCAATTGTGGAAAAGTAGTAATTGAATGCTTCGCATATCTCTTTCGTATCAGTTGCTTCTTTAGAGTCTACTATTAACTTTGAAGGCGCACAGTTCTGTTTGGTTTTGTTATTCGCTAAGTTATTAATAAGTCGCCACATTTTCTTGGGTTTTCTAATGCAATTTGAAAACACTTTGTAGAAGTAAGAGTTCTTGGTTTTTTGTATAAGTTTCGCTGTATAGTCTCTCTCTATTGTACGTTTACGGTACGTTTTGTACACCAATATATTTGCATTTCGTCTTCTTATTTGTTCCTAATTTGTTATCTTTATTATTATTAGTTCTTAAGTTGTATTATTTTTGTATTTGAAACACAAATAAACATATTCTATTCTTTCTATTCTATTCTATTCTTCGACGTCATCTTACCAAGTGAGGACAGTTTAATGCTGCCCTTGCTTTGCAGTGGCGGTAGCTCCAGTACTCCACGAAAGTGTATAAAACTGTTGAAAACCCGTGAAAATAGTAGTAAATAAGCGCGATAAATACCCGATAAATATAACCTACATATTATGGTACTTTTTATTCATCTCTCGATGAAGATCTAGAAGACATTAAGAGGCCTCCTGAGGGATGAATTCTTCATACAAACATAATACCAAAATGATTTCCAATTCAAGCATATTTACATTATAAAATTGTATTATTTGTATTTGAATAGAATTTATCTAGATTCATCAATAGTTTTTTTTTTTTTTCAAAATACTTACCTAAAATTAAATGAAAGCCAATCGTATTTTGCACATTTTTTGCGAAAATGGACAAGTTTTCTTGCTATTTGTTTCGTATCAAAAACATCAATATCTTACGTTTTATTTATTAAGGAACATAGCTTATATTGTCTAGTTACAGAATAATAATACTTTGTGAAGAATACAAAAAGTTTTCAGGCATAACTTTTGGTATTACGGAACAAACCAAATTTTGAACGGCTAATATTGCTATCGCGCACGCATGGGGCGCGGCGCAAGGGTTAAACAGGGACAGCGATATTCGGAGCGATTTTTGCTAGCGAGGGTCGCCGGACCCTTTATTAAGGTAAAGAACATAAGCATGCTTTCTGTGTAAATGCGTCCTCGATGTTTTATTCCCTGGAAAAAACTTCGTGGCTGAAATGGCGCAACTGCACTCATTAACCTGCCAAGAGCCGACCCCTTGAATGGAAGCAAAATATTGCGCTAACCAACCCGCCTTATTGTCTGCTCTTTGAGTGTTTATGTTTTAGCGGTGACTTTTATAAAATAACGTGCAGTGAATGGTTGAGTTTGTAAAGGGTGTGCAGCGTTGAGCTTTTAAATTACTCTGAAACTCTTACAGGTTCTGTCTGTAAAAAAGGACCTCTGTGACGCGGTGGGCGAAAGTTCGCCTGCGATGCAGGAGGTTGAGGGTTCGATTCCCGCCTTAGGACAATTGTGTGTAGTGATCTGCAGACATTTGTTCCGGTAGTCCTGGTCGTTATCTTTGAATATTAAAAAATAACTATCTATATAATCTGTTGTATTAAGTATATCATTCATCTAGTACCCATTACACAAGCTCTGTTTAGCTTGGAACTAGATGATGCTTGGTGGATTGTCCAGCATTATTTATTTATTTAAAGCTTGTAGATACCTCGCACCAGAATGAACAACGTTGCGGTGGTGGTGGGTTTGTTCTTGTTCCCGTAAGTAGTGGTAGGTTCAAGTCCCGTCTTGGTTGTACATTTTTGATACTACATTCTACAATTCTTCGAATTAAGGTGAATAATCTACAATCTTTAAAATCAGATGGCTGAAGCTTTGGTCTCTTGATCATTACGTCCTTCACCGCGGCGGCTGATGCAAACTTCGACGGAATCAAATGCTGCTCTTAGACGCTTTTCGATTGCGTCCAGCATTGGATTACGCAGCGTACTTCGTAAAGATCAAGATAAATAAATAATACTGGACACAGCATCATCTAGCCCCAAACCAAGCAGAGCTATTTTATGGGTATTAGATGACTGATATTATTATTAGTAGTAGATATTACTATTACGATAGTATAAAATATGACTTGTCTAAGTGCTTATTTTGTAAGCCTAAAGAAATAAATTATATTGTATTTTGAATATACTTAAGACTTATAGAATACAACATAGATAGATATTTTTACCCGAAACAAATAGCACATCGTACACACAACGGCGAACGTAGATACGAACGCTTTAGCCGTTTAAACATCAAAACGTTGCAGACAGACATATCAGACAGAGTAACTTGCAAATTCACATTCGTTTTGTTTGGACGAGATTCTCGCAAGAACTAAGTAAGATCCATTTCCAACTCAAATATTCCTGCTATCATCGACCAGTCTAGCCAGTCTTATGCCAGCCAATCAGTCAACGCGCCGAGATGCGATTCAATTTTACTCGAATGAGCATTTCAACGAGTCAGTCGTAAACTAACGATTATATATATATATATATATATATATATATATATATATATATATATATATATATATATATATATATATTATTATTATAGGCTCGTCGGTAAATCAAAGCGAGATGAGACGTTAACACTTTGACTGCAATTTTTTTTCGACGACTGCGGTCTTTTTTTTAACCTAAAAAATTCGTGCTGCCGCTCTACACAGCGGTTGTGTTGCGCCGCACATGCGTTTCGTTCGAAAAATATTACGGCTGTGCTGAGTCACACAGATCTGTATTTTCTCAGCCGCTGCGCTAGTGTGGATTTACGCATATTAGTCACTTGTAGAAAACACATACCGTGTGATTTCAGCACAAAGTGTTAAGGAATTAAACTTTGAATTAGCTCAAATGGTAATCATAATAATCAATATTATAACTGCAAAATTGTAGATGGATATTTGTTACTTCTTCGTCTCAAAACTACTGAACGAATTATGCTGAAATTTTCATACATGTAGACCTGAAATAACACACAGGTATGTATGAACATAGATATTCTTTTATTCCCATAAATTTGTAAATACGTAGAATAAACTTGATTTAATCTTAGAATAATGTAATTATAGCCTAATTTAATTCTTAACAAAATTACCGCGAGCGAAACCGCGGCTCCAATCTAGTCCGTTATAAAGTCGTCAAAGTCATATTATGCCCATTTTACTGGCTACTTTCCGGCCGCTACTGGCCGCTTTCTATCTCTAACGTTTAACTGCAATAAATTCGTATAAAGGCACTTCTGCCGGAAGAAAATAAAAGTCTATTTCATACTACCATTATCACTCACTTTACGTCTCTTCGCGGTCAACTGCCGTTATAATTATATCAGATCCGTGAAAAGACATAATGTGACACAAATTGTATTTTTTGTTCGTGAAAGGTTTATGTGATTAATAGTTTATAGCCTATATAATAAGCAACAGTTTACAGATGTATCCTGTCATATTATTTGATTTAACAGGTGCAGATTCTGCATATTCACGTTCATATCGTAAATCCTGTAAAATTTAAATTTTAGTGTACTTTGTTATCTCGGTGGACCGTTACTCGAGACACGACGTCACCCCAATTTAAGGTCTAGCCTGTAAACCAGTGTCACTATCGTCCTCGGTCGATAATGACAAGCTGAGACGGGACCTTATTAGCCGCGCACATAGGGAAAGACCAGTTTTTCTTACTCTACTACTTATGTTTTTCTGTATTTATGTGTCTTTTCCTTTTTTTTTGTAACTCTGTTTAACATTGTGTGTGTGTGTGTGTTGGCTATAAATACATTCTTTTATTATTTTTATAAGAATAAAATAAAAAGAATTAAGTCTTATAATTCATCAATTTCGGCGTTAAATTTAGATAATTGCCGTCAGTAAATTATCAATTTTCAATGCAAACAAGGCCAGACTTTTCTCAGTCGTGATTGCTGCCTAAAATAATTATTTGGGGCAAAGTGGCTTTCTTTATTAAATTGGAAGTTAGAGTAAATAAAACTAGGGGAATTAGAATTTTGAGGTGTGTCAACAATCTATATTGTGATAATACCTGAATACTTTGAAAATATGAGACGGTTGGACGAATATAAAGCTCAGATTTAAATATATCGCACTACATATCGTCGGAAGTTTATAAAAAGGTCAAAATCTGTTTACAAAGGGTCATAGCACGGAAAAGGGTTCAAGTTTACATTTCCAAAACATACAGGGCACAAAGGGTTGGACAGATTATGAGGGAATGCTTCAAAAATGAAACCGCCGCTACCGCGAAAAGTTTCTTTTGGTTTAATTCGACGTGTAATTTTCAAGGGAAACCGCTGCCATTTTTGTTCCAAGGTTGCTGAAATGTGCTAAATTCTCCCACTTAGTAAAACGGTTAACATCGCTTTGGGTTTAGGCTGAGGATGATTTGATAATGTCTCTTTTGTAGGGTTGAAGAATTCAGTCCGCTATTTCTCTTCAGCTACGAAAAATCTAGCACAGTGAATTGATCAATGCTTTACGCCAGATGTCCTTGGATATAAGGAAAACATATAAATATACGTTTTAAACATATTAATCAAGATGAAGTTCTTCCACTATCTTGTTTATTGAAGAGCTTCGATTAATCGCTTAATTCTTAGTAACTCTTCTCTTACCTAGCGCAAGCACGTGGACAAGACAGCAAATAAAATCCACAATTCAAACTTATTCCGACCAATTTACAGATATCTTTGTCGAACAGTTCTATTTACAGTTGCTGACAGATTATAAATCATCTGGTTTATATTCAAATGGCTTACTTTACTCCGACAGAATGCTTACATTATTGCAAACCGGCACATTCAGCAAGCATTTCATGGAACAGCTTCCAACATTGTCTTTTATAGTTTCATGGAAAGTTAACTCTAGTACGGCTAAGCTTGTACTACTTAGTTTAATTGATAGTTATTGGTCGTTTTAGCTTGTTCACTTCAGTATTGTTCGTAGTTAAATACTTGAAAGGGTTATTCGGTTAGGAACCTTCAACCTGAAATTCAGTGACATCTAGAAAAACTGTAAGTGTATTTCATTTTGCGGATTTTAATTCTGACCCTATATGGTCAGGATTAAAATCCGCAAAATTTTTCGATAACATAAATTCTACATTGATGCGAAATTTCCAGTACCTACAAAAAAATTTCAATTACAAAATAAAAAGTCAGTTATTTTTGTGCTATTCAACAAGCGCGCCCATTGAAGAATACGCAACGACTTATTTTGCTTACAGATTTCTACAGAATTTTAAAACATTGTTTACATTTTCTGCGAAGCTAATTGTTTATTTATACGCTCATGTATGTCCCGATCACCTTAGTGACACTAGTCGTCTAATTTTAATTACATAGTTATGCCTTTTCTGTCCTCTACGACGTCGCACATAAACCGCGGCTCTAGTTGTAAATCATTGAGCAAATGCTTTAGCCTATTGAAGTAACTAATAATAGAATGGACTGTTTTATTATCCATTAGGGTAATAGTTTGAGGCATTTCCAGTTTTGCTTTCAACATAATTTTGTGCTTTTTACTGCTCGGTGTTGGCAGAGTAGGTTACCTAATTGATCTTTATCGATTTCTGCGAGGACGTTTCTAGAGTTAATATTTCGAAGAAGGAAGAAGGCTAAATGATAAATTTTAGCAACTGTTCGTCACAATTACTAAAGAAAAAATTATTAGACACACAAATAAACTTGACGACCTTTGTGGCGCGGTGAGCAAAAGGTCCGCGACGCAGGAGGTTGAGGGTTCAATTCCTGCCTCGGGACAATGTTTGTACGATCTGCATAATATTTGTCCAGGGTGTTCTGGTTGTTTTCTATGTATAATTATAAATATCTATCCATGTAATGTATTGTATTATGTGTATGAGTATAGTACCTATAACACAAGCTCGGCTTAATTTGGGTCTAGATAATGCTAACAGGTCCTGACTCAGCTTGTTGCTCTAACAGGTCATTTGTGAAAGAGGGCTGGTACTAGTAATAATGATAATGATTTATAAATTGTGACGTATAATTTTACATATTACGTATAAAATGTTTATCTGTGTATCCTTTTCACGGGTGACTTTAGAATAGACTTTAGAAATAGGGTATACTATAGGTAATATATACGTAATATAAAATACGTCTAATAAAAACCTATGACATTGAGAATTTACACGAGCACAGGTGTGGATATTTTTTAATATTACTTCTGACGCAGGACGACGTTTTAGCGCTTTCACTGCCGAGCTTTGTGACCTGCAATGCTCGTCACGGCACGGGTGCTGTCAACAAAATGTTCACCGTCTGAAGGGAAATTTGTGTTCCTTTTCACGCAGTTTAGGTACCACCATACATTTTTATTATGTTACCACGCCACGCTTCTGTCTGAGCGGGCATATCGCGCAAGGTAATGGACTAATTTGTCCTGCCCTAATGGAGCCCTTAAATCTGGCCTCGCCGACCCAAATAGCGCTGGTAATGACATATTATGTTAAGCATTAGGATTTTCTGTATTTTCGTAAACAGATATATATTATATTATTATCCTCTAGTCTAGACCTTCGTGATAATAGGCGTCCACATCTTCACTTCCCACAAAGAAGAGAATTTTTAACCCTGTAATATGACAGACGGGCTTTTAATTAAGCTTTTTTGATATTTTTTCTTGATTTTACTTTTATTCGAAAACTACACGCGTCACACGCGTTATGTGACGCGTGTAGAAGCTAAATGAAAAGAAGCTTAGATGTACGTTAGCCCAATCCAAGACAAAATAGATCTAATGTTTGTTCTATGGAAAAGTTTTTGAGTTATTTTTATCTCGTGGAAACTGTCTTTTGTCGGAAAATCCTTTATTCTTGTTTTAAATTCCTGAAAAGGAAGGAAGTTACATACATCCATTAGTGTGATGTGATGCAAGACTATTCATCATTATGCAGAGCCTTCTCCTGCCAAAACATCAGCGTCATCCAATTTCACAAAAACGTACGCACAAATGTCAATACAGCTCTGCTTTCCGTGAAATCACGTGAGACTTTCCTTGTAGAAATAAAACACCCTGTGGTATTACCAAACGATATTACATACGCCCGCTAAAAGCTGGCGGGGTGAAAGAGCATTACCCTTCTGTGCTGTGGGTACCTAAAAGGTACAGTAAAAAAGTTTTTTTGCTTGAAATCTTACCAATAATATAAACGCGAAAGTTTGTATGGATGTTTGTTAATTTTTCACAATCAATCAATAAATTTCTTTTCGGCCCTGGTGGGGGCACAGAGAGGAGCCTCGAGGCTTGGCCTCATTACCCCGGCGTCAACTCGAGGGGTGACGACCCCACGGTCCTTGGGTTTTGTGGGAATCTTTTTTTTTCCCTACTTCTCAATGTTTTTTTTTTTTTGGCTGCATTCGGTTTATAATATTTTTTTTGGACTTTTTGTGTTTTTTTTTTGTTTTTGTATATTTTTTTTCACTTCTCGCAAAAACTACTGAAGGGCCTGGCTAGTTCGGGCTGAAATTTTGTATACAGTTTCACGCCCGTAATAAAACATAGGCTACTTTTTTCTCCATATCAGTTCCCATCGGATAGAAATAACCTAAAAACATGTCCATAGAAACAAATTTTAAATTGATTTTACCAATAAACTGTATTTCTGTATTTCAAAACGACTGCAGCCGCGGCCAGAAACTCGTTAAAAATAAAATAATTTACTTGACACACGACTCATTACTTTTACATAACTTGAAGTAGAGTGACTACTAAGAGGACTTGTTTTTTGTGCATTTAATTTGACTTACATACATATATGTGAATTATTTTGATTTCAGGATCATGTTCTCGTAGCTACGAAGTTTTTATCTCTAATCCACGGACTAACGTAAATATTAGTAGGTTCAAATGTTCAAACTTTACCCAAGTTTAATTAACATATGAACAATTAGGGTGTTAAATAATGAGAAATCTTGTTTTTGCAATCTAAACTTTGGTAAAAATCCAGCTGCTCTGTTTTTTGTAGAATATATTTGGTTTTAAAATCCTCGTTTCGATATATTTCAATAGGAAAAAACTTAAAATATCACATAACACTAATACTATAAATGTGAAAGTTTGGATGTTTGGTTATATGAATATTTATTATTTATAAATAAATTTTTATTTTATTTTTACAATCTTAGGAAAACTTACAGCTAGATAAAGATAGATACAAGAATATTTAACTTAAGGCCAATTAAAAGTTTCCACAATAATTTGAAAAAAAAAGCAGCAATTTAGAAAAAAATTACAGAAAGTAGACGATTTATATTATTAAGTTAAAAGAAAGAAAAAGTTAGACACACAAAAAAATAATATTTATAATGAAAATACATGAAAACTGACTTCAATTACTTTGTAAAGAAATTATTACCTAGTAGGCGCTTAAGCTGAACAGAAGTATTGGAAAATATATCAAAATCGTGATCTTTTACTAATGTGTTAAAACATCTGCTAGCCCTAATGATGAACGAATTTTGCCTATAATTTGAGGATTCCTGAGTGTTCCAATATAATATAATGTTTGTTACCTCTTCACGCTAAAATTACAGGATGGATTGGGTTGAAATTGTAGATTGAGGTTTTTTTTTTTTTTTTTTTTTTATTTAGCCTGTTTCGTCCCACTGCTGGGCAAAGGCCTCCCCCAAATCTTTCCACTCAGTGCGGTCATGTGCGATCTCCCACCAATCTCCGAGGAAGGCGTTAAGGTCGTCTCGCCAGCGCTTTCTTGGCCGACCTCGCCCGCGGCTTCCTTCCGGGACCCAGGGTGTTGCAGCATTAGCCCACCTCTCGGGGTGCATTCGGCGAATGTGCCCCGCCCACTTCCATTTCAGTGTGGCGGTCTTAACTCCCACATCGACAATACCTGTCAAAGAGCGTAGCATCGTATTCCTAACGCGATCGATTCGCCGGAAGCCCAAGATACTACGCTCCATTGCCCTCTGGCAGATCTTGAGCTTGGATTTTTGTACTTCAGTCAGCGACCATGTCTGCGCACCGTAGGTTAGGACGGGCAAAATGCACATATCGACGAGTTTGCGCTTCAGTGTCACAGGAAGTTTCCCCATCATGTGCTCTTTCAAGGACTAGTAGCTCTTCCAGGCGTTGTCGATTCTACGACCGATCTCTTTGTCCTGCCTGTTATCGAAGCTAGCTAGCTGGCCCAAGTAAATGTATTCGTCGACGTACTCTATAACCTGCCCATCTACCGAGACCCTACGTCTCGTGCTATTAGACATGATCTGTGTCTTAGTTCTGTTCATCTGAAGTCCAACCTCAAGACTTGCTGTGCTCAGATCTTACAGCATTGTTTGGAGTTCTTGTGGTGTGGATGTTTTCTTATGCCTGAAATATCAACATATGCTGCTTTTTATCCCATAAATCCGATTCCATAAGATAGCAAAAAATATTTACCTTTACGCTTATATAGAAATCCAGCGTTCGAAGACGCGGGCAGAACCTAGTTGTAAATAATAAAAAAAAACCTACACAATTTATTTAAATCTGTGCCACACTACCATAAACCATGACATAGTATATCCCATCACAGTACGTTATGTCCCTACATCAAAACGCGTCAGTATTCATAAAACGAGATTCAATACCATTGCTTTACCCACGCTTGCAGATTAGTTCTGTCAGACGTCAGAATGGCACTGTAAAAGGAGTTTTTATGTACCCAAGACTGTGTTGTGAAATTTAGAAAATGAGCAGTTACCCCTTTATTCGTATTGCCCTTGGTTGAGTAAAATGGCAATGGCTACGAATGTGTTTTCATCATCGTAAAAAAATTGCTTCGTGTTCTTGTTTTTACGGCTTGGGTACGTGATGACAATGTTATCCGGACGGAAAGGATGACTTGTCAATTGCATACAAAAACATAACTCCTTGTGTAGTCGGGTAACTAATAACGTGCACGTCCCAGTCTAAAGAAAATATTGCATTTGCTAGCAAAAAAATAATGCTCGACAATCCACACAGCATCATCTAGGTCCAAGCTGAGCAGAGCTTATGTTATGTGATATTTTTTATATTTTATATAGAAAACGACTATAACCAAAAGTTTTCATATAAACAACGCTTGCAACGCTGCAAGCGATGTTTGGCTGAATCTAGTAATTTATACACAAAAATATTTTTTCAACTTACGCGATCTGAACACATAAGTATTAATACAACGGTCCAGTCATCCCGTGACCACGACAGAGTGTAAACCTGTTGAAACGTCTGGAAAAAAGGTAAATAAACGCGATAAATACATACACAAAGTCAAAGTCAATATCATTTATTTCTTTAGGCTTACAAAATAAAGATTTAGCCTAGTCATACTTTATACTAGAAATTATTAAAAATTATTATCAAATATAATTATTTTACTGTTCACCTCTATACCTCTAGGTAATACCTGATTCTGCACTAAAAACAAAACAATAACCGTGTCAATGCTTAACAATGGATCGCAATAAAAGTCGAACAAGTAGAAATACATGTTTATTCAAAAACAATGAGCTATTACGTGGTTATTACGACGACACACAAAAATGACTATTGTATTCAACGATTCTGCTATGGTTCAGGTTCATTTTTCTTGTAAATTAAATTTCACAATACATTCAGTTGATTTACGCTAGACAACAGGCCCATTTATCATTTGAACAAAAGTAAAGCTGCACGCCGAATGCGTTACACATAAAGCTGTAATTTATTATCACACCTGGTTAGTTATTTCCTAGAATCATCTGCTTTGGTCTGATGTATGGAGGGCTGTTTGTTACTCATTCACGCCAAACGAATCGGGCTGAAATTAAAAAAAAAAAAGAAATTAAAAATTTAAATAGATAATTTTGTACAAGATTTTTAGTATTCGTTTGACAATGCCCTACAGAAACATACTTTCACATCATCATCAACCTATGTTAGTCCACTGGACATAGGCCTCGCAAAATGAGCGCCATAGCGCCCTGTCTTCAGCTTGACGCATCCAGCATCTACCTGCAGTCTTTCGCAGGTCGTCATCCCACCTGGTCGGAGGGCGTCCTACACTACGTTTACCGAGTCGTGGTCTCCACTCAAGAACACGTTTGCCCCAGCAGCCGTCGGTTCTTCGCGAGATATGGCCGGCCCTATGCCACTTCTTCAGCTTGCTATTTCCTAGAGCTATGTCGATAACTTTGGTTCTCTGTCGGATCTATTCGTTACTTTGACATACTTACCTTTTAAAATAAAACAAACAAGACAGAATAAAATACAAAATATGTGACAATTTGGCGGTCTTATCGCTCAAGAGCGATCTCTACCAGACAACCGTGATGACGGTGGAAATAAATAAAAAAAAACAATTTGGCATGCAAGTTTTATTTCTGGAATAAAACATGTCAAGACGATTTGTGTTGTAAGGCCGTTTCCTGACTTGTCGGTGCGGTAGCGGCGCGTCATATATCATCATCACTTGAAGACGACATTATCACGCGACGATACAAGCGGTACTGCAGTATTTTATACCGAGAATATACTGATAGGTTCGTAGATGAAAGCGATGCAGAATCGTTTCGGTGCAGCGGCGCGGCTTTGGTATGCACCAAAGCCGCGCCGCTACCGCACCGACAAGTCAGGAAAGTGCCTAAGTTCAAACAAGATTTTGCAAAACCACGTAAATATTTGCCCGATGACGTAAGACCAATGTCGCTGCCATAATAAATCTTACTGCACACCGGATAGAGCAGTTAATAGCATGGCAGCGGTATATTAGCAGAAGTTATTACACAAAAGGGGTGATTAAATAAATGAATGTTAATTTTGGTGTTTGCTCGCGATTGCAAGTTGGTTTACCTACTGCATAAAATTTACGCTGTAACTTTTGAATTTATTTGTATAATTTTGTGTATTCTATGGTGTATTTGTTATTTGGGATTTAATATTGGTGAAGCCTTTTCATTGTTATTTTCAGCTTGCTATTTCTTTGAGCTATGACAATAACTTTGATTCTCTGTCAGATGAGGTATGTTTGTGAACACGGCAGTTCTTAATTCCCTTTCTTTCCTTAGGCACTACCGCTTGGCACTATCAATCGTGTGAAGGGGAATCTTTATCTTGGTGTTGGTTGCTGATCCATTCAATAATTACTATACGATACAAAATTTTATTTATTGTACACCATTACAAAAATAAACATTACATGCGACTAGTACAATGGGCGGCCTTGCCGCTTAGAAGCTTATGATTTGTTCTTGATAGAGGATTTCATTGACTAAAAAACGGTTCTGCGTCAAGCTGAAGACAGGTCGCTATGGCGCTCATTGGGGGAGGCCTATGTCCAGCAGTGGACTATCAGTGGCTGATGATGGGTTAAAAAAAGCGCGTTGTTTCATTTTTATTAAAAATAATTCTCAAAAAATATAAAATTTAAGACATTGTCTTCTAGAATGCGGTCGTGATGGGCGGATCCTGCAGTTCACGGGCTCTCAGTGAATTACAAAAAAAACTTGTATATCCCGTGAAAAGGAATTTAAATATATATGATATATTTGTACATATATAACGTACTGGTTTGTGAGGAGATCGTCGTTATTATACGACATAGTGTTAAACTACAGCAGATAAAATAAATAAATAATGCTGGACAATTCACACAGCATTATCTAGCCCCATGGTAAGCAGAGCTTGTGTTATGGGTACTAGATGACTAACTGATATACATAATACAATACATTACATAGATAGATATTTATTTTTATTATACATAGAAAACGACCAGAACACCCGGAACAAATATCTGCAGATCGTACACACAATTGTTCCGAGGCGGGAATCGAACCCGCAACCTCCTGCGTCGCAGGCGGACCTTCGCCCACCGCGCCACATCGGTCGTCAAAGATGACATCGTTTTTCAATACTGTTTCTGTTCCATGTCATGTACCAATAAAAGATTTATTATTATTAAATATTTACCCTCCGACCAAGTGGGATGACGACCTGTGAAAGACTGCAGGTAGATGCTGGATGCGTCAAGCTGAAGACAGGGCGCTATGGCGCTCATTAGGGGAAGCCTATGTCCAGCAGTGAACTTACTGTAGATGATGATGAGAATTAAATAATATTAATAAATAATAATAATAATAGGGCCAGATCCAGAAGGCGGTACTCTTGGACTCGGCACGTATCGTCAGGAAGTTCCTTTCTCTGCAGCCCTAGTCACCGGCCGCTTGAGCCTAGCTTCGCGGTCTTTAGTTTTATAATATTTTATTGTATTTTCTATAGTAAAAAATGTATTTTATACGAGAATTTAAATAAATGAGTGTATAATAATAATAATTAATATATATAAATGTATTGCTACGTTCGGTTCTTGTACCTGCGTAATATTTACGTTTGGAATCAAACAAAGCCTTTTCAACTGTGCTGCAAATTTCACTGCTCTTTTACAATTTACAATTGAATCATGTGTAATTGAAGCCGGCGTAAATTGGACTGTCGGTGCGTTTGGCGTTTCTATTGAATTTCGAAATGTATTGCACATTTTTAAAGGTAAATCTCGACTGCGACTTATCGACTATAAGAGGATCTAGAATTCAAGATATTTTTGTAAACAAAGAAATTTATGTTTTAAAACTTCATATATCTATTTTTTATATCCTAACAGAAAACAACAAGTTAATAAGGTTACAGCTAAATACAAGCAAACTTCAACAACGCATAGGTGTACTTACGCAGCAAATAAAGTGTAAATAGGAATTCAAATACCGACGAGCGACTGAATTGTTTCGATTTTCTGTGATGAGATGATAATACTTTGCCTCAATACTTTTCATGGTTTTGTACGTTAATACAGCGCTTCTTTGTTTACATAAAATATCTAGGATCCCAATACCTGGTAAAGAAAATTCTCAACTCAACTCAATCGGTCATTGTCAAACATGAGTGTATTTTGCTAACCTAGGATACCTAATCTCGTTGTTTCTTCATTATGTCTAAGTTTGTATGTGTATTCAACACTATTGTAATATTAAGTTATGGTCTAAGTATAAATAAGTCACGTTTAAAAGCCATTTAAAAGCCACGAGTCCTAAATAAAAGTCTTCTTTAATTCTTTATTGTATACATACAAAATGCAAAAGAACCTCCAGAAGTACTGGAGAGACGGAGTGAGACTGCCGTTCTACATGGCACACCGCGGGAGACAAGGAACTCAAATCGTTCACGAAGGTATGTCGGCGAAAGGGGATTATAGAGGATAAAGTAGAGATAGGACAGAATGTGAAGATCACGCCGCCGCCTTCGTATGGGCAGCCATTTCAGCTTGGATCTTAAAGCAGAAACATGGTCGAATTTACGTAATCCGTATATGAATCGGATGCCCAAATTCTGAAGGCGCTCGAGCTTATTCCACAGTTCCTCCGTCGCGTCCAGGAAACAAACATCGGCGTAATCGAGAAGAGGGTGTAGAAGACTCTGGGCGAGGATGATTGGAAGTTTTGTAAACGTCTAAGTGAATGAAAAGTGTAATTGACCTTTTTGCTGATGTTACATGGCTAGTCCAAGATAAATTATTTTCAAAAATTACGCCCAAGTTCTTAGCTTTCACGGAGAGTGGGATGATGTTGTTGGCTAAAGTAACAGACGGAATCGAAGTCAGAGCTAAGGATTTCAACATAAAAGGACTACCACAGATCATAGCTTGCGATTTAGAGGGATTGATTAGGAGACCATAGGTCTTCGCCCATGAGTTTATATTGTATAGATCCAGTTTAATCTGATTAATACCTTCAGAGATCTCATCCACTTTAAAATGATGGTTTTGCAGGTCGTCCGCGTAGAGATGATAGCTAGAAGAAATGACTTCTTAGTCTTGTTTTCTTATCTTATCTTATTTTCTTTTCTTTTCTTTATCTTGTTTGTCTTCTTAGTCTTAGTCTTATTTTTAAACTTAAACCATAAAATAAATGATTAGCTATCTCGTGCTATTTAGTAACGTCTGTTATTTTTAAGCCAAAAAGAGATCGCATCGCATGTCACATATGTAAGCTGAAAGCTAAAAAGTCGCAAGTCGCGATTTTAAGTCGCGTCTGTGGTGTCACTTAAATAGCTATATCAGGATATTAAGCATAGTTACACGGCCAGCAGTAATCTGTGCTTTATTTGGGCGGCCAAAATACAAGCTCGAAAACGTATGTACAATTTAGTGCTAAAGTTTAATTAGGGACCTAGTGGTGTATTCGCTGCTTGCATTGGACCAATAATTGGAAAACTAGATAATTAGTCACTTATACAGCTTTACTACTCAAAGAATTAGCAAGCTGAAGTGGCAGTGGGCCGGCCATATCTCGCGAAGAAACGACGCGACGTCCGATGGGGCAAACGTGTTCTTGAGTGGAGACCACGACTCGGTAAACGTAGTGTAGGACACCCTCCGACCAGGTGGGATGACGACCTGCGAAAGACTGCAGGTGCTGGATGCGGCAAGCTGAAGACAGAGCGCTATGGCGCTCATTGGGGGAGGCCTATGTCCAGCAGTGGACTGCTATAGGCTGATGATGATGATGACAGCTTTACTAGGCCACAGAGGATTTGTTTTTAATTTTGTCTTATATAATCACCCTACATCAGCTTTCTGTGAATAAATCACTATTGTGTTCTTAACAATATCGGTCGCGAAAACCCGTTTTTGCAGTGAAAATGTTGAAACTATCATGGTTATTATCATAAAAGTCATTTATAATAATAATTTTGTTTTCTCAGCTTTGGCACTCCCGAAAGATTTGCTAATGCTGCAAATAGCCCTGGCCAACAAACATCCAATATGTATCGGCTAAGTTACTTAAATGTCCCTTTAAAGAGGCGCTAACATTAATCACTTTCATACCCTCATCCCTAATCTAATACTACTACACTAATCTATGTATATCTTCTAATTTTCACGTCACCTCCAGGGCTGCCCAGACGTGTTACAAAATGTCTTATTGACCTTTAAACCTCAAGAGATGACTTATATGCATGCTCATACCCACCACTTGACCCGTATACAAATAACTAAATATTCATACCCATGTTGTTCAACCCGGGTTGTACCTTCGGGGCCAGTGAGACGTTGCAACAAGTCCTCACGTCCCAGTCTTTAAGACTCAAGGGAATGCTTGTGCATGAGGTAGCAGGGCGGATAAGTTTATCACGCCCTGGGTAGCGGAATTTTGGTGTCGAAGGCGAAGATAATACAGGACAATAACTTGACCTGATCTATATAGTCATCTTATTTCGAAATAGGTTCTGTGCGCTGCTTTGTGTGCGTTTTAGATTTAAAATACCTTTAGGCCTATCTATCTATTTAATGAGCCTGTAACACCCACTGTTTATTAGGCCTGTATTAATTTAAATCCAGCGGGTAAATAAAACCGTGTTGGGTTGATTTTTGCATCTCCCTGTGAAAGACTGCAGTTAGATGCTGGATGTGTCAAGCTGATGACAGGTCACTATGGCGCTCATTTGGAGTAACATAAGTGGATGATGATGATGGTTTAATTTATATCGAATCCCTTCAAAAATTGCGCAACAAAAGTCCACCCCCTCGGAGTAAGTCCACAACCACCAGATCTTGATCTCAATGTACCTAACCTAACAGTGAATATACTCGTAGTTGGAAACAGAAATACCTTGTGAATGCTAATAATTATGTCATTGTTACAGGTAAGAACATTTCCATTACAAGTTCCAACACTTCACTTCACCGCTCGCCAGACAAGACAAGGAATACTAGATATCTGGATACGACATTTTATGGTATCAGTAAGTTTGTGCCCGATGTTGGATGATTTTGTTCTGTGCCTACAACACTTACGCTGGGCAAAAGCTCCTTTATTACGCTATTCTGTCTTCGGCTTAGCACATACAACGTACAGTAAAAAAACATTTGTTTATCAAGATTAATAGAATTTAATATTTTTGTTTTCTGAATGTTTTTCGTAAAAAAATTACAATACTCTGCAGGAAATGGCCAGTGTATATCTTCATTTGAAAAGATCAACACAAATTAGGACAAAATAACATTTACAAAATTATTATCAGAGAACGTTAACACTTGGGTCCAACGTTTATTTCCTGCCTCCTAGTTATGTTAATTAATTAATTTTATTATTTTAGGGGATATTTCAGCACGATATACATATTACAATTATTAGTATTATTATAATTTGTTCCCAACCATAGATCCACGACATAATTGTTGCGCCGATTGGTCACCCATGATCAATGCCTGTACCTATGTATTTAATCACAATAAATGAAGTAGATGTTTATTTTAAGGGATTGGAAACACTCTCAGCTTTATTAATTAAACAGTACGTAACGTAACTAAATCCTTGAGCCCTATCCAGGGACCACTAAACCTGCGTCCCGTCGCAACAAATCTCGCGCGTTTCGAATAGACTTGCCAGTTCTTAGCGAAGTAGACGTACTCCCCGGCTAGTCTGTAAAGTTCTACCGCAGACTTTCTGAGTACCTCCTTTTGTGCTATTTACAAATGCACAATGGAATATATTTTAACCGCACTCACCCTGATGATGTCCCTCGTTATGGGATGAAATACCGAGTACCTACATATTCTTTTCAGTTCGAGTTTTTCAGCCATTTCTTTTTTAATTACATAAAGGTGAGTGTAGATTTGTAGGTTTCAAACTGTATGTAATGGTAGACCTTTTTTCGAGAAGGATACATCCGGAAAATTTAGAACATTTTCAGCAACCCATTTTCATTATTTAGAAATTGGAAGCCGGTGTATAGATTTTTTTAAACACGCCAAATTATACATCCTAGCCTAGGGGTCTACTTGGACATGACCTAACCTTCAATTCCACAAACAGGTGGACAATCTGCTTGTTCAATTAATTAATATCATAAAACGTTCCAACAACCAATCCAAAAATCCTCGTGCTAGAGCAACGTGTCTAAAATGATGAGTATTCACGGACACCCCTCCACAAAAATTGGAAGATTTCGTGCAGACGTTTGGGGTGACGAGCGGAAAGTAAAGGTAGGTACATATACCTAACTACCACTCTCTACTACTACTACCAGTAACCTCGGGTAGCTTTGTATTGAAAGACAGATCTCAAGAATAGTATTTATTTTTGAATAATAAAGAAATACAATACTAAATAGTGTGAAACTCGTAGCTATCGTTGCTGATTATCAGAGCTAAGAGATACCATACTATATGTTTATGTTCCCCTGACTCGACACCAGCAAAAAACCCCATAAAATAACTCAGCTCACTTCAAAGAAGCTGATTCATTAAGCGATTCGTTACGATCAAAAACACGCATCAATTGATTACCTTAACTTTTTCTTTTGAAGTGAACACGCTGTAAATATAAATAAATAAAGATTCATTTAAAATCAAATTAAACGAAGCCCGTAAAAATATCGTAAAATAACGTTTAACGAACTCGTATTTTGTTAACTTGTTGATTTGAAAAGTAAATAATGCTGGGTTTACTCACGCGTCTTCCCTCTCCGTGTGCCAGATATTTACAGTTCATAAAAAAGTGGCACGGCGGGAATCGAACTGCAACCTTCTACGCCCCGGACCTTCACTGCACTACAGAGTTCGTCTGGGTCGTCAATAATTCTTTATTACTAAACTGAGTCTCAATTCACCGTGGCCGATTAATAGGCCTTAAACTAGTTTGTAACGCAAGTCGCAAGTTTCTTTACTATGGCTCAAGGTTCATATTGATAGTTCATTTCTTAGTTATTGCGAGTTCAGCGGTCTTGAAATTGGCTCTTAACACTTTGACTGCGATTTTTTTCGACGACTGCGATCTTTTTTTTAACCTAAGCCATTCGTGCTGCCGCTCTACACAGCGGTTGTGTTTTGCCGCACATGCGTTTCGTTCGAAAAATATTACGGCTGTGCTGAGTCACACAGATCTGTATTTTCTCAGCCGCTGCGCTAGTGTGGATTTATGCATATTAGTCACTTGTAGAAAACACATACCGTGTGATTTCAGCAATCAAAGTGTTAAGTACTTTATTGGTACTTTAAGTATTAACTATATGTAGCGTTGTTAAAGCACTTTTAAATGAAACTACACCTACTAATGGTGTCCGAGTCAACTGTAGCAAAAATATTAAAATCAACAATTGATAACTGGGACAGTGCGTCCCAATTTTTTCTGTCCCAGTAAGAAGCAAGTCAAATTCTGAGGATGAGAATATAAATAATATTTTATTTGTAATTTAACAAAACCAAAACAAACATGATTTAATTAAAATAAAAGATATTTTTTTTTTTGTAATGAGTCACAAAACGGTCTTTAGCACTAGTCGGTAGCATGAGTTAGTAGCATTAATGTAGTTCTAGATGTATAATTTATGCACCTAAACACCGTACAACTAGCTGAATTTTCTCAAGGGCGCGCGGGCGGCATATTCGGATGTGTGACAAAACCTTTAAGAAAAAATAACTAAGTTACTATAAATTCATGTTATGTTCACATTTATTCTAGCTTATCCTTGGTACACCCCTGCCTTTCTTAAATTCATATCCAAAGGTTGCCTGGATGAGATCGCTTCTAAGCGATAAGGCCGCCCATTGTACTTGTATCATGTGATGTATTTTTAATGATCTGTAACTGGTGTACGATAAAGTATTTTTGTACATATTTGTATTTGTATCAAAAATACTTAATATCCCTTTAGCTCGGACACTGACAAAAACAAATGTATCCGAAATGTATCAAAAGCCGTCAACAGTCTTTCAAAATTGGTTAAACATGCTATATTTAGGAATCCATTAAAGGAATCCTTAAATATCGCAAATAGCCTCACTCACAGTTTAAATAAAGCTATCCGAGCACCTGTAAAGCCATAGTTTCAGGCTTGTATGCAGAACAATGTATTATTAATAACAAACTTGCGTAGTCAAAGTTCTGTGACGTCACAAGTTTGGCGCGAGATTTGGAATTCGAGACGATTGATCGGTATACGACGAGCCATCGACGGCATAATGAAATAGGCATTTGGCACCCGCAGAAGCCTCAGTTAGATGTTTGTGTATAAGTAATTGATATATTGGGGGAGGCCTACGTCCAGCAGTGGACTGCTATAGGCTGATGATGATGATGATGAATTGATATAATAAAAATATATAATTTAATTATTGCCTCTAATTAACCCAGCGAACTTATAGTACCGCCTCACAGTCTATTGGTCCAGCCGTTCTTGAGTTACCTATATTATAAGTGTTCGAACAAACCCAACTTTTTTTATACATATAACGTAGGTACAGGGTGGTTTTTTGGGAAGGGTGTTGATGGCGAAAGTGTTAGGAAAATTTTCGTCAAAAGTAGAAAAAAAAAAACAGTTATTGTTTTCATTTAAATCTAAGGGTTGACTCTTTTTACAACTTTTCTCTTAACTTCCGTTTGTGTTAGGTTGTTGGTTGACGAAAATCGCCCTAACAATTTTAAACAGAGACTTTGTATATGTAGTACCAATGGATTCCGTTGGTGATAAGTATAAATTTTTGGAAATAAGTTTATTACTAAAAATAAAATATCCAGCTGTGGCCTATTATAGACTGACATGATGATGAAGAGTGATCCTTCTGGCTGCTCTAACTTTACATACATTTCTGTGACAAGCTCGATTGAGTTTGTGACACAACCGAGGGTTAACTCTGACAAGTTTGGCTCACTTGAGGCAAGTGTAAGTAGGCTCTTGAGTTTAACTTTGCCCATAAAACATAAGGTTGTAGGGATTTAAGGAGACAAGGAGACGTAAAGCAAGTGATATAGTCGTATAATTCTGTGTTACTCAGATTGTGATGGCGAAGAACCGGCAACCGCTGGAGTATACGTGTTCTTGAGTGGAGAGGGTGACTCGGCAAACGTAGTGTACGACGACTACGTTACGACTTGCGAAAGACTGCAGGCAGATGCTGGATGCGACAAGCTGAAGGAAGGGTGCTATGGCGCTTAGTAGGGAAGGCCTATATTGAGCACTGGACTAACATAGGCTGATGATGATGATGATGTTACTTAAAAAAGAGCATAAAGCCTCCTCCTTTATCGAAGTCAATATGATTGTTCAGAACCGTTAATTCTTGTTAAAAAAGCATTTTTTGACCACCCTCAAATCACAAAAATCGGTATATTGGCCATGAATTGTGGTGTTTTTAATAGCCCGATATATCAGCTGCATTCAGTTGAATGCACCCTGATCACGGAACACATAAAGGCATTTTCGAGTTTGTCATCACTACATAGTATAAAACGAAGTCACTTCCCGCTGTCTCTCTCGTCCTATGTATGCTTAGATCTTTAACACTTTGACAGCTGAAATCACACGGTATGTGTTTTCTACAAGTGACTAATATGCGTAAATCCACACTAGCGCAGCGGCTGAGAAAATACAGATCTGTGTGACTCAGCACAGCCGTAATATTTTTCGAACGAAACGCGTGTGCGGTGCAACACAACCGCTATGTAGAGCGGCAGCACGAATTTTTTAGGTTAAAAAAAATCGCAGTCGTCGAAAAAAAATCGCAGTCAAAGTGTTACAACTACACAACGGATTTTGATGCGATTTTTTCTAATAGACAGAGTAACTCACGAGGAAGGTTCATAAACTATTTGACACATAGATTTCGAAGTCGCGGGGCGCAACCATATTTTATTATTCAGTGCCACGCTAGTTTCTAAAGTTTTAACAACCCCTTCCGAATATTTAGCTAATGATCAAGCTGGTTCGTTCGAAAACACCGTTTATTGCATCAAGTCAAAACTTTAACAGTGAATCTTAACTTGTTTACTGTAAAACCTTTTAAAAAAATCAGAACTGCAGCGAGAAGTTGCAAAGTCGTTAACTTGTTTGCTCTGGGTACGGTAGCGATCAAAAGTTTATGTTTTAATTTATTGTGAGCTATTTCTTTACTAAATAAAGGTTTGTAAGGTCTCCTGTAAAAATAATTCCAATTCTCTCGTTCTCTCTAGACTCTTTTTCGTTATACGGATTCGTTTAAGCCGAATGTGGTATATCTACCCTTTGCTATTTAAAATGGGATATGCGCAGGGGTTGTGCGATATTCCTATGCACCACCTCAGTGTGGGATATGCGCAGGGATTGTGCGATATTTCAGTGGGGCGGTGGGCATAGGTCCGCCTGCGACGCAGCAGCTTAGAAATAGATAATGCTGTTTTATATATGTGTATTTCCCAACAACTGAGAATTAGCAAGCTGAAGTGGCAGTGGGCCGGCCATATCGCGCGAAGAACCGACGGCCGCTGGGGCAAACGTGTTCTTGAGTGGAGACCACGAATCGTTAAACGTTGTGAAACACGTCCTCCGACCAGGTGGGATGACGACCTGCGAAACACTGCATGTAGATGCTGGATGCGTCAAGCTGAAAACAGGGCGCTATGACGCTCATTGGGGGAGGCCTATGTCCAGCTGTGGACTAATATAGGCTGATGATGATGATGTTTCCCAACAACTACGTCCTTGAACCTGCGGATCCATTTATTTCCTAAAGTAACGGATAATAAACCAGGTATTATCTTTGGAAGTGCAGTTGCATTGGTTTTAAAGTATGACGTTCGAAGATTATACCTATCAAAAGCTTTTAATGAATTAACGTCCCGACAAATGGAGTATAATTTGAAGAATTTAACTGAGTTATTGGGCTATTTGAGGTTATGAACGGGGGTGAAATGATGCATATGTGCTAAATTAGTCATTTCTTGTTGTAAATCAGTTAAGGTATAGATCATTCCGGTTGATATTGAGTTGCCAAGCGGTGTTCTACTTACACGTGTAAGTTTTTTTATACATTATAGTATATTATAGTAGTATGTATGTACATATATATAGTACAAACACAGTATATATGTTTATATACACACATGTACCTAGACCTACCTAAAACGAGAACAAAGTTTCGATCGCACCTCGTTATTGAAAAACGCAATTCCTACGTATCGTACTAATATTATAAACGCGAAAGTTTGTTGGTGTGGATGTTTGTTACTCTTTCATGCAAAATCTTCTGAATGGATCGTGTTGAAATTTTGCATACAGGTAGTTCCTGGCCCGGAATAAAACAAAGGCTAATTGCTTTTAATGGCTTTTTATCGCATAAATCAGAACCCATGGAATAGAAATATATAACCTTAACACTTTGACTGCGATTTTTTTTCGACGACTGCGATCTTTTTTTAAACTAAAAAATTTGTGCTGCCGCTCTACACAGCGGTTGTGTTGCGCCGCACATGCGTTTCGTTCGAAAAAGATTACGGCTGTGCTGAGTCACAAAGATCTGTATTTTCTCAGCCGGTGCGCTAGTGTGGATTTACGCATATTAGTCACTTGTAGAAAACACATACCGTGTGATTTCAGCAATCAAAGTGTTAAAACGTTTCCATTGAAATAACACGGTCGAAACTAACTAGTTATAAATAATTGTGTGTGTCCCTAAAGTGAGCATTATTAATCTCAAAGATTTGTTAAATAGCACAATAGCTTGACAGCGTATGAAAAGCCATTTCCTAACGCTCCCTACTAGCTAGCAGTTATTGTAGAAGGAACAGAACGACCATAGTTTCAACAAGTTCCGTGTTGTATCTCCAAAGTTGTACCAAGAAGGAAGCGCACCAACTTCACTTCTCTTGGAACTCTCGAGAAGCTGGCTGTGGACGCACCTTCCTGTCTTAGTAGATGTCCACGAGATGTGCTAGATATACGAGTACCTACAGGGTGTTTATCGTATGATAACTGGGGTAGGTGGAACCAAGTGCAAGCTTGGCGGAATTCCCTGAAACGTTTCTTGGCTATTTTACAGATTTTTTTTTAATTTGATGATACGAGGAAAGAACTTTTTAAGAACAATTAAATTATTATACAAATATTTATTATTATTTATTATTGTACACCAGATACAGATCTTTACAAAAAGACATTATTTGCGAGGAGTACAATGGGCGGCCTTATCGCTCAGAAGTTTTTATGTTAGAGGTACGTTTGTAAATAAATAAATACTAAAGTCATTTAAAACGGGATATTTACCATGATTTGATTATTTTTTTTGACTCCAAAATCAAATCATGTTAAATATCCCGTTTTAAATGAGTTTAGTGTTAATAACCATGATAGTTTCAGGAGTTTTAAAAAAAATAAATGTTCTTCATACCTATCCACTTCAGCGGCTAAGGTATTTCCGTTACGACCAGTGGTTTAACCACTTTCTCTATCGTTGGTAGTATGTTGGTAATTATCGATTTGAGTAGAATCGACATCGACACCAACGTTACCTATCCCTGAAAACTATTTCACACAGCATTTCACATAGTCAGAATATCAGTGAGTCATAGATAGTTAAACCACACATGTTCTAAACAGAACAAACTGTTCTAATACCGCGCGTATATTAAGGGTCCGGCGACCCTCGCTTGCAAAAATCGCTCCGAATATCGCTGTCCCTGTTTAACCCTTGCGCCGCGCCCCATGCGTGCGCGATGGCAATATTAGCCGTTCAAAATTTGGTTTGTTCCGTATTACCAATAATTATGACTGAAAACTTTTTGTATTCTTCACAAAGTATTGTTATTCTGTAACTAGACAATATAAGCTATGTTCCTTAATAAATAAAACGTAAGATACTGATGTTTTTAATACGAAACAAATAGCAAGAAAACTTGTCCATTTTTTCATAAAAATGTGCAAAATGCGATTGACTTTCATTTAATTTTAGGTAAGTATTTTGAAAAAAATATATATTTAGGAACCTAGATAAATTAAGAAATTAGAAAAATAAAATATTTGTAAATTGGAAATTTGCTTGAATTGGAAATCATTTTGGTATTACGTTTCCTCCGGAGGCCCCTTAACGCGCAAACAAAGTATTTCATATTTGAATGCTCGTAAATGCATCGCTATCCCAAACTATGCCATGAAAGTATTCTATAAATACGTATGTAGTTACGGTATTGAGAAGCTAAACCTACTATAAATATTTTGTAAACTATTAATGTAATGTAATGTATGTAATGTATGTAATGTATTGTATTATGTATATCAGTTATCTAGTACCCGTAACACAAGCTCTGCTTACCATGAGGCTAGATAATGTTGTGTGAATTGTCCAGCATTTTTTATTATTTATTTATTAATATCTGATTACTGATTTTAGAAGCTTAAATAAACGCGATAAATACCCGTTGTATTAATACTAATAAATATTTAGAAGCTTATTTATTATCTATCACGATATATATTATTAACTATCACGATTATAATAAAACCCACTACACTAGTTAATTACAAAAACCAATAAGCTATTTGACATTGGAATATATATTTCTTTCTTTTGTTTTTCTATGCTCAGTGTGGGATCTAGCCCTACTTTACCACAAATACATTTTATCGGGAAGAACGCATGCGAAGTCGCGGATAGATGCTAGTTCAACGCAATATCTGGGTTGATATTTCCAAATTATTCATAAATTAAGTAAATATATTATAAATAGACCAAACCTTGCTCCAAATAATATAACCAAAGTGAGAAATTAAGCAGAAAAAGATTATATTTTTTTCTTATCAGAAAAAAATTGCGAGATTTTTATTAAAATATTGTATACGAAGTCGGTTTCCAATTAAATAACAATTTGCAAAGTGTACTGAAAGTACTCAAGAGTATTCTCGTAATATTTTTTATGAAACTGGAAGGCACTTAATGCTGAATAACGGGCAACGATGTAATACAAGGTGAACTAGAATATGTTACAGAACAATCGTCACTACACGTTTCTTACGCGTTTCTTTAGCGACGACGACGACGACTACGACGGGGTGGCCCGTGTGTTTCGGTGGGCCGCCTACGATTGAAGTAAATAAATAAATAAATAATGCTGGACAATTCACACAGCATTATCTAGCCCCATGAGAAGCAGAGCTTGTGTTATGGGTACTAGATAAATACAATACATTACATAGATATTTTTTTATTTTACATAGAAAACGAAGTCGTGAGTTATCTGCGGTTTTAGTTCGATTCTCGTTATGTAGAAAATATTCATATTGCTTTAATTATTTTCTCACTTTAAAAAGAATTCGTTTATCTGAGAAAATAGAATAGAATAGAACACTTTTATTAGCACACACAAAAAAGACAGATATACATAAAAAAAAACACCATGTCTGATCATCAAAGTTTAGAAAATGGTTTTGATCGTAAAATGGTATGATTTTACATGTTGAGCTTACACGGATTTACTTATAAATATGTTTTGGATCACCTTGTGCTAACCTTTTACTACCAGACGCTATTAGTGAATTAACCTTTGACGGTTATTGAGGTTTTTTATCCCCAAAAAATTGTTTACCTTTCGGTAGAAGTACTGTATTTCTAAAATGAGATGATATACGTTTAAGGGGAACTCTCTGAAAGGTAAGGTTTTCTCACACCTTAATAAAATTTGACTAACGTAACTCTTATAAATAAATAAATAATTAATTAACAAAATTTCAGCAGAGCCGACATCCGAAGCAGCGAAACAGCTGTTCACAGCGTTGAGTCATTTTAAGTAAAACCTACACAACTATTATTCTAAATTTTATTTGCTACTTTATTTTTGTTTACTGTATTAAATAAGTTAGTTTGTAAATTAGTATCTTGTTAATCCAATAGGACCGCCATGTAATTAAATATAAAGGTCCTTACAATAAATATGATTGAAAAAAAATAATATTAATGCTTGACAGTCCACACATCATCATCTGGCCCCAAGGTAAGCAGAACTTGTGTTATGGGTACTAGATGACTGATATAATTAATACAATACATGACATAGATAGATATTTGTGAGTGATTTCCGTTAAGTTTATTTGCTAGATTCTTTATATATTTATCTGGAGATAACCGAACCCTAAACCGCCATACGAGGTTTGAGACGCTCGCTTACGAAAACGGTCGAACAGCTCTGTAGTTTTTACTATTAAAATCCAATAGTCCAACCGTCCAATTTCCGTTATTCATGAGTTCTTCAAGTCCTGCTCGTTACATTATTGAATCCCTCAGAATATTTAACCCAATCTCTAAGGCTCTATTTCCCGCCAAAAACCTTGTTTATTTCTTTATTCGAGGACCCCTTTTATAGCTTAAATAAGATGGCACCTTGTTCACATAAAGTTCTTCTTGGTTCAAACCTTCAGTTATATTGGTTATTAAGAACTCTGAAGCAAAACCATTTTAGACAAAAAAGAAAAATAATTATCAAATATTAAACGTGTTTATTTTTTAGAAAATTTCATTTAAGTATAACGCCGTTTTTAAAAAAAAATCTAACAATTTAACCATTCTTGTATCAAAACAAAACAAGAGATGCAGGAGCGTGATCGCTTAACAATGCTGTTTTCTTCGAAGAGACTGAAAAAAAGGGCGTTATTTACTTAGACTCTCTAATTTCAAACCTAAAAAAAAATGCAAAAGGCACGGCAATATGGCATCCCATTGATTTCTTACCTTGCGACAGATTTCCCGCCATCTTTTGAATTCAAAAGTAAAAAAAAAGTTGTGTTTTATTTTGAGAAAACACGTTATTTCGAGACGTGACGCAGCGCAGGTTGCTGCGCTTGTTTGAGCGGTTTTTTAAAGTTTTCTCATGTGAGTATGAAGTGATCAAGCTGTTTCCATTTTCCAATGTCCATTTGATACCCGATACGAAATCTTTAGGGTATCCCCAAATATTCAGAAGATTCTGTTCATAAATCAATTTCTATCACTGGTCGAAATGCCATTAGTATATTCTTACCTATACATACATACGTTTGTAATGCACCTGGTCTACATCTACTTAGGTCAGATCATCAGTGTGATATAATAAATATATCATGTTTTTTATATTGATTGTAATACTTCATCTAATACGTAATACGGAACTGCTCCTTTTCTGAAAATTATTTCACTGCTGGACAACAATATAATGATAGTTTATCACATTAATATTATAAATGCGTAAGTTTGAATGTTTAGATGTTTGGATGTTTGTTACCTCTTCACGCTACTGAAAGGATCGGGCTGAAATTTTGCATACGCCTGGAATAAGGGCCCATAAATCAGTTCGCATGTGATAGAAACAACTTTGCAGAAACTGGTTTTATAAATGCGGATGTTTCGATGTTTAGATGGATGGATGGGATGTTTGTTACTCTCACGCGAAAACTAATGAACGGATCGCGCTGAAATTTACTACAGCTCTGGCTCTTAACCTAGAATCAAACATAGGTTACTTTTTATACCATAAATAAATTCTCATGTGATAGAAATAACCTATAAACATTTAACGTCGTTTTTAACGAACTATTTATGACTAATAATGTATTTTGGTAATTGATAAGTATCTATAGCACCCTATACCATGGTACAAGATGCTAGACCACCAGATCTCTTACCATGGTAAGAGATACGATGTTCCACATTTAAAAGCAACAAGTCTGCCATTGAAACTAAGTAGGTTGAATATTCTCTGAAGATTTCCGTTGTAAGCAACATAATATGAATGAAGCACGTAAACAAGATTCCAGCATTGTTGACATCGGCTCTGGGGTTTTGGCACGCTGTCGGGCTTTTTGCACTTGCAAGGAGTTTTAACACTTTGACTGCGGACATTTTTCGACGACTGCGATCTTTTTTTTAACCTAAGCCATACGTGCTGCCGCTCTACACAACGGTTGTGTTGCGCCGCACATGCGTTTCGTTCGAACTCATATGCAGTACCTGGCAGAGAATAAGGTTCAAAGTCTCGAACACTGCAAGATCGCTTATTTCTCGATATTTATTGGATAATTTCGAAGAATGAGCCTGTGGTAACAACGGTACTAGATGACTGATTTACTAATTTTAAAAATATTTTCTATTTCTATAAATAGAATTCATTAACATAGTTTTTTTTTATTGTATATAGAAAATACCCATAACAAATATTTGCAGATCGATACAAACTGGCGGGAATCGAAACCGCAAACTCCTGCGTCAAAGGCACACCCCGCCGCGAGAGTAGGTACCTAATTTTTTGAGACTAGCTTACGTCTTACCTTTAGATACAATATACTTATTTTCACAAATAAATAGGCAGGAAAAATTATCTTAAAGAAGAGATTAATTTATTTAATGGAAAATTGAAGTATTTTCACCATCATCTTCAGCCTATAGCAGTCCGCTGGACTTGCTGCTTTTTGGGACAGAAGAATTTGGGACGCACTGTCCCATATATCACTTGATGATTTTATTATTTTTGTTACTGTCTTTTCGGACACCATTAAAAATAGGTAAATTGTACAGTCAGTTAAAAAACAGGTTTTTATCGAGGCGCGGCGACGGCACAGCAATATGACGAAATAGATGCATAGCAAGGTCGTACTCTCCCTGTATCTTTATTTTCTAGCTCTATTTTGCACCTAGGCCGAAGGACAACAATAAAACAATTCGTCTTGCCAGTAAGTGAAGGTCAGTGCAAACAAGGACATGTATCCAGAAAGTTAAAGAAATTATGTGGCTGTTTATATTGTTCTTCATGTTTTTTGGGGGTAAGTTAAATAATTCAACTTAGTTTAATACTCATAATCAGTGATCGGATTAGGTAAAATATATTTACCTAAAGTTTGAATGTGGAAGTAACACAGAGTTCATAATATTTCTTTTACAATCCCTAGATGATGATATTAATGTTTAAGTCCCCAGGACTTTATTGTATTGTGTGATTAAAATATAATTAAATGGACTTTATCTGAGTTAAACTAGTAAGAAATTATTGATTTGAATAATCATATTAAATTTTGTGTATTCCAATGGAATTTCCTGGATTTGTTTAAATCTTGACTATTTTATTAAATTTGCCAATGACTTTTTAAGCTTTGTGTATATTCGTAACCAATTATTATGTCTAGGAATCTGATTACCTTTTTAGGGTTTCTTACATTTAATTAAAAGGCTTGTTTCTTCTAATTAGGAAAATAAATTCTTGAAAAGTTGGCTGGTTATTGCGCATATTTACTAGATAATAGTGCAACAAAAAGGGTTACTTAAAATAACACCAGACCCAGGTAGCTGTGGGGCGGTGGCGGTGTCAATTGTTTCATTTTAAATTCTTGGAAATAATAATTAGTTAGGAATGTTCCTGAACGTTAATAAGTATTTGTTTATGTATAGTTATTTGGTTTTGTATCGTTTAAAAAAAACAATTCCTGTCAGAACCCTATAAACTGGAATATGATTCTTCAAATCAATAATTTTCAAGTTATAAACTCCAATTCATGATTTTTAAATCGCGGTATTTAAACAGCAATACATCATCTCGGGATTGTAGAAGAGGTATTATAAACTCTGTTTTACTTCCACACTCGAACTTTAGGTAAATATACTCTACCTATTTCGATCACTGATTATAATATACATGATCATAATATTCATTGATCATAATATATGTACCCATGTAGATATCTTAGTATACAAGATGTTGATTTGTACTAAATACACGCTATGGATGACTTTTTTTTTTTTTTTTACTTAAATGTAAGTCACCACACGCTCGCAAAGCATTCATTAGCTTTATCACATTATATTATATTGCTTAAATTAAAGATTTAAGCAAGTAGGTACTACTTGCTTAAATCTCTTTTACCTGACTGTACTCAACAACTGCAATAATTTGAAGGTGTCCGAAAAGACAGTAACAAAAATAATAAAATCAACAAGTGATAAATGGGACAGTGTGTCCCAAATTGTTCTGTCCCAAAAAGCAGCAAGTCGTCCGCTGCCTCCCCCAATGAGCGCCATAGCGCCCTGTCTTCAGCTTGCCGCATCCAGCATCTACCTGTAGTCTTTCGCAGGTCGTCATCCCACCTGGTCGGAGGGCGTCCTACACTACGTTTACCGAGTCGTGGTCTCCACTCAAGAACACGTAAACGTACACGAAGTATTATATGGGCTGCCTTTTGTTACAAGAAAATATGTTTAAAGGCAGTTAAATCTGGAATAGAAATTACCCCGCTTAGAAAATATATATTTTAAAATATTAGGCATGTGATGAATTTTTATATGGGTTGAAAACTGGGGGAGGAATAGAAAATATTTTTTTAAATGATTGGGGATGTTAATCTAAAAATAACGAGTGCAAAGCCTTTGACACAAGCAAGCCAGCAATACACAATATTGCAAATTAACTGCAGCCTTGTACTTCACGATAGCAATTCTCTGAGCATCTGCGGCGATGTCGGGCGCAGTCCGCCGGCGCTCCACTTTTCACCGAGTTATTGTCAGAGTCCTAGCCGGAAGGTTGCATTTACACAGGAAGCAGGCGATAACGACGACGACGGTATAAAGGAATCGTAAAATCGAAGCATTTTTTGCTGTTATCTGCTGAATTTTTCGTAATAACGAAGCAGTTTTGACGTAAAATTGCTGTTGGAATACTGGTGAATATTTCGTTTCTGATGTAAATCAGAGAGCATTCGAAGAACATTTTTCATAATTTCATTCAAGCATCATTGACGATTTCATTCGTCCCTCTGCCAAATGGCCATGTGACTTGTCAATCGCATATAAAAACGCGTCCGCGCGGGTCTTTAACGAATAGACCAGAAAAATTTATGACCCGTTTTTTAGCAACTTTTGGGCATTAGGTAGATAAGCAAACCAGGCTTGGTCAGTGTTCTAGGTCCTGCGAATTTGTCTTCAACTTTGGTCTGTTTTCAACAAGCTCTTCCGTCCGTGTCTACCTTGGCGCAATCTTTATATTTATAAGTATTGGCCTCGCAACATTTTATTTTGGTTATGCATTGTCATTTTGAGACTTCAAGACTTCTTTTTTATTTATACTTATTTATTTATTTATACTTTTTGCACGAAAAACATAACACAAAACTTATTCTAGAAAATTTAAATTAAGGCGAACTTAACCCTTAAAAAAGTTCTCTTCCAGCAAACCTTATTGGGAGAGAGAGACAAAGTGAAGTGAGAAGTGGGTACATGTGCACTTCTTCTGCTATAGATTCTTACAAAATATTTCAGGAGCTATAAAATCTGTTAACAGTATAAATTTATGCAGATTCTAGGAAGCGAAATAAGATAAAATAGTGAATGTTATCGCTAGCAGCAGAGCTTGTAAAACTTCGAGCCGCGGACTTACTTCGAAATACTAAGATTTACTTCTTGCTTTAATAACTCCCTAAAATTTATGAAGTTGGAACCTACTTCATAAAAGTTTTCTTTGTAACAGACGTTAAAATTCAAAGTATATTAAACCAGGATTTATAAAGTGTAATCAATCAAAACTGAAATCTATAAATCAACGTATGTCGAGATCAGACGACGAATAAAAGATTTTGGAGCTTTGATCACGGAACCATCTTCCGCATGGCTTCAAAAATTAGGCAACACGCATCAAAGCATGGTGATGCGTGACTGGTAGAGGAAAACGCTGAAGGGGGAGGGGGGTAAGCTTTGATATCCCAGTGGCAAGGTTACAGGGTTCGACATAGTACATTAAACGTCTCGAGACTTTAATGGATGCCGTGGATGCGATAACACCATGGTGGATCGCAAAACCCCATCCATCGTCGTCTTCTTCTTCGTAACACTCTTGTAACAGTCGTGGTCATCACGGTCATTCTTGCTGAGACGCTGTTGTTATTCGCCTCACGATGTCCTGACATCTTTTTCAACTGCTTTCATGTAAAGATTGACACTGACTGGTGTTACGGGGCGTAAAGTACCATTAGCAGTTATTTTTATGTTACGCCGCGTGCTGAAATCCGTCTCGTTGCTCGTTGCGAGCGCCTTGTTTCTTTGTACTGACTGAAAGAAAGCTCGCTACATCTAGCACGTTACATAACGCCCCATAACGCCGCGCCGGTCCGTACCTACCTTACATACGATTCATAGGAGGATAAAATCCGGCTGCAAATGATTATGATGAACAAAGTATAACCCCAATCCCTATATTAAACAAAAAGGTAAACAGAACGCACGGTGCATACGAATTCGCTTCCACCGCCGATTTTCGCAATATACTGTATGTATATTTAGCAGTAATATATTTGGTGGTTCGTGCCGTGCCTACTGATTCAGAGTTGTTTAGCTGGTTATTGACTGAGCCGGCGATATGTTGACAACTGTGGGAATGACGGCTTTTGTTATGTTATTACCTCTACTAATTTGTTTCTAACAAGATTTTATACAACTTTCCCTGTAAGTTTGTGCGGGACAAATCTTGCGACTGAAATAAATGAAATATATAAATGAAATGAAATAATTTATTTGAAATCTGAAATGAAATAATTTATTTGAAATTAAGAGATCCTCAACCGATTGAGCTGAAATTTGGCATACTTTTGTAAGTTCGGTGACATGCAATTTTATGTATCATCTAGCTGGTTGATGGAGACAGAAGGTGGCCATAGGAACTCCTAAACGAAACGACTTCACCCCGTCGAGTTTGAGTTCCTTCGATTTGTCTTCATTAGCACTTTGGTCCTAGATAATTTTCAAGATGTTTTTGTTTAAATATTAAAATTCATCGGAACACGTCCATAGAGATGCTCTAGTAACTACTGGGACAGTTTATGTCCGAGTAGTTTTGTGCACAGAACTACAGCAGATAACTACTGGGAATAAGCGGAATCAAGCGGCAAAGCTAGAAAATCCGCGTTAGAGCATCAGTGAATCAATGAACAGGAAAAAAAAATTGAAATTAAAACAGTGTCATCTACAGACTGGACCCCACACCAAATTAAAAAGACCACGACAAAGTTGTGCTAATTCGACAACGACAGAAGAAATTCAATTAACTATTTCAATTTAAAAACTTCCTTCTTTCTTAAGTAGTAGAGTTTATTTTGTTTAATTAACTAGGTTTAGTTTGGATCTTGGATGGAAGAAAGTTCGAAAATGCTAATGAGAACTGGCTTGAGCGTAGAAAAAAACATTGAAAGTAGTTGTTTGCAGTAAAAAATTAACTTCTGAATGAATAACCTGTGTTTGCTCGATTCGGAGGGCTAGTGCAGAAAAATATAAAAAAAAAATATTTAAACTTTTGAAACTATTGATATTTGAGATTTCCAATATTTCGGCACAGTTAAATAAAATAATATTGGAATATTGCGAAATATTAATTATATGGCGAAGTATTGAATATACTCAAAAATCAATTCATGGTAAATATCCTGACTTTAGTGTAAAAAAATATTTCTATAAAAGATTTTAAAAAAGTTCGCAAACGACACGAACCGACGACGCGACACGACGAACAGAGATCCATATTATAATAGAGGAAGCTTACTGAACATCTCTTATTGATCGTCCGGTTTTCACCGAAGGGATCAAAAGGGGTTCACTTCCCCTTAACCACTTTGACTGCCAGCGTTGCCTTCTTTCAGTGGCTGCTTGTACCTCCGGTTAGCATCGCTGAATCTTCGCAGTGAATGCGTTAACTCATTACAAATCTATGCAGCCTGTACCAACATAGAGACTATGCTTAGGTAGCCTGTGTTCAAACTAAGGATAGCAGAATAACCTCTTATTACACACGGCTGATTCAAACTAACAAGGCTTTGGTTCGAAGTGTCTCGTCCATGCTTCGAGGGGCATGGATGTAATTGTGTTGTGATACCGCAATTCAATGTAGCTGGCTTGTATCTAGACTGTAAACATGTTTTGATCATACACAATTATAAAGCTCCGGACACAATTCCATGAATGTAGCTAAGCACCCTTAATCAAAGCACGTACACGACAGGAAAAGTTCTTAATTGTAACTTCCAGTTTTTCTTGCTACAAAAGGAAAGTTAATCCATATGGGTATTTTAGATATCTTTTTTTTATTTCGTGGCGGAACCAATACGATAGTATATGTTTACAGATTACTATTATTAAATATTTTCAGTAGTACGGTATGTTATGGCTATGGGGTATTCTTGAAGAAAAGCTTCGACGACACTGCCATTAACTGTCTTCCAACGTTTTCGATGCAATTTGAAGGGGGGCGCCGCAGGTAGTAGACACTGAAAGCGGACATATAGTCGTAGGCAGTATAGTTAGTATATCGCTTTCACTGCCCAGTCTTTTCGTAGCAATTTGAAGGAGCCGTAGGTGGCGGTGATGGTGGACGTACATACATATTTGTGCTATGGGCAATGAAAGTGATAATCAAATACCCGTTGGCGGACTTCTGTGCACGATAAATGGGCCTGGTTACTCCAGTGGACCGCGGTAATATGTATCTGGTTTGTCACTTTTTTGCCAGTGCTTACTATTTCGCCGAATATTAAGCAATGGAACCGGAATAACAATAATAGGTAATATGAGTGAGTCTTTGGGGGTGGCCTATGTCCAGCAATGGACTCCTATAGGCTGATGATGATGATGAGTGATACTTTTTGAAAAAATACCTGCTATGTCGTCGACTAAGTTTGACGCTTGAATTTTAATAATAGCTTGATTTTCTTTCAAAATGGCATGTTAAAATGGCAAAGCGTTTCATTTTAGTACCGTAAAGGAATTCCACTTAAAAATGCATCAAATCCTAACAGGGAGGAATGTGCAAGCAGATTATTAAAAGCAAATTTAAAACTTATAAAAGGTTTGCTTAAAATAAGCTATTGGCCATATCTCGCGAAGAACTGACGGCCGCTGGGGCAAACGTGTTCTTGAGTGGAGACCACGTCTCGGTAAACGTAGTGTAGGACGCCCTCCGACCAGGTGGGATGACGACCTGCGAAAGACTGCAGGTAGATGCTGGATGCGGCAAGCTGAAGATAAGACGCTATGGCGCTCATTGGGGGAGGCCTATGTCCAGCAATGGACTGCTATAGGCTTATGATGATGATGATGATGATTTCCCCCATAACCGGACGTATAGCTTAAAAGCTCTCCATGTCCTATTTGAAGCAACATGATGTTACAGAGTCCATCAATCTTGCGAAGCGGGCAGCATACCGAAAAATGGCTCGGACGTAACGAAGAGGAATCGTTGTCCATATCATAAATCAAATTGTATTGAATTACCAGCGGGCGTTACTACATGAATGTTACACTTGGTATTCAGGGAAATGTGGGTATGAACTTTTACGGACTGTTTTTTACAGAAGATCAACGGTTAAGGCCGTTGATCTTCTGTAAAAACACTCAGGAAAGTTTTGAGCTTTGAGCTCCTTTGTTAAAACTAAAACACCTTTATTAAGGGGCCTCCAGAGGGACGAATTCTTCATACAAACGTAATACCAAAGTTATTTCTAATTCAAGCATATTTCCATTATAATATTGCATTATTTGTATTCAAATAGTATTTATCTAGGTTCCCAAATAGTTTTTTTTTTTCGAAATACTTACCTAAAATGAAATGAAAGCCAATCTCATTTTGCACATTTTTATGCGAAAATGGAAAAGTTTTCTTGCTATTTGTTTCGTATTAAAAACATCAATATCTTACGTTTTATTTATTAAGGAACATAGCTTATATTGTCTAGTTACAGAATAACAATACTTTATGACAAATACAAAAAGTTTTCAGTCATAATTTTTGGTATTACGGAACAAACCAAATTTTGAACGGCTAATATTGCTATCGCGCACGCATGGGGCGCGGCGCAAGGGTTAAACAGGGACAGCGATATTCGGAGCGTTTTTTGCAAGCGAGGGTCGCCGGACCCTTAACTAAGAAAGTTTCTATTATTTGATTATGTGAATTACAATTGTGCTAACTCCAGACTGTTGAAAACATGCTACAAGTAGCTCAAATGATCTCTGGCTGCATTACCCCGCTGTATGACAATGTTGATGAGTGACGCTTCGCTTCGACCAGTCGCTCAGTATAATACAAACAGATAACTGAACATTTTGTTCAGTGAAACTGGCCCTCAGGTTGAGGCAAAATTCAAGGGCTGTCTATTTTAATTATGTCACGTGATGAACGCATGAAACTGACTTATTCCGATAATCCCCTTACACAATCGGAGGGAATTTCAGGAACTTTTGACCAATCTTCTGCCGGCTCATGGAGAAGGCGCATCAGGAATTCCAGTTCCATTTCTATCATAACATGCACGAAAGTGTTAAACCTGTCTTTTTTCACATAGCAATAACTTTAATATCAGTTTTATAAAAGCATAAAAACTCAGAGTAACATTTTAGTCAATCGTAGATAGGTATTTTTATCAAATAGACAACTTTGTAGACAGATATAAAGTAATTAATAAATAAATAAATAATGCAGGACAATTCACACAGCATTATCTAGCCCCATGGTAAGCAGAGCTTGTGTTATGGGTACTAGATAACTGATATACATAATACAAATACATTATATTGATAGATATTTTTTTATTATACATAGAAAACGACCAGAACACCCGGAACAAATATCTGCAGATCTTTGTTCCGAGGCGGGAATCGACAACCGCAACCTCCTGCGTCGCAGGCGGACCTTCGCCCACCGCGCCATATCGGTCGTCAAAAGTGACATTGGTTTCGAGGACCATTGATACGAGTCTTTAGTTAACAGATGGATTTTGTTCGCTTCCAATATCCTAGGCGTATTGCGTCTGGTCAGCGCTTAGTCAGCATTTATTGTATTGCTAGATAATGCTAGCTATTTTTGCTGCTTCATTCATTATTCGTGGAAATCTTTTATCTTGGTCGTTGATGGAAGAGGTCTTAAGGAAAATTGGTTTTCTCAGAAGTTGGAATATTTTAAGTCTATTCGTTGCTAAATATAGGACAGTATTACATTACTTAGTAATAATTCTTTTCAAACAATTAAATTGTTTTGAAAAAAACCCAAAAACATACTTTGGTTTTTTTTCTCATTGACAACCGATGTGGCGCGGTGGGCGAAGGTCCGCCTGCGACGCAGGAGGTTGCGGGTTCGATTCCCGCCTCGGAACAAATGTGTGTACGATCTGCAGATATTTGTTTCGGTTGTTCTGGTCGTTTTCTATGTATAATAAAATATCTATTTATGTAATGTATTGTATTATGTATGTATATCAGTTATCTAGTACCCATAACACAAGCTCTGCTTGCAATGGGGTAGATAATGCTGTGTGAATTGTCCAGCATTATTTATTATTTATATTATACTTCAAATTACTTAATATTTCGTCGAATAATTACGTCACGGCGCGGCGGGCGAAGGTCCGCTTGCGACGCAGGATGTTCCGATTCGATTCCCGTCATGGGATATTTTTTTATGATCTGCAAAATATATTTGTTGTGGGTGTTGTGTATTTTCTATGTATTATAAAAATATATATCCATGTAATATTAAGTATATCAGTCATTAGTACCCATAACTCAAGCTTAGCTTGGGGCTAGTTGATGGTGTGGGGATTGTCCTGCATTATTAAAATCAGTTATTATAATGTCTTAGTCATAGAACAATAATTATATCTTCGTTAAATCACGGATCTATTGGCTACTTTATATCCCCGAAACAACGCGTGCAAAGTCGCGGGAAGAAACTAGTTAGAAATAGATTCTCTACGCTTCGTCTACAATAATACGGAAACCAAAAGCTACCAAAAACAAACTAGTATACGATGAAACTGAAGAAAAAGAAATAGATTAAGGCAGGTAACAGAACTAACTTCCTTTTATCTGAACCGTCGGAAATCAATTACGATTGTAAAGATGAGTGTAGACTAGAGCATCTTCTAGTAACAGAACATCGAGCAATCGCTGTTTTTAAATTCACTCGAACCTGACTTCTTAACAACCATGTCAATGTTTTGTTACAACCTGATGTTAAAAACCAACGAGCATTTGGTGTAACATTTTTATACTATGGAACATGTAATACTTTTATTCCTAATTGTTCTATAGGATAAGGTAAATAAGACTCTTTATGATTTAGTAAATAATATTAATTTATTGTGTTACTTGTCAAAGTGACTAATTTGATTGACGTACTGAGAACTCTCTTCGAATCCATGTTTTAAATTTAAGGTTTCTTTTGTAGGATTATTTTACCCAGGCAGATGTTTGATCAATGGCATGACAGAATAATTATTGACATAATTTTTTTTATTTTTTCTGTCTTGTTTTACTTAATAACCTGTAATTAGATAGTAATAACTCTACCTACTCGATCATATGTATATTATAGCAATGTGTTTATGTTGCAATCAAGTTCTGATCAAACTTTATGTAACCTCATAATTTAATGTGATTGTGATGTGTTTTGTACGTTAAATAAACAAAATAAAGAAAAAATCAGTGCCATCTAGCTTCTCGTGGAAGATTTTGGGAATATCTGATTATCATTTTGTTCTATGGCATGAAACTCGGATGAAAAGCTAATATGAAGTTCCATGGAAAAAATAGGGAAGAAAATGTGTCTTTTTGTTCGATGACGTCATGTTCCATAGAACAAATGGGAGCTTCCCAAACATTGAGAGTCTGCCATAGGTTCTAGATATCTATAGAGATGCGATTGCGGCATTTATAACGGAGGGGAATAAAGATTGATATTGCTTGCGGGGTGTAATTGCACATTAGTGTTCGACTGTTCGTATGGGTATATGTGAAAGATCGTCCGATACGATATAAGGATACGATCTGTCGAATTTGTCGATTCAAAGTCCTCACTTTGAATCTAAAAATCGTTTCGGCGAGCTTGAATCTGTACTGGGATAAGACATAGGGATGCCAATTCCACCACCAACTATTTACTGCCAAAGTTCAGCGAGATATCCCGAAAATTTTCGCGGCTTTATCCGCGAAATCGAAAATTACGTAATGAGATAAAGTCACGGTTTCAAGTCCCACCGAAATCGATTTTTGTTGTGATATTATTAAATTTCTTAGAGATTACCCCGAGTGAGACTTACGCACATAATAACAAAAACCTTAGACTTGTGAGAAATCAAATCGTCTAGTGTAAATAATCTTCCAAACGTCTGTGCTCACAAACTCACATAGTAGGGGGAGCACAGGTAGGCACCATTAGAAACAAGTCACCATTAGAAACAGACTGAAAAGTCTGTTTCTAATGGTGACAACACTCTAACACAACACTCTTCTAATGGTAAACAGACTTTTTAGTCTAGTTTAGGCAACTGAGGCTACGTAATAGTTTGGACTAGAATCTCAATATACTGGACTTGTTTCTAATGTAAACTACAAATGAATTATGTTGTGTTTGTAATAATTCTTTTTTGGCAATAAAATTTTATTATTATTTATTATTATACTCAGTCAATATCCGCCCGTTCCGTCGTGTTATGAGTTAAGCGAATATAATCTAGGATACTTATACAGGGTGTCTTGTAGTAGAATAGAATAGAATAGAAAAAACATTTATTTAGACACAGGTACAAAATACAGGCATAGAATAAACAAACAAAGAAGTTTATCATGGGGGTAAACGACACAAATAGCTGATATTAAGAATAAAATAAGACTACCTCCATGACCCTGCGCCGAAATAGGGGGCCGAAATAGTAGTATTTGTATTTATTCACAACTTTATTGCGCTAAGGTACAAAGGGGCTTAATGCCGAGGCATTTTCAACACGGTAAACGAAACTACGTGCATGTGATAAATATTAATTATTTTATATATCATTACTTTCAATAACTACGCCACCGTCAGCTCGATCCTATCCATCCAAAGGTTGCCTGAAAGAAATCGCTATTAGCGATAAGGCCGCCGATTGTGCCAGTAGACTTAGTATTAAAATCCTTTATTAATGTATTTTTTTGTATTGGTGGAGCAATAAAGATGTATTGTATTGTACATATGGAGGGACGCCCGTCACAAGTGTCGGGGTTGAAACCAAAGATTATATCGATCAAATAGCACCGCAGGCTCTATTTGTCGTTTCATATATTGATTCTACGTGGTGATTCTACGACGATACCGTTGACAGCAGACTTGGGCCCCAGAACCAATAAAGCCTCGGGTGGTTAGCGCTAACTATGTATATAAGCTTCCATCTGAAGCAACTGAGCTCCCTATTCGTAAATTTAAACATTACATAAAACTAAATCTTATGAAGAAGGCTTTCTACTCCATAGATGATTACATCAATGATGTTAATGCTTGGCCAGATACCGCTCAGTTCCGCACTGACAATAGTATATAAGAAGTTCAATGATATACCTATCTAAAATCCCACTATATTTAGATTTAGCTATGCAAATCAAATGTATTAGAGACACATTGTTATATAAACATACTAGTGGTTTCTTTTTCACATCTTCCACTAGTGGACAAAAGTTAAAGTGAACATTAAAATTAAAATATGTTATTTGATAATATTTAATAGTATAAAATTTGACTTGTCTAATTGCTTATTTTGTAAGCCTAAAGAAATAAATGGTATTGACTTTGACTTTGATATAGTAGGATGGATCTTAATGACGAAGACGAAGTGATCCTACAGGTTGTTTTGTTTACAGTAAAGTACGGAACCCTAAAACATATAGGATGGTAACGAAAAAAAAACAGGGTAAAATGTAATGTCCGTACTCACACCCTGTATGATTACCGTGGGCTTATGGGTGAAGCGGCGGCTCATGTAAGGTTTTCCTTTGTTTGTACTGAATAAAACATGACAGTATCGAACTTGTTCTCGCTTCTAAAATCCAAAATATTTTATGTGAACATAGGCTAGGCATTACAATACAGTATATCTTTATTGCACCATCAATACAAAAAAAATATATAATAATAAAGGCATTGGTATTTATAAATAAAAACTTAACAGATACGTATAAAAAGAACGGAAAAGTACAACTTAAATTAAACATAATTCAACAATTGAAAATATTAGGATAGTGTTTTAATTGCACACAAAAAGCCAAAAAGTTCCAATTATTAAATGGATGGAAGACAAAAGAAATGAAGAAAAAGATTTAAAAACTCAAAATCATTCGATTAACGATTATTTCAATCATCTGCGACTTGCTTCAATGATACCAGTGACCTATAATGTATACACACGCAAAACTCTATATAAAACCGAACAAATATTGGTGGAAAATATTTTACTGTAACAAAACAAGTTGAATTCTAAAACCGAGTATAACTCGAATTATTCGTACCATGTGTTCCCAATGTGGATAGAGCTCTTAGAGATTCAATGGGTAATTCATATCGCAATGGAATTGTTGGCTTACCCCGGGTTTGTAGCTTTGAACTGTATCTGCGATTATTTAAGATTAGCAAGATTTTATGAAGAGAGTGTGCCAAAATTAAACAACGCCTTTGTAAAGACGTTTTCACATGAAATAACCAAGAATTGGCAGGACATCTACACAGCACTACACTTACAATTTCACAGCAAATACAATTTCCCTATTCCCCGTAGAAGCGTGTATATGGCTTATTTATAGTTTTTATATTTTTTTATATTTATAGTATAAGTGAGAGAGTGTGATGTGCTAGCTCAAAGCATTCCCAAGCTGAAGTGGCAGTCAGCCGGTCTTAACGAAAAGCCGACAACCGCTGGGGTTTACGTGTTCTCGAGACTTCGTCTCGCGACTCGGCAAACGTAGAATCGGACGCCCTCCGGCCAGGTGGAATGACGACCTGCGGATGACTGAAGGCAGATGCTGGATGTGTCAAGCTGAAGAAAGGGAACGGCTTATGTCCAGGAATGGATTATATATGTAGGCTGATGATGATGTAATAGCGTGATTTTACACATTGACGCGCTTAACATCAAATCATTAGTTACGAGTGCCATGAACACTCTATCTATCGCGGCCCTTTTTTCCAAACCAGTATATTGAAATTGAAATTGGATTAATAACTCGTCTTTTAAAAAAATCCCTCTGTTTGTGTTACTGGGCAATTAAACCTCAGTCTTGAAGCACAAAGGAAATAAAACTATTGCGTAACATTTCCAGTTTCCATCAAACAGATGGTATGCATCATATCCGGCTTTTGAACGGCTGGAGCACGGTAAGGAGCAGTTGAACAGTAGGTGAGCTTTTAGAAATATTCATAAACATTGACGACCCCTGTGGCGCAGTGGACAAAGGTCCGCTTGCAACGCAGGAGGTTGCGGTTTCGATTCCCGCCTCGAGACAACTCGTTGTATGTACGGGCTGCAGTCAATCAATATACAATCAAATAGTCGTTTCTCAATAAAGCTCGATTGTAAGCTAACGTATTATGAAATGAGTAATGGGTTAGGAACTTCCGTTTCTGGAAAATTCGATGATACCAGATTCAGATTTCAAGGTCAAGTGTTGATACTGCCAAACATCTGTATTGTGGCAGAGTTTGAACGAAAATAAATCATACTCAGTGAGTATCCCACCGCTAAATGATCTATAAAATCTCTTTGAGGCCGACAGACGTCTTAATGATTTGAGGTAATGTAGGTATAGATATTATTGAGTCGTGACCGTGGCTGAAAAGAAGCTATGAGAAATTGAAGAAAAACGCTATGAAAAAAAAAACATGCGGTGCAGTCTTTGTGGACTGCCGATAGAAGTGAAAACTAAGTAATTTTATATTTTACTAGTTATTTCATTTCGTCGATGGTGTTTGACGACCGCCTGCGAGGCAGGAGGTTGCGGGTTCGATTCCCGCCTCGGAACAATTGTGTGTACGATCTCCAGATATTTGTTCCGGGTGTTCTGGTCGTTTTCTATGTATAATAAAAAAAAACTATCTATATAATGTATTGTATTATGTATATCAGTTATCTAGTACCCATAACACAAGCTCTGCTTACCATGGGGCTAGATAATGATGTGTGAATTGTCCAGCATTATTTATTGATTATTTATTATAGGTATATACACAGTTAGGAAAGCGTTCGGTGAAAATGACGCGAGTTCTATGATTTTTGTTCACCCAAAAAGTGCTCAACGAACCAAAAAAAAGTTTTTAATTCAAAAATATTAAAAAACCGTTCTCAACAAACTAGGAACTTAAAAAAAAAATTATATAGTTAATTCTGAAAACTAATACATATTTCTTTAGAAACCAATAAAATAAACTGCTTAAAATTGATTGAACACTATTTCTACGAAAAACAATCCTAAAACTAACTACATTTTTTTTAGGATACTGCCGCCGTGTAGTAGATAAGGCCAGGGAATAAGAACAAATAAACCAATCACGTAAATAATCCTCTCGAATCTCGTACTATGACGTAAACGCACGTTTTCACGCGTTTCGTTCTTAGGCCAAATAACGCGTGTCACATCACCACACAACAAACCTCACCAAACCTTTACTAAAAAAAATACCGGATGAAAACTCGGTGTTCGATAACGCTCTCGAATACCTACAACAGCAACAGGTTTCGTATTGCGACCACTCAGGCTTGCTACCTGTAATGAATCCTCGTTCCGCTTTAAATCGGAACACTTTGTTATTGATACTCTTTTTCGATACACCTCTTTTGCATCTTTACCCTTTTACGCAAAACACTGGCCATTTAGAGGCCAGTGTTTTGCGATAAAATGAAACTGTGAGGTTAGAACACACAAATATCTTAAATGCGATAGTTTGAATGTTTAGGTACGTTTAATATTCATTTATTCTCAAAAAAGACAATTTAAAGTCACTTACATGAGAATCCTGTTCTTAGGTTTAGGTTATACATAGGTTGTGGTCATTCAATAGCTGGCTCATTTGATGTGTTGACTTAATAAGAAGTGACTTATCAGGTTGTTGGATGTTGTTACTACTGAAAAACTACTGAACGGATCAGGCTGAAATTTTGCATAGATGTAGTTCTAGACGTGGGTACATATACATAATATAACATAAAAGACTTATTCACGGGCAAAGCCGCGAACAGGAACTAGATTTCCGTAAAATTTTGACTTTGCAACAAAAGTGGTAAAAAAAACCCTTTGAAATGGTTTGTTTTACAATGTTGATACACAGGTTTAACGTTTCCTGAAATTCGAGAAAGGTTTCAGTAAAATACTTTTTGCTCGATTTATTCCTTTATCAAATTGTATGTGTGCCAGTGCGACCTGGCTGTCTACATAAATATTAAATTTGGAACGCGATTTGTTTTTAAAAGATTCCGTATTCAAACCGGCCAGCCCGCGATTATACCTGTCATGGCGGTCAGGATTCTACGTCAACGTATTTCAAATGGATTTGGTGAAATACGGGAATATTTTTGTGAAAAAATATGGACAGATTTTTGTGTTTTTGTTTCTATATCTACGAGTATATCGAATTACTTTTAGTTGGCATGGTTTGGTTTGGTTTTTCGCGATTGAGTTTAAAATATTTTAGTTTCGAATTGGACATTGTTGTTTCGGTAATGAATAGTAAACAAAAGCTTCGCTTTAGATAAACAAAGCTGTCGGAATTGTCGCTTATTTATTAAAACCTAGTGAGTACAGGACTCAACATACATATCTACATACATCAACATACAATCTACAAATCTACACAAAGTCAGTATTCCCTTAGGTAAATAAATATTTTTAACTGCACTATCCGGACAATTAAGTATTTGTCCGATCGCAACTCGGCAAACGTAGTATCCTACACTACGTCTGCCAAGCCCTCCGGCTAGGTAGGATGACGACCTGCAAAGACTGGAGGCAGATGCTGGATATGGCAAGCTGACAATAGACGCTTTATAGAGGAGGCCTAGGTCCAGCTGTCAACTACTATGAGCTGATGATGATAATGTATGATGTTCAGTTCGGGCCTTTTATAAAAAGTTTCAAAATAAAGAAAATATCTTCAAACAAAAAAGGATTTGTTTAGTTTTCCACCCACTTCACAAATATCTCGTTGAACCATAATAGGTAAAGTACAAACCCACTGAACTATTAACTAAACCAAATCTATCAGTTCAATATTGAGATTCCAAAATGAACCCAAAAAAGCGATTCCATGGAGCAGTAAACAGAATTTCATGCTCTGGTGAACATCAAAGAAGATACTATATCATTGAATCGAATTACAGCTGAAGGAAAGAAGCTGGAAAATTACAAAATACATGCCTGTCGCTGGAGGATAAAAACTGTAGAACTATTTTGACGACCGATGTGGCGCGGTGGGCGAAGGTCCGCCTGCAACGCAGAAGGTTGCGGGTTCGATTCCCGCCTCGGAACAAATGTGTGTATGATCTGCAGATATTTGTTCCGGGTGTTCTGGTTGTTTTCTATGGATGTATAATAAAAATATCTATCTATGTAATGTATTGTATTATGTATATCAGTTATCTAGTACCTATAACACGAGCTCTGCTTACCTTGGGGCTGTGTGAATTGTCCAGTTTTATTTATTTATTATTTATTTATATACATTATATAGTCGAAAGTTTGGATATATGTATGTACGCTTTGATAATAATTGAACGAGGAACTATGTACGTACGTCTTCTAGTTGAGATGAGATGTTAAATACCTGGAAGTTTGTAAATCCTTCAAGCTTAACTACTAAAATGGGTCTTTTTATATGTATATGTCATCATCAGCAGCCTATGTTAGTCCAGTGCTGGGCATATAGGCCTCTCCTAATGAACAACATAGCGCACCGTCTTTAGCTTGATGAATCCAGTATCTGGCAGTCTTTCGTAGTATCCCACCTGGCCGGAAGGCGTCCTACACTACGTTTAGCGTAGGTACGCTATATTATAAATAAATAAATAATGCTGGACAATTCACACAGCATTATCTAGACCCATGGTAAGCAGAGCTTGTGTTATGGGTACTAGATAACAGATATACATAATACAATATATTACATAGATAGATATTTTTTATTATACATAGAAAACGACCAGAACACCCGGAACAAATATCTGCAGATCGTGCACACAATTGTTCCGAGGCGGGAATCGAACCCGCAACCTCCTGCGTCGCAGGCGGACCTTCCTCCACCGCGCCACATCGGTCGTCATTATGTTGTTATGTATGTCATAAGCTTGTTTTTTGAAAGAAATCTTAAAAACCTCCTAGTACAAGTATTTTATACCTAAAAGGAGGCTTCGAAAATTTGTAAGATAAACATTAACTTTGTTGTATTTGTATTTTGCCAGGATAACGGACGCAAAAAGGCGGATAAATTTAGACGCGAGTTAAATAAAAATCATTTCTATTTATGTACTGTATGGTGTGTTTAAGATCCCTTTAGTAGCAACCTTGCCCTTCCGTGCCATGCAATGCCATTTACGTCAAAGGTTAATCGAATGCTCGAAAGAATAGAAGTAGGGATTGTTTGTTTGAAAAGGGTCTTGAAGGAAAATAGATTTAATATCCTAAAAGGACTGTCGCGATGTCATATGTAAGTAACTTTTTAACCGACTGCAGGAGGAGCGTCTATAAATAAAAAAATAATAATGCTGGACAATTTACACAGCATTATCTAGCCTCAAGCTAAGCAGAGCTTGTGTTATGGGTACTAGATAACTGATATACGTAATACAATACATTACATAAGTATATATTGTTTATGATACATAATAAAACGATCAGAACACCCGGAACAGATATCTGCAGATAGTACACACATTCGTCCCGAGGCAGGAATCGAACCCGCAACTTCCTGTGTCGCAGGCTTGCCCACCGCGCCACTGAGATCGTCAATATGTTCCCTACGTTCGCTGTATGTATTTCTCCATCAATTATTGGACCGATTTCAAAAATCATTTCATCCTATCCTATCCTACCTATATATAAATGCGAAAGTTTGTAAATATGGATTGGATGTTTGTTGCTTTTTCACGCAAAAACTACTGAATGGATTTTGATGACTTCATAATAATATATCTTACATAATGCTTACATATCAGAATAACACATACAAATTGGTATTCCCGAGGGATTAGTATTTATCGAGGCTTGGGAGCTACAATTAACGCAACATCAAACCAAAACCAAATCAATCAAAGCAACCCTTCGCCTTCGCATTCGGACAAAACCTTGCTATGGTCCAGAGATTGACTTTTTAAAAACCCTTTGTCCGTTCTCGTGACAGAAAATCATGTTCATAAACAAAAACCACCAAAATTCGAACCTCTTTCACACCTTCTGAGATAGAAACTCGTGAAAAATCTGCCTAGCCTCGAATTTGATCAGTCTTTTCAAAGGATGACGTCATAACGTTAGACGTCAAGTCATTTGATCCCCTTTAAAACTGTAAGCCGAGGTCTGAATAAGGGAATCTACATTCAGTGGTTTGGTAGACTAACGGCTTTTGTTGTCAGTCTTGAGCTGTTAAGGCTAGTTCGGACTAGGCTAGTAATTTAGTAGAGTAGCGAGTAATTTAGTGGCTAAAACTGTGCGAACCACAACAATTTAATCAAGTAGTTTAGTGAACGATTAAGTCGAGTCGATTTATTTTACTCTATTTTTATCGGGCAAGTAGCACCTCCCACCACGCGTCCGTGTTTACTGGTTCACCGGCTAAACAAGTCCGAGCCTGTCGATTTAGTCACGTTCATTAGTTGCCGCGAAAATTTTGTTTCGCTGGAGCGAAGATATAACTTTAAAATTCGTTTCCAATTATGTAGAACATAAATATAATTCCTTCAGAAGACAATAAGTAGCTCCTTGTTTATCTCTTCTATTGATCTTTTTCATACCCATAACTTCTTTTTATTAATCACACAAATTTCCTCATCCACTTCTTCTAAAATAGCCGTTACGATTAGCTTAATTAGTTTATTTACTTTATTACGTTGCAGCCCGTTCATCTTGCAAAACACCACTCACTTATATACTGTACTCGACTGTAATGCGAACGATTTCTGGGCAGTAGCGAGTAGTTTAGCTACTAAAATACTCGCTACTCTACTAAAATAGTAGCCTAGTCCGAACTAGGCTTTAGGTGTGTATTTTTAGAACACAGATTTAAACCTTAAATCTTCTGAAGGTTGGTTTATTAGACGACAGAACGAAGAGCTAGGAAATGCTTTGAATCTTCTAGCTGCTTCTTATTATTTCTCGAGTTTAATATTTTTTTGGAAGGTAGGTACTTCAAATCGTAGCGATGTATGAGATAACGAATATAACGAATGAAATTGTTTATTTTATAAATAATTTAAGTCGGAGTACTTCAAACAATTTAATAACCCATTTCAGAATTCCTGATAGGACTTACAAAAAATATGCCGTATACTTAGTTTATCGAAGCGGAAAATTGTTTTTCTTAAACAATTTTTTCGAACTCAAAGCTCGTTTGTTTTTGTTTGTGTCCAATTTTACTAATAACCCGAGAAATAAAAAGTGAATAAAACGCACGATGTACGGAAAAGCTGTAAAACATATTTTTATGTCCGGACGTATTCGGTATCGAGTGGTTGATTCCATTGATGATTACTACTCGTTCTCGATTTCACTTTCAAAGTTATCGTCGTAGTTTCCAGTTTCAGCGCATTCCAGAAAATATTAAAAAATAGTTTATTGGGTATTTATGGTGTTCCTTCTGTTTTAGTTTCGTTTCCATCGAGTTACAGTGATCGTGGTCAAGGGGAAAGCACGATAAATTCCCGATGAATTAATACTTTTTCTTTTTTGTTTGCACCTGTAACGGGACCTACCATTGACATATTAAAGTTTTTGAATCGAAAACTTGTAGTTAATATTCATCTCAATGGACTGCTGACGTAACAAACCAACGATCGCCCTGATTTATGTTATTTTAAAAAGTTTTTTTGTGCGTGGATTTTGGATCGCGATCAAATTGTAGCGTATGAGTGTATTTACGTAGAAAACAGGTTCATAGACAAAAGTTTAGTCCGATTATGTTTTCTGTGTTTCATTTGCTAGTGGCAAACAACCTTAGCATGCCAAATAAGATCTTGAATATAAATTATTCACAATTTCAACCATGTCGGAAGACCAGCGCGCAGCGTTCTTTGTGAAAAAAACAAATAACAAACTCGCTCTAAGACAGAGATCGATTTGGGACTCGGCTTTTTGTTACTTTATTTTTATGCTTTGTGTTAGAAATAAATATCATTATGTTATTCGTTGAGGTGCACTTACTGTTTTGTCGATCGGAAACGTCAGAATCATATCACTTTCATACATTGAATGAGGTTAGAAACACTTTATCATTTTATGTTGCGGTGCTTTGTATCGGCCTTTACTCATCGCAGTATTAGGCGCCGGTTTTCAGCCGACCAGTGCCGGTAACCTGCTTTCTTTATAAATGTGGACCACGAGCCTATCATGCGAATGGTACGTGCTACACGTGAAGCTACGTCCGATGCCATAGTGACGTAGACGGTATATGTACGGAATTCTGGCAATAATTGTGTTTGTTTTATTTATATGTCGATGGATGTTTTATTTATATATCGATGGAATTGGGTCAGCCTTATGCTGCATGTTATTGCAATTGTTTCGTTTTATCGGACTAGAAAGTCTAGGCTGGAATATTAAGGTGATCGCACATATAGCACCTTGGACTCGGATCATCAATGTCTCGATCATACTCGGTTCTAGAATCCAAGATATTTTTTGTAAATAATGACTTTTATTTATAGCCTATGTTAATACACGGCTGGACATACGCCTGCCCTTATGAGCGCCATAGCGCCCTGTCTTCAGCTTGACGCATCCAGCATCTACCTGCAGTCTTTGGCAGATCGTCATCCCACCTGGCCGGAGGGCGTCCTACACTACGTTTGCCGAGTTATTTATGCATGAAAACTTAACCTTAACTGATAATAATAACAGACAACAGCCAGGTACCACTTAAGTAACAACTAAAAACAGAAATTGGTTTCTGTTTTTTAACAACGCATAATTGCACACGCACAGCATAATTCGTCTTCGAATACGAATGAAAGGATTTGAAACCAATATGGTTTTGAGCTTCTGCATACACAATTATTTTGGGGCTAGATGGTACTGTGTGGATTGTGCAAACCAAATGTATGTAAGAACAGGCATGCAAATATTACAATGGTTACAATCATAATAATATCTTATATGGGGCAAACGTGTTCTTGAGTGGAGACCACGACTCGGTAAACGTAGTGTAGGACGCCCTCCGACCAGGTGGAATGACGACCTGCGAAAGACTGCAGGTAGATGCTGGATGCGGCAAGCTGAAGACAGGGCGCTATTGCGCTCATTGGGGGAGGCCTATGTCCAGCAGTGGACTGCTATAGGCTGATGATGATAATAATATCTTAAAAAGTCATAATATGAAAAGCATAGACTTCAAACAATTAAAAATTAAGGAATTATCAGAAACAATGACAAATAATTTAGCATGAAAATTCAGTAAATCAGTTAGTTATTTTTAATAAATAAATTGTATTTAATTAACCAAAATTAATTACATTTTCAGTTTCGTGTGATTCCGGGAAAGGTTAATTGTATTTCCATAATTGTGACATTCCCATTTCCATAATTGTTTAATTTAATTTGTTTCGTTAATGAACCTAACAGGACTTTGAACAGTATTGTTTAAGATCATTATTTTATCGGTAATAAGCAAATACGCTTAGTGATGTTTTATACTACTAGCTTCTGCTTGCAGCTTTACTCACCTCATTTGCACCTCATGTCCACTGCTGAACATCCCTTCCCCCCAAAGAGAGGGTTGGGGGGTCAATAATCACCACGCTTGGCTGATGGATCGGTAAACATGCTGGAAGTGACAAAAATACACACAACGAAACTATTAAAGCTGACCTCCCTCTAAGATAGTGAGTGCTTTGGTTTATAATGTAAACTCCTATCTTCTTAAATAAATAAATAAAATAAAATAAAATAAATAAATAAGCTACATTAGTCAGCTCTTACAACATCCACGGGTTAAGTTGGAGGTCGATTCTTACGCCGTGACCGATACGGGGTACTTTACTCACATGTAGCTGGATTAACACTCAAACAAATAACTGTAGGGGTAAGTGGACAGATCTTCTTTCAAGAAGATGAGATATAAAAATAATTAATTAAATAAAAATATTTTTTTTCTGTAACAGTTTTTTAATAATTGTTTACACCGAAGTGGAGACCTTCATTTAAGTATATATAAAAACTTTTGTTAGAAGGACTCGCTCTTCTATAGCAGACATTACAGATTACTTATTTGATATATTAAATGAATAATGTTTCATTGACTCTGATTAGCCTGTCTAATCAGAGAGTTATTTGTGTTTTATTTAATAACTAGCTGTTTCCTGCGGTTTCACCCGCGTTATATTCAAATTTAACATTTCTAAATTTTAATATAGCCTTTGTTCACCGCGGATAGTGTAGCTTCCTCACAGTGAAATAGTTTTTCAAATTGGTCCAAGAGTTTCGGAGCCTATTCGATATAAAAAAACAAACAAAAAATCAAACCTATCCTCTTTATAATATTAGTATAGATAATTGTCGACCTCTTCTTCTATAGGAGAAGATGAATACCTAAACCTACATGTGAATAAATATACACACGACTGTCGTCCCTTATTTCCCTAATTAACAAAACAATAGATCATCAGTCTATTCCTGGCGGTAATCTCCGAGCCGGACGTGACTGACAGTTGATGTGACTGACACACATACGAGTTTGTACGTGTTTCTGCACGCGGCATCTACGTATGGCGGGTTAGTTCCGCTATGCACGAGTCCCGCTTTGCTCGGATTCTAAAATACAAAAAGTGCCGCTATGCTACGAATTTCTCAGTTCTACTTTAAACAAGGAAGGTACAGTTCGTTAGAAAAGTGGTTCTAAAGAATACTCTAAAAGCTAGCTTTTAAAAAGGTCAATTTTTTTTTAACTATAAACGTTTCACAATCGCTTTCTTTAAATGTTAAATGTAGTTGTTGCTAAATTACAACTTTAATTAAGTATAATATTTAATTTATTCCGGTTAGTTTCGGAACTTTCCGGAAAAAAAGCCATATCCATTTTATGAAACTTTGATGCAAGTACATAAACTCATTTTACCTATTCCGATCTCTGCTCATCACCATCATCACTGCTGGACATAGCCCTGCATGGGCAGGCCTTCTATCGTGTAAATTTTTGTCAATCGTGTTTACAATTCAATTTAATTCAATTCATTTATTTCAGGCAACATTAGTCTAGTACAGGATGGAAAATACTTGCCCATATAAAATATATACCTTAAGCTAACATACATAAAATAAACCTATTCACTAGCACGTAATGTCGGCGACGTGTGTGACGCAATATGTGCTGCGAGCGGTAACCTTCCGCGAAAACGCCAGAACAGCACATTCTTCGGCCAGAATTCTTCCTTAGCGTATTAATTGAAGGTCGAAATATTCGCAGTTGGAATTATTATTATTTATTTTATTTTAAGCCGTTTTTGTCTCTCTGCTGGGCAAATTCCTCCCTTTTCTCCTTCCACTCCGCGCGATCCAACGCTGCAACAGGCCATGATGGAAGATGTACCTCGAGCTCGTCGCAGTTGGAATACGAACCACAAATGATTTAAAATAATTATGACGCGACTCCGACCGCTCGACCCTCACCAAGATGTTGGTCTTCGTCTTCACATATACGACCTCCTCCACCTTCCTGATAAAGTTTTGACTCCCACAACTTACAAACAATATTGGTAAGCTATTGACGCTTAAAAAGCTTTGTTCCATAGAAATTATACTTTCCCCCTTTCTTTATTTTATGTGTCCATTTTTTTTTCTGAGAAGGGCAAGACTCATGTAAATCTTAGCCATTGTTAGTGTAGCATATTTTGAATGGTGGAATGGAGCCTTGCTTTGTCTGTCAAATTGAATCAAAAATACTGTTGGTATTTTTGAAATGTCCGTAAATAGAGTATTTAATAAAGTAAAATATCAAAGTACCTACAGAAGGAGCCAATATCCGTAATTTTTTACTCGTTTACTTATTTATTTCCATACTCAGAATTTTTGAATGAGAAGGCCCGAGGCAGACATGAACAAAATGTACAGAAATAAAATGAAATTCAAATTATGTAAATAAAATAAAGCCTGTTCGTAGCAGGTGGCGTAGCACTGCTACGACGGGACTACATTCGTAGCAGAGTCCACTGCTACGAATCGAATGATCGTAGCCCAATTCTACTTAACACTTTGACTGCGATTTTTTTTCGACGACTGCATTTTTTTTTACCCTAAAAAAATCGTGCTGCCGCTCTACACAGCGGTTGTGTTGCGCCGCACATGCGTTTCGTTCGAAAAATATTACGGCTGTGCTGAGTCACAAAGATCTGTATTTTCTCAGCTGCTGCGCTAGTGTGGATTTACGCATATTAGTCACTTGTAGAAAACACATAACGTGTGATTTCAGCACTCAAAGTGTTAATTAAATGCTTCACCATAACAATAGTATGGCCGTAAAAAAACATATTTTGTCATTTTTCTTTTGATGAAAGAAACTACAGATGAAGAGATGCGCGCGTGACAAAAGTGTCAAGCGTCAACCGCGTGACAGAAGTGTCAAGCGTCAACCGCGTGACAGAAGTGTCAAGCGTCAACCGCGTGACAGAAGTGTCAAGCGTCAACCGCGTGACAGAAGTGTCAAGCGTCAACCGCGTGACAGAAGTGTCAAGTGACAACCACGTGACAGAAGTTTCAAGCGTCAACCATTCTATCAAGCTTTCTTCACGTTCCGTGTTTTGGACTACCAATATCCCGTTAAAAATAGAATGTTTCAAGAAGCGTTAAGCTTCTTGAATCGAGAATAAACCATTGTTATCGTGAAGCGATTAATTTAGTAGAATTCGATACCAACATTGAAAGGAGAATAGCAAAGCACTCGAAATGACTCGAATGATCGAGGGCTTTGCGATTCTGATTTTGTAATTTTATCATGCAAGGAGAATGATTGTAACACCTACTTTACTCGAAAAAACGCACGCGTGGCCGAGGGTATAATTTTTTTAAAATAAATGATCAACACCGGATATGTCGATAATATGTCAAGTGCTTAGCTTGGGATTAGCTGAAATGATGTAAGTACATAAACACTAATGAAACTGATTCCCTGGTCTAGCTTCGTGCTAGTTTCTCAAAAAAGCATCGCGTGTAATGTTTTCACAACGAAAAGCTTTCAACAATCAGCGCTCAGTCTTCCCCGACTGAACTATTAAGTAATTTGGAACATTTACGATGCCGACTAAAATATTCGTATGATTTATTCATAGCCGCCGCCAGTATACAGTCGCTTCATAAAACCTTCAAGTTCACGCACGAATTAGAAGAATGAGGATTCCGCGCTCGTCTTGAACATATTAGAATTTGAATTCTGTGAATTAAAGAATTGGGGTGTCAAGTTTATGACAGCAGGGGAAGCTGAAGCGAAACAGGCTCAGCTTGTGGTTTTGTCGCCGCCGGATCGTAAAATATTTTTTTACCTATTTTAAAAGGCACCACCCAACGCTAAGAGGCGACGTGGAAGGCCCAGGATGAGATGGCGTGACGAACATCTTCCATCGTGGCCTGTTGTAGCGTTGGATGCGAGGAGTGGAAGAAGAAAAGTGAGGCCTTTGCCCAGCAGTGAGGCAATAATGGCTAAAAATATTATAAATAATAATTTTATAAGGGAGGTGGTTCACAACATGAATAGTTAATTGACTATGCCGATTGAATAATGACCAACGTGCAACAATATTTGGCCATCTCGGTCAATAAAGGTAATCAGGTGTTCCCAAAAAATCAGGATTCGTTTTGTAAGCGGCTTACCCATTTTACAAATGAGAGGATTCTACGACCCGGCGGCGGCGGCAGCTATACATTCATTTTGTTAATAAACAGTTAGTGTCTTTATGTTACTCCAAGTCAAGAACGGTCCAGCCCGATACCAAAATTTTGATCAAAATATAACTTTTAGGGTATTTGTCTGATGAGCTGCTATAAATATAGCTTTTGCGTGTAAATTTTTTCAAGTGACAAACAGAATAGTTGGTTTAGCAAGAAAAAGAATTAGTAACTTCGATTTAAGTTTTCTTAGTATGCCTACAAGCCTATTACCAGCAGTAGGTGGTCACAGACTGATATTCATAATAAAGAGTTTACTACCATTTATTACCAAAACGGTAGAAATACTCGTTAGTATAAACTTACCTCGAATGCTTCTCTTTGATTTCTTTATCCGCGGAGTCCTAATTTTCTCGTCCTCGCCTTGATATAAAAAGGTGTGCAGACTTTTATAAATCGCCCTCATTATCATACAACATTTCCTAGGATAATAAAACGGCCGTCTCCTTCACGCTTCAGGGATTGCGTAGCTTTTTGTCTCGCTCTAATGTGCTGGCTGCGATGATAAGTGTCGTAGTGTCGTTTATATTTGTTTCATAGGCTTTTTGACGGCGAAAAGTTTCTCTATGGTTTTTCTTTTTAGAACTTAGTTTAGCTGAAATCTTGGATCAAATAACGAATTAAACTCTTTGTATGGCAACCACGATACATTAGAAACTGAAAACAGAGTAATTTTTTTTTTAATATAATAAATTAAAAATAAATCTAATGGAAACTTGAAATTCGATCAAGTGTAACTTATATTTCTTGAGGTATTCCGGACTGTAGTTGAAAAATACTTTTGAATTCGTCTTATTTTTCGACTTGCCAAGATACATACACAATGAAAGATGTTAACAAATTAATATCTGCTATAAAACTTGGCACATTTAAGACTATAGCTCTTTTATCGACAAAGCCTCGTACCGAACTTGACCTTATTTTTGCCTTCATTAATTTGTACACGCATTAACACCTAGTTGCCAGATTGAGTTATTATACTCATCACAATACCTGTCAATCGGACAAGACATGACACCCCATTAAATAAACAAATAGCGGCCATTTTGAATACTCGCCTGGCGTCATTTAAAATATCATTATTCATGACGTCACGCGTAGACTGGTGACGTCAGCGAGCAAATATAAATAATACATGTGAAAAATTGAGTTGGCGTGGGGAAATGGGCTTAATGTATTACCCAGTTCTGTGGGCTTAATGAACGATTATTTTTAACTGACTTCAAATGACTAGCTAGCTTAGACGACCGATGTGGCGCGGTGGGCGTAGGTCCGCCTGCGACGCAGGAGGTTGCGGGTTCGATTCCCGCCTCGGAACAATTGTGTGTACGATCTGCAGATATTTGTTCCGGGTGTTCTGGTCGTTTTCTATGTATAATAAAAAATATCTATCTATGTAATATATAGTATTATGTATATCAGTTATCTAGTACCCATAACACAAGCTCTGCTTACCATGGGGCTAGATAATGCTGTGTGAATTGTCCAGCATTTTTTTTTTTAGCTTACCTTACATAAACTAATACCTCAGATGAATTCGGGGACGGATAACATTAGATTAGTCACATAAACACTTCTTCATAAAATAAATAATGCTGGACCTCCGTGGCACGGTTGGCGAAGGTCCGCCTGCGACGCAGAAGGTTGAAGGTTCGATTCCCGTGTCGGGGCAAAGTGTGTACGATCTAATGATACATGTTTCGGGTGTTCTGGTCGGTTTCAATATATAGTAAAAAATATTTATCTATGTTATCTATTGTCTTAAGTATATCAGTAATCTAGTCCTACACAAGCTCGGCTTAGCTTGGGGCTAGATGATGCTGTGTAGATTGTCCAGCATTATTTATTATTTTTTTATTTTATACATATATATAAGAGCAAAAGTATTCGATTTCCTAATTACTAAGGTAAATCGATTTTTTATTAATTGGTATAATTAAAACGACGACATCGTAAAAATAGCAGGGAAGACATGGAGTAGAGTAGCTAGAGATCGAGGAAGATGGAAGGAGCTGGAGGAGGCTTTCACCGCTGAAAGCGATACTCACATATGTATAGATAGAGATAATAATATAGATTAGTATTTAAGTTAAGTGTGAGAAATAAAAGCTGTTTTATTATTTATTATAATTAAAACCGTTAGTATATCAGACCTGATTTTGTAATTTCGGAGAAATATATATAATAAAGTTCTAATGATCTAACAACATTCACCTTAAGGAAAAGTAAATTAACAATTTAAGAAGTGAAATCAGTGCCCGAGGTGTCCCGGGGAAGTTTTAATTGAATCCGCCTACTTTAGAGTCCATACGGGAACTTCTTTAATAATTAGAGATGGTGGCACAAGTTGTAAGTTATGAGAGGGCGGTTTTTTCGTGGCCCCATTATTTTAAGAATAGGAATAAGTTTATTTGTAACTCACCAAACGGCTCTATCGGAAGACCAGCGTTGGTTGTAACATGCTTACAACTCAATATCAATAAATTTCATTCCGGCCCTGGTGGGGGCACAGAGAGGGGCCTCGAGGCTTGGCCTCATTACCCCGGCGTCAACTCGAGGGGTGACGACCCCTCGGTCCTTGGGTTTTGTGGGAATATATATATTTTTTTCCCTGATCTCAATTTTTTTAAAAACCATTTGACACATAGATTTCCTCTCGGGCGAAGCCGCAAGGCGCAGCTAGTGATACAATAAAATAAATATGGATATATTAAGTTATTTGGGTTGTAACGATTTCGTTCGCTCACAACTTCAGATCGCGACGCATAAGTTGCACAAGTGTTTCAGGGTTTTAATTAAAAGGCACTATAAAGGCTATAGGCTTAAAACTTAGACCAGCACCTTCCCAGCGCGAGTAAGGTGATATCCCATCGAAGCTTGAACACCAATTAAATTCCTCCGATCGGCTACGTCGTGATATTTTTGACTTGGCTTAAATTCCAATGGTTAAGATGGTTTTTCCAGAGAAAAATAAACTCTATGCGCATAGTGATTAGACGTAGCTTAGAATTTGCAACCCTCAGCTTAATAGGTTTGTGGTTTCTTTATGTACGTGTTAGTGAAAAGTGATTTTTATAAATTAATGAGACCTTTTTTACTCGGTGCAATGATGCAATTTCCTCCACTTTTCTCTTTCCAATGCGGTAAATATTACTTCTCCATACGATACGACATGATAGCAACTTTCTCCTAAATCATCATATGCCTATGTAAGTACACTGCTGGACATATGCCTCCCCAAATGAGTCTTCAACTTGGCCGACCCACTGCCAACGAGTGGCAAACACTGGGGTAAACATGTTCTTGATTGGAGACCACTCGGTAAACGTGGTTTAGGACGCCCTCCGGCCAGGTGGGATGACTGAGACAAGGCGCTATGGTGCTCATAAGGGCAGGTATGTCCAGCTGTGGACTATCATAGGTTGATCATTGACTTCAAACGTAACCGGAGGGGTCTGCTTACAATGACCATAGAACGACAAAGCCATCGGGACTTATTTTAGTTCTGGTTGTGTCCCAGTAGATTTAGACGTTTTATAATTAGAAATTCTCCTAATTATAAAACGTCTAGTTCTAATTATAACCTTTTCCCCCAACTGCTGAATCGGTCCTACGTAGCAGGTCTTAATCAGATGCAAACCGAATTTACTCCAACCTGATAAAATTCCCTTGACTTTTCACCAAATCTACAAAAACATCTCAAGATCCATAATTTACATTCGCTTCCCTCAGAGCTTGTTTGATATCATAACAGATAAGTGATTGGAGGCTCTATTCTTTATAAATAAAGGTTTAAATTCCGTTGTGGCTTACGTTTGTGACATTAGAGGTGAGCGTTTGAGGATTGCTTGCGTTTTGTTAAACGTTTTTGATCGTTTGGGGTCTACGTTTTTTGAGTAACTTAGGTCCAACTTCACCGTTTGCTGCCAAAACTTAATTCAACACAACTTAGTTCAGCTTAATCGACTTCAAATGTTTTTATGGTCACGCTCTGTCCGTCTTTCTTTCCCTCTTAAATATCTCAGCTACTACCGAAGCTATTACTTGAAGTTGTATTTTAAACAAATTCATGTAGTAAGATTTTTTTTTATTAAAATGAAATTTTTTAGTAGAAAATGTAACAAATACAAAAAAATACAAAAAAAAATTATAAACCAAACGCAGCCAAAAAAAAACATTGAGAAGTAGGGAAAAAAAAGATATTCCCAGAAAACCCAAGGCGTCAACTCGAGGGGTCGTCACCCCTCGAGTTGACGCCGGGGTAATGAGGCCAAGCCTCGAGGCCCCTCTCTGTGCCCCCACCAGGGCCGGAAAGAAATTTATTGATGAACAAATACAGACACAACCCGACATGTTGAGAATGTAGATTTTATTATTTGTTGCATAAAGCACAGCAACTTCTAGGAGAAATGTTTTTTTTCATTTTCATTCTTTTCATAAATAGGCCGTGGCGTAATAAATAGACCCCGCTAGCTATGCCCGTGTTGAATTGACAATACGATTTTTTTATATGTGTAAAGATAAAAATAGAATTATCAACTGCCGTTCTCGTATATTATGCTACTAAATATTATCAAAACAAAACTTATCTATCAAAAAGATAAAAGAGCTATAAAGCCCTACCTCAATTTAGATTAAATATGTCGCGAATAACCAATAAAAACGTAATACTTTCGATTAAATGTATATACCTTTAAAATTAGAAATTATGAGTCATACATAAATAATTTCCTAGTTTCGGTTTAATAATGTTTATTTTGAGTTCCGTTTTTCTACTTGGCATCGGAACCCTAAAAAAAATTTTAAAAAAGTCATTTATTCTTTAGGCTTACAAAATAAGCACCTAGACAACTCATTTTTTATAAAAAAAAATATATATATTTTAAATTATTATCAAATTAGTAACAACCAGAAAAGTTTTGAAAACTAACATGTGAACGCAACTTTTAAGAATGTACAACTCCCACTTTACCATAAAAAACACAGCTCACTTGTTAAAATAAGATAAAAATGAAAATCACACGCCTGCAAAAGCTAGCGCTAAATCCCGGAAATTCCCGGCGGATGCACAATTAATGCTAATCCCATGTTGATTTTATTCCTGTGACGTCATAGTTCCGGAGTTATTAGGTTGCTATGGATTATGGGGTTGCCATACTGTCTATTTAGATTGTAGGTACGCATTTACCTACAGTACTACTAATATAACTACACTACATAAATTGATATAAACCTCTATGGTTACGTCAAAACCGGAAAACTTTAAACATTGTCATTTTTGACGAACTATGTGGCGCGGTGGGCGAAGGTCCGCCTGCAACACTGCGGGCTCGATTCTCGCCTCGGGACATATGTATGTTTGTACGATCGGCAGATAATTCTGGTCGTTTTCTGTGTATAATAAAAAAACTATGTAATGTACTTATTGTATTATATACATCAGGCTCTAGTGCCCATAACGCAAGCTTGAGCTTAGCTTCATCAGCCTATATCAGTCCACTGCTGGACATAGGCCTCCCCCAATGAGCGCCGTTGCGCCCTGTCCTCAGCTTGCCGCATCCAGCATCTACCTGCAGTCTTTCGCAAGTCGTCATCCCACCTGGTCGGAGGGCGCCCTACACTACGTTTACCGACTCGTGGTCTCCACTCAAGAACACGTTTGCCCCAGCGGCCGTCGGTTCTTCGCGAAATATGGCCGGCCCACTGCCACTTCAGCTTGCTAATTCTTTGAGCTATATATCGATAACCTTGGTTCTCTGTCGGATGTATTCGTTACGAATCTTATCCTTCAGAGAAACTCCGAGCATAGCTCTTTCCATAGCTCGCTGAGCGACTTTGAACTGGTGGACCAACCCTATCGTGAGTGTCCACGTCTCAGCTCCGTAGGTCATAACGGGTAGGACTCTTAGCTTGGGGCTGTTCAATTCAATTCAGTTAATTTATTTCTCAAACAATTTACACTGTGTCGGAAATTTTTACATAGGAGCACATGTTATTCATAAGAAAATTGTAGAACTAGAGCGGCAATTGGTATAAAAATAGAAATAGAAAGCTAGATAATGCTGTGTGGATCATTAGATGTCTTCTAAAAAATGATAACTCTAATAAATAATAAGAATAAATTCTTTATTTCCAGACACGAGATCCAGGTACAATATTATTCTACTTAAAATAGTTATAACTAAAACACGAAACAAAACAAAATATAGACAGAAACATTACACAAATAAAACGCTTGAGTCACAGACAATAACTGGCATTTATATGTATACAGTACGACAAGGAATCTCGGCAGTAGGTAACTTACCTACTGCCGAGATTCCTTGTCGTGGTTGTTCACGAAGAAGTTTCTAGGTGTCCCAGTCGAGAGCAAAACTTTTACCCAAGCATGAACTTTCTTGAACGTCACTTAGATTTGCATAAGACTTCTATCGTCATTTGTCTTCATAATTATAATTTGAGTCTTAATTTTGATTAACTTCGTCTATGGAGATAGATAGATAGAAAAAAAACTATGTACAGAAAAAACTTAAAATAATTACAATTGGCGGTCTTATCGCTCAAGAGCGATCTCTACCAGACAACCATGGATGGATAGGATCGTGGAGATAGGTACAGGATAAAAAAAAATTAAAAAAGCTTAGGACAAGATTTGCTCCAACTCGAAAACTACTATCCTAACAAGTAGTAAAGTAAAGAAGCGATCAAGAAAGCTTTACTTTCTTGATCGCTTCTTTACTTTACCTAAGATTGAAGTAAACAAAAAATCTAAGTGGTCACTTTATTTCCTAGTTTTACTTTAGATAGAGAGATATATATATATAATATATATATAATATATATATATATAATGCTGGACAATTCACACAGCATTATCTAGCCCCATGGTAAGCAGAGCTTGTGTTATGGGTACTAGATAACTGATATACATAATACAATATATTACATAGATATATATATTTTTTATTATACATAGTAAACGACCAGAACACCCGAAACAAATATCTGCAGATCGTACACACATTTGTTCCGAGGCGGGAATCGAACCCACAAACTCCTGCGTCGCAGGCGGACCTTCGCCCACCGCGCCACATCGGTCGTCAATCTCTCTCAATATCACTTATCTATACTAATATTATAAAGAGGAAAGATTTGATTTTTTATTGTTTGTAATGAATAGGCTCCGAAACTACTGGACCGATTTGAAAAATACCTTCACCGTTGGGAAGCTACACTATCCCCGGTAAACATAGGCTATATTATATTTTCAAAAAAGTTATCGATCCGTACTGGAACTGTGTGAAGCCGGGATGGTCCGCTAGTAACATAATAAACTTAAAATAAGAGGAAATGTGTTGGTAAGAAAATTCCAGTAGTTTCGGAGCCTTTTCGTTACAAACAAACAAAAAATCAAGACTTTTCTCATTATATTATTAGTATCTAGATGTGTAACTCTTAAAACAAATAATATTAATTTCATTTCATTTCCATTTTTTCATTTCATTTTTATGTATACGAAGCGCATGAGGACGGTACCTTGTAAAATGATGCCCATCATCCATCACCTGGCGACCTTGCATTGTTCAGATCTCGATCTGGCAATGATGCGGCCATTAAAAATGCGATTATCTCGGTAATTACACTAATTGTTCGGTTTATTGTTTAAAACTTGGCCGTGGTAGATAAATTTATGCCTTTTTTCTTGTAAAATGGATTGTTTTATATAGATACCGTGCTATTTCTTTGGTTTAACTTAAAGGGCCTCCGGAGGGACGAATGCTTCATACAAACGTAATTCCAAAATTATTTCTAATTCAAGCATATTTCCACTATAATATTGCATTATTTGTATTAACCCTATAAAGCTAACGTTCGTAAAATTTGCACACATCGAATGAATATCGTCTCGTCCCTTTCGAACAGTTACATATGGAATTGCGGTTTCGTGCCAACTTACCGTTCGTATATTGATTTTTATGGTAAATATCTTTCATTTATATCCTATATTTATGAACGCATAAAAAATATGATACTAAAATGTATTATATTTTTTATATTCTCCATTTTATAATGATCGTAATAATTACGAATGGTTAGCTTATCAAGATAGTTTAGGAACGTTAGCTATCTAGGGTTAAAATAGTATTTATCTAGGTTCCCAAATAGTTTTTTTTTTTCAAAATATAATATACCTAAAACGAAATGAAAGCCAATCTCATTTTGCACATTTTTATGCGAAAATGGACATGTTTTCTTGCTATTTGTTTCGTATTAAAAACATCAATATCTTACGTTTTATTTATTAAGAAACATAGCTTATATTGTCTAGTTACAGAATAACAATACTTTGTGAAGAATACAAAAAGTTTTCAGTCATAATTTTTGGTATTACGGAACAAACCAAATTTTGAACGGCTAATATTGCTTTCGCGCACGCATGGGGCGCGGCGCAAGGGTTAAACAGGGACAGCGATATTCGGAGAGATTTTTGCAAGCGAGTGTCGCCGGACCCTTAAGGCAGAAGCTCAATACGATACTGGATTGAATAGCAAAAGGCTTCTGGACGAAGATATTCCTTTCTATTTACTGTCTCCGCTACACTTATTTATAACTTTGTCAGTAGTCAGCCCACAATTTATACCCTATAAATATAACATCATTGTTTAAACTAGATTGTAGACTTTCAAAATGTAAATATAAGACGGCGGCTGCAATCAATTATGAAATTTTGCATCATGGGTATCGTTTTTATGGTTTTCGAGGGTGCTGAAGCCGATACTCCTGACAAAATGTGAATCCAAGATGGCGGCTGCTATAAATTATCATCTATAAAATAAGTTTTTGTTTCAAATAAAAAATATGTATTTGTATTATTTTGTACTGAAAGGGAATATGTTATGACATCATTTTAAACGATATTATATCGAATTTTTTGAAATGGAAACTAGTTAGCCCGTGGCTTCGCATTATCCCATGGAAGCTGATGTGGGATAAAAACTATTCCGGGCTATGTGTTTGCAAAATTTTAACCCGATCCAATTATATGTATCCTAATTAAACATTGTATTGTTTGTTTCAGGTATGTAACACTTGAACTCAGTTCGTGTCTTCTAAGCAACAAAACATCCTGATTTATTGCTGGCTTATTTACGGTGTTAAAATATCTTCAAACGAGGTAAGCTTTATACGCAAGACTGGTCCAAATGGCGCAAAGTCTTTGGTCACAGTTCAGATATTAAAATACACAGAAGGAAGAACCTTCCTCTAGTAAGTAAAGTATATTTCATTGCATGAAATACATGTGTATAAAGGTGTTTTAGGTATAAATGTGATTCAATGTATTTCTACCGTTTAGTGTGCATATGTCTGATTTACAATGTCGTATTGATTTTGTAGGCAGTCGTCGATGAAATAAAATTAAATTGCAGAGATATCCTATTATTATAAACGTGAAAGTTTGTATGTATGGATGGATGTTTGTTACTCTTTCACGCAAAAACTACTGAACGGATCGGGCTGAAATTTTGCATACAGGTAGTTCTGGGCCCAGAATAAAACATAGGTTCCATATTATCCCATAAATCAGTTCCAATAGGATATAAATAATCTTAAACGTTTCCATAGAAACAACGCGTGCGAAGCCGCGGGCAGAAACTAGTAGGTAATAAATGTTTTGTCTTTTAGTCGACTCTCCGAGAGGTGGGCTTGTGCTGCAACACCCTAGGTTCCGGAAGGAAGCCGCGGGCGAGGTCGGCTAAGAAAGCGCTGGCGAGACGACCTTAACGCCTTCCTCGGAGATTGGTGGGAGATCGCACGTGACCGCACTGAGTGGAAGGATTTGGGGGAGGCCTTAGCCCAGCAGAGGAATGAAACAGGCTAAATAAAAAATAAAGTCGACTCATTCGACATCCCTGGACTGACTTAAAGGGGTCGTTTCTTTAGCCGCTGCCGCCACGGCTAATGACTAATATACGAACATAATGCTAAGCTATTATGCCAGGTACAAAATTTAACGCAAGTGGCTTGAAGCGAGACCTCACGCTATTTATTTTATTGTTATGCTAATCTGACAACCTTATCTCGGCGCGCGGCGGTCTAATAACAAATTACAAATGTTACAACATCCTAAATTAATCGTATAATAACAAATATGTAATTCATACACGCTATGAAGCGGTCAATCATATTAAATTTAAGGGTTGACAAGTTATAAATTCTATTCATCATCATCATCAGCCTATATTAGTCCACTGCTGGACATAGGCCTCCCCAATGAGCCCCATAGCGCCGTCTTCAGCTTGACGCATCCAGCGTCTACGTGCAATCTTTCGCAGGTCGGCATCCCACCTGGCCGGAGCGGAGGAATATTAGAATGACCTTCACTAATATTATAAATGCGAGAGTTTGGGTGATTCGTTGCTTTGGTGTCTGTTTGGTCCTTCTACACGCCAAAACTACGGAACGTATTGGACTGAAATTTTGCATCAATGTAGGTCTAGTCCAAATCTAATAATAATCTAAGACAAATGTGTGGCAACACGCTGTATCGCAGACACTAGACAAACCTTCTCTGATTTTTATTTATTTTATTTTCAAATTTTTTTGGGAAAACTTACAGGTCTAAAAAATATTTATTTACTTAGTATAATATGCCGGTAAATACCAGCGCATGTGTGCTGAGGGCCAATTATCTTGTTTCCGCAGATATGTACTAAAATAGAATAACAAATAACGAACAGGGAAAAAAGACGACTTAACACTTTTACTGTGATTTATTTCGACGACTGCGATCTTTTTTTTACCCTAAAAAATTCGTGCTGCCGCTCTACACAGCGGTTGTATTGCGCCGCACATGCGTTTCGTTCGAAAAATATTACGGCTGTGCTGAGTCACAAAGATCTGTATTTTCTCAGCCGCTGCGCTAGTGTGGATTTACGTATATTAGTCACTTGTAGAAAACACATACCGTGAAATTTCAGCAGTCAAAGTGTTAAAGAAAATTAAAAGAAACACACAACACAAAACGATATTAAACTAAGTTATTTTAAAAAGAATTCATCGCTAAGCAAGCGTTTGAGCTTACTTGCAGTTTTATTATATTTATGATTTATAGGGACTTATATACTTATAGATGTCCCTTAAAATAAGAAATCTCTAAAATAAGATCACTCTAATAAGAATCGTATAAGTTTTTGATTACTAAAGACATTTAATACAATTCCTGGAATAGCAAATCGGCGTTTTTATAGCGGAAAAACACGTGCGATGCCGCGGGCAGAAACATGTGCAGCTTGTTGCTAAGCGCATTACTTGCGCACGGCTGAACAGGTAGTTTGGTTAGTAAAAAAAGTTGGTAGTTGGAAAATTGGGAATAGTAAAAGTTAAAAGTTTTTATATATTTTGAGTAGCCACCGCCAATCAATCATCTCGGTAATGTCAATAGCAGAAACATGAAAATAAATACTGGATGTTTGCACAACCTTTATAAAAGCCGTGAAAAATCAGTCAATGCCTTTGATCACCAGGCGTTTGAAACGGACCAAAAGGAATTAAATAACCAAACCAAACCCGCCTGGTTTGGTTGTTTCATTCCGCTCTTTCGCTTTTCCAGGCATATTCATTATTGTAAACTCAACATTTATTTATGACGACTGATGTGGCGATATTTGTTTCGGGTGTTCTGGTCGTTTTCTATGTATAATAAAAAAATATCTATCTATTTAATGTATTTTATTATGTATATCAGTTATCTAGTACCCATAATACAAGCTCTGCTTACCATGGGGCTGGATAATGCTGTGTGAATTGTCCAGCATTATTTATTTATTATTTATTTATCCACGGTAAAAACCAACTCTTAGTAATTATTAGTTTTTACCTAGGTTACAGTGTTTTACAAAGCAGGCCAGACCTAATCGACTCCGTAGAAATCGATTTAGTCTGAAAATTGATTATAAAAATTAACATCAGAAATGTAACAGAAGAGTACCTATTTGAAATTGTTTACGTAGTTTGAGGATTGTTCAAAAAATTTCGAAAGATGCGTTAACTTCGGAACTACTTCTTTTCTTGCCTAGACCCTAGACTTCTATTATCCTAGTAATCGTGTTGCCTCCTAGCTTCACAGAGGCTATCAATATATAGGTTATTAGTGGTTTCTTTTCACTTCTTCCACTAGTGGACAAAAAATTTAAGTGAACAGCAAAATAATTTTATTTGATAATAGTTTATATATAAAATATGACTTGTCTAAGTGCTTATTTTGTAAGCCTAAAGAAATAAATTATTTTTTACTTTACTTACTTTTACTTTAACACTTTGGCTGCTGAAATCACACGGTATGTGTTTTCTACAAGTGACTTATATTCGTAAATCCACACTAGCGCAGCGGCTGAGAAAATACAGATAAGTGTGACTCAGCACAGCTGTAATATTTTTCGAACGAAACGCATGTGCGGCGCAACATAACCGCTGTGTAGAGCGGCAGCACGAATTTTTTAGGTTAAAAAAAAGATCGCAATCGTCGAAAAAAAATCGCAGTCAAAGTGTTAATAGTTTTACTTAGGTCGTATTGTTTTCGCACAGCTGGGCTAGCATAGGTAGGGTATTCAAGCTATATTTTGCCCAAAAATAAAATAATATAACGTTTCTTATAACAGCTTGGTATATGCTTTCCTAGACTAGATTTTTAACTAATATCCATACAAGTACCAAGCCGTTTCTATCTTGTTCTTTTTCTTATCAACCCTATGGATCCTATTGTTGGGCAAAGGCCTCCCTTCCTGCCATACATCCCGGTCCGATTCGTCATGGGGCCAATCATTAATACACAACTAGCTGAACCGACGGCTAGACCCGGCGAAATGAGGATACACGCGACTGGGCCCACTACAAAATTTTTCTTGTTTATTTCGTTGGGCGAGTGGGACCACTCGTAATTTTAACCACAAATCTATTGTTTAAAGTACAGTTGGCATTCGCCTAACAGTCATTTGACAGGTTTAAACATTTTGTAAGGGATAAAGTTTTTTCATTAATTGAATTTTTTCATCAATTTTCCTATGTTTTAAATAGTTATTCTATTCGAGATACAAAAACCATGAAAATCGATCCAGCCGTTCTCTAGTTATAAGTGTTCGAACAAACCCGTCATTGTTTTGTATATCTACATTATTATAGAAGATTATACAATTGTTTAATTAATAAAATATGAATTAAATGGACACATTTATCAAACTAAAAAGTAAACAGCCAAAAATATTCCCTCTCGTGAAACATTACATCTCCTTAATTTTGTTAAGGAGATGTAATCACATGCACATCTATCCATCGACACTCTTTCTATCCAACAACACCGATGAATATGTCCGGCCAAACGGGCATAGAGATGTTTCCTTGGCGATGGTTCGCAGCAGAAAAGAGTTCTGCCTTGGTTGAGCGTGCCGTCTATACACGAAGATCTTATATCCTTTAATACATATATTTTCAGGCTGTTTAGTATGCGGGTAATGTGTAAAAACCTTGTATCCAATGTGGCTCGAGTATAGGTTTTTAAGCTAGGTGAGGGAGGATTTTGTATAAACCTATACAAAATCCTTCAAATTAGTCCGTCCCACCTCAGCTAAAGCCTGTCCATAAACTTTATTCCCCGGTTAACCGAAAGACTTCCGCGGTTCCCGGGTCAGCGGGGTGGTTCAGGGGTGAGGGGGGATTACCATAATGCCACCATTAATCTATGCCAAGTTTTTTAAGCACGCAGCCTGTCTGTTCGTTGTAAGCTGTGATTGAATGAGGTTTTAAGTTCTAGAAAGAAACGTAAGATTTTGTGAAAATGAAATCATTTTGGCGACCTCTGTGGCACAAGGGTGGGTCAATTTCCGCCTGCGACGCAGGAGGTTGAGGGATCGATTACCGCCTCGGGACAAATATTTGTACGATCTGCAGATATTTGTTCCGGGTGTTCTGGTCGTTTTTCATAAATATCTATCGGTCTTATGTATTGTATTATGTAAATCAGTTATGTAGTAAGTACCCATAACATGGCTTAGCATAGCTAGCATTATCAAGCCATGGGGCTTGATAATGCTGTGTGAATTGTCCAGCATTATTTATTTATACAATTAATTAATTGATTTCGTACAAAGTAAAAATAAAAATTATTAATACATGACACAGGTTGATTATGCAATAACTGGGTACGTAAACGAATCGATAGACTCCCGAACTATTATTCACTGTATTCCAGGAGTAAGTGACTTCTCCCACGTAATGTACATTATGTGTCCTTATAACAGTGTTACATAGCGTTCATCAGACAGTTCATTAAAAACATTACAAATAAATAAATAATGCTGGACAATCATCCATCCTCGTTATAAATAAATAAATAATGCTGGACAATCATCCATCCTTGTTATAAATAATGCTGGACAATCATCCATCCTCGTGATAAATAAATAAATAATGCTGGGCAATCATCCATCCTCGTTATAAATAAATAATGCTGGACAATCATCCATCCTCGTTATAAATAAATAAATAATGCTGGACAATCATCCATCCTCGTTATAAATAAATAAATATTGCTGGACAATCATCCATCCTCGTTATAAATAAATAAATAATGCTGGACAATCATCCATCCTCGTTATAAATAAATAAATAAAGCTGGATAATCATCCATCTTCGTTATAAAAAAACCATAATCCAGCGAATGCTGGCTTTCTATAATCATCATAGCAGCGTTTCATCGTTTTTCATAAATCCATTCGAGATTTTTCTACATTTTTCTGAGGCAAACTGCCTTACATTAGCAATACCTAATATTAAATGCCATAAATCGGCTATAAAATAAAAAACTTTGCGAATGGTGGCATATATCATCAAAATGGAGTTAACGTCATGAATTTATTCTGCGACTTCTTTCATATCGTTTTACGATTTAACCTTTTACCACCTCTGAGCAATAACCCTTAGCCACCTTTTGCTATTGGTAAGAATTTCAATGAATGGGTTATCGATAGTAAATACTGTAACCTTTCGAATAAGACACTTATAATAATTCTATCTTATCTACCTAGATGTTTACGAAAATGGTGACCACAGAATACGTTTTTCTTTAAACTCCTTATTTAACAAAGAAATTTACAATCACATAATAGAAATATAGATGTAGTTAGACGACCGATGTGGCGCGGTGGGCGAAGGTCCGCCTGCGACGCAGGAGGTTGCGGGTTCGATTCCCGCCTCGGAACAATTGTGTGTACGATCTGCAGATATTTGTTCCGGGTGTCCTGGTCGTTTTCTATGTATAATAAAAAAAATCGATCTATGTAATGTATTTTATTATGTATAGCAGTTATCTAGTACCCATAACACAAGCTCTCCTTACCACGGGCCTAGATAATGCTGTGTGAATTTTTCAGCATTATTTATTTATTTACTGTAACCTTTCGAATAAGACACGTATTCGAAAGGCTTATTCTATCTGCCTAGGTTCTTCCGAAAATAATGAGCCACAGAATACAAATTTTCTCTTTTTTTAAATTCTTTATTAATTAGATCTAGTTACAATTGAGCTAACGGCAAACAGTCTACAGGTAGCTCAACTTTTTTCGTAATTACTTTGATTCACGGAGTATGTAACGATACTGACTATTTATGTTTAGTCAACGAGACTAAACATAAAAAGAAGAAAAAATTACATAGGTAGGTACTTAGCTTGTAGCGTGGAAGCTGCGGAAGACTGCAGGTAGATGCTGGATGCGTCAAGCTGAAGACAGGGCGCTGTAGCGTTCATTAGGGGAGGCCTATGTCCAGTAGTGGACTAACATAGGCTGATAATGATGTTGAATACTTAGCTTAAGTTTCTCATGTAAGTAACATTGTTTGTTGTTAATGAGAAATAAATAGCTTTGAACTAAAGTTGCTTTGTTAAAGCGGAGTTTTAGCCACTCAACATCAAGTGAGTCACCTACTTGTTTCGCCATTTTTTTCCTGAAAATTGCTTTGTTACGCCAAACCAGCAGCGTTCTAAAGTATAAAATATTTAATTAATTAACCTTCTTATTTCCCTAAAACCCTCGAATAAATTATGTAACTTTGCCCAGTTGCCCACACTACCGACTTTTTATCCTGTTTACACACCACATTAAACATTGACCTTGAGCTGGCAAACATTTATAATCGGGTATAAATCCAAATTAATCCGTAAGTACGTGAGCTAAAACAGCAAACCGCAGAGACAAAATTATGCAAATATTTTTATAAATATTCATCAAAACCTTGGCTTGCCTAAAATGATATGGAAAAATTCACAAATGAAAGGAAAACATCGTGAAGAGGGATTAGCGTTTATATTTCTTTTTCTGTAGTCATTTGAAACTCACACACAGACTTTTTTAGCTGATGGCTTTTCGAAATAAATATACATATGTTGTGTTTGTAAGTGTATCGCGACTCTCACCAATGATAAACATGACAATGAAAATGAAAATGAAAAGTTTTTATTTCTTTAAACTTACAAATAAGCACTTAGACAGGTCATATTTTATAATTAACTTAAATTTTTTGTCCACCAGTGGAAGAAGTGAGAAGAAACCACTAGTATGTTCATAACTTATGTGTCTAGTAGGTACATTTGATTTGCTTATCTGTAAGTTGGTAGATTTTGAGTTGGAGCAAAACTCGTTCCAAGCTTTTTTATCTTCTAAGTAATCTGATATTTTGTAATAAGCTTTTTTACAAAGAATGTTTAACAATTTTTTTTAAATTTATTTATTCATAATTTTTGCAACTCACTTGGAGTTTTGTTGTAGAAGCGTTATACATTGCCCTTTAAAAGATACATTTATCTTGTGTACGATTACAAAAAAAATATATTCTATCAACTTAGTGTGCGTTTTTTAATTATCATGATGTTTTTTTAACAATAAAAACAAAAAAAATGTTTTCATTGTCGGCCACCACATGCCAATTATCTCTACCGTCTGCCTTTTTGACTTGTGTCTCAATCTTATCAAAAATGTTAACTTAGTATAAAGACATAACCAACTCTGTTTTAAAAAATAGGGACCCCACGATGCTTATATTGCCCTCACACAGAAACAGCACTGAGTGCGAAAAATTGCTCTACCATGACTGTAAAAGTATATAATAAAATTCCTAGAGACATAAGAGAACTGCCTACTTGTAAATTTAAGACAAAACTCCGTATGTGGCTCATAGAGAAATGTTTTTATGACATCAAATAACTATGACATTAAATATTATAATCATTAAATTACCTAGTTATATAAGTTTAATATTGTACGTCCATAATTAATGGATAAACTGTTGATTCACCTAGCCTTTAAGATCTTTTTGTACACAGTTTCTACAATAAATTTATTTCATTTCATTTCATTTAGGTACTTGTAAAACCTACGATCCATGGTATCCCACTCCTACTTATTATAATACCTGTAAATAGCGATAACTGATATCCTGTTATTATTATTTTTTTACATAAACTTGCCTTCTACGATTACTTTAGCTTAGGAAGCTGTTTAGTTGAGTTGCTTTGTTTTTCGCGCCTTTTTCTGGCTACCTTTTTTATATTATTTTAGATTATTATGTCTCTCATTTACCATGATCTCGGGCCATAAAGTGACCCGGTCCTTTGGAAGGCTTGCGTGGGGCCGAAGCCAACAGCACAGAGGCCCTTTGAGAAGTTAATCTAAAGGCGATGGCTACACATAGCGGGTATCATCCTCGGGTGCACAATATGATACATCCAAAGATGGTATCCACCAGGTGTATAGACTATTGCAAAGAAAAATGAAAGAAATAAAACCAGGTTATTGTGATGGATGGATGGACTGGGTAATCGGGCTATAGGGGAGATTGCGGACGTCTGCCATAAACAAGTCAATCAAGAGATTATTATTATTATTAATATATTATAGAGATTAATTAGAATTGAGTATTGTTTACTTGTTTTTAATTTCTTCCTGTTGGTTGCCTTGACACTAATATTATAAATGCGAAAGTTTGAACGTTTAGATGGATGTTAGTTACTTCTTCACGCCAAAACTACTGAACGGATTGGGCTGAAATTTTGCATAGATGTAGCTATAAGTCTCCTCCTGGAATCAAACATACACTTTTGATCCCATAAGTCAGTTTCCGTGGGATATAAATACATTTAAACGTTTCTATAGAAGCATCGCGTGCGAAAACTGCCGCGTCATAAACTAGTTATAAATAAAAGTACAATAATCTCTGAATGACGTTTTAAGTACAGAGGTTAGTTTAAGTTACCCGCTGCGCTCATCGTTCAGCTTGTTCTCAAACGGGCAAATTCGCCCTTGACCTGTTTCGTAACGTGTTATTATAATAACAGTACGAAGTTTGACAAAGTAAACGGAGGGTTGGGGTCTGTATGGCGTGAATCGATCGGTAGAACGTTAAATATGGGGCAAAGCTGCAGTGGGCAAGTTTACAGCTCTATTGCGTCGGTAGATCGATATTTAAAGTTGTAATAGCAAGGTCAAAACGTGTTTAATGAATAAATAAATAATGCTGAACAATCCACGCAGTAAAGTCATTTTAAACGGGATATTTACCATGATTTGATTTTTGAGTTTTCTAATATTTCGGCACAGTTTAATGCGCCATGATTTAACACTTTGACTGCGATTTTTTTTGACGACTGCGATCTTTTTTTTAACCTAAAAAATTTGTGCTGCCGCTCAACACAGCGGTTGTGTTGCGCCGCACATGCGTTTCGTTCGAAAAATATTACGGCTGTGCTGAGTCACAAAGATCTGTATTTTCTCAGCCGCTGCGCTAGTGTGGATTTACGCATATTAGTCACTTGTAGACACATATCATGTGATTTCAGCAGTGAAAGTGTTAAAAGACTTTTCAAAAGTTTTATCCACACAGTATCGGCTCGCCCCAAGCTAAGCAGAGCTTGTGTTATGGGTAATAGATGACTTACTTAATACTATATATTTTATTATTATATTTATGTGTATTCGCATTTTGCACCTGTCGTAAAGATGATACCTATTATTGATCAAATCAAATAATAATTAACTTATTAACAAAAACAAGGACACCGACTTTAAGATTATATCCTCGAATGTCAGGTCTGACTAAAAATTGATTACTAGGAGTAAAAGTTGGTATTTGAGTAGTTAGGTATCCTCTGCTCTAATCGTTTGGGCTAATACGTATTTCATAGTTGAAATATAAAAAGCGAGATCTAAAACATAACCTCCATCTCCTCCATAGCTTCAAATCGCCGGAACCAAGAAAACTTTCAAGCGAGAACCATGAGGAAATTCTTGGTTAGTTTTTTGCTTCCTTTATCGAAGTGTAAAAAGTAAAACTGCTACTTCTAACGACGTCCGCAATTGCGGACGAGCGGGATTTTGATTTTGCGATTCACAAAGACTCGAGATTAAAAATGAAAGCATTGTGCTTGTAGGTGTATTCTCTTTGCATTCGCCTTTTCAATTTGGGCGACAGCTTTGGATTAGTGGGTTTTGAAATGCGGGGTTTGAATTGAGGTTTTTCTGAATAAGCCGTGTTTGATACATATCTGCCTTCTGGGTTTTATTTAGACCGATAGCTTTGAAATATCATTGAAAGTTTTTCCTCTGTTTATTTTATAACCACGAAGATAGCCACATTTTATCGCATGAAGCCAGCTTATTCAACTCCTAACCTGCTCAATAAAGCCTTTATTCGTACATTAGATCGCTCATGGCGTTTATTACTTCCCACAGCTGGGCAACGGGTTTAGGCGACTATCAAGCATGGCTCCTTGCTTGCTCTTCGTCACCTACCTACTCTTTACCCCTCTGATTATATGTTAACTTTTTCTTTTGAGTTTTTGCCCGTCAAAATAATTCTTTGTTTCGACAAGGTCATAGGAAAATTCTCACGAATAAAAAAATATGTTACGCTATCTCTTTTGTAGAATAAGGTCAGAATGCCGCTGACGGTATCGTAGAGACCAGTAGAGACTACCCAATTATCTGTGACTTCTTCCGCGTTGGCAAGTCACCAATTTTAATACAATTAAGAAAATAATCGTTTAGATTTAACATAATGATTCTTGCATTCTTTTGTGGAATAGATACTATATTTCAGATTCTCAATGCCAAACCGTGCTCGCCGTAGATCTTGAGACTTAGAATTCTTCAGACATGTGGTAGCTTGTGCCAAATCCAGACAATCCAATGAAAAACGTCTGTTAGTTCTCCTGAATTGATAATCTCCGTCTGAGTGGACTTTTGACACATTTCAGTGTTCAGATACAGATTGACTTGGCTTGAATGTGGCGTGACTAGCGAAGGTCAGCCTGGGATGCGGTTGCGGGTTCGATTCCCGTCTCGGGACAAATGTTTGTACGTTCTACAGATATTTATTCCGGGTGTACTGGGTATTATCTATATCATAAAAAAACTATGAAAATATTATATATCAGTCATATAGTACCCATAACACAAGCTCCTCTTAGATTGGGGCTAGATGATGCTGTGTGGACTGTCCAGCATTATTATTATCATCGATGATGTTGCACCCAGAAATACGGGTCTCTGACATCAGTCTCAGCAGATATTTCGAGCCAGAGCACACCATACCATGTAAATCAATATTAAGGTATAAATCCCTAAGCTCCGTACGATCTAGTGGACGCGTAGCTTTAAACTATAGTTTTGTAGTCTTTGAATATATGTACATAGTTTCAATGTTTCGAGGACTTTGTATAACATAGTCTAGCTAACTAAAGGATTATAATGTTATTTATCTGTCTGCTAAGTTATGTAAGTTAGACATGTACAATAGACGGCCTTATCGCTTACACGCGATCTTTATTTTCATATATTTGACGATATATTTGATTCGTGGTTGGCGATGGTCCGCCTGCGACGCACGAGGTTGCGGGTTCGATTCCCGCAGATATTTGTTCAGATGCTAATATATGGTAGTCGTGATTTTGATTTAGGTACTATGTATTATTGTATTGTATATGTTAATGTGAAATTTTCTGATAGAGTGATATACTTAATATATACAATGAAATAATTAAACATATATTTATGAGTTTTTACATAGAAAATACCCAGAACTATTATCCTCCAAGGCGGGAAATGAACCCACAATCTCCTGCATCGTAGGCGGACCTTCGCCCACCGCGCCACAGAGGTCGTCAAATTACACATACTAGGGATAATCCAAACAAAGAATCGGTAATCCAAATAAATGCCTAAATTAATTAAGGTCAGGTAAACTGATTCAATGTTTGTTTTCTAGTAAAGGGACGAGTGAGTTAATTTCACTTAATTACGCCTAATGGGTCGACCACATTATTTGTCTGACAAATTTCGGGCTAACCTTAAATGAATTTCAGTTCTAGGTTCATTGGCAAGCAGCTCTTATTTATTCAAATTAGGTTTTTATTTGAAAACTCGACAAATTTTTGATATTAAATAATTTTTTAGAAGATAATTTTAGAGGCTACCAGAACATACTATTAAACGATAACGAAAACACAAAATAACGGCCTGAAAACACTCGGTTCACTATAAAATTGCAGAAGATAAATATTATCTTGTTCGCTTGTATTTCATGATGAGCCAGGGCGAGAATGTGTCACTGCTTCACTCCTCGCTCACAAAAGGCATAACTTCGGTATTGTCCCAGTCTTCATAATGCAAAATACATAGCACGCCTATTCATTCGCAGCTTTGTAATAACGCACCCCTTTTCCTGAACACTACTCTACCCCTGAGGTGGATATCGCTATGGCTATGGCTATGAGCACGTGTGTTTGCAGTTTTCTCGCTCTGGTCTGTGAGTGGAGGTTGTTGTTGTCTCTGTCTGTCGCGAGCGAGGAGCGCACGCATTGCAGGTGCCTAGAAAACCCTCAGTCGTGTCTAGATAGTTGCGTAGGTGGGACGCTCGACCCGCGCTTCGTTTACCGCGAAAATTTACGTACAACCAAAGATATTGTCGATTCGTATTTTCGAAACAACGTTTGTGTAATCTTGAAATATTTTAATGTTGATGTGTGACGTTTATTAATTTTTAACGCGTGGTGTTTGAAATTTTGTGATTTAAAAGCGGAAGAACCGGTGTCCACGGATTTTGTTTATTTTTTTCGCCGTGTACATAATAACTTCATACGGTGAGTTTTTACTATATTCTCTTTTTGTTTTCTTATTGGATTTGATCCGTTGTTTACATCCGACAGTTAGTAATAAAAAAAATTAAACGTGCAAAAAATTAAACCGATAAAAATCTTTTGAAAAGGATGACAAAAATGATATTTACTTCAGCTGAGCAAGTAAAATCTAGTGAAGATTGTGTTTGGAATATTTATCAATGGACCCCAAAGTTGTGTTCATAAAATATTTAGGCCTCGGACCCCAGGGACGGAATAAAATTTGTTTCTCAAACGATGTGAAGGACGGAAAAGTTTTGGGTCAAAGTTGATTAAAATGTTTTTACAAGATAAAACAACATACAGCTGTGGAAATTGTATTTTTACTTCTTTCGGAACTGAACGGTTCGGGGAGGGAAACTTTGATCCTTTCGAGGTATCGAATTGGACCTTACTTTATTTTCTCACGGGAAATATACATGCATCATTTTGAACTTCGTAGGTTTGCAAATCTTGTCCTATCACTGCGAAGATCGGAAATTCTAAAACAGGAAAAATATTAAATTAGGAATAAATTTTGCGTTGTAGTTATTTGGAATTGTATGTTATTTATCTTCCTTTAATATCCAGTATTCAAATGCATATTCAGAAATAGACCAAGACCGCTTGAAAATGCATTCTCTATTCATACGTCGACATCTGGCAACATCATTCAGCGCGTGCTTTTTTAGAACTCTGCTATTTTCATTGTCGTTACTATTACTATTTTATTTTAAAGGTCTTCTCGGTCAGTTTTTACAGAAAACTCGAATGTTGCAATTTATATCTATTATAAAAAATATCGCTATGTGTTTCATGTGTAAATATCCAGCTGCAGTATGTTAATTTATTTGCAGAATTTTCTTTTTATTGAATTTATAGAACTTAGTTTTTCTACGAGTAAATATAATAAACGACTCAATGATTTAGATTTTGTTGCGTGATAATGGGACTTATAAAATGCTGTTTCATGTGATGAGTCCAGTATAGGTTTTTTTTAGGTGATGAGTCTAGTATAGCTACTTTCAAGTGATGAGTCTAGTATATGTACATAATGCTGACTGGTGAGTAAGGTTTACAACCTGCCATTGCAGATATTGTGACCTTGGGTGTAATTACTGCTAGACACCGTTAGTACGTCAACCCTTCTTGTTTTATTTATATATACTGCAGACACTGCAAAGTAATTTATCGTATAAAAGTATTCATAAATGTTTAAGCTTATGATGGAGGCAATAAAATTGTTGATCTCTGTATATCTCAGACTTAAATCGAAGAGCCCATCAATATCGTGCTGTCCATTAAATTTGTAATTTTATAAAGGTACCGTATCTTGTAAGTTGATTATATTGCCAGTTAATTCTTTTAGGGCCCTTAAAAATGATTAAATTGACACTACAACACTGAAATTTCAAACCAGTCACGTATAGTATTAACACGATTAAAGAGTTTATGACCCTAAAAAACTATATAATTAAGAATCACCTCACCAAAACAGCCTTTTCCTGTACACTGCTGGAGATAGGTCTTCACTAATAAACGTCATATTGGCTCTTTTTTTAGCGGCAATATTATACCATTCGCTGGGCATCACAGTTTGGTGGTGGATCGAATCAAACCATAATCACATTCACATAGGTTATGAATTCCAAAAGTAGGTATTATAACACGATGAAAGAGTTTTTACGGCACTAAAATAAGGTTACCATTAAAAATAAAACACACAAATTTCAAACAAGTCATATATAGTTTAAGGTCTAAATTCTTAAAGTATTATTAACATGATAAAATAGCACGAAGGCTCAGTGATCCACTGACCTAAGTTGCGGTTTACGGCCCTTTAGAAGGACGTCCTACAGGAAGGATGAAATGAACCGCAGGAAAACCCTTTGTGAGAACCCTGTGTACTTTGATAATGTTATTTATTGGTGGAATTTAATACGGAATCCTCGTATCTTTTCATTGTTTTGTGATATCAATAAAAGTATTATCTATCGTTTATTGCGAAGGAGATTGGGCACATTGTCTGAGTTTTTCAAAAGACTTTCCGTTACTATCGGTGAAAACTGGTTTTATGGTCACGATAAACTAGATTAGTTCACGATCATTTAGTTTCCGTTTATTGATTCGACGACCGATGTGGCGCGATGGGCGAAGGTCCGCCTGCGACGCAGGAGGTTGCGGGTTCGATTCCCGTCTCGGAACAATTGTGTGTACGATCTGCAGATATTTGTTCCGGGTGTTCTGGTCGTTTTCTATGTATAATAAAAAATATCTATTTATGTAATGTATTGTATTATGTATATCAGTTATCTAGTACCCATAACACAAGCTCTCTGCTTACCATGGGGCCAGATAATGCTGTGTGAATTGTCCAGCATTTTTTTTTTTAGTCATCGTCCAGGCCGAAATAAATAAGGAAAACGAGAGGCAGGTATCTACATTATGTGCCACCAAACATTGTTTTACAAGCGCTTTTGATAACTACTATCTGTGCCTAAACTAAACGTTATGCTTTTACCACTAGACACTTCAATTTATTTTAATTTATTTATTTAACAAAATCCACAGTCCTTATTCTAGACAAACTTAAAATACTATGTTTTTCCTACGACCAATGACGGATTTACATTTTATACATGGATATTTTTAAACAGACAGTCAAATAGCAAGTTTAAATGTTAATACTTTCAAAAAGTTATTTCCATGCGACTCTTCTTCAATAATCTCAAAAATCTTCATCAGAGTTTCAAACTCCTGCCTAATCTGTACCAGGAAATCAGAAGTTCAGAGAATACCGAAATAGACGCAGAAAGGCAAAAAGGCCGCACAGAACAGAATACAGACCGATTGTCGGTTTGACTGGTAAAGTCGAACTAGAACCGTTCTATTTAAATACGACTCGCGACAGATTGTTGGCCAACGGCCGGGACTTTCCGTATATTTATTTTAGTAAAAAAAATATACAATCGGCTGAACCTTTTGTTTCACAATTCGGGCACGTGTGAAAAATACATTTGTTGCCAAGTGATTTGGGATTGCTTCGGATTTATTAAGTAGTGGTAATAGGGCTTCATGGCTAACAGACAAGCTTCCGAAGTATTTTGTAGTATGTCTTACCTAATGTGTTTTATTTTGCATTGCAATCAATATTTTTATGTTTTATTGCGTCCATGTTGTACCTACAAAAAAAAAATACAAAATTCATTTATTTACCAACACAACAAAAATGCTTATATTTTACTGGTGGTCCCCGCACTAGGTTCAGAACCTGTATCGCGGGAGGCCGAATTACAAAAAGAATTACTAATAATAGATTATTAGTAATTCTTTTTGTAATTTTAGTCTAGAGACTGTAGTAAACAGGGCAGCAGTTCAGAAAAATACTTTAGAAATACAAAAGTAAAAAGCTAATACTAAAAATAACAAAAATAAATTGAAGTGGAAAAAAATTGATAATATAAAATTTGATCATAAGTACACAACACACTAAGAGTGGGACGGTTAAGGACGGGGGAGGGAGGGAGGGAGGGCATCAATCGGAGGGAAACGTGTATGTGAAACCTACAACATATAAGATTAAGTCACAACGTATGTACATCATCATCATCATCCTATAGCAGTCCACTGCTGGACATAGGCCTCCCCCAATGAGCGCCATAGCGCCCTGTCTACATATAACATATATATGTATGTACATATAACTTCTGATTTATTTACTAGATCAGGTCTTAAATATAAATTTAATTCTATATCTTTACACAACATTAACAGTATTTTAAATTTATAACTAGACTAATTTTCAAAACAAATTTCAATAAATATTTTCCAGCTATATCCTACTAATATTATAAACGCGAAAGTTTGTAAGTATGGATGGATGGATGTTTGCTACTCTTTCACGTAAAAACTACTGAATGGATTTTAATGAAACTTTACAATAATATAGCTTATACATCAGAATAACACATAGGCTACAATTTATAAAGATATATTGTATATTATCCGAAATATTTATCACCATGCGGGTGAAACCGCGGGGTGCAGCTAGTATTTTAATACAGGGTTGTTTAAAGATAAGAAATCAATAACCGAGCGATAAACATAATACATATATTCGTCGTAAATACATAGATATACATACAAACCTTCCATAATGTAATTGCTTTACCCAGTCTTGTGGATATACAGGGTTAGAATAACAATACAGTCAAACTTACAGCCAAGGCATAGTTATGTAGCGATAGAGAAGATTTGCGATCACTACACCTGCTTCGCATTATCGTGAAATGAGAATTCCCAATTGCTCATCGGATAGTTACGACCGTGTTAATTATGTTTTAGATAGATATACGTTGGTATATTGTCGTAAATGAATACAGGGTGTGGTAGAACATTGTGTAGTAATGCCGGAATTAATTGCAAACGCTGACACGATCCGAATTCATACTATAAAAAAGTAATTTTATCTGGCTGTTACGTTTTCACGCCTCAACGGCTGAACGGATCATAATGAAATTTGGCAGTGAGATTAACGGTATCCCGGGGACGGACATAGGCTACTAGAAGAGCATGCAAAGACGCGGGCAGAGATTGTAATGTAATATAGTCTTATTTGCATTGTTAACTCTTTGTACGATGTCAATTACTTGTTCAGCTTACGAAGTAAAGCGCCGTAAATCGGAAAACACCATGCGTCACAAAAGTAATTTTTGGGATATTTACCATGATTTGATTTATGAGTTAATAACCACGATAGTTTTAAATGTTTTAACATTTGTCAGTAAATTCTAAATTCACATAAATTCATTCCCTTCTAACCTTTTATGTATTATAGCGTACCTAATAACTTCCATCTTTCCCGCATGCCTTTGTGTAAAAAAGTTTATAAGAAAAGCTCGTAACTCTTCACTTCACATCTACATTATCTGGATACACCCTGTATACGCTCTCATAATAATATATTAGTCTCTCGGGATGACAATGAGATATTTTGGGAAGCTCGTTTCGCGATACAGGTATTTGTGAGAATTAATGTAGGGTGAATTCAACAATCACGTAGCAATAGTGTGCTGGTGTTATCCATTGTTCCTATTCCTGCCAATAATGTATCAGATCCATAGCTTACGCTAGTGCAGCTATGGCTGGACGTAGACTTTCCCTCATTCATAAGCATCGTAATGGCTCTAATCAAAAGAGGGTATTGCCAGGACTGATTTTGAGAAGCTACTCCAATAAATGTATTTTTAAGGAGAAGTTGAGCTAAATGCAATTCCAATTTCGCTCTAAACACAAGTGGCGTCTGTCTATGACGTAATCAATGCACGAACATCTGAACATCTGATGGAAAATGTTTTGTCTTTTATTAAATTTTTTCGTAAATTTTCCAATGTTTTAACAGTTATTCTGCTATTCGGGACGGAGACAAGTACAACAAATTAAAAATTATGAAAATGTGTCCAGCCGTTCTCGAGTTATAAGTGTTCGAACAAACCAGACTTTAAATAAATAAATAATAAATAAATAATGCTGGACAGTCCACACAGCGTCATCTAGCCCCGAGGTAAGCAAAGCTTGTGTTATGGGTACTAGATGACTGATATACTTAATACAATACATTGCATAGATAGATGTTTTTTTATGATACTTACATAGATAACGACCAGAACACCCGGAACAAATATCTGCAGATCGTACACACAACTGTTCCGAGGCGGGAATCGAACCCGCAACCTCCTGCATCGCAGGCACACCTTTGCCCACCACGACACATCAGTCTTCAAACTTTGTTTTATATATTAAGATTTCTCTTCGTGTTTAGCCGCAAGTTTTCCTAAAATAAATAAATAAACTAATTAACGCGTTCACTGCCAAGCTTCAGCCATGTGCAAGGAGCTGTCGTACATGACTTTGTTAGTCGGTGGCAGTCGAAGTGTTGAAGAGTTAGTTAAAAATAACACAAAACACTATCAATGCAAACGTCAAAAGTCATGTACAATTTATTTCATAATTTATCATTAAAGTATGTTTCCTGCAAAAGTAGACCGTGTTTGAAGTGACACAGATGTGACATTTGAGAGACACGCCGTAAAGTGAAAATGACTTTTCGTGGCCTGATTATCACAAGAATCTATCTGAAAATCGTGCATTTACTAGGCGTTGGGTTTGGGACAATGTTGACCGCCTTGACATATATTTTGTACCTAGGTATACTTTTTGAAAAAATAGCAGATGGCGCAGTTGATGCTAAGTGATCGATATAATTATCTACGACCTTTAACACTTTGAGTTCTGAAATTACACGGTATGTGTTTTCTACGAGTGACTAATATGCGTAAATCCACATTAAAGCAGCGGCTGAGAAAATACAGATCTTTGTGACTCAGCACAGCCTTAATATTTTTCGAACGAAACGCATGTGCGGCGCAACACAACCGCTGTGTAGAGCGGTATTTTTTAGGTGAAAAAAAAGAACGCAGTCGTCGAAAAAAAATCGCAGTCAAAGTGTTAAGGGCTTACATACACTTGTAATTTTCAAAAAATCGTTTTTTTTTGTATTTTCTGAGTATACATATATTTGAGCATACACACTCAAAATTTTATGTCAATCAGACGAATATTTTCGAAGTTATAGACACATTTATGACAGTCGGGGACCGGCGCGCCAGCTGTCTACCTGAGATCACACGAGAGCACCAGAGAGGGAAGAATGGCTCGCAGACAGCATCAAATCGAATTATTAGAAGCTGCCAACGATGCGAACGGATTATTATATGGCCCTGGAATAGATGACTCAATGTAAGTTGAAAAAAAAAACAAAATTTACCACATGTAATACGCTTTTGAAACTTTAAACGCGTTTTTCTCAAAACTATGTTTTCAAAATCGGTGATCAAGATTTCTCGAAAACGGCTGAACCGATCAGTATCAAATTTTAACACAACCTTTTTAACTAGATTTTTTAGTAATTAATCGAAGATTTTTTTTCTCCGATAAATATTTTCCATTTTATAAACAATTTAAGGCTTAAATTTTCGTTCAAAATCAAGTTTTTTATTTTGAGGAGTCGCCATTTTGTCAAAAATTATTTTTTCGCTAATTCCTTCGATTAAATACTAGATAATGTATTATATTAACGAAATTTATTTGGTTTTTTCATTTCAGATAATCCGGTCCAGAGATATCGTGATCACCGCAAAATTGTTTTTTTTTGCGGAGCTCTAGGAGATCGGCGATAGCAACATTCGCGATGATTATTTTTACAAATAAAAAATATGTTAATATATTATAAGGTTATTATAATATGTACACCAATTTTCAAATTAATAAATTGAATAGTCTGCGCGAAAAAAATTCTTGAAAATCCGTCTTTTTAAAGCCTTCTAACTGTATGTAAGCCCTTAACAGAGCAAAACCTTCTACATAACATAGATATTTAAAGATATATAATAGATAGAAAACACTTTATTATGCGACACATAATAGAAATCAATACTTAGAAAAGAGGAAGTATAAAGGAAGTGTAAAGCCTTACCGCTGAGAGTGATCTCTTCCCGGCAACCTTTGGAAAGTTCACTTAATAATGTAGTAAGTACGATGTGTATCATAAATGCTCAACGCCGCGCTCTTCCACCTATAAATAAAACTTAACATTTTGACTGCGGTTTTTTTTCATCGACTGCGATCTTTTTTTTACCTAAAAAATTCGTGCTGCCGCTCTACACAGCGGTTGTGTTGCGCCGCACATGCGTTTCGTTCGAAAAATATTACAGCTCTGCTGAGTCACAAAGATCTGTATTTTCTTAGCCGCTGCGCTAGTGTGGATTTTTGCAGATTAGTCACTTGTAGAAAACTCATACCGTGCGTTTTCAGCACTCAAAGTGTTAAGTATATTTCCAATAACCCTGTTATAAAAGTATTCAGTTACATTAAACACGCTATTTTCAATACGTTGCAAATAATATTTTGAGTTGGGTACTGTATAGCTATATATTGTTCATGTTTTATGGAGTATACGAAATACGGTTTGATTGTTTTCATAGTGCTCATATCTGTATACAATGTAGTAGCTCGGCCAGCGTTGGTTATCTTACGTCATGCAATGTTTAGTTTGCTTCGACCAATGTTAGTGTTTCGCATTTTAGTGGTTTTTGGTCAACACTTACAGTGCCCATGATACACGTCTAGATTGAGCGTGTTCTAACTACCTACCAGCTGCGCGGTGCGGCGGCGGCTAGGCAGTGAACCAGTCAAACTTATTAATTTGATAGTGCCTGCCACACCACATCAAACATCTTATGGAGGATTGCGAAATTTGGGACGTATAGGATTTTACACTAGTCTGAGAATTTAAATTCTTATTTAATTTTTAATCTGTTTTTTTTTCGAAATACTGTGAAGACAAATAACATAAACGTTATTATTATATAAAACAGTAGATTTTTTTAATATTTCTGTTATTGTATGTACTATTTACACAAGAAGCGAACAGTACGCTATGGCGCTCATTGGGGGAGGCCTATGTCCAGCAGTGGACTATCATAAGCTGATGATGATGATGTACTATTATAACCTACAGCCTACAGGGAACATAACACTGCTTTGAATAGTTGTAAAGAAATGTACTAATTAAACAATACATTGGTCGGCAGAATTACACCTATGAAATGTTTAATAAACAATAGCCGTAAAGAAATAAAGAAATGAATAGACTAGACTACTGAACTTATCTATTATGTTATGCTATTGTTATAAAACGCTGCGTGACGTAAGTAACCTACCGCGGTCTCTAGCGCTACATCTATAAACAAAGCTATGTTTACACGATCAATCTATAACACGGCTGCGTTAACTGCCACGCCGATGTTCATCTACGATTGTATGTTTATCAAATAAGCTGTCTTGGCCTGTATTGTTTGTTGAATTTGCAGTTTTTATGTCCTTTATGCTTGCGGCCCCTGTTACTTCTTTATTGTAAGAGAGATGTTTTGAAAAAAATCCGGAGATAGTGAGGACACGCAGAACTGGTGGTTGCTTTTTGACTTCAAGAGATCGACTTCATGATACCATTTGATACTTGATGTACTACAGGCCGACGACGACTTGTATTATTCTCCAGGGTAGAATAAAATAAATAAATAAACAAAATATGAGCTTGTGTTATGGGTACTAGATAACTGATATACATAATACAATATATTATTACATAGATAAATATTTTTTATTATACATAGAAAACGACCAGAACACCCGGAACAAATATCTGCAGATCGTACACACATTTGTTCCGAGGCGGGAATCGAACCCGCAACCTCCTGCGTCGCAGGCGGACCTCCACCGCGCCACATCGGTCGTCAAAGAATAGGCAATAATGACATCGCTTCGTCATACATTTCGTACTTTATTCAAGTTGTAGGAATTATTTTCAAATAATTTACGCATTCAATGAGAAGGCGTCGTAATTTTTCTCTATATTTTTTTCTATTTATCTATAGACTCTTCTCTAGGCAATCCTCGTGCTTCTCCTACAGGTAGCTTTTTCGTAGATAATCGGTAGCAATCGAACCAAAGCAGTTAGGTACTCGTACTTGGGGGATTTTTGACATCAAAAGCTCGTTTTTCGGATCGCTCGTAGTGTCTTCGTTTACAGTTTAACGAAAGAGATGTCACAATTCAAAAGTACCTAGCTGATGCATAAGAAAATTGGAACCAATTGTTACTATTTTCTTATGCATCAGCTAGGCTAAAGCGATCCCTCGCAGTTTTAGAGCGATAAAAAATACTAACTCCAAAATCCCCTGTACCTATGCAATGATTGTTGATGTTTGCTATTGCTATTGAAATTGTACAAAGAATCAAAGAAAAGCAGCTCAAAGAATTAGCAAGCTGAAGTGGCAGTGGGCCGGCCATATTTCATGAAGAACCGACGGCCGCTGGGGCAAACGTGTTCTTGAGTGGAGACCGCGACTCGGTAAACGTAGTGTAGGACGCCCTCCGACCAGGTGGGATGACGACTTGCGAAAGACTGCAGGTAGATACTGGATGCGGCAAGCTGAAGACAGGGCGCTATGGCGCTCATTGGGGGAGGCCTATGTCCAGCAGTGGACTGATATAGGCTGATGATGATTTTGATGATGATTGAAATTGTATTCAAAAAGTGCGACATAATGCAGATCAGGCGATCAGGGTATTTACTATTCCAATGTCACCAAATGCATGCGGGCTAGATTATTCAAACAATTTGAACGATATCACATCCAAGAGTGCCATATTCTGCAGAATTGGGGTTAGGGTATAAACTGTATTCAAGACTATATTCTTACCTACGTATTTCCATTGTCACCAAATCTTAGTGTAGCATGCTAAATCTTATGCGGAATCACTATATAAAACAAAGTCGCTTCCCGCTGTCTGTCTGTCCCTATGTATGCTTAGATCTTTAAAACTACGCAACGGATTTTGGTGCGGTTTTTTTAAATTAAATAAATAAATAATGCTAGACAATTCACACAGCATTATCTAGCCCCATGGTAAGCAGAGCTTGTGTTATGGGTACTAGATAACTGATATACATAATAATATATATTATATAGATAGATATTTTTTATTATACATAGAAAACGGCCAGAACACCCGGAACAAATATCTGCAGATCGTACACACAATTGTTCCGAGGCGGGAATCGAACCCGCAACCTCATGCGTCGCAGGCGGACCTTCGCCCACCGCGCCACATCGGTCGTCAAATTGTCGTCGTCAAATTGATAGATTGATTCAAGAGGAACGTTTATAAAGTATTTGACACATAGATATCACGAAGGCTCTGGGCGCAGCTAGTTCAATATAAAACAAGACTTACCCCCATATCTTTAGTCATTACCTCAAATAATTCTCCACTTAAACTTGTTCAAGGGCGTTTCGAGCATTCCTCCAAAACATGCTCGAGTTCGGTATGCTTAGTCGTTAATTTGGTTATATATCAACCTCACTCGAACATGGTTGAGTCGAGTCAGTGCGTCACCGTTACCGTTACCGTTGTAGGTTTCATCGTCGTAAATATAACTGAGATAGTCTCCAAAATCCATTGTAAATAACAACAAACTATTTCGAGGAGCATTCAAGGTAGGTAGCGACGTACCTTGAGATGACGGTTCGTTATTCCACTCGTATGAGAAAATTCTCGAAGGCTGTTTCGAGTGAAGGATTTGTTTACGATCAAGCATACCGAAACGCATTTGGAGGTTGAGTAGAGTTTAAATCGAGGACGAGGTAATGACTAAAGATATGGGGGTTAGGTTGTCACTGCAGACAACGTTGTCTTTTATTCAACTCAATGTTGAGTTTGGACTTCGTGCGAGAATAAACGCACTTATAGTGCGATCTTTGCGGTTTTCTGTAACCTTTATCTCAAAATTAATGTTAATTCGATACCTACCTTCCTGTTATTTTCTGGTAGCAGTAAACTACGTTACTGGCGATGCGTGTGCTTATATTTACCAGTTTAAACGCTTACCAGTTATCTTCGTTTAATTGCTGCCATTAACTAAAATGGGACGGGAAGGGTTGTTTGTTGATCGATTGAGTAGTGCAGTGTAGTAACTCCAGTGTATTGTGATTGGATCTTGTATGTTTGACGACCGATGTGGCGGGGTGGGCGAAGGTCCGCCTGCGACGCAGGAGGTTGCGGGTTCGATTCCCGCCTCGGAACAATTGTGTGTACGATCTGCAGATATTTGTTTCGGGTGTTCTGGTCGTTTTCTATGTATAATAAAAAATATCTATCTATTTAATGTATTGTATTATGTATATCAGTTATCTAGTACCCATAACACAAGCACTGCTTATCATGGGGCTAGATAATGTTGTGTGAATTGTCCAGCATTATTTATTTATTTATTTTATTTTTTTATATATTATAAGTATATGTAAAAAAAATTAAAAAAAATTAAATTTTTCATGGTATTATATTTTTCATTTTTCATTTTAGCACTGTCGTGCTAAAATACCGATATAAGTTGGTACTGTACTGACTAATATAAAAGTAGGTAGTTTTGTTTTTTCTTTATTGTGTTCTTTGAGGAAAAATAAATTCCGTGTCAGGTTTCGAGTCTTCGACACGGAAACATGATTTCGTATCGAATTGGAATAACCCTGTATAAGATCGACACTAATGGCAAACATAGAGAAAGGCTTTAACCCAACTCATGGTATCAGTAGAATGCGAGGATGATGAAGTAGGCTAATTTGATTATTTTTAAACACTAAGAACCGCTTGGATTTATACAGTTTTTTTTAGTTTTGCTGGATGATATGTTTAATCCCTGTAGAATAAAATTTTTGGGGTCACTCCAGCATCATCCTAGAGGATGATGCTGGAGTGACCCCAAAAATTTTTGATGATTCTTTTACAGTTGTATAGAGTAGACTCTATACAACTGTAAAAGAATCATCCAAACCGGTTTAAAAGTGACGGAGAATTCGACGGACAAACATAAAAAACATACATACAAACGTACACAGAACCTCCTCCTTTTTTCGAAGTCGTCGAAAAGAAGCTGATGTTCTCCTTCTCCAGTGGTTACAAGAATTAATTTACCTATTCAATTAGATCTCATTATTTGAACGCATATTCGTATACCTAAGTCATTATGTAATTTGTAGGATACCTCTTCAGATGAAAAAGCAAAAACATTTGAATGTTCAATGTCAATACTAGATACAAAAACAGCTTCCGTAATTATCCCCTAAAGTAGCTATTTGTGTAATTCGCTTGTAATAAGAAATAGTTACAAAAACTCGGGAGATCCACAGACAACAATGTGTTGTTGATGTCGCGACCTTGCAGCGATTTGACGTGTGTTTCACATGACGCCGCAAGTGACCCGACATGCCGTTTGCAAGACCCCGGGGTTTCCACGCGCGCATTAAATGATAAGTAGGTATAGCATGCCTAGGGTATGTTTAGCGAGTCATCAAATCATGCTTTATACATAGAAAATGATTATTGATCATCCTTCTGTGTTTAATTCCAGTGAAGTATCATAATAATATTATTCAATTATTATGACAAGCTCAATCGATTGTATAACATATTCAAATATTATAAATAATAACTCAATCGATTGTAAAAAAAATTAGCACACAGATTCCAGGAACAATAGGTTTTCTATAGATTGTTTCTATAAACATGAAATTCCGCTCTATATTATGACATCATCGGCCATCATAATGTGCATAAACAAGTTCCTAGGTAGTTAGAAGGAAATAATAGATATAGTAATAGTTAAACAATTTCGAGAAGGAGGCCAAAAGGAGGATCCAACTAGGCTGGGCAGTATTTGGGAAACTACGTAAAGTCTTCTCGTCGTCCATACCGCAATGGTTGAAAACGAAAGTTTTCAACCAGTGCTTCCTACTCGTTATGACCTACGAAGCTGAGACGTGGACACTCACGCAAGGGCTGGTCCACCAGTTCAAGGTCGCTCAGCGAGCTATGGAAAGAGCTATACTCGGAGTTTCTCTGAAGGATAGGATTTGTAACAAATACATCCGACAGAGAACCAAAGTTATTGACATAGCTTAAAGAATTAGCAAGCTGAAGTGGCAATGGGCCGGCCTTATCTCGCGAAGAACCGATGGCCGCTGGGGCAAACGTGTTTTTGAGTGGAGACCACGACTCGGTAAATGTAGTGTAGGACGCCCTCCGACCAGATGGGATGACGACCTGCGAAAGACTGCAGGTAGATGCTGGATGCGGCAAGCTGAAGACAGGACGCTATGGCGCTCATTGGGGGAGGCCTATGGCCAGCTGTGGACCGCTATAGGCTGATGATAATGATGAATAGTTATAGATATTACATACAGTATTCATAATGCATTTACTTTTATTGGCATACTGCAGTCTTATACAAGAACCTACAACTGCGCGCAATTGTGAATATTACGCGACAATAATGATGCGTGAATTGATGGCATAGCTGTGAACCAAATAGACTATTTATTTATTTATTACAAGGAAAACCAGCAGCACATACAGTAAATTAAAAATAAGAAAATAGAAACAGAAGGCTATTAAGAGGTTTTCACGACTAAGAAGAATAATAGAAACATAAAAAATGTGAACAAGCAAAGAATAGATACAGAAAGAAAACAGATAACCTACAAGATTACAATCAACAAAAATATCGATAAATAATAGACAATCTGCATTATATTTGCATTACTCGCATGCCAAATTCGAGTCATCCTCATCATCCACGCCGGATGGTGAGAAAAAGTCAGAGCTCAACCGCCGTCTCACGGAATGAACGCTGGAACAGAAGAGGTCCAGATCTATTTTCTTAGAGAGATTATTAAATTGGTCGCCAACTCGATATAAAAAGGAGTTCTGGCGATAATTGGTTTTGACTAGTTTAGAATATACTCGCTATAGATATAGTGAAGATTGTAGTGAATAAATCAACTAGTTTTATGTAGTTTTGGCACGACATGTAGTGTTTTATTCTCGATATTTAGTAGCAATATACGATTTGGGAGAGCATTGTGATGTTCCTAAAGCCGCTGGCCCACTGCGGCACTCGGTCTGCACGGCCACGCGACGCATTTTAGCTGCGTGGGTTTGCTTGACTGACAACGTGGGTCTACATTTCCATTGCAGCTCTTGTTACATGACAATTAACCCACGACTATGTACAACTGTAAGTATCAGAGCACAGTTTCGATTCATACGCCTTGCGGAAAGCCACGTACGCTTGTAGCGCGTGCATAGCGTGGACAGCGTTGAGCTGCGTAGACGCCATATTCGAGCAAGCAACGCGTGTAGCAATGACGTCATTAATCTCGTATTCGCGTGTAGCAATGACGTCATTAATCTCGTATTCGTGCATAGCGTGTTCGTGAACGTGGGTTGCAGTGAACGTTATTACTTACATTTTCTTCCAAAGCTAGACACACGTGCTAAGCCTCACCGTTCGTAGCAGTGGGACTGTACCTTTATATTGACACAGTTTAAGCGAATCAATTAACTAGTACTTTGAATAGAGGACATATTTATAATAATAAATAATAAATAATGCTGGACAATTCACACAGCATTATCTAGCCCCATGGTAAGCAGAGCTTGTGTTATGGGTACTAGATAACTGATAAACATAATACAATATATTACATAGATAGATATTTTTTATTATACATAGAAAACGACCAGAACACCCGGAACAATTATCTGCAGATCGTACACACAATTGTTCCGAGGTGGGAATCGAACCCGCGACCTCCTGCGTCGCAGGCGGACCTTCGCCCACCGCGCCACATCGGTCGTCACATAAGTTACGTGTAGTAGTAGTAGTATACCTATATAATGTTATAGTTACTGTTGCTAGTATTTTTGATTAGCTAATATACCATACCTTCTTTTATGATAACAATTATCAAGTTAAAAGTTGGTTATATTACCATGGGGCTAGATAATGCTGTGTGAATTGTCCAGCATTATTTATTTATTATTATTATTTTATTATTTATTGGTATAGTGATCTCCGAAACCGCTGGGCCTGTTATGAAAAACATGACGAGGAGTTCCTTTAAACGTTTGGGTTCGTGGCTTAGGCCCCCAGTGGTCGACGCACCTGTGGTTGACGCCCCCGATTCTATTAATTGTATTATTATATCTAAATACTCGAGTAAATCCGCGGGCTGAAGCTAGAAACCAATAAGTTAGAATGTCATCATGTATTAACAACGAAAGGGAACGTAGAATTCTCTAAAAAAACTATAATGAGCCATCTTTGTCAGTTTTCACACTTACTGCGGCCATTTTAGGACTCGTTCGTCTTTATCGTGTAAGTCGTTATAGCATTCTTGAATATTTTTTTTTATTTACTTGTATTGATACAAATTCCCTTTTGAATTTAACTATATTGTCCTATATACATTGTTGTCTTAGGTTCTCGTACGCCTTTATTACTGTGCATACTAAGTTATGCTCGCGTTTTACTCGCATAAACGATATGTCATGGTTATTTGGTATTAAACTTAATTTTACACGACATAAATTATCAATTACACCTATTTCTCAATCTCACATTTAAAAGAATTTAAATATATTATTATTTATTTATTTTATTTTTACAATCTTAGGAAAACTTACAGCTAGATAAAGATTAGATACAAGAATATTTAACTTAAGGCCAACTAGAAGTTTCCACAAATAATTTGAAGAAAAAAAAAATTACAGAAAGTAGACTATTTATATTATTAAGTTAAAAGAAAGAAAAAGTTACACACACAAAAAAAAAATATAATATAAAAGTACTAGTGGTTTCTTTTTCACTTGTTCCACTTGTTGACAAAAAATTTAAGTGAAGTAACAAAAACACTTTATTTCTTATTTGATATGATAATAATTTACTGTATGTAATTTTGCTTGTCAAAGTGCTTATTTTGTAGGTTTTAAGAAATAAAGTTATTGAATATGAATTGAATTTTGTTCGATGAAAAATCCCTTTTTTCTACCTTTCTCAAGTTATTGGGAAAAAACAAGTCAAGAATGACAGAACTCTAGTAACAGACAAACAAACCTATCTTAACGACTTTAGATATAGATAAAGCAGATATTTTTGGAATGTTTTCTAAAAATAATACGCTAAAGGTATTCTAATAGCGCTCGAGTCGGCTCCCAGTAGATATTTTATCTCGAGCATTAAAAGGTGCGCCTGCGCACTAATTGGTGTAAGGCCGCTTAGTATGTCTATGGCTTGTTAAAAGGCCTCGACAATAGTTTGCAATAAATCACTTTTCTATGAAGCTAATTTTGCTAATAATTTTCTGTGAAGCTAATTTGAAATATTGTTTATTAGCTATTTATGTTCCACCTGAGCTGGGGTGTTCTTGTTTTTGTTTGTATTAACACTTATTTTCGATTCTATAAAACAGAATGACTAAATAATAATAAATAAATAATGAAATCATGCTGGATAATTCACACAGCATCATCTAGCACCGTGGTAAGCAGAGCTTGTGTCATGGGTACTAGATGACTGATATACTTAATACAATACATTATTTATATAGATATTTTTTATTATACATAGTTAACACTTTGAGTGCTGAAAACGCACGGTATGAGTTTTCTACAAGTGACTAACATGTTTAAATCCAGACTAGCGCAGCGGCTGAGAAAATACAGATCTTTGTGACTCAGCAGAGCTGAAATATTTTTCGAACGAAACGCATGTGCGGCGCAACACAACCGCTGTGTAGAGCGGCAGCACGAATTTTTTAGGTAAAAAAAAGATCGCAGTCGTCGAAAAAAAACCGCAGTCAAAGTGTTAACGACCAGAACACCCGTAACAAATATCTGCAGATCGTACACACAATTGTCCCGAGGCGGGAATCGAACCCGCAAGTTCCTGCATCGCAGGCTATCGATCTGTCTAGACTAGACTATCACGTATCATTAAAAAAATGGTTTCGAATGATGATGATGATGATGTACCTGCACTTAGCTAAATTTCGGTATAGTCAATAGACGATATGGCGCGGCGGCGAAGGTCCGCCTGTGATACAGGAGGTTGCGGGTTCGATTCCCAGCTCGGGACGAATATTTGTACGATCTGCAAACATACATATTTTATTTATTTTAGCCATTATTGCCCCACTGCTGGGCAAAGGCCTCCCTTTTCTCCTTCCACTCCTCGCGATCCAACGCTGCAACAGGCCATGATGGAAATAATATATTTTAATAAAAATAAATTTAATATTTCGTCAGATTTATGCCAGATTCGTCCCTAGGAATTTCGGCCCACATGTAAAAATCTGCTTTCGTCCTACATTATATGCCGTATTCGGCCCATATATTTTATTTCAAAAAATCTTTGTTCGTCCTACTTTTTAGCTCCACATTCGGCTAAACCCACTGTTTATAAATGATAGCATCAATACATCCGAAACGGAAAATCTGACCCCGTAACGATTAAAACACAACGTAATAAAACAATTTTCACGTCACGTAGGTACTCGTATACATATGATGCGGACCGTAAAAAGTTCTGAAATCATATTTTATATCCTACTCTTTTATTGTGTTGGGCTTTTATGAAAGTTACAATTGGCAACAGGCCATGTGGTAGGTACTCGTAGCTGTTGTATATTGTAATTATTTGGACGACCGATGTGGCGCGGCGCGGGGCGAAGATCTTCCTACGACGCCAGATGTTGTTGCGAGTTTGATTCATGTTTTAGGAAAAATGTATGAACGATCTGCAAATATTTTTACCGGGTGTTTTGGGTATTTTTTCTATGTATTATATAAACTTATATGAAAATATCTATGTAATGTATAAATATCATCTAGTACATAAGGCACTTTGACTGCTGAAATCACACTGTATGTGTTTTCTACAAGTGACTAATATGCGTAAATCCACACTAGCGCAGCGGCTGAGAAAATACAGATCTGTGTGACTCAGCACAGCCGTAATAATTTTCGAACGAAACGCATGTGCGGTGCAACACAACCGCTGTGTAGAGCGGCAGCACGAATTTTTTAGGTTAAAAAAAAGATCGCAGTCGTTGAAAAAAAATCTCAGTCAAAGTTTTAAGTTAATGCCTTAACACTTTGACTGCGATATTTTTTCAATCGTTTATCTATTAAGATGACCTCATATTGATAAGCACATCCCTCAATTTAATTCCGTGTAATTATGATTTTAATTTAGTTTCGTCTAATGCATCGAGTTAGAATATTCTAACTCGATGGTCTAATGTATATGTGAGTTTGCGCCTGACTCGGCAAACATAGGGTAGGACGCGACTTCGTCAGCCCACCGGTATCGCAAGCGATACAATTGAGACTGTGATTAGTTGAATGCGACAACTTGTCACAATTGTAAGTTTCATAGATACGACCACGATACGACTGAGACTGAGAAAGATTGTGCTAGTAGAATAGCAATAGGTGTCAATGGTAGCGATATAGACGCGTTACTACTGGCATTGTGAGGCGATTGTGTTAGTGGAATTAGGCCCCTGATCGGACCAGGTGGGATGACGACTTGCGAAAGTTTGCAGGTAGTTGGATGCGGCAAGATGAAGACAGGGCGCTATGGCGCTCATTAGGGGAGGCATATGCCCAGCAGTTTCAGTTCTTCAGTTAATTTATTCAAAAACAATTTGAATTGTGTATGAATTAATACTTATAGCTACAAATAATCTAAAAACATTCTAAATAAAATAAAAATAGGTAAGTAATTAAATAAATAAATAATGCTGGATAATTCACACAGCATTATCTAGCCCCATGGTAAGAAGAGCTTGTGTTATGGGTACTAGATAACTGATATACATAATAAATTACATTACATAGATAGATATTTTTTATTATACATAGAAAACGACCAGAACACCCGGAACAAATATCTGCAGATTGTACACACAATTGTTCCGAGGCGGGAATCGAACCCGCAACCTACTGCGTCGCAGGCGGACCTTCGCCCACCGCGCCACATCGGTCGTCAAATTGAAATAAAAATTGAATTAAAAGCATGCCCTTATAAAGGATTCAATTAATTGTTGCTAACATAATAATTACTGGGCTATTATAGGTTGATGATGATGATATGTGAGTTTTGTGCTAAATTTTATACTGTAATAACGCTTGCAAAAGGCTAGAAGGACTGCTTTATGCCCATGCAGAGTCCGTTTTGTGACTCAATTACAAAAATCTGTTTATCCTTTATTTTTTTAATCATTGTTTGTTTTATGTTTTTGTGTATTGAGTTACAAATAAACTAGAAGATAAAAAAGTTTTGCTACAACTCAAAATCTAACAACTTACAGATAAGCAAATCATATGTACTAGACACATAAGTTATGAACATACTAGTGGTTTCTTCTCACTTCTTCCACTGGTGGACAAAAAATTGAAGTGAACATCAATATAATAATGAATAGTATAAAATATGACTTGTCTAAGTGCTTATTAATTTGTAAGCCTAAAGAAATAAACATTCATTTCATTTCTATTCTATACTTTACAGAATGTACAAGTAAAACAATGCAAGCCCAACTCCCCGCTTGCAAAACATTTTACGGGAGCTCCGGGCTCCTCGGAACATAAAACTTTTCTACCACTTCAACTGCCAAAAATAAAACGGTGACGAAACTAACAAATTCCCCATTGTTGGCTGGACAGAAGTTTTATATATTTTTTTAGGGTTCCGTCGGCGAGGAGTTTTTAGCCTTAGATTTATATTGGATTGTAACCAGGTAGTAAAAAACTTAATAGATAGAATTATGATTAAGATAATATCTTAATCATAATTCTATCTATTAAGTTACTATAACTAAAAATAGATGGAATATTATTCCATCTATTTATATAGTTTTTTTTTGCCCTTAGCGCAAAGTTGTATTATTTTCGTACATCATCATCATCAGCCTATAATAGTCCACTGCTGGACATAGGCCTCCCCCAATTCTTACATTTTTATATAATTTCTGATATTCAATATTTCTGCTAGCAAAAATAAGAGAAAACATTTTTCTCTGATAACTCAATTTTTGCATATGAAAAAATAGGTATTTGAGAGGCTCCACTCCATTCTGATTTCGAGTAGGTACCAACGTCAAAAACAGTTGACTATCAACTGTCTTCTCACCGAAATAAGCCTTGCTCTTTGTCATACGGAACCCGAGGTTAAGGAAGAGTGATCACGCGCCTGACCGGCACATTAACATTTATCTAGTTGCCGTGCAGACGGACAGCCAGATAAATCGAAACCAGCGGAGGATTTAGGCACGCGATAAATATCCGTCGCAATCGACGTCGCGAAACAACGCAGCCAATATATTTTATTTATTGTTTAGGTAATTTGATTATAAGCCAAAGTGGATTAAGGTTGAACGGTCAATTGGCGGTAACTTAAACATAATTACGTTTAAATTTAACAGTGGATGAGCAGAAGACGTGTTAATGGGTGTTTAACCTTGGCCATTTGGTTCAAGGGTAGCTAATCATTTTTCATTACAATTGTTTCTCCTTGAAAGTTTTGTATAAAGAATAACATATCTGAAACGTATCAATACGTAGAAAGAGGACATATTTTGCCCATTGTACTTGTCACATGTAATATCTTTCATAATGTTCTGTATCTGGTGTACAATAAAGTATTTTTGTATTGTATTGTATTGTATATTTTATTCCCCGCAAGACTTATCCCTACACACATAGACATAACTCCCCCAGGATCCCCTTTTTTGGGGGAAGCACATTTAGCTGTGCTGAGGTCTTTGTCTTAAGTCAAAGGTCGTGCCTCTCCTGGAATGTTTTCACAGAGAGACAAAAAAAAAAAAAAAAAAAAAGAGAGACAGTTGTAAACCGCTCCCACACTACTCTGTCTTCGGTCTGTCTGAGAGCTACAGGCAAAGCGAGTTCCTTTATTTCCCTTACTACATGTTTTCTGCACGCTTCGCACGCGTTCTATAGGAAGGTTATAAACCTAAGGTTTGCGTTAAGAAAACTGTATGTTAGGGAGCTCGACTATGTACATAACTTTTGTTAGTTAAGTTATTTTTAAGTTTTTTGTGTACAATAAAGAATTACAAGATGATTTTAAGGTTATTTCTATCCCATGAGAACTGATTGAATGGGATAAAAAGTAGTCTATGTTTTATTCGGGGCCTGGAACTACCTGTATGCAAAATTTCCGCCCATTCCGTTCAGTTTTGTGTGAAAGAGTACAAACATACATACAACCTTACGCGTTTATACAATGTGTATTGTCGAACCTTGATCAAACGGAGGTGCGGATACATGACATATATTTATCAATAAAAAACACAAAATTAAAATTTTTATGTTACTTATCTCAAAAACAAAGCCGATTTAATTATTTTTTTAATGTAAACTACTTCATCTGGTTTTTTCTTTGGTTCTTTTTTATGTATTTTATTTTAGTATTAGTATTTTATTCAAAGTAGTCTCATTTGAAATCTAGATAGACTACCTAGCACCTACTTATGTACCGAATACATAAGCCTAGTGAATTCATATTTTTTTTTTAGAAATTTGCAAAAAAAAAAACGATTTTTATTCTATTTTTGATCTGTAACTTTAAAACTGGGTTTTAGAGGTGTACTTTTTTGCATGTTGTATTCATCATCATCATCATCATCATCAGCCTATAGCAGTCCACTGCTGGACATAGGCCTCCCCCAATGAGCGCCATAGCGCCCTGTCTTCAGCTTGCCGCATCCAGCATCTACCTGCAGTCTTTCGCAGGTCGTCATCCCACCTGGTCGGAGGGCTCCCTACACTACGTTTACCGAGTCGTGGTCTCCACTCAAGAACACGTTGTATTAAACTACATAATTTAATCAAGTCCTCCAAAAATTATGGGTCTCTTTTCGTTGTCATGTTATTCAACGTTTAAAATAGGTGCTTTCTGTCAGTGTGAGTAACAGAAGATAGAATGGACTTTGTGAATGGCCCTAAGGGATTTCTCTAGTTAATTAACGAGGATTAACAATTGGACAGAACATCTATTATATAGGATTTTCATAGTTACAGATTCTACAGTTAAATAATCAGCTATGAAATAACGAACAAAGTTACAAATAACCAGCGCTCGTATGAATTTATACCTTCTCTCCCTACACATAAAGACTCAACATCCGTGACGACCATCAATTACGTCATACGAGAATTCGTCAAAGACAAAAGCTCAAGGTCGCAATCTCTTGCACGCGTCTGCGCTAGAGTTGACGTCAGTACGCATGGACTGGACAGTCTACACGTCTGACGACCTCTGTGGCGCGGTGGGCGATGGTCCGCCTGCGACGCAGGAGGTTGCGGGTTCGATTCCCGCCTCGGAACAATTGTGTGTACGATCTGCAGATATTTGTTCCGGGTGTTCTGGTCGTTTTCTATGTATAAGTAATCTTAAGTAAGTTATCTAGTACCCATAACACAAGCTCTGCTTACCATGGGGCTAGATAATGTTGTGTGAATTGTCCAGAATTATTTATTATTATTATACGTCATGCTGTTATAGAAAATACCGCCGTAGTAGCTGCTCATGACTTTGATCTTTGATTTATTCCTTACTAGCTGGGCCCCGCGGCTTCGCCCGTAAATCTACTTGTCAAATGGTTAATAAACCTTCCTCTTGAAAGACTCTATCTATTAAAACCGCATCAAAATCCGTTGCGTAGTTTTAAAGATGTAAGCATACACAGGGACAGACAGACAGTGGGAAGAGACTTTGTTTTATACTATGTAGTGATACTGCCGTAGGGGTATGTTGGATCTCAAGTGCCGTAATAGCTGATCATGACTTTGATCTTTTATATATTCGTTATGCAATCAATAAAAGCTACGTACTTGTGCTAACCGGTTTTAACTGGCTTGCTCTGATCTAGTTGGATTGTCAAAATCACGTGCTTGTAGAGCAAGTTATCACGTCATGGATTGGCATGTAAGAACATCTTAGATATTTTTCCATCAATTATTTTAGGAATTAAAATGATAAGTGGTTTAGTCCACAGCGTTGGAGGACCACGAAGTCTTAAAAGTCTGATAGCTATAGCCTTGAATGGATCATTGTTTACCTTCTATGGGTCCCATAGGGTTTATTATTATTATTATATTAGCCCGGGGTGTCCCACTGCAGGGCAAAGGCCTCCCTCCCCTTCTTCCACTCATCTCGGTCCTCAGCAAGGAGAACCCACTCCTTATTGTATAGATCGAGCTCATCCCGCCATCTCCGCCTAGGCCTTCCTCGTGGCCGTTGTCCCATAGGGTTTGATCAAACTTAATTTTGTTTACGCGTTAATACAATACAATATATCTTTATTGCACGATCAATACAAAAAAATAATAAAGGATCTTAATAATAACTAAATCTAGTGGCACAATCGGCGGCCTTATCGCTAAAAGCTATTTCTTCCAGGCAACCTTTGGATGGATAGCATCAGTACGTATTAAAGATGAGACGGTGTCGTAATTATTTAGGATACTTAATTATATATAAAATAATTAATATTTAATATCCATTTTTATATAATTATTTTTGCCATAAATAGTTACCTACATGGCATTGTATTTATTTTCCTTATTGCTTCTTTACTCGTATGAAGTCATTATATTAAATATAATCAATTACGAGTAATTACAGCAAAAAGATGCACAAAAACGTGCTTTATAATAATCGTAATTATGTAAAAAGGAAAATCAACTGAATGATTATGAGCACAGAGTTTAATAATGTTTGAAGCATTTTTTATGTATATTATTCTTGGTATTGCGATGCAATAAAGATCCTTAAGCATCTTAAGTACTTCCTCTGAAGAATTAAAAACGTACCTTAGATATCTTGGGATCTTTTGTTTTTAACCGACTTTAGGTTTCTATATTTTGGCTGTAGGTATTTTTTTTTATTTGTGTTCGTCGATTTTCCGTCAGTAATAGACGCTATTGGATGTAAAATAATCCCTAGGTGATCCCTTAACACTTTGACTGCGGTTTTTTTTCGACGACTGCGATCTTTTTTTTTACCTAAAAAATTCGTGCTGCCGCTCTACACAGCGGTTGTGTTGCGCCGCACATGCGTTTCGTTCGAAAAATATTACAGCTGTGCTGAGTCACAAAGATCTGTATTTTCTCAGCCGCTGCGCTAGTGTGGATTTACGGATATTAGTCACTTGTAGAAAACTCATACCGTGCGTTTACAGCACTCAAGGTGTTAAGCATCTTAAGTACTTCCTCTGAAGAATTAAAAACGTACCTTAGATATCTTGGAATCTTTTGTTTTTAACCGACTTTAGGTTTCTATATTTTGGCTGTAGGTATTTTTTTTTATTTGTGTTCGTCGATTTTCCATCAGTAATAGACCTATTTGGAAAAATCCATCGCTATTGTATGTAAAATAATCCCTAGGTGATCAAATATTTATAATATAATATAATATAATATATAATATAATATTTTAAACAAATATTTCCGAAAAAGGGATAATAGTGTATTTAGTCTCGAAAAACTTAAAAAAAACGGTGTGTTGCTTACAGTTTTTTAACTTTAGAGAAATTAGAAGTCGATTTTTAGTGTTTTCAAATAAATAAATTATATAGGTATATTATATATAAATTAATATAAATTAAAAATTTAATATAAATTATATAGGTATATTATATAATTATATAAATAAATTATATATATTACTTGGTTCGCTTACTAGTGGACAGCAAGTGCAGACGAAAAATTTCTGTTTTTTACCTACCACCATCAAAAAGATGTCACATATTTCCCATAGCTCCGTTTGTTCGCATGTTTTACCACACAGGCCGTTTCAATGCTTCTTTAAATGCTCGTTAACCTTATTATGCCTTGTAAGGCAATAAGGTATCTTTTCAGCGTGTGGCTTTGTCACTATATGGGTCACGGGTGACGCACTGATGACACGTGTTATGGTTTACTGTTTTTAAAAAATGCTGGATAATTCAGTGTCCCTGTGAATGCAGTGGACTAATATAGGCTGATGATGATGATGACGACTATGAATTCAGCCCTAAGCTGTACTTAGCTTAGGGCTGAATTCACAGTCGTCATTATCGGTTTCTGCGATCACTTCTGTATATCTTCACAACAAATTTTCCTCCATTTATCAACTTACATGGCGTAATGAGCAGTAATAGTCATCGTGGGCAAAGAAATATGCCTTGCGTATGGAAAGTCCAAAACAAATTTTCGATTTCGGCGGGACTTGAACCCGCGATCTTTCCTCAGTACGGCAACGGTCTAACCAAGTAAGCCACGAAATCAAGGGCACGTTTTGAACATTTAGTGTATTTTTTTACTTTCGCATTTCTTTCACCTTTTTAATATTATAATAATAATAAAATCTTTATTTAACATTAAGCACACATTATACAACACTTTAAAAATATAAATTAATATATAACTAAGATAGTAAGTGGCTTGTTAGATCTATTTGATAATTGCAGATCTTACACTAAGTCGTGAAGACTTGTACTGTTTTTTTCTGTTACATATTCCCGATACTTAAGGGGCGTCCGGAGGGACGTATTCTTCATACAAACGTAATACCAAAATGATTTCCAATTCAAGCATATTTATATATATAAAGCTAAATTACCACTCACTGATTCACTGATTCACTGATTCACTGATTCACTGATTCACTGACTGATTGACATAATTGTTCTCCTTGATGGTGGATGGGAAGGTATGTTTTTTTTTACGGTATCGTATAGGGGAGGTAAAAGTCTCCTAGGGAAAATTCCGACTTTTTGAGATTTGCCCCCCCAAGACCCCCCCCTCAGGGGGGGCTCCTACGTGGAGCCATATTTCTTAATTTTTTTATGGGGGTTGTATAGAGGGAGACCAGTGATTTTGATTGCATAGAAAATTTTGCCCCCCCCCTGCCCCCAGGACCCCCCTTTTGAGTGTGCTACCAGATGCGTCGCGATAGAGGGGTTCTGATTGCGGGGTCGTATAGAGGGTTTTTCTTCGTTTTGGAACAAAAAAAAATTGGACCCCCCCTTTAACCCCCTTTTTTGCCCCCCCTTTCCATCTCCAAAACGGATAGACTTGGAAGAATTTTTTTTTCACAGTCTTGTAGAGGAGGACAAATGGTTTTGAATGACAAAAAAAAATTGCCCCCTTTTGCCCACCAGACCCCCTTTTTTTAGGAAAAACCGAAAATTGGCCTATTTTTGACCTTTTTTTTCGGGTGGACCTGATGCGACAGCTGTCGCACAGCAAGGCGAGCGAAGCGAGCCTTGCTGTGACCCCCCAATGAACCCCCAAGACCCCCCAAGACCCCCTCAACTATAACCCGGGGGAGCATTGCGGCGAGCGAAGCGAGCCGCGATGCGACCAAGGGGAACGGCACGGTAAGCGAAGCGAGCCGTGCCGTGACTCCCCCATACCCCACCCCCCCCCCTGTACCCCCTCCCCCAACCAAAAAATCTGATATGGGTATCGTTTTTGACTAACTTGGGGGTGAGGATTTCGAATTCGATGCGACCAAGGGGAACGGCACGGTGAGCGAAGCGAGCCGTGCCGTGACCCCCCACGCCCCCAGTCCCCCTGTACCCCCTCCCCCAACCAAAAAATCTGATATGGGTATCGTTTTTGACTAACTTGGGGGTGAGGATTTCGAATTCGATACGACCAAGGGGAACAGCACGGCGAGCGAAGCGAGCCGTGCTGTGACCCCCCAATGACCCCCCAAGACCCCCTCAACTATGACCAAGGGGAACGGCACGGTGAGCGAAGCGAGCCGTGCCGTGACCCTCCACGTCCCCAGCCCCCCTGTACCCCCTCCCCCAACCAAAAAATCTGATATGGGTATCGTTTTTGACTAACTTGGGGGTGAGGATTTCGAATTCGATGCGACCAAGGGGAACAGCACGGCGAGCGAAGCGAGCCGTGCTGTGACCCCCCAATGACCCCCCAAGACCCCCTCACCCTTATCCCAGGGTAGCATTGTGGCGAGCGAAGCGAGCCACAATGCGATCGAATTGCGACCATTGTTACACAGCAAGGCGAGCGAAGCGAGCCGCGCTTCCTGACCTGATGCGACAGCTGTCGCTCAGCAAGGCGAGCGAAGCGAGCCTTGCTGTGTGGCAGCAGGAGCAGAGTCGTTATCAATGCGACCACCGCCATACAGCAAGGCGAGCGAAGCAAGCCGCGCTGTGTGATGGCACACCCACTAATATAGATATCGTTTTCGATCAACTCGCATACGTCGACTACGAAAAAAATGTCCATTTCCAAATTCAAGATGGCTGACATCTCTATATCGCAGTTTATACTCGCCTTAAGACGAGCACCCACATAATATGGGTATCGTTTTCGAATAACTCGCATACGTAGATTACGAAAAAGATGTCCATTTCCAAATCAAAGATGGCTAACATTTTTTCATCGCAAAACGCGACCATTGTTACACAGCAAGGCGAGCGAAGCGAGCCGCGCTTCCTGACCTGATGCGACAGCTGTCGCTCAGCAAGGCGAGCGAAGCGAGCCTTGCTGTGTGGCAGCAGGAGCAGAGTCGTTATCAATGCGACCACCGCCATACAGCAAGGCGAGCGAAGCAAGCCGCGCTGTGTGATGGCACACCCACTAATATAGATATCGTTTTCGATCAACTCGCATACGTCGACTACGAAAAAAATGTCCATTTCCAAATTCAAGATGGCTGACATCTCTATATCGCAGTTTATACTCGCCTTAAGACGAGCACCCACATAATATGGGTATCGTTTTCGAATAACTCGCATACGTAGATTACGAAAAAGATGTCCATTTCCAAATCAAAGATGGCTAACATTTTTTCATCGCAAAATTTTCTCATGGCTATCGATTTCAAACAAAATAATCAAAGGTACGAAAAAGAAGTCTTAATAAAAAAAATCTGTTACACATAACCGCCGCGAGCTGCTTGCAGCTCGCGCACACCTAACAACTAGTTTATATATATAAAGCTAAATTACCACTCACTGATTCACTGATTGACTTATTGACATAATTGTTCGCCTTGATGGTGGATGGGAAGGTATGTTTTTTTTTACGGTATCGTATAGGGGAGGTAAAAGTCTCCTAGGGAAAATTCCGACTTTTTGAGATTTGCCCCCCCAAGACCCCCCCCTCAGGGGGGGCTCCTACGTGGAGCCATATTGCTTAATTTTTTAATGGGGATTATATAGAGGGGGACAAGTGATTTTGATTGCATAGAAAATTTCGCCCCCACCCCTGCCCCCAGGACCCCCCTTTTGAGTGTGCTACCGGATGCGTCGCGATAGAGGGGTTCTGATTGCGGGGTCGTATAAAGGGTTTCTCTTCGTTTTGGAACAAAAAAAAATTGGACCCCCCCCTTTAACCCCCTTTTTTGCCCCCCCTTTCCATCTCCAAAACGGATAGACTTGGAAGAGTTTTTTTTTCACAGTCTTGTAGAGGAGGACAAGTGGTTTTGAATGAGAAAAAAAAATTGCCCCTTTTTGCTCCCCAGACTCCCTTTTTTTAGGAAAAACCGAAAATTGGCCTATTTTTGACCTTTTTTTTCGGGTGGAGCATCGCGGCGAGCGAAGCGAGCCGCGATGCGACCGCGGGGAACAGCACGGCGAGCGAAGCGAGCCGTGCTGTGACCCCCCCCAATGACCCCCCGAGGACCCCCCAAGACTCCTCACCATTAACCCAGGGGAGCATTGCGGCGAGCGAAGCGAGCCGCAATGCGACCAAGGGGAACGGCACGGTGAGCGAAGCGAGCCGTGCCGTGACCCCCCACGCCCCCAGCCCCCTGTACCCCCTCCCCCAACCAAAAAATCTGATATGGGTATCGTTTTTGATTAACCTGGGGGTGAGGATTTCGAATTCGATACGACCAAGGGGAACAGCACGGCGAGCGAAGCGAGCCGTGCTGTGACCCCCCAATGACCCCCAAGACCCCCTCAACTATAACCCGGGGGAGCATTGCGGCGAGCGAAGCGAGCCGCAATGCGACCAAGGGGAACGGCACGGTGAGCGAAGCGAGCCGTGCCGTGACCCCCCACGCCTCCAGCCACCCTGTACCCCCTCCCCCAACCAAAAAATCTGATATGGGTATCGTTTTTGATTAACCTGGGGGTGAGGATTTCGAATTCGATACAACCAAGGGGAACAGCACGGCGAGCGAAGCGAGCCGTGCTGTGACCCCCCAATGACCCCCAAGACCCCCTCAACTATAACCCGGGGGAGCATTGCGGCGAGCGAAGCGAGCCGCAATGCGACCAAGGGGAACGCCGTAACCCCCCACGCCCCCAGCCCTCCTGTACCCCCTACCCCAACCAAAAAATCTGATATGGGTATCGTTTTTGACTAACCTGGGGGTGAGGATTTCGAATCCGATGCGACCAAGGGGAACAGCACGGCGAGCGAAGCGAGCCGTGCTGTGACCCCCCAATGACCCCCCAAGACCCCCTCAACTATAACCCGGGGGAGCATTGCGGCGAGCGAAGCGAGCCGCGATATGACCGCGGGTAACCCCCCCAAGACCCCCTCACCCTTAACCCAGGGTAGCATTGTGGCTCGCTTCGCTCGCCACAATGCGATCGAATTGCGACCATTGTCACACAGCAAGGCGAGCGAAGCGAGCCGCGCTTCCTGACCTGATGCGACAGCTGTCGCACAGCAAGGCGAGCGAAGCGAGCCTTGCTGTGTGGCAGCAGGAGCAGAGTCGTGCGTCAATGCGACCACCGCCGCAAGCACGCAGCACGCCGCACGCCGCAAGCCGCGCTGTGTGATGGCACACCCACTAATATAGATATCGTTTTCGATCAACTCGCATACGTCGACTACGAAAAAAATTTCCATTTCCAAATTCAAGATGGCTGACATCTCTATATCGCAGTTTATACTCGCCTTAAGACGAGCACCCACATAATATGGGTATCGTTTTCGAATAACTCGCATACGTAGATTACGAAAAAGATGTCCATTTCCAAATCAAAGATGGCTAACATTTTTTCATCGCAAAATTTTCTCATGGCTATCGATTTCAAACAAAATAATCAAAGGTACGAAAAAGAAGTCTTAATAAAAAATTACTGTTACACATAACCGCCGCGAGCTGCTTGCAGCTCGCGCACACCTAACAACTAGTTTATATATATAAAGCTAAATTACCACTCACTGATTCACTGATTGACTTATTGACATAATTGTTCGCCTTGATGGTGGATGGGAAGGTATGTTTTTTTTTACGGTATCGTATAGGGGAGGTAAAAGTCTCCTAGGGAAAATTCCGACTTTTTGAGATTTGCCCCCCCAAGACCCCCCCCTCAGGGGGGGCTCCTACGTGGAGCCATATTTCTTAATTTTTTTATAGGGGTTGTATAGAGGGGGACGAGTGATTTTGATTGCATAGAAAATTTTGCCCCCCCCCTGCCCCCAGGACCCCGCTTTTGAGTGTGCTACCAGATGCCGTCGCGATAGAGGGGTTCTGATTGCGGGGTCGTATAGAGGGTTTCTCTTCGTTTTGGAAGAAAAAAAATTGGAACCCCCCCTTTGACCCCCTTTTTTGCCCCCCCTTTCCATCACCAAAACGGATAGGTTTGGAAGAAATTTTTTTTCACAGTCATGTAGAGGAGGGTAAATGGTTTTGAATGACAAAAAAAACTTGCCCCCTTTTGCCCCCCAGACCCCCTTTTTTTAGGAAAAACCGAAAATTGGCCAATTTTTAACCTATTTATTTCCGGTGGAGCATTGCGGCGAGCGAAGCGAGCCGCGATGCGACCGCGGGGAAAAGCACGGCGAGCGAAGCGAGCCGTGCTGTGACCCCCCCCAATGACCTCCCGAGACCCCCTCAACTATAACCCGGGGGAGCATTGCGGCGAGCGAAGCGAGACGCAATGCGACCAAGGGGAACGGCACGGTGAGCGAAGCGAGCCGTGCCGTGACCCCCCACGCCCCCAGCCCCCCTGTACCCCCTCCCCCAACCAAAAAATCTGATATGGGTATCGTTTTTGACTAACTTGGGGGTGAGGATTTCGAATTCGATGCGACCAAGGGGAACAGCACGGCGAGCGAAGCGAGCCGTGCTGTGACCCCCCAATGACCCCCCAAGACCCCCTCAACTATAACCCGGGGGAGCATTGCGGCGAGCGAAGCGAGCCGCGATGCGACCGCGGGGAACAGCACGGCGAGCGAAGCGAGCCGTGCTGTGACCCCCCCCAATGACCCCCCGAGACCCCCTCAACTATAACCCGGGGGAGCATTGCGGCGAGCGAAGCGAGACGCAATGCGACCAAGGGGAACGGCACGGTGAGCGAAGCGAGCCGTGCCGTGACCCCCCACGCCCCCAGCCCCCCTGTACCCCCTCCCCCAACCAAAAAATCTGATATGGGTATCGTTTTTGACTAACCTGGGGGTGAGGATTTCGAATCCGATGCGACCAATGGGAACAGCACGGCGAGCGAAGCGAGCCGTGCTGTGACCCCCCCAAGACCCCCTCAGCCCTTAACCCAGGGTAGCATTGTGGCGAGCGAAGCGAGCCACAATGCGATCGAATTGCGACCATCGCCACACAGCAAGGCGAGCGAAGCGAGCCGCGCTTCCTGACCTGATGCGACAGCTGTCGCACAGCAAGGCGAGCGAAGCGAGCCTTGCTGTGTGGCAGCAGGAGCAGAGTCGTGCGTAAATGCGACCACCGCCATACAGCAAGGCGAGCGAAGCGAGCCGCGCTGTGTGATGGCACACCCACTAATATAGATATCGTTTTCGATCAACTCGCATACGTCGACTACGAAAAAAAATTCCATTTCCAAATTCAAGATGGCTGACATCTCTATATCGCAGTTTATACTCGCCTTGAGACGAGCACCCACATAATATGGGTATCGTTTTCGAATAACTCGCATACGTAGATTACGAAAAAGATGTCCATTTCCAAATCAAAGATGGCTGACATTTTTTAATCGCAAAATTTTCTCATGGCTATCGATTTCAAACAAAATAATCAAAGGTACGAAAAAGAAGTCTTAATAAAAAATTACTGTTACACATAACCGCCGCGAGCTGCTTGCAGCTCGCGCACACCTAACAACTAGAAAACTACATTTTTGACCTTTTTTTTCGGGTGGAGCATCGCGGCGAGCGAAGCGAGCCGCAATGCGACCAAGGGGAACAGCACGGCGAGCGAAGCGAGCCGTGCTGTGACCCCCCAATGACCCCTCAAGACCCCGTCAACTATAACCCGGGGGAGCATTGCGGCGAGCGAAGCGAGACGCAATGCGACCAAGGGGAACAGCACGGCGAGCGAAGCGAGCCGTGCTGTGACCTCCCGTTGACCCCCCAAGACCCCTCACCCTTAACCCAGGTTAGCATTGTGGCGAGCGAAGCGAGCGGCAATGCGATCGAATTGCGACCATCGTCACACAGCAAGGCGAGCGAAGCGAGCCGCGCTTCCTGACCTGATGCGACAGCTGTCGCACAGCAAGGCGAGCGAAGCGAGCCTTGCTGTGTGGCAGCAGGAGCAGAGTCGTGCGTCAATGTGACCACCGCCATACAGCAAGGCGAGCGAAGCGAGCCGCGCTTCCTGACCTGATGCGACAGCTGTCGCACAGCAAGGCGAGCGAAGCGAGCCTTGCTGTGTGGCAGCAGGAGCACAGTCGTGCGTCAATGCGACCATCGCCATACAGCAAGGCGAGCGAAGCGAGCCGCGCTGTGTGATGGCACACCCACTAATATAGATATCGTTTTCGATCAACTCGCATACGTAGACTATGAAAAAAATTTCCATTTCCAAATTCAAAATGGCTGACATCTCTATATCGCAGTTTATACTCGCTTTGAGACGGGCACCCACATAATATGGGTATCGTTTTCGAAAACTCGCATACGTAGATTACGAAAACGATCTCCATTTCCAAATCCAAGATGGCTGACATTTTTTCATCGCAAAATTTTCTCATGGCTATCGATTTCAAACAAAATAATCAAAGGTACGAAAAGAAAGTCTTAATAAAAAATAACTGTTACACATAACCGCCGCGAGCTGCTTGCAGCTCGCGCACACCTAACAACTAGTTATAATATATAAAGCTGGATTACCACTCACTGACTGACTTATTGACATAATTGTTCGCCTTGATGGTGGATGGGAAGGTATGTTTTTTTTTACGGAGTTTTTTTTTTTATAGGGGAGGTAAAAGTCTCCTAGGGAAAATTCCGACTTTTTGAGATTTGCCCCCCCAAGACCCCCCCCTCAGGGGGGGCTCCTACGTGGAGCAATATTTCTTAATTTTTTTATGGGGGTTGTATAGAGGGGGACAAGTGATTTTGATTGCATAGAAAATTTCGCCCCCCCCCCTGCCCCCCGGACCCCCCTTTTGAGTGTGCTACCGGATGCGTCGCGATAGAGGGGTTCTGATTGCGGGGTCGTATAGAGGGTTTCTCTTCGTTTTGGAAAAAAAAAAATTGGAACCCCCCCTTTGACCCCCTTTTTTGCCCCCCCTTTCCATCTCCAAAACGGATAGGTTTGGAAGAATTTTTTTTTCACAGTCATGTAGAGGAGGGTAAATGGTTTTGAATGACAAAAAAAACTTGCCCCCTTTTGCCCCCCAGACCCCCTTTTTTTAGGAAAAACCGAAAATTGGCCAATTTTTAACCTATTTATTTCGTGCAGCATCGCGGCGAGCGAAGCGAGCCGCGATGCGACCGCGGGGAACAGCACGGCGAGCGAAGCGAGCCGTGCTCTGACCCCCCCGACGACCCCCAAGACCCCCTCACACTTAACCCAGGGGAGCATTGCGGCGAGCGAAGCGAGCCGCAATGCGACCAAGGGGAAGGGCACGGCGAGCGAAGCGAGCCGTGCCGTGACCCCCCCACGCCCCCAGCCCCCCTGTACCCCTTCCCTCAACCAAAAAATCTGATATGGGTATCGTTTTCGAGTAACTTGAACTCGTAGATTACGAGAAAGATGTCCATTTTCAAATCCAAGATGGCTGACATTTTTTCATCGCAAAATTTTCTCATGGCTATCGATTTCAAACAAAATAATACAAGGTGTAGGTTACGACAAGGGGAATACAATGAAAAAAAACTCAATACCTATACACAACCCTCGCGAGCTGCTTGCAGCTCGCGCACATCTAACAACTAGTTTCCACTATAATATTGTATTATTTGTATTTGAATAGTATTTATCTAGGTTCCTAAATCGATTTTTTTTCAAAAAAACTTACCTAAAATTAAATGAAAGCCAATCACATTCTGCACATTTTTATGCGAAAATGGACAAGTTTTCTTGCTATTTGTTTCGTATTAAAAACATCAGTATCTTACGTTTTATTTATTAAGGAACATAGCTTATATTGTCTAGTTACAGAATAACAATACTTTGTGAAGAATTCAAAAAGTTTTCACTCATAATTTTTGGTATTACGGAACAAACCAAATTTTGAACGGCTAATATTGCTATAGTGCTCGCATGAGGCGCGGCGCAAGGGTTAAACAGGGACAGCGATATTCGGAGCGATTTTTGCAAGCGAGGGTCGCCAGACCCTTAAACTAACATAAAGCTGCAAACCACTGCGTCTCCGGTCCATTACGGGCAAGGCGGCGCCGCCGAGCAGCTGCCCATCAAATCCCCGCCTAGGCCATCCGCTAAATCAGAACAAAGCTCCCGAAATAACGAATGAGTGACAGGCCTGGATAATCCTCATGTAGTGAGAGTTCGTGGCTTGTCGGGATATTTATACAGAATCTTTATTTAGAGAGGTGGATTTACTACTGTGGAAGGAAATTTTCTTATCAGTTGCTCGTTCGAGTTTTGCAGTGCGGTTGGTTTTGGCCATTCATTTTTCATATTTTACGCGTCCTTTTTTTACCGAGTTCAAAAACGAAGGAAATTGCTCTGTTATATGTCTGTTTTTAATTTTTTAATGTATGTTCAGCGAATTCTCCGTGGATTGTGAGCTGATTTGATGTTTTTTTTGGGTTTGTGTAGATAATGAACCCGAAGTTTTCCTATAAATATATTATTTTCAATGGCTATTTAACCCGCATAATTGTATTAATAATAATTAATAATGCTGGACAATTCACACAGATTCGTGATTGTTTATCAAAACAATCACGAATCTTAAATTTTGTACGTTTTCTGAAACTAAATACTTTTTCCGCTACTGTATATATTCGATTTTCTTTATCTGTATGTAAAATAAATAAATAAAATAAAATAAATAATGCTGGACAATTCACACAGCATTATCTATCTAGTCCCATGGTAAGCAGAGCTTGTGTTATGGGTACTAGATAACTGATATATATAATACAATACATTACATAGATAGATGTTTTTTTTATTATACATAGAAAACAACCAGAACACCCGAAACAAATATCTGCAGATCGTACACACAATTGTTCCGAGGCGGGAATCGAACCCGCAACCACCTGCGTCGCAGGCTGGCCTTCGCCCACCGCTCCACATCGGTCGTCAATTTAATATAATAATGTATCTTCACATTGCATAAAATGAAGTCGCTTCCGCTCTCTGTTCGCTTAGATCTTTTAACTACTCAACTGATTTTAATGCAGTTTTCACCAATATATAGAAAGATTCAAGGGGAAGGGTTATAAACTATTTGACAGATTTATTTCGACGCGGGCGAAGCCGCGGGACGCAGCTGGTATTAATATAAATTAATGATTATTTATTACTTCTCCAGTAGTCTCTATTCTGAGATCTCGCTTGCTATCGAGTTAGCGATTCCTCGTCATCATCCACCGTTCTATAAATCGGCCGAATGGTCTACGCCCCGATGGTTCCCCCCATGCACCTTCTTCACACCCATAGTTACATTTGTGACTGTAAAATAATTAAAACCGGAACACTTGACACAGATACTCGACGTGCGTGCTATAAAAAGAGCTGTAAAAATACAATCGGCTACCATTATTTCGGGCGGCCCTTCTAGTGTTATTTCTGTATTCGTCAAGCTCTGTGGGAAAGAGAGCTTAGTGGAAATTATAATTGGGAAGCGACTGTGTTTTTATCAAAGGCTAGGAACGTCGTCGATTGATGGCTTTAGGTTTTTTACCTAGACCCATCTAGGAATATATCGAATGATTTATGTGCAACTAGCTGCGCCCCGCGGTTTCATCCGCGTGGAGATAGATATTTTGGATAATATACAATATATCTTTATTAATATCTATGTGTTATTCTGACATGTAAGCTAGATTATTGTGAAGTTTCATCAAAATCCATTCAGTAGTTTTTGCGTTAAAGAGCAACAAACATCCTCACAAACTTTCGCGTTTATAATATTATATTATTATAGTAGGACTAGTTTCTGCCCGCGGCTTTGCACATGTTTTATCCAATGGGAACTGAATTATGATATTAAAATTAGCCTATGTTTTATTCCAAGCCTAGAACTACCTGATTGCAAATTTCAGCCAAATTCTGTCACTATTTTTAACGTGAGAGCTTCCAAACGTCAACAACATTTTTATAGACGCCAAACTTTATTATATTTGCTTATATTTATGTTTTTTATTTCAGGTAAGCATTTTCTTCATTGCGCTACAGAACCAATCCGCTCCCCACACTGGAACTTACACTTTCCAGCACTATTGGAAGAAACATGTGCTCTGCAAATAGGTATATATATTAGAAGAGAAGTATGTATATAATAAATAATAATAAATAATGCTGGACAATTCACACAGCAATTTCTGGCCCCATGGTAAGCAGAGCTTGTGTTATGGGTACCTACTAGATAACTGATATACATAATACAATACATTACATAGATAGATATTTTTTATTATATATAGAAAACGACCAGAACACCCGGAACAAATATCTGCAGATCGTACACACAATTGTTCCGAGGCGGGAATCGAACCCGCAAGCTCCTGCGTCGCAAGCGGACCTTCGCCCACCGCGCCACATCGGTCGTCGTAAATGAAACATTAACTAAAAGTACAAAACCAAAAGTAAATAACAATGTAATTTTTTTTTCTCCATGTATTTGCCCATCCCTATCTCAAAATCCGTGCGTATTGCTTTTATTTATCTAGTTTTGGCGACGTTTCAGCACATTTGCGTTACTGCAGTCATCCCGTGGCCTGTAAAACTGCTGAAGCGTCGAGAAAAATAGGTAAATGAACGCGATAAATACCTTAAGAGCGTGCCATACCTCAGCCAAAGTTCGAATTTCGCTTCAGTTCAGAGCAGAATGACAAGATATGATTTTCTTGTGAGTGAGAAGCACAGAGCGATAGACGTGCTCCGTATTTTTTATCGACGTAAGCGCCAAAACTGCCTAATGCCTAATTAAAAGTTATTTACACAACTAATCTAAAAATTAAAAAGACGAAAACGAAGAAATTCTACTACGTTTCTCGACAAAACAAAAATCCAACAAAAAAATTAGGTGGTTCCTGAGATAAATAGCAAAATGTGTGCAAAATAGTATTTTTCAAAAAATAAAAGTATCGAGAAAATTTTCACCAATCGTGTTTTCGAAAAGACGGAATCCAAGATAAAAGTTCGAATTATCATTTGCCTAAATATGAAGGTGGTAGCTTTCACAGATTCTGAGATAAATAACGATTTCTAACTATAAAATTACATAAGGTACACTCTTAAACAATAAAAAAAAAATACGCCTTCCTACATCCGCTAAAACAAATTTGTTTTAGCGGATGTAGAAGGCGTATGTTTTACGCCTGTTTATGTATAAAGAAGCAAGGGCGTTCAGCAAAAAAATTATACACCTGAAATAACAGCTGAAAGTATATAGAGGAATACACAGAAATATTAAATAATTCAAATTAATAATATATGGAGTTTCATTGAACAATAACAATGGGCGTGTTTGCTCAGATGTTACTGAATTTTTTTCAATTCCTTATTGTTTGAATATAAATACTAACTACTGCGTTATTAAGACAGCTATTTTATTTATAGCCAATGCGATCTTAATCGTAGACATCCTCGTGTTTATTCTCGTTATTTATGAGTATTATTTCTTTGATTAAAATAAGTACGAAGGATGATGTAATAAGAATATAATCAAAAACATAAATGTGAAATCTAGCTAGGTTCGTTGAGATAGTGGCTTCACCTATATAGTAATAATAATAATAATAATTATCCATCACAATAACCTGGTTTTATTTCTTTCATTTTTCTTTGCAATAGTCTCTACACCTGGTGGATACCATCTTTGGATGTATCATATTGTGCACCCGAGGATAATACCCGCTATGTGTAGCCATCGCCTTTAGATTAACTTCTCAAAGGGCCTCTGTGCTGTTGGCTTCGGCCCCACGCAAGCCTTCCAAAGGACCGGGTCACTTTATGGCCCGAGATCATGGTAAATGAGATACATAATAATAACATTTTTCTTTGCAATAGTCTCTACACCTGGCGGATACCATCTTTGGGTGTATCATATTGTGCACCCGAGGATGATACCCGCTATGTGTAGCCATCGCCTTTAGATTAACTTCTCAAAGGGCCTCTGTGCTGTTGGCTTCGGCCCCACGCAAGCCTTCCAAAGGACCCGGTCACTTTATGGCCCGAGATCATGGTAAATGAGAGACATAATAATAATAAAAAGTATTTATTTTCGAAAAATGGTTTCTAAAGGTTAACAGAGTACTTATCTAAAACTAATTACGATTATCTCTATAAAATTTAAGTTTACCTTTAGGTAAAGTACTCTACCCTAAAACCTTAGTGCTGAAAATGCATCGACTCCTCGCTCTAACTAAGTAAAACTTGTGTTTAGACGCGAGGGCTACTCTGCCTCACAGACACCGGGAGTGCGACTAAAGTACAATGGTAGGTATAGTTGATACATAGATTATGTTGAACAATTGAAAGAAAAACAAAACTATAATAGTAGACTACTAACTAAATAGTAGATACTGATAGTAGATAGCTGATAGTCCAGCAGCCACCGCCTGTTTTTTTCAGTGATTAATAACAGGCTGAATCTTCGTGAGTTCGTTCGGTTCGACGAGACACCCAAGTTTTTCCTGTGTACAAATTCTGAAAGAGGTAGGTAATGAACTGCGCAGATGTAAAACATGTCGATTTGGTTGATGTCGAAATTGTCTGACTAACAGTATTTTTTTTATTGAAATTTTAAGATAATATGATAATAAACTCGGAAAAAACAGGCGGTGGCTGCTGGACTATGAGATCTTTTAGAAAGAGGTGACAAGTTTGATAGTAGTTTCTAATATTATTTGTTTTAGTGTCTTGGCAAGTTTATATCCACAACATTTGTTTTAATGTTTTGGACTAATATGTACCTTATTACGGTTCTATAGAATAGGCAAATGAAACGTTAGTGCTTTGTAAATTAATATAACTTTGTAAGATATAGGTAAAAATCAAGCCCAAACTCAATTTCAACAAAATATACCTAACTCTGGTCTTAGTAGTTTTTTAATTATTTTATTTGTTCCTAATTTGTTATCTTTATTATTATTAGTTCTTAAGTTGTATTATTTTTGTATTTGAAACACAAATAAACAATTTCTATTTCTATTTCTATTTCTATAGATACGCAATATGATTTAACCCCAAAGGCATTAAATAAGGTCTGAATCGCATGATATTCAAATAATTATATCAAAATATATATTTACAAGAGTTTTCTGGTCATTATTGTCCAGCATTATTTACTTTGGTTTCTTTTTCACTTCTTCCACTAGTGGACAAAAATTGAAGTGAATAGTAAAATAATTTCATTTGATAATAATTTATATATAAAATATGACTTGTCTAAGTCCTTATTTTGTAAGCCTAAAGAAATAAATGATATTGAATTTTGATTTAAATTTGTTTATATACATTGTTAAAGATCAATAAACCTAATTTAGCAGATTTTGACCCCAATTTTAGCACATAGGTACGTACTCTCACCACGACCGTTTTACAGTCCTTATGGCATGAATTCATGATAGCTGACAAGCGACATAGATGTCAGTATACATTTTTTTTTAATCACCAAGTTATGGTCGTCTGCCGCTTATTATACCCCTAAAACGCTTTTAACCCCTATTATTCCTGTTTTTAATTAAAAACATTGGTCGGGTTTCATTTGAGTTGTTCGAGGTTCATCCCCCGGCGAGAATTAATGTTAATAAACAAAAAAGTTTCATTCCGGTTCGGCAAACATTGCGCTTGGGATTATTCTCTGCTAATTTTTAACAGGTTCCGAAGGAAGTTTGATGAAAAAATAATTGACAGTGCGATTCTCCTACGGAAGCGAAAATTTTGATTAACACTTTCATTATCCCACAGCTAGACTACATAAGATAAGTGCATCTTTTAAAGGGCAATTTATACGCTTCTACAACAAAACTCCAAGTGAGTTGCAAAAATTATCAATAAATAAATTAAAAAAAAATGTGAAGCATATTCTTTGTTAAAAGGCTTATTACAAAATATCAGATTATCTAGAAGATAAAAAAGCTTGAAACGAGTTTTGCTCCAACTCAAAATCTAACAAATTACAGATAAGCAAATCATATGTACTAGACACATAAGTTATGAACATACTAGTGGTTTCTTCTCACTTCTTCCACTGGTGGACAAAAAATTGAAGTGAACATCAATATAATAATGAATAGTATAAAATATGACTTGTCTAAGTGCTTATTTGTAAGCCTAAAGAAATAAACTTTCATTTCATTTCATTTCATTTCATTTCATTACCTATCATTAATTTAATCTTTTGTCTATTTTAATGATTTATGCACGTGTACCCACTTTGTCTCCCTGTCCCGATAAGGTTTGCTGGAAGAGAACTCTTTTTAGGGTTAAGTTAGCCTTTGTAATAATTTTCTAGAATAATGTTTTGTATACCTATGTTTTATCGTGCAAGAATAATAAACAATAATAATAATAATATGACGCAGAAGCACGTGTTCCCGCTCCTTTAGCCGTGGCACACTGGTTTGGGTTGAGTCTGGGCAGTGAATGGATTAAGATAGTCCAGATTCCAGAAATCGTGTGAAACATATTGACCATCTTCTTCGTCTGGGTAATGAATGGGTTAAGATAGTCCAGCAATCGGGTCAGACATATTGGCCGTCTTCCTCTTTATGGGTTAAAATAACCCTTGACTGATTAGATTATCCTTGGAAAGAGAAATTTAACATTTTTAAAGACCTGTAATGGTAATTTGTTACACATTATTTAAGTAACACTGAATAGATTTTTAAGCACATGAGGATTAAGTAAGTGTAACTTTAGCAACAAGTTTACGGACGTGATGAACTTGAAAAAAAAACAATAACTTCCGAATAGATGACGTAACAGTGGTTCAGTTATCAATGTATGGTGCCCAGTGGGCGCATAGTTGTTACATCTCACTCTCTGCCCGTTTCATCTTCTCGTTGTATATTTTTTATTTGTCCACAATCTCACGATATCTGACGATGTGGCCAACTATCTATCATGTAGGTTTAGAGACATATACACTATAAGACGTCTATACGATACCCAGACAGTATAATGCTTGGATTTGCACTACCTACAATAACTTCCATGTCAAACAGAAATTGTGATTCCTATTGCTTCACCATGACTTTATCAAAACACTATCAGCTAGTTAATCGTAATAAACTGCGTTCCCACCGATTGTTCGAGACGGATTTGACATTGCATTATTTTGTTAACATTTCCTTTTATAACACGCGATAGTCCTATTAAGAAGGTCTATAGTCGCTTTTTGCTTAAGTCGTGAGCTTTAATATTTAAAGTAAATTGTCTACTGAAGCGTCACCCCCTTATTCATAATAGGTTGATAGCTTACAACAGTTGCTAAGCAGTGTTTTTTCTCACTCTGACTTATGTATTTATTGATATAAGTCAGAGTGAGAAATGTATAGTCAGTACGCCTTTGTTTCACACCAATCTCACCTGATGGAAAGTGAGATATGGCCGACGATATATCAATCGCTCACAACACACACATATTTATAGAAGACACATATTTACTCTTGTCTGGAAGAGACCCAGGATGCGTTTAATTCTCACCTTGTCTAAACTAAATTTACTGAAATTTCTCAACTATAAGTAAATGATAATTGAACGTCTGTAGTTCATGTTATTTATTTTATTTTGCTTTATTCGGAAGACAAACAGTTTTACACACTTAACAGAATACTTAAATAAAAACTTATAACCATTTATGTGTCCTCGCATATAGTAAATTATTAATTATAAATAATTATTCTGTCGACTTACTTGACTTACCTCTGTAAAGACACGGTGTTTTGTATAAAATACGCAAATACAAAATGTTGGTTTATTTTGTGTTTACAATTCCAAGTAAAGCATTGACGCTTCAGTGTACGGTGTTCTTAATAATTTATTATTTTTATGACTGCTCATTGTGCCTCATTCTTGGTCGGTAATCTTGATCAACATGGTGTGATTTGTGATTTTACAACCTTCAACGAGCGATAAATCGAAAATATGGTGTTAAAGTATTGGAAAAGCTGCGCATTTAAATATTATTATTATTAATGCTGGACAATTCACACAGCATTATCTAGCCCCATGGTAAGCAGAGCTTGTGTTATGGGTACTAGATAACTCATATACATAATACAATACATTACATAGATAGATATTTTTTATTATACATAGAAAACGACCAGAACACCCGGAACAAATATCTGCAGATCGTGCACACAATTGTTCCGAGGCGGGAATCGAACCCGCAACCTCCTGCGTCGCAGGCTTCGTCCACCGCGCCACATCGGTCGCATTTAGTTGTTCTTAAGCCAGTGCACAGGTAATGTGAACTTTAACTCCATAGATACAAAATATATCTTATCCGCCTCCGCGCAGTCTTCAGTTTTTTAGTGTTGTTTCGCTGAAATAAATCACAGATTTTTTATCTCTTTTTTCTTACCACAACAAACAATATTCCATTTTATTCTATTATACAGGAGAGACAATAAAATCACATATATTTTCTAAAATATTCTTTACCGCCCCTCGGGGAGCAACAAAACTGAAGCGCGTTTCGCGAAATTATTTTTTTATCCCCCGAATGGAAATGTTTTTCATAAAATTATGTTTTTATTTATCCTGTTTCATGATTAAATTGGAATTCTAATTTATGCTTGGAAGCTGCAATTTTTCGTAAATTTTGTTAATCAAATCGAAATACAAGAAAATACACGTAGGTACCTTTACATCTACTAAGATTTCCTTCAAAGACAATTTCCAAAACGTCATTTTCAGTCAAAATATGTTACATTGCGTAATTAAAATGACATTAAAAAAGCCAAAAATATCATATTTAGAATTAACAATACATAATAATAAATTATATATCACTTGCTGTAGAACGTTTGCTCAATAAGCCAACGTTTTATTTTATTTTGTAGTCTATGTCATGTTTTTTAGTTATGCCGCCTCGGAACAAATGTGTGTACGATCTGCAGATATTTGTTTCGGGTGTTCTGGTCGTTTTCTATGTATAATAAAAAATATCTATCTATGTAATGTATTGTATTATGTATATCAGTTATCTAGTACCCATAACACAAGCATAATGCAATAATGCTGTGTGAATTGTCCAGCATTATTTATTTATTTATTTATTATTATTTATTTATTTATGCTTATGAGTGTAAAATACCCTGCTCTGTATTTCTCTAGAACCAGCATAGTTTTCAATCTAAATTTCTAAACAAGGCACTTACATTTGTAAATCCTCGTAGAAATGCTAATTGTTTTAAAGCTTTAAATCTTCAAAGGGAAATTTATTGATCCAAACGACTTGATCCAATCCAAATTTAGAAACGTTTTAGTTTTGCATCGAGTCTGACATAACCTAAGACTATTTGAAATAACTTATGGTTGGTTATTATGTCACATATGACTTCATCATCATCAGCCTATGATAGTCCACTGCGGGACATAGGCCTCCGCCAATGAGCGCCATAGCGCCCTGTCTTCAGCTTGACGCATCCAGCATATACCTGCAGTCTTTCGCAGGTCGTCATCCCACCTGGTCGGAGGGCGTCCTACACTACGTTTACCGAGTCGTGGTCTCCACTCAAGAACACGTTTGCCCCAGCGCGGGGTGGCCGTCGGTTCTTCGCGAGACATGGCTGCTAATTGCTATGTCGATAACTTTGGTTCTCTGTCGGATGTATTCGTTACGAATCTTATCCTTCAGAGAAACTCCGAGCATAGCACTTTCCATAACTCGATGAGCATATGTCTTCACGGATGTTAATCTATTTTAACGAGACTTGGTTATTATTTTCAGTTATTATTATTCAGCTTCGAAACTTCTAGGTACAAAATCATTTTACACAAGCCTGCTTACTTCGGGGCTAAATGATGCTGTGTGAATTATCCAGCAATATCCATCTCTATCTATCCGACGAATCAGGATTCAAGGCCTAGTCTATAAATAAAAACAAGTCTGAATAATAAAAAAAATGTGTAAATCGAATCATTCCGAACAAACAAACCATGCTAACAAGTCATACATACTTCTGTCTCGAATAATCAATTTCTCCTAGAACGCCGTACGTACTTTTTATTAGCTCTACAATGTCCGAGATTCGCCTAAGCAAAGTGCACGAGTGCTGAAGAATGGTTTATGATTATGACTGACCGGAATAAAATTGGGTTCATGTTTGCTGGCACAATAATATCTCATCATCATCATCATCAGCCTATATCAGTCCACTGCTGGACATAGGCCTCCCCCGATGAGCGCCATTGCGCCCTGTCTTCAGCTTGCCGCATCCAGCATCTACCTGCAGTCTTTCGCAAGTCGTCATCCCACCTGGTCGGAGGGCGTCCTACACTACGTTTACCGAGTCGTGGTCTCCACTCAAGAACACGTTTGCCCCAGCGGCCGTCGGTTCTTCGCGAAATATGGCCGGCCCACTGCCACTTCAGCTTGCTAATTCTTTGAGCTATGTCGATAACCTTGGTTCTCTGTCGGATGTATTCGTTGCGAATCCTATCCTTCAGAGATCCTTCAATAATATCTAAAAGTTTTTTTTTTTTTTTTTCAAATTTACAAGGCAGCCTTAAAGATAATTATAGTTATTTATACCACTGAATTAATTTAATTTTGAATTAATATAGTACAAAAACATTATATGGGTATACATACATTATGGACTGTAACTCTTAGTACGTAGTGTAACGGGTCCGCCGAATAACATTTTTTTTTTTAATGCTCTAAAAAAAACTACTGAATATTTTCAGAAATTTCTTTTTTTATTTGAAAGTACAATCCTTCCGGTTAATAATGGAAAATAATTTCATTCAAATGGCTGCCTCGGCTGGCCTGCAGTAGCCTAAATGAAATGAAATGAAATGAAATGAAATGAAATGAAATGAAATGAAATGAAATGAAATGAAATGAAATGAAATGAAATGAAATGAAATGAAATGAAATGAAATGAAATGAAATGAAATAAATGAAATGAAAATATATTTATTCTGATAGAGCAAAAAAACTTAATTATCTAACTATAGTAAAGGAATACAGCACACGACTTAAAAAGACTTAAAAGGCCTACACGATCGGTCCAATTTTTAAGCACATTATCGATTGTTTGCAGCTGTGCATCAATGGCTTCACGAATATTGTCCTTTAAAGCGTCAATTGTGACGACCGATGTGGCGCGGTGGGCGAAGGTCCGCCTGCGACGCAGGAGGTTGCGGGTTCGATTCCCGCCTCGGAACAAATGTGTGTACGATCTGCAGATATTTGTTTCGGGTGTTCTGGTTGTTTTCTATGTATAATAAAAAAATATCTATCTATTTAATGTATTGTATTATGTATATCAGTTATCTAGTACCATAAGCTCTGCTTACCATTGGGCTAGATAATGTTGTGTGAATTGTCCAGCATTATTTATTATTTATTTTATTTATTTATTTAATTGTCTCTGGCTTGTCGGCGTAACACTTATCTTTGACGGCACCCCACAAATAATAGTCAAACGGTGTCAAATCGCAGCTCCGAGGTGGCCAAACGACATCAGCTCTGCGGCTGGTAATGCGATCTTCAAAAACAGGGCGCAAAACCTCGAGTGTAGCTTCGGCTGTGTGGCACGTGGCGCCGTCCTGTTGAAACCAAATGTTGCCAATATCCTCCTCTTCAATTTTTGTCTTCACTTTTTTTCACAAGATAACGAACATACGGAGCTGACAGTGCTTCTCTTCTTCCAAAATCTGTACGCAATTTTCGCACACATTCTGCAACATTACCATGATTTTCAAAGTAATGTCGCAATATTTCCCAGCGTTGTTAAAGCGTATACACAACCATATTCGTTCAGCGGAAGGATAAAACTAATTATCTGTCAAATCAGACATGAGCTAAGTGTTACCATTCACGAAATAAGCACTAGTTGAAAAAAAAAGTTTTTTGGCCGACCCTTTACTATGTGTAGCATGTCTCGTTCCTTCTGTGCTAGTTATAAAACTATTATCTATGATACTAATGATATGATGATATGATTGAAGACTCAGTGGCAGAGTTTTAGGGCATAATTCTCTTAACACTTTGAGTGCTGAAAACGCACGGTATGAGTTTTTTACAAGTGACTAATATGCGTAAATCCACACTAGTGCAGCGGCTGAGAAAATTCAGATCTGTCTGACTCAGCACAGCCGTAATATTTTTCGAACGAAACGCATGTGCGGCGCAATACAACCGCTGTGTAGAGCGGCAGCACAATTTTTTTAGGTAAAAAAAAAGATCGCAGTCGTCGAATAAAAACCGCAGTCAAAGTGTTAACATAATTCTGTTTCTCTCTTAATTGTCTTATCAATACCCTCACTCCCATACCCCGATGAGAGCGCGCATGGTTGCCATGGCAATCTAGATTTATCATACCGCACGGAAACTTTCCATGGATTGCCTCCCGTGGTTGCCTAATGGACGCTCCAATTAGGCGTTCTATTTCAGTGAAACTGTAGATGCTGTAGATTCGAATCACAGTTGTCGATGTTTTGTAAACGGTGTCATAACTTAGTTTTATTTAGTAAATAGTGTCATGCTTACGAAAGGGAAATAGAAAACGAAGGAAATGAAAATTTAGGTCAAAAATCATAAGTATTGATACAACGGGTGTTTATCGCGTTTAATTATGTGTTAGATAGATAGATAATTCTTTATTGCACACTGAGTATAAAATGACAATGTAAAATAAAAACTAAAAAAAACTAGATACAATTGGCGGTCTTATCGCTCAAGAGCGATCTCTACCAGACAACCATGGATGGATAGGATGTGTTCAGATCGCGTAAAACTAAAAATATTGAGGTCAAAAAGTTCATTACTGAATATGGTTTGATTTAGATTTATTTGTAAAACCATTTCGTGATAATACCTACCATTAAAATTGTGATATATATTTTTTTTTCTTTTTTTGACCCGACACATTACAATTTTAAAAACACAAAGGATAACTAAGAACTAGGCATAAACTTAATTACTAAAATAATAGAGGTCAAACAGTTATATACTTAAAAATACAAAACAAAGAAAAAACAAAATACCCCCAAATTATTTTAGAGCTCAAAAATTAATGATTAAAAATAAAAAACTAGGTACCCAACTAATAACCTCCACAACCTGCCTGGCGAAACATTTGGTGTCGAGTCAAAAAGGTGTCAACTCAGCATGTTGCTGGGTAGATAAATATAGATACTACTCCTACTCAGCGCTGGTATTATGTTGTTGTGTATTTGTGATTGGTTTTTCGTGATTATGATCGGATAGGAATTATTAATTAAGTATTTTCAGTGTTTTCTGTTTTAGATTTATTTCGGGCTGTTATAAATAAATTACACTTGGTCAACTTTATATTTGGATTTAAAAAAAATTGTCGGCGTAAAATGAAATATTGAATTATTAGTCTTAATGTCGCGCTCATACTTAATGCAAATTTAAGACTTATATGGTTTTCTCATGGATGCAGATTTTTTTGATTGTCAGAACTGGGTCAAATTGAAATGGGACCATACGGGAAGCAATAGCTTTCAAATAAAAATCATTAAAATCGGTTCACCCAGTCGAAAGTTCTGAGGTAACAAACATTTTAAAAAAGTACAGTCGAATTGAGTACCTCCTTTTTTAAAGTCGGTTAAAAAGCACTTGATGCTTTAAAATGCCCAGCGTTATCTATACTAATATTATACAGAGTAAGTAAAGGTATGATTTTGTTTGTTTGTAATGAATAGGCTCCGAAACTACTGGACCGATTTGAAAAATTCTTTCACTGTTGGGAAGCTACACTATCCCCGGTGAACATAGGCTATATTATATTTTCAAAAAAGTTAGAGATCCGTACTAAAACCGTGCGAAGCCGGGAAGGTCCGCTAGTTATTACATAAAAGTGTAAGTAGTTGATTCTTGGTTGCCGTCGACAGTACATTGGCACTTAACAATAGGGAAGCTATTGTGTCCCTGAAGGTATCCAGGATTCCAGACACAATGGATTTTCTATTGTTATGTCCTACGCTTATATAAATAATTTTTATGTAACGTATAATTGGGACCTCTGGCTGGATTATCTGAGGGCAAATTAATTTTAATATTATTATTCGCTGAAGTTAGTTCGCCTTAGTTATTTTAATCCTGTTGACATTCGGCCGTGTTATACGTGTTCTTGAGTAGAGACCACGACTCATTAAACGTAGTGTAGTACGCCCTACGACCAGGTGGGATGACGACCTGCGAAAAACTGCAGGTAGATGTTGGATGCGGCAAGCTGAAGACGGGCGCTATGGCGCTCATTGGGGAGGCCTATGTCCAGCAGTGGACTGCTATAAGCTGATGATGATGACAATCGTATCACTGATTTGTACGAACAATTTCTTAAACCCATATCTAATATATATAAATGTTTTCAAGTTTAGTTTCCATACAAGTCGCACGCCGCATTTGCAAATGGCTCTACCGATTTTGATGAGTTCTGGCTATACTTATTTTTTATATTATTTTGGAGATACTTTATCCAATTGTTATGTATTATCTATAAAAGGTTGCGTGTTAAATTGCGGGTTGAATCTAATATCGCATACTATACCTACCAAATCTATAAAAAAAAAACATAACATTCTTACGCACTCAGGTAAAAATATCACAAGCTCATCGTAATATTTTGAAACGCTCGCACAATCTGCCACTCAATCATTCATTCGTAACATAACCCGGTTAGGGTAACGTTCAATGTCGCCGGTTACGCTACCTTACGACATGCGCAGGCGCAGGCAACCGCCGCGCCGCGATGCGCATTTCTCTCGACCACTTTCACTTGTATGCTAACTATGCTAAGCTGGTATACAAGTTCACTGGAAGTGGCTTTTCATTAGCGGATGCAATTGACTGTTTATATATGACTAGATATTTGTATGTTGTGTTTGTGAATGTAATTATGACAAAGTCTGCAGCCGACTTCAAAAAAGGAGGATTAAAATAATTTCTTTTATTTATCACTCTTATCCATAATTTGAATTATTTAAAAGAGTTCGCTTTATTTATAAAAGCGTGGTTTTTATGTAGTTTTTTAATCTATAATTTTTTTTCTATTTTTTAGTTTAATCTTATCAAGTTATTGTATTGTCATCGGTTATTAATAAGTTTACTAAGTTTAAATGAAATCTGACCGTTCAAAGTGGGTCAGAATCGAGTCCAAAGGAGTCGGTTACAAACAAACAAACATACATACAGGTGAAGCTAATAAAAGCGTGATAAAAAGGTACCTACTCTACTGAATCGGGTGTGCCCGTTAGGATAGATGCACATGTTTGTAAAAATATAAATAAATAAAATAAACCAAAAAAACTAGGTTTAAGTTTGTACAGTGACGACTGTGTCCTTGAAGGCTCTTCCAGCCAAGCTAGACGCCAAGTGGACTGGTCAAGCGACTGGCCCACTCCGGCACGGGGTCAAGAGAAATGTGTCAAACGGCTCTACGGTTCGTGCTAGCGATGAGTTCATCATGACTGGTTTCATAACGATATTACGCGTCGTTGATAAGAGTGGTAATGATGATAAATGTTAGTTTTGTTTTGAAACTTGTTAGCACGTGAAAGGACGTATTTTTAACCGACTTCTAAAAAGGAGGAGGTTCGCAATTCGACGGGTTTTTTTTCGAGATGGGATGACAATATGTGACGCAGCAAACGAAGGTCCGCCTGTGACGTAGGAGATTGCGGATTCGATTCCCGCCTCGCGGTAAATGTTTTTACATGTCAATGTGTGACGCAGCAAACGAAGGTCCGCCTGTGACGTAGGAGATTGCGGATTCGATTCCCGCCTCGCGGAAAATGTTTTTACATGTCAATGTGTGACGCAGCAAACGAAGGTCCGCCTGTGACGTAGGAGATTGCGGATTCGATTCCCGCCTCGCGGTAAATATTTTTACGAGCTGCAGGTAATTGTTCTGGGTATAAGATAATAGAAGTATTTAATTAAATGTAATAGTTATCTCAAAAAGCCTTTATTTAACAACCTTATACAATCCACAAAGATAACTTAATGTCTTTAAGTCCTTATGTATTTATGCATGCTCTCTTTGAGGCTATTCTCCAACATTATTTCATTATATATATTTAGGTACATGTTTCTTTGAATAGCCGTACCTGTAATATCTTATAGTGTCCTTTTTACCCGAAAAAACCTCGTTGTTAAACTGGAAGTTAGAAATCATGTTGATTTCTTTAAGAATAATGCTCATTCCCAAACCAAATTCAATCAATTATAATTTTTTGTTAAAGTCTATTATTTAACTGCAAAATGAATGTAATGCGCGTTCCTTTAATGACCATAATGTAATTTGGATAACGAGCTTTTAAATATATTTAAACCAATAAACTAGCCTCTTCTAAAAGTACTAAAAAAACTGTCATCTCGTTAAGCACAAAAACGTCCAGACAAGCCCAACTAGAATTCAATTAAAACTGTTTAATGGAAAAAATGGCGGAGACCGGTCATCGATCCGGTTATTGCAAACGTACTTATTTATATATTTAACGCGAAACAGCATTATGCCATTTTTAATTTCATTAAAAACTAGGCGGCCGTAGCGTGAGACTAGGGCAGGTATTTCGCCCAAGCCACGAGATGTAGCGATTCAACCAATATAACTACATAGTAACTTAAGTCAATGTGACTTTTGAAGACAAAACTTATTTTAATACAGAAGTAAGTTTTTATCTTCAAAAGTTAAATCATAATATTTATAATTGTAACTTGAAGTATGTATTATACCTTGCGACTATACGACTTCATATTAAATTTATATTTTAGCAGAATTCGACTCCTGATATAATGTTTATTCTCACTAGAAAGAATCGCACATTTTCCGGACCTAGGAATACCCTTACCTATAAATTTGTTGCTTTAATACTCAACCAACTCATAAGTCCGCAGCTGAATATCCCTTCCAAAAGCGGGGTTTTGCCATAATCACCACGCTTAAGGGACCGGCGACCCTCGCTTGCAAAAATCGCTCCGAATATCGCTGTCCCTGTTTAACCCTTGCGCCGCGCTCCACGCGTGCGCGATAGCAATATTAGCCGTTCAAAATTTGGTTTGTTCCGTAATACCAAAAATTATGACTGAATTTTTTTTGTATTCTTCTCAAAGTATTGTTACTCTGTAACAAGACAATATAAGCTATGTTCCTTAATAAATAACACGTAGAAATTGATGTTTTTAATACGAAACAAATAGCAAAAAAACTTGTCCAGTTTCGCATAAAAATGTGCAAAATGCGATTGGCTTTCATTTAATTTTAGGCAAGTATTTTGAAAAAAAGCTATTTAGGAACCTAGATAAATACTATTTAAATACAAATAATACAATTTTATAGTGGAAATATGCTTGAATTGGAAAACATTTAGTTATTACGTTTGTATGAATAATTCATCCCTCCGGAGGCCTCTTAAGCGGATAGATTATCGCAGTGGAGGTTTCAAAAACAAACAGAATGAAGCCGTTTCTCCTGCTTGCATAGCTTCCTATCTTACGATATCCATTTGATTTGTTCCAATTGATTTGAATGATATTGATAAATTTATCTCTATAAAAACGCTAGTCTCTTCCAAATTGCACATCGTCTAGTTATTACCAAGTCGAACGTGATCAGGTTTGCAACACGAACATCTGTCCGTTTGTTTACGAACTTAAACTTCGTTAACTGGTCAGTCGGGATTTTCGATGTTCAGTGATCAGTTTAATGCTGAAATGCTGTCTTTGATATTATTAAATGTACCGTGGTGAGATCTTCGTCCACTACCTTCAAACAATTACCGGTGTTAAATGAATAAATAATAATAATACATAATGCTGGACAATTCACACAGCATTATCTAGCCCCATGGTATGCAGAACTTGTGTTTTGGGTACTAGAAAACTTTTAGTATACATAGAAAACGACCAGAACACCTGGAGCAAATATCTGCAGATCGTACACACAATTGTTCCGAGGCGGGAATCGAAGCGCAACCTGCGTCGCAGGCGGACCTTCGCCCACCGCGCCACATCGTTCGCCTGTGATGAATGTATGAATTTAATTTGTTATAAGACTGACACAGAACTTAATAATCTTGAACTAAGAGGAAACGTGTAAGTGTATAAGAGTGTAAGGTCCGTAACAAAATGGCTTTGCCTCAGCATGTATTGTGCTGCCCGCACCCAGTTCCGTACGACCTTTACCAAGGAGTGTGTTAGATCTTATTAGACAAAAATGTACCTGCTTTGATTCTTTACGCAGAAACCACTGAAAAAATCTGGAGAGAAGGCGTGATGATTCCCGATAGATCCGACTAACATAGGCTGCTGATGATGATGATGATGGTGACATTTTAGATTAATGCCTTTACCAATTTTTGATCGATAAATCTTTATCAATACGGCTAAAAGTAATTTAAAAAAGTAAAAGTACATATATTTATTGCATAATTACCATGTGCGAAGATAATTCCTAAAATAGTGTCAATGTAATTTGCCCTTTATAGGCTTGCAATTATTGATTTACATGTATTTCCCACAATTAATTTATAATAAAATAAAAAAGTATTAGTTTTTTCGTAATATGAGCCAAAGTTTTCAATCATTTGTATACATACAAGCTTCAGCCCGTGTCCTTCCACGTGTGCTGTAATGAAACTTGAACTAAGAGGAAACGTGTAAGTGTATAAGAGTGTAAGGTCAGTAACAAAATGGCTTTGCCTCAGCATGTATTGTGCTGCCCGCACCCAGTTCCGTACGACCTTACCCTACCAAGGAGTGTGTTAGATCTTATTAGGCAAAAATGTACCTGCTTTGATTCTTTACGCAGAAACCACTGAAAAAATCTGGAGAGAAGGCGTGATGATTCCCGATAGATCCGACTAACATAGGCTGCTGATGATGAAGATGGTGACATTTTAGACTAATGCCTTTACCAATTTTTGATCGATAAATCTTTATCAATACGGCTAAAAGTAATTTAAAAAAGTAAAAGTACATATATTTATTGCAAAATTACCATGTGAGAAGATAATTCCTAAAATAGTGTCAATGTAATTTGCCCTTTATAGGCTTGCAATTATTGATTTACATGTATTTCCCACAACTAATTTATAATAAAATAAAAAAGTATTAGTTTTTTCGTTATATGAGCCAAAGTTTTCAGCCATTTGTATACATACAAGCTTCAGCCCGTGTCCTTCCACGTGTGCTGTAATGAATCTTGAACTAAGAGGAAACGTGTAAGTGTATAAGAGTGTAAGGTCAGTAACAAAATGGCTTTGCCTCAGCATGTATTGTGCTGCCCGCACCCAGTTCCGTACGACCTTTACCAAGGAGTGTGTTAGATCTTATTATACAAAAATGTACCTGCTTTGATTCTTTACGCAGAAACCACTGAAAAAATCTGGAGAGAAGGCGTGATGATTCCCGATAGATCCGACTAACATAGGCTACTGATGATGATGATGATGGTGACATTTTAGACTAATGCCTTTACCAATTTTTGATCTATAAATCTTTATCAATACGGCTAAAAGTAATTTAAAAAAGTAAAAGTACATATATTTATTGCATAATTACCATGTGCGAAGATAATTCCTAAAATAGTGTCAATGTAATTTGCCCTTTATAGGCTTGCAATTATTGATTTACATGTATTTCCCACAACTAATTTATAATAAAATAAAAAAGTATTAGTTTTTTCGTAATATGAGCCAAAGTTTTCAGCCATTTGTATACATACAAGCTTCAGCCCGTGTCCTTCCACGTGTGCTGTAATGAATCTTGAACTAAGAGGAAACGTGTAAGTGTATAAGAGTGTAAGGTCAGTAACAAAATGGCTTTGCCTCAGCATGTATTGTGCTGCCCGCACCCAGTTCCGTACGACCTTTACCAAGGAGTGTGTTAGATCTTATTAGGCAAAAATGTACCTGCTTTGATTCTTTACGCAGAAACCACTGAAAAAATCTGGAGAGAAGGCGTGATGATTCCCGATAGATCCGACTAACATAGGCTGCTGATGATGATGATGATGGTGACATTTTAGACTAATGCCTTTACCAATTTATGATCGATAAATATTTATCAATACGGCTAAAAGTAATTTAAAAAAGTAAAAGTACATATATTTATTGCATAATTACCATGTGAGAAGATAATTCCTAAAATAGTGTCAATGTAATTTGCCCTTTATAGGCTTGCAATTATTGATTTACATGTATTTCCCACAACTAATTTATAATAAAATAAAAAAGTATTCGTTTTTTCGTAATATGAGCCAAAGTTTTCAGCCATTTGTATACAAGGTCAGTAACAAAATGGCTTTGCCTCAGCATGTATTGTGCTGCCCGCACCCAGTTCCGTACGACCTTTACCAAGGAGTGTGTTAGATCTTATTAGACAAAAATGTACCTGCTTTGATTCTTTACGCAGAAACCACTGAAAAAATCTGGAGAGAAGGCGTGATGATTCCCGATAGATCCGACTAACATAGTCTGCTGATGATGATGATGATGGTGACATTTTAGACCTTTACCAATTTTTGATCGATAAATCTTTATCAATACGGCTAAAAGTAATTTAAAAAAGTAAAAGTACATATATTTATTGCATAATTACCATGTGAGAAGATAATTCCTAAAATAGTGTCAATGTAATTTGCCCTTTATAGGCTTGCAATTATTGATTTACATGTATTTCCCACAACTAATTTATAATAAAATAAAAAAGTATTAGTTTTTTCGTAATATGAGCCAAAGTTTTCAGCCATTTGTATACATACAAGCTTCAGCCCGTGTCCTTCCACGTGTGCTGTAATGAATCTTGAACTAAGAGGAAACGTGTAAGTGTGAGGTCAGTAACAAAATGGCTTTGCCTCAGCATGTATTGTGCTGCCCGCATCCAGTTCCGTACGACCTTTACCAAGGAGTGTGTTAGATCTTATTAGGCAAAAATGTACCCATAATAATGTATGTGTGTAATGATGTGTCTTGTAGCTCCAGCTGTGATCAGATTTTATCTAAATTTATCTCTGTGGTACCTTCCTATTGTTATTTCTAGTTTATCTGTTAAGTTAGATTCTAATTTAAGTAGCTTGCAATGTATATAGTTTGTTTTTGATATTTCTGTATCTGTTTGTGTTTGTGATCTACCAACTCTTGAGTTAAGTTATATCTTTTCTCCATGCCTAGGTTGCCTGGGATAAATCGCTGTCAGCGATAAGGCCGCCTATTGTACTTTTTATGTGTTATATTTAGATATAAGGTGTTATTTTATAGTTTTAAGTGCAATAAAGTGTTAATTCATTCATTCATTCAATGTACCTGCTTTGATTCTTTACGCAGAAACCACTGAAAAAATCTGGAGAGAAGAAGGCGTGATGATTCCCGATAGATCCGACTAACATAGGCTGCTGATGATGAAGATAGTGATATTTTAGACTAATGCCTTTACCAATATTTGATCGATAAATCTTTATCAATACGGCTAAAATTAATTTAGCTATTTCGTCGAATGAAATGGAATACGTTTTCCCAACAAATCACTCCTTTTGTAATTCGCTTAGCCATTCTAAAAACGGGCTGATTATACGATCCGGCGGCGACATATGCATAATGTCTAAAACCACGTAATTAGAAGTAATTTGAACTTGAAAAATAAGTAGAACTAAGTCACCTTCAAGTAAAGGTTATTGCCCGAAAGCTATTGCTCTAAGCTGTTTAAAGAAGGTTGGCGGTTCATTATTATGCTTAGTTGGGCTCTTGAAACAGTGGCAATACGTAAGTATTTCGAAAATATTCGGTTTTAAACGAAATTGAAAACTAAGTACACTTAAAACGAAATACGCTAAATTTGAAACTATCATGGTTATTAACACGTAAGTCTTTATAACGGGATATTAACCATGATTTAATTTTTGAGTTTTTCAATATAGCAAAAGACAAAAATGAGGGTAGATAGAGAAGGCAACTGTAGGTAATTTCATATTATATCATAGAGACTAATGAGGCTTACGGACAAACATAATTATTTACGGTTTATGTTAGCTTCTAGATAAAATATAGACTTACTGTGTAAAACATAAATAAATTAAAAAAAGAACATAAACAAACGATTTTTTAAAAAAATATTATGAAATTATTGTAAGTATACCGCAGATATGTATTGGAGTGAATAAATAACGATATTATTTTCTCAAATACTTAAGTCTGAAATTCACTGGAACTTTCAAAGTAAAACTTCAGCCAACAGCCTTTTACTACTCTGTGTCCCGGTTCACGATCTCCGAGATAAAGTGAAAAGTTAAAATCTTCAGTGTCTCTTCAATTAAAGGGCACGGCACTTGACATCTCCGTGGTATCGTGGGGATTTAACAACCTTCAACACGAGCGATTTCAAGAAGTAGTGTGCGTGTAGCTTTAGAAAATAGTGGAAACGTTATTTATTAAAAGCAACCGACTTGGCTTCGCACTGATAACCAATAGTTTTACTATACAAAATACCTTATTTATTTATTTAATCATCATCAGCCTATGACAATCCACTGCTGGACATAGGCCTCCCCCAATGAGCGCCATAGCGCCCTGTCTTTAGGTTGCCGCATCCAGCATCTATCTGCTGTCTTTCGCAGGTCGTCATCCCACCTGGTCGGAGGGCGTTCTACACTACGTTTACCGAGTCGTGGTCTCCACTCAAGAACGTTGCCCGATCGGCCGTTGGTATTTATTTATTTGCCAATTCAAAAATGCTTTTACAGTTTACTCGTGGTCCCCGCACTAGGTTCAGAACCTGATATCCGAGAGGATGCTGAATTACAAACAGAATTACTCATATTCAAGACTGTAGTAAACAGGGCAGTTCACACTATAAATACTTTGAAAAACTATGACTAAGTATCCCCAGAATCGTCCATAGATGAAATAAACTCTGGATAGTGCGTACGGTGCTATTTGCACAGAGATATAAGAATGTTTTTTATTTTTACTATTATTTTTTGCCTGTTAAAACTAGTAAACAGGGCAGCAGTTCACACTAGAAAATACTTTGAAAAACTATGACTAAGTATCCCCAGAATCGTCCGTAGATGAAATAAACTCTGGATAGTGCGTACGGTGCTATTTGCACAGAGATATTAGAATGTTTTTTATTTTTACTATTATTTTTTGTCTGTTTTGAGCATCTCTCTTCCTTGCCCGTGATGTGACTATAGAAAAAGGTTCAAAATGAAAACCAGCGTTGTTCCGCGCCACGCGTGGTTCATCACATAAATAAATAAATAATAAATAATGCTGGACCATTCATAATTCACACAGCATTATCTAGCCCCATGGTAAGCAGAGCTTGTGTTATGGGTAGGTACTAGATAACTGATATACATAATACAATACATTACATAGATAGAATTTTTTTATTATACATAGAAAACGACCAGAAGACCTGGAACAAATATCTACAGATCGCACACACAATTGTTCCAAGGCGGGAATCGAACCCGCAACCTTCTGCGTCGCAGGCGGACCTTCGCCCACCGCGCCACATCGGTCGTCTTACACATACATAGCTGAGTTTGACCCTATTTGGCCAGCAGGCTAGCACGGTAGCCATGTATTATTATTATGATTGTTTCTCTGTAGGCTTATTTTATAAAAAAAAAAAACTTGTGTACTGGGTTTTAGTGTGTTTTACTGCTTTAATTGTGTTATTGTACTGAAACCAGTTTTTTTTTTGGCCAAAAATTTTTTTTCTTATTATTTCTTTTTATCTTTTAATGTAAATAAGTAAATAAATATAATGTTTTCAACCTTAGATGAGGCCATTATTATGAATTTAGTGCAATAATTAGGGCCCATGCCGTATAAAGGTTGCCTGGAAGAGTTCGCTTCTAAGCGATATTGTACCTGTCGCATATAATCTACGCATATTTTTGTAATGATTAATTTGATTATGGTGTACAATAAAGAATTTTTGTATTGTATTGTATTGTATAAAGCTATATCAATTGGGTCTACTAAAATTAAATAAATATAATTCAGCTGGCCTAAAAGTAAGCAAGTATGCTTTTACGAAATCTTAAAATACCAGCGTATAAGATCTTTAAAACGTGTAAAGAGACATTCCCGCGAAGTGGTGCTGTAACTTGCCGGGTAATCTCGAAACGAGATGAGACGTTGTGATCTTGAGCTTTCTACTGTAAAATATAGAAGGATAAAAGGGAAATGAAAAGTTTTATGAGGTAAACCACTTAGATTTAGTGACGGGTCCTCTCACTCACACTAGTACTAGTTCTATAAACAACTAGCAGTTTCCCGCGGTTTCAACCGCGTTATATTCAAATTTCACATTTTTAAATTTTTATATAGCCTGTGTTCACCGCGGATCGTGTAGTTTCTCAACGGTGAAAGAATTTTTCGAATCGGTCCAGTAGTTTCGGGGCCTATTCAATACAAACAAACAAAAAATCAATCCTTTCCTCTTTATAATATTAGTAAAGACTAGCTGCGCCCCGCTGTTTCGCCCGCGTGGAAATCTATGTGTCTAATGGATTATATATTCCTTAAACTTGAATCACTCTATCCATTAAAAGAACCGCATCAAAATCCGTTGCGTAGTTTTAAAGAGGCTCTAGACAGACGGACCGCATTTCAACTGCAATCCAACCGCAAATTGCAGTTCATTTGCACGCCGACTGCAATTGAACTGCAATCGGACTGCGCAGTTGGTTTGCAGTTCTATTGCAGTCGTGTAAACTGCATTCAAACTGCAATTTGCGGTTGGATTGCAGTTGAAATGCGGTCCGTCTGTCTAAAGCCTAATCATACATACATAGGGAGAGACCATCGGGAGAGACAGACGATGACGACCGATGTGGCGCGGTGGGCAAAGGTCCGCCTGCGACGCTGGAGGTTGCGGGTTCAATTCCCGCCTCGGAACAATTGTGTGTACGATCTGCAGATATTTGTTCCGGGTGTTCTGGTCGTTTTCCATGTATAATAAAAAATATATCTATCTATGTAATGTATTGTATTATGTACATCAGTTATCTAGTACCCATAACATAAGCTCTGCTTACCATGGGGCTAGATAATGCTGTGTGAATTGTCCAGCATTATTTATTTAATTTATTTATTTATTTAGACAGCGGGAAGCGACTTTGTTTTATACTAAGTAGTGATTTCAAATATCAAAGTGATTTATTTCCTTTAGACCTTGTAAACGTCACAAAATTCAAATTAGTAGTACATAAGTAAAACGTTGAAATAAATTGATCATATTCTTTTTTTGTTCAGTTCAATCTTTTTAAATGTTTTTATTATTCAAATAAGCCTACTCTCTTGAATTTAGTGGATTGCCGATCGATAAACACATTCAAGGTTGTCTGGTAGAGATGACTTTTCTGATAATGTAAATGTGCTAACATTAATTTTTTTTCTTAGGTAAATAGCATTGTTATAATAAAAAAATACCATATACATATATGAATTTCAATTTCCTAATATTGCAATTTGTGAATTATGTTGAAAGTATTTTTTCTTGACCTTCATTAACAGCATCAACCACCTCACTTGACTCGAAAATCTGATGCCACTCAAAAGGGTGTGGACCCTCATCCTTTGAAGGCCCTGTCTTGCGATTATTGACGAACTTTGTGGCTCGGTGGGCGAAGGTCCGCCTGCGACGCAGGAGGTTGCAGGTTCGATTCCCGACTCGAGACAATTGTGTGTACGATCTGCAGACATTTGTTCCGGGTATTCTGGTCGTTATCTATGTTTAATCCTACTAAATAAACACGAAAGTTTGTAACTATGGATGGATGTTTGTTACTCTTTCACGTAAAAACTATTGAACGGATCTTGATGAAACTTGGAAAATACATAGTATGTGTACTGGAAAAACATATAAGCTACTTTTTATCCTGGTATCACGCGAGCGAAGCCGCGGACGAAAGATAGTAAAACAATACATCTATGTAATGTATTGTATCAAGTATATCAGTCATCTAGTACCCATAACACAAGCTCTGCTTAGCTTGGGGCTACATGATGCTGTGTGGATCGTCCAGCATTTTTTATTTATTATTATTTCTTTCTATTGAATAGTCGATACCTTCTATGTGTTACAATTCCATGGGAGCGTTTACATGGAGGCTCCACACCGTGACCCAGATGCGAGCCCCGACCTCGGCGTTAACGCCACTAATGTCACGTGAAATCCTTTTACTCGCGATAACTGGAAATCTGTGTCTTATGGTTATGTTTATAAGAGCTGTTTCGCTGTGATTTTATTGTGTTTTGGATTCTATGGGGTTTTCTGGTAATATTTTGGGTCCTTTTGTTTTCCACGGAACACGGTTTCAACTACAGAAATAAAATATTTTAAGCTACTTTGTTGCTTAAATTTGATAGTTTTGCATCGTTTCTAATAAAAATTGAGAATTTTTTATATTTTTATTTGTTTAAGTAAAGTACTATACAGAAATTAAAATAACATTAACCAGGTATATGTAGCGGTATTATTAATCAGAAAGTTCCTTTCAAAGTTTCTTTAAAGGGTGAAAAAATCGCAAGCTTGACGACTTTTGTCAACATCATCATCACCCTATATTAGTCCACTGCTGGACATAGGCCTCCCCCAATGAGCGCCATAGCGCCCTGTCTTCGGCTTGACGCATCCAGCATCTACCTGCATTCTTCTTCGCGAGATATAGCAGGCCCACTGCCACTTCAGCTTGCTAATCTCAGAGCTATGTCGATAACTTTGGTTCTCTGTCGGATGTATTCGTTACAAATCCTATCCGTCAGAGAAACTCCGAGCATAGCTCGCTGAGCGACTTTGAACTTTGCTTTGGTCAACACTGAGACGCTTTTGCAGATTTTCGAATATTGAGCTACCTACAATTTACCCATCAAAACTCAAAGGACAGTCAAAAGTGTACTTTGTAGCATTTAATTCCACGAATTTTTGCATAAATTGGACATGCGCAAGACCGACACGAATGGCAAATATGGAGTGAGGCATACGCCCAGTTTTCTCTGTTCTTGAGAACACCAAAAAGTTACAAAGTACGGTGAAAAATGACTAACAGTGTGTAAAGCACAGAAGGTACCTAATTATTACGAGTGTAAGCGGGTTATTTTTTTTATAATACTTTTTTATTAGCTTTGGGGTGGCTTTTGTATCACGGCGGCCATGATAGGCCTATTGTGATCGCCACTTTTACATTTCAGTCCCGAAGCCGTGGCGTTCATAGTTCGCCACTAACCCTTGCAACTGCTAGGAACTGTAGGATTTTCTTCGGGATGATGTCTTTCAGCTCGTCTGGGCTATGCAGATGCTTGCCCAGATGGATACTGCGTTTGTGTAAGCGGGTTAACTACGAACCATATTTGTGAAGGAAGAACCCATTTCATCCCTTAACGTGGGATTTCTTCAGGGTGAGTGCGGTTGTATTTGCGCGTGGCTCTAAAATTAGTTATTTAACATTCTTTATAATTGACGACCTCTGTGGCGCGGTGGGCGACGGTCTGCCTGCGATGCAGGAGGTTGCGGGTACGATTCCCGCCTCGAAATAATAGTGTGTACGATCTGTAGATATTAGTTCCGGGTGTTCTGGTCGTTATCTATGTATAATAAAAAATATCTATCTATATAATGTATTGTATTAAGTATATCAGTCATCTGGTACCCATAACACAAGCTCTGCTTAGCTTGGGTCTAGATGATGCTCTGTGTATTGTCCAGCATTATTTCATTTAATTATACCTATTTATCGGCCAGCAGTCAGTACCAAAAGGCTGTGATGATGATGATAAGGTCATGCTACACGATCTCTTACAAAGTATTTGAATGCCTGCAAATATACTGTTCGTGTACAAGCTCGCTTTGTTTGCGTTTTCAAGTAAATATTGCATCTTTGGGAGATACTGTATAGAGGCTCGTATTATTAAAAGAGACTAATTTCTGTCCGCGGCTTCAGACGCGTTGTGTCTATGTATAACATGTAATGGTTATTTTTATCCCATGGGAACTGGTTTATGGGATAAAAGTATGCCGCGACCTTTGATTCGAGGCTTAGAGCTACATCTATGCAAAAAAAATGTCCTGAAGAATAACAAACATCCATCCATCCAAACATCAAAATTTTCGCATTTATAATATGCTAAATTATACGTAGGTATATTAACAACATTGAACTTCAAACTGATTTTTGAGATGACCCAAAACAACTTCTCTCGTGAACGTGTTCTTGAGTAGAGACAACGACTCGGTAAACGTAGTGTAGGACGCCCTCCGACCAGGTAGGATGACGACATGCGAACGACTGCAAGTGGATGCTGGATGCGTTAAGCTTAATATTAAATTAATTGCTATGGCGCTCATTGGGGCCTTTGTCGAGCAGTGGGCTAACATAGGTTGATGATGATGGTGATGAACCGCTCTTGTGATAAGGTGAAGGTCGTTTAAATATCCACCGATCGTTTTTTCGCACTTGGCATAAGCGAACGGCAAAGCATAACAACACAAATATTAACATAATTACTATAATACCTGACCACTCACCGACATGCGGTTGTGAAGGTCATGCGTCTTCAAAGATCAGCATACGTAAACACTGGACGGGTGACATTTTGACTGCACGGAATAAGGTAAATAGATCTGAAATAAAACCAAAAATACGTATAAAAAAACCGAACAGTGCGAGTTGGACTTGCGCACGTAGGGTTCAGTACCATTATCTAAAAAAACGGTAAAAAAAATTAAGTCAAAAACTATGCAAACGCTTCTCCAGCGGGATCATACCGACTTTCAGCGTTTCAGGCAAACTTTCGCTCACTGGTCCATAGATATAGCTAAATACCTATTAAAACGATCTAGCTTAGGGATCGTCCATTAATCAGAGGTAGGGGGGAGGGTTTCGGACAAAAATCACGAAATACCAGACCTTGCGCACCACGGTCTCCACGGAAGACCAGCGCTATGGTACGATTTGCTCTACCATAGCACATGCTGAGTGGAGACCGAGTTTTGTCAGTCTCTGTCGTCTGTTAATCTAAGTTTAGTTTATAAGAGTCTCTGTTCTGTTCTGACAAAATAAAAATCTTTTTACTTACTTTTTTTACTTTTACTAAATATTAATATTCAATTTCATTTAATCCTTCCCTAATCATCGACCGGTAAAAAGCACAGTCTAAAAATAAAGTCGCCAAAGCGCAGTCCGCGCGACCATTGCTAAGATAAAAGAGCCAATCAGAGGGATCGGATCGTGTCACATCTATCACTTCGTCTTATTATACTGTCTCGGCGTAGCGTGGAATGAATTTTAAAAACGTATCTTATAGCTCTTTTAGTGTATCCGATACGATCTCGTTGACGACTGGTGCTTACATTTTACTCTAAGCACCAGTCGCAACGGATAAATGTCAGGCGTTGTTGTTATCGGTCTCCACGGAAGACCAGCGCTATGGTACGATCTGCTTTACCATAGCACATGCTGAGTGGAGACCGAGTTTTGTCAGTTTCTGTCGTCTGTTAATCTAAGTTTAGTTTATAAGAGTCTCTGTTCTGTTCTGACAAAATAAAAATCTTTTTACTTTTAACTTTTTTTTATAGAAATATAGAGAAAAGTTTATGTACAATCAGTCATCCCGGATCCATGACTGTGTGTAAATAACTTAATGACTGTTGAAACGTCGTCGACTAGAAAAATTGGTAAATAAATGCGTTAAAAACCCGTTATATTAATACTAATATGTTATATGATCAGATCGCGTACGATTAAAAAAAAATGTTGATGTAAATCTTGAGTTGGTGATAAACTGTTGCATTTTTAAATATCTCTTTACGATGGTGGCCATGGTAGGGTATGCTTTTCAGGTCTTCCCTTTCTACTTCGTTTAATATAATACCTACAAATACACTTGTTAGACTAGCTCTATCTAACACGAGGTCCTAGAAAATATTGCAATCCAACAGATCGTTTTCGATCACGTCTATCTTCTTGATACCTTGTTAGGTCTGAACATAAAAGTCGTGTCGGGTAATGTGGATAATCGTATGTTTGAAAAAATAATCCCTCTACAAAACTTGAATTTCAAATAAAAGGCAGCTGCTCGTTCAGAAACGAATATTTAGCAAAATACTACTTTTAGAAAATGCATTTACATTTCTATCTATAGGTACTTAATTCTAGGTGCCGACTTGTTTTTTTGTTATTCCAATTTATGTATCACTTATTGTATTAATGGAGGAGATTCTCAATTCGATTGGTTTTTTTTAAATGTTTGTTACCTCGTAACTTTCGACTGCATGAACCGATTTCGAAGATTGAAGTGCTTCCCGTGTGGTCCCTTATCAATTTGGTCCAGTTCTGACAATTACATCCATGGGGAAACCATAAAAGTCTTAAATTTGCATTTACTCAATATCACGCCAACCAATTTCGATTATTTTTCAAATCTAAGTTTTAAACCAAATTTTCATTCATTAGGAATTTGAAGCTGGTTTATAATTTGTTAAAACACGCCAAATTATCTATGGTAGATTCCTTTAATCGTCTCTTACGGTATCCACACGGCCTGATTTGGGGGGTCGATTCTAGCGCCACGACCAGCTTTAATATTGTTTCTCAAGAACCTTTTCATTATCTTCAGACAATTCTCAGTAGACGTAATATTATTATCCTTTTGATAATTACTTTTCTTATCGAAACTCCTCTTCATAAATTCTCTTTGTAATCAAGCTTTTCATTAAAATGTTATTTATTTTATTACTTCATTATCAAGTTTATAGTTGATAACTAATTTCAGATAGCTGCTATATTACTTTCCATTTGATGTATTAGTACGCAGGTTTTATTAAAGATCTTTTAGCACAGAAGAATAATGCCTGCGTAGACTTTGCAACATTTATTTTCTTCTGTGTTTTCTTTCTTTCAATCCAATTTTATCACATTTTTTCTCTGTCTGACAGTTAAATGTTTCATTTTCTGCGATGTCAGTTGTCAGTTTCAACTTCTTGCTGGTTTCTGTGTCTGGATTGTGAGTGTGTTATCTCAATAGATGCTTGGACGAACAGAAAAAATAAAAATCATTTTTTTTTTGTCTATTCTTGTGAAGTCATGATCGTGTGTTTAGTGCTAAGTTAGAGTTAATCTTAGGTTGTAAGATGTCAATTTAATGTGTATATATATTTTTGTCTTATCTGTGGTCTGCCACCCGTGTGGACACGCGCGCGCCAATGGTTCTGTCAGAAAACCAGCGTTGCTCTACTTCTTGAGGAGAAGTAGAGCAACATTATGCTGAGACAGGACCTATTGGTTCGCTTTGTGGAGTCGCTTGTTGCTTGTATATATACGTAGTTAATTTTATTTATTTCTTTATGTTCTTGTTACTTATATATTATTATTATTTAGTAGCAAGCTGTATCTACTTGTGAATCAATAAATGTATTTTCTTTCTTTCTTTTCTTTCTTTCTTTTATTTAATTGCACTTAGTTGGTAGCGCGAAACTCAATAACGGCTCATCGTGTTTTGCTTAGGTTACTCTATCGGTTAAAATATTTGCCTCGGGATTCGAGGTTTGCAGTAAAATTTGAATTTCTCGAGGATTTAACGAGGTAATGTTATTATTAACGCGTCCTTAAATGACAATTCCATCTTATAACATTTGTTTCGGTTCTGGTGCATAAATAATGTCCCTGTCCATGTAACATAAAAATACTCATTTAATTTTGGTTTTTTTTTTATTGTATTTACTTTTTTGTAATTCTGTGTATGTGTTTTTATGGACCTTTGTTGTCTGATAATAAAGAATTTGAATTCAATCAATTACTTATTACGCTTGTGTTACTTACAAGCGATTTAGACGACCGATGTGGCGCGGTGGGCGAAGGTCCGCTTGCGACGCAGGAGGTTGCGGGTTCGATTCCCGCCTCGGAACAATTGTGTGTACGATCTGCAGATATTTGTTCCGGGTGTTCTGGTCGTTTTCTATATATAATAAAAAATATCTATCTATGTAATGTATTGTATTATGTATATCAGTTATCTAGTACCCATAACACAAGCTCTGCTTACCATGGGGCTAGATAATGCTGTGTGAATTGTCCAGCATTATTTATTTATTTATTATTTATTTAAAAAAACCAAAGACATGCCTTGAGGTTTTTGTTTGTTTTTTTTTTAATCCAATTATATTATTATTTTTATACGAAGGTTTTTTTTTCCTTTCTTTGACTGCAAGCTCACCTGATTGAAAGTGACGATGTGACCGACTAACGTACCTACCTACAAAAGATAGGAAGTCAAGTCGAACAATACCTCTGTGTCGAAAACAACGATTTAACGGTTAACGGTAATTTAACGGTTTTAGAACAAAACCCACTATGAACACAAAAAGGGATTTTTCCCTACATTTGTTGACGTCCCAAAGTCTCTAAACAGCCGCATGTTTCGCTAGATCTTGATAGAGCAATACCAAACATAGCCGCATGGGTCGTAAATGTCCCGAACGGATCCACGGAAGGCATAACGTTGAGCCGTATGACCCGCCGCATTAGCCCCGCATCCCTACTCTAATACACAGATGTACGAAATTTCGTGTTTCGTATCATTAAATCAATACCCTAATCAAAAGAAAACCGAAGTTTGTTATTCACACGGTTGTTTCTAAGCTGTATTTCATTTTCGGACGCAAAATTTGATCCTACTTAGCACTCGACATCGAACGACATCAAGTGTTACATGTGTACCTACGGTGGAAATAAATAAAGAAACAATAAACTGAAATTTAGTTCGGTAGAACGGTTCTCATGGTTTTCATTTATGAATGTATCAGTAGTGTGATGATAATTGCACAAAGTGCGTCGTATCGGCTGTCCGCAGGTTAACAAGAGTAGCCATCGTTACGATTTGCGACCGTCCTGCCGCAACTACGGGTGAAAATAACAAGAATAGGGATGCTGTATGTCTGGACCGAGGCGTGATTTTATGCATGGTTTCAGGCGTATTTTATGTATGGACACTCCACGCACCTGCTGCGGATTCCATCGTAATAGGCGTAATGTATTTACTTGTTATCAGGGTTGGACGGGATTTTCTCTGATATATTAGGGGACTTACTTTAATTTGATGTATTGACCAGCATACTCTTGAAAACAGACAGAATATCAATTTCAATTCTATACCTACTGGATTTTGCAGATTTAGGCAAACCATGGGTTGTAATGGTAACGGGCGATCGAGGTCAGATTTGAGTAGAATTATAGGAAACTTAATGTGTGGATATTAAATAAAGTGACGCAAAATAGAGAGTGGTAAGGGGGGTAAGGATGGCGGAACGAGACATTTGCTTTTGCAAACTTTTTGCTCAATATCTTCAAGAATTGTAATCACCTTCAAGCAATTGCTGAGATTTAAACAATTACCAAGACGAACCTTGATCTTTTACAGAAATATTTGCGAGAATTATTCCTAATTCCAAACAAAAGCTTTTAAAATAACCGTAAACGAAGCTTGCTATATATCAAGCTGGACTGTGACCTTCTGTTTGAAGAACTGACATTGATTAATGACGACGCCTAGACGCGACTGCCACATAATTAAGGGAGCTAGCTCATTCTATCAGGCCAGGGTCGTTGCTGAAGCAATAACACCACTGAGGTGCAAAGTCTTTGACTAGTACGCTGGTAATTGGGCTTGAATAAGCTCATATTCAAAGGCCAATTTGCTGCTGTTGATTAGATGCCGGGATACTTCACTACATAATATAAAACAAAGTCGTCTGACTGTCCCTATGTATGCTTAGATCTTTTAAACTATGCAACGGATTTTGATGCGGTTGTTATTAATAGATAAAGTGATTCAAGAGGAAGGTTTATATGTACCTATATAATACATGCATTTGCACCCCGGGTTGCCGCCGGGTGGGTCGCTAGTTATATTATAAATACAAAAGTTTGGATGTTTAGAAGGATGAATGGATTTTTCTTACTTCTTCACGCCAAAACTGCTAAACGGATCAGGCTGAAATTTTGCATAGATCTCTAAGAGTGAAATCAAATATCGTCTACTTTTTATCCCATAAAATAGTAACCATTAATAACCATTAAACGTTTCCATAAAAAAACGCGTGCTAAGCCGCGGGCAGAAACGAATAGTTAATAATTCGTACTTTTGTAATAAAATTATGAAATAAACTTCAGAAGTCCTGGCTATAATACAGGTCGTTGACTTATGTCTGACTGTTGCCTATATTCTCCTTCACAAAATGACAGGCGAAATAAAGTAAAGTAAAAGAATTACAACATTCAGAATTTTAGTGTTGCTCTTTACTTACCTAGTAAGGATATTTTTTATGAAATTCAGCAATCCGTCATGACAGGTTAATCTGTGATGACAGGTTATACACCCTTCACTAAAAGACGGACACATGAAAAACTTTCACTGACCTGAAAAAATACTAGTTCGTAGATTTTCTAACTAATCCTCGTATTACTGCATAATTTCACTGATATTTTTCATGGAGTTAGATAATTTCTACACACCATATTTTAAGTTTATTTTATTTTATTTTTATTTTATTTTATTTATTAACAAAATCCACAGCCCTTAATTATTATAACAAAACATGCTTAAAATCTAAACTTATGGCCAAAAACGGACTTACTTTTTATAAGATATTTTTTTTATTAGCTAGACAGTCAGGTGTAACATATGTCTCTCTTATAATAAACAGTTCTCAGATTATAAACTTATTTCCTATACTTACATAACAAAAATAATAATAATATAATATAAAAAAATAATTACCTACATATTAAATTAAAAACTAAGTACTAAATTAAATTAATATTAAATTATGTAACTATGTGTTTAATATAGGTACACTAGCATCCTCCTCCATTATTTTAATTACTTCATTTCTAAACATTCTCTTGTCGCTGTGAAAAATATCTGATTTGTTGCACTCTTTGTTATAATTATTTTGTAACCTATTCACTATAGAATACTGTGCATAGTTCGTAGATGATTGTGAGACAGCAAACAATTTAGCATCAGTATGCCTGGTGCGAAACTTTGGAGTAGAAAAACGCAATACTCTACTGGTAAGTTCTGGACAATCAAAATTCCCTTTGCACAGACCATGGAGAAATATCATATCTAACAAAGATCGTCGTTTTTGGAGGCTCATTAGATTGTGATATGTACATGACTCAACATAGTTTTCAGAGTAATAGTGTTGTTTAAAATTAATGTATTTAATAAATTTATTTTGTATTTTTTCTAAATCGTGTATGTATGTTATATAATGCGGGTTCCAAACAGTACTACTGTATTCCAAAATACTTCTTACAAAAGAAAAATAAAGTTGTTTAATACACTTTGTATCAGAAAATGGTTTAGTGACGCGCCTGATAAAACCAAGACTTTTATAAGATTTATTTATAATACTTTCGATATGTTCCGAAAATGATAACTTAACATCAAGTAGGATACCTAAATCACGTACTAAATTCACCTTATCAATGTTTATGTCACTTACTTGATATTTAAACTCAACAGGTTTTCTTTTTCGTGTAAATGATACTGTGCTACACTTGCTTGCGTTAATATCTATTCGATTTCTTTTATAATATTCTCCAAGTTCATCCAGGTCAGCCTGAAGTTTAATACAGTCGGAGATGTTATTAATTTTCATAAATACTTTAGTGTCATCCGCATACATAAGTTAATTATTCGACACGCCAATTAGCACAGTATTTCTATTCTAAGATTTATATTCTTCTGTAAACTGTTTCAGATTCTTAAGGCCATTTTGCGTCATTCGCGCGGCTGGGTAGGCAATTATTTTAATTATTTTCTTAGCGTTCGTCTTATTTGGTCCATTTTGCTTCAAGCATTAGCATTTTAAAGTACCTTAGTTATGCCGCCTTTTAACTTATGCCTCTTCCCGCGTGCTAGATATTTTACAAGTCTATTTACTAACTGCATAAAAACTGATGTACTGGTAGGTGCGGAGATTATCAACAAAAAATAACAATTACAGAATTGAAACAAATTAACACTTTGACTGCTGAAATCACACGGTATGTGTTTTCTACAAGTGACTAATATGCGTAAATCCACACTAGCGCAGCGGCTGAGAAAATACAGATCTGTGTGACTCAGCACAGCCGTAATATTTTTCGAACGAAACGCATGTGCGGCGCAACACAACCGCTGCGCTCTGTGTAGACAGCACGAATTTTTAAGGTTAAAAAACAGATCGCAGTCGTCGAAAAAAAATCGCAGTCAAAGTGTTAAGTACTAGTATTTACAATTGAAACAGTTGTGCTTACTGCCGACCGTTGCAAACAATCTAAAGCACTTACTTTAATTTGTTTATTAAGCTTTAGTTTTATTTTATTTTTACTAAAGTTTTGTTAGTGCGCTTCCTTACCTTACCAGCAAACAGAAAATGTATTGATTGATAACCCGCGAAACAGGCCTAGCCTAGTGCGGGGGTCACTGTTAACTGCAACACCTCAACCAATCAACTCTAAAATGTAAGAATATGTACATAAATTAAATTAAGGTGTTATTATTTGTAAACTTTTGGTAAATATTTTTTTGTATTTGTAAAGGTAGCTCAAGTGATCCATATCAATGCCAATCGGAAACGTCCACACGACCCTGGCTGCAATGCTGTATGTATAGCAATGCTGATGCCCTGCGCCAGATACTCACCAGCTCTCCGTTCACAAGTGGGCATGCAGGTACTAATTGTCCAACAGCCCGATCTATATTTTTATCCAAATAAACAATATCAATTTTCAATCTAACGGATGAGAAATAAACGTAACGGGACTTTTGGAATTTTATTAATGAATTTTCATTGTTTAGAACTTGGAATCCCGTGAATTCTGAATAACTATTTCGATAAGTACTTCCATCAAGTCCTTACGACTTCAAGTTTATCATAGCTTCGTCGATATCCATTTAGAAATGTAATTAATCGTTAACACGTAGCTAGAAAAACAATTATTTCTGGAATCTCTGAAACAAAGACGCATCGCCTGCCAGTTATAAAAACTATTTACGAAGATAGCTATCAACTTTATCCCTAGGCTCGACCGGAAAATCTTTCCATGAAACAATACAGCGGAATCACTTGAAGCTTGAATTCCAATAAAATTTTCAATCACTCTAAACAGTTGATGCGTCAACGTTATTTTCTTACTCTTGGTTTTATTGAGGCATAAACCCATGCGTGCGCGCAGGGTCTGTTCTTATCCGTGGATATACCGATGTTGCAGAACCGGTTAGCTAAGGCCAATGTCTATCAAGTTTGCGTAATTTTGCCGCAATCGAATGAACTTGATGTGTTTACTTATAGATTATTATTATTTAGTAGCAAGCTGTACCTACTTGTGAATCAATAAATGTATTTTCTTTCTTTCTTTCTTATGTGTCGGTCGAGTCGAGTTATAATATATACGATTGATAGTAAAACATCCTTATTGTGCAATATCTAAAATCCGGTTCTATGTACGATACAGCATAAAGGTGATTTTCGATGATTATTTGATTCCCTTTGATGATATATTTAAAAAGAGACGCGAATGTGATTAAAAATAATGTGAGTATAATACAATTATGTACTTTTGTAATCACTACATAGTATAAAACAAAGTCGCTTCCCGCTGTCTGTCCCTATGTATGCTTAGATCTTTAAAACTACGCAACGGATTTTGCTGCGGTTTTTTTAATAGATAGAATGATTCAAGAGGAAGGTTTATAAATCATTTGACACATAGATTTCTACAACGCAACTGGGTCACGAGATAAATATGTCGATTATTAATTAACTGCGTTAGTTTTGTCTCGTTTCGAAAGTTTTCGATTTCAGACATAAGTCTTTACAAACATCTTAGATTATGGACCAGGAAACAAGCATGATTTATGAGAAACCGTGCTGCATCTTAAATAAATAATAAATTAATAATAAAAAATGTGTATAACGTGATATAATAAATAAATAAATAATGCTGGACAATTCACACAGCATTATCTAGCCCCATGGTAAGCAGAGCTTGTGTTATGGGTACTAGATAACTGATATACATAATACAATACATTACATAGATAGATATTTTTTGAAAACGACCAGAACACCCGGAACAAATATCTGCAGATCGTACACACAATTGTTCCGAAGCGGGAATCGAACCCGCAATATTCTGCGTCGCAGGCGGACCTTCGCCCACCGCGCCACATCGGTCGTCAATATACCTGTGTATTGTTAATATTATTATACAATACAAAGCGAAATGCTGAATAAGTCGATTATTAAATACTCGTAATTGAGAAACTTCAGTCTCGTTTCGGTAGTTTTCCGCAAAAGGCTCAAGAAGCGTCTTAAAAGAACATGGAGACAATAATTATTTCTGGGAAAGCATGCTCCATCTTAGGGCACATCTTTACTGACTTTAAGTGAAATGGTGACCAACCAATATCATATAATAGTAAGTTGATCATTTTTTTCTATATTTTTTTTAAGTTTAATTTCTTTTTTTAGAGCTGGGTAAGTTTGTATTTCATCATCATCATCATCATCAGCCTATAGCAGTCCACTGCTGGACATAGGCCTCCCCCAATGAGCGCCATAGCGCCCTGTCTTCAGCTTGCCGCATCCAGCATCTACCTGCAGTCTTTCGCAGGTCGTCATCCCACCTGGTCGGAGGGCGTCCTACACTACGTTTACCGAGTCGTGGTCTCCACTCAAGAACACGTTTGCCCCATCGGCCGTCGGTTCTTCGCGAGATATGGCCGGCCCACTGCCACTTCAGCTTGCTAATTCTTTGAGCTATAAATAAATAAATAAATAATCAATAAACAATCCTATCCTTCAGAGAAACTCCGAGCATAGCTCTTTCCATAGCTCGCTGAGCGACTTTGAACTGGTGGACTAGCCCTATCGTGAGTGTCCACGTCTCAGCTCCGTAGGTCATAACGGGTAGGACGCACTGATTGAAAACTTTCGTTTTCAAGCATTGCGGTATGGATGACGTGAAGACTTGACGTAGTTTCCCAAATGCTGCCCAGCCCAGCTGGATCCTCCTTTTGGCCTCCTTCTCGAAACTGTTTTTACCCAACTGCAGAATCTGCCCAAGGTAAGTGTACTCGGAAACAGTTTCGAGAAGGTGACCATGTACGACCACCGGCCTTGGATCAATGTGACCATTGATCATGACTTTGGTTTTATCCAAATTCATGCCAAGACCGATACATCGGGAGTTTGTATTTATATTCTTATATTCAACATGGTAAATATTATAAAAAAAAAATGATTAACACAAGAAGTGAATTAAAAAAAAGTACTTCTAAAAATGACATTTAGTTCTTTTTAAATCCTAATGTCAAAATCGTCTGTAACAGGGTCAGGGGAAATCTGGCCCCGTTAATAAGGTTAGGATTTGTACGTCTACAATCTTTGGTATAAACTGTAACAACATCACCAAGATTTGCATACTCATCTAAATATCTGCAGTAATATAAGCGGCCTGGGAACCTCGGCTAAGTGTTCATAATATGTAATGTGCTTGCTCTAGGAATGTTTTAAGATAAGGCTAAAAGGACACCACTCAAAGCTAAGTAGCTAACGTAATTTTTATTTGATTCTTTTAATGTAAAAGTACGTTTTAATCAAGTTATATCGTAAATTTTCTATCTATCTCACAAATGGATGCGGGTAGCAGAGAACTGTGGGTAAGGTCACAAGCTTCGAAATTAAAACTGAGTTTTCATAATGAGCGCCATAGCGCCCTGTCTTCAGCTTGACGCATCCAGCATCTGCCTGCAGTCTTTCGCAGATCGTTATCCCACCTGACCGGAAGTCGTCCTACACTACGTTTACCGAGTCGTGGTTGTAGTGTTAGTGGTTGTTAAACCTTAAATAAATGGAGAAAACACCTAAGTTGCGACTGTAATTGACCAGTAAAAGGTACTTCAGTTATTCAGAGGTGTTCTCAAAGAATTGAAAACACGTAACCCAAAGGACATAAACATGAAGGATAAAGTCCGCAGAACGAGGGTATAAAGTAGTTTAGGTATACAATAAACCACAACGGGTACGATCTCATTTTACGTACAGTGTCTTCTTTACGACTCGCTCATGTCCGGTTTTTTTACTAAAAAAAACTACGTATTTTATATAGAATAGAATAGAATAGAAAACTTTTATTAGCACACACAAAAAAGACAAACGTACATAAAAAAAAACCACTAAATAAGATATACCTAACACTAAGACTAAAAACTAAAATATAACAATAGAAAATAAGTATAAAACTAATACTAAAACTAAAAGATAAACAGTATAAAATAAGTAAAAATAATGTACCTAGCCTGTCCTCAGTGCGCGCTAATTAGGTCCAGCCTCAGCTTAATGTCGCTACTGCCCGAAGACTGTAACGACGCTGGTTTTCAGACTGAACCTATGGATGACGTCACATTACAAGTCTGTATATGTCAAAGGTTACGTACTCGATTATGACTTCTATCTGGTCCATAAGGGTCGTTACATATCAGACGGAAAATGCGTCGCGTATTTATCCGTCGCGTTACGCCAGAACACGCAGATCCTACTAATATTATAAACGCGAAAGTTTGTAAGTATGGATGGATGTTTATTACTCTTTCACGTAAAAACTACTGAACGGATCTTGGTGAAACTTGGAACATAGTATGTGTACTGGAATAACATATAGGATACTTTTTATCGTGGTACCACGCGAGCGAAGCCGCGGGCGAAAGCTAGTATATTATAAAACATTAAAACTTTCACACTCAACCGATGATGCGTTAGTGCGTCGAGCGTACAGCGTCTGTTAGGTTTCCGTCAACGCATTTTCGGCATTTCGACATAACGAGTATTTTGATAGATGCATTCAGATTAGGCGTATCGTCGGCGGAGATCGTTTGCGTACAAGCCGAACTGATTGAAAATGAAAATGAAAAGTTTTTATTTCTTTAAGCTTACAAATAAGCACTTAGACAGGTCATATTTTATACTATTAAATTATTTTATAGTTCACTTCAATGTTTTGTCCACCAGTGGAAGAAGTGAGAAGAAACCACTAGTATGTTCATAACTTATGTATGTGTCTAGTACATTCGATTTGCTTAATTGTAAGTTGGTAGATTTTGAGTTGGAGCAAAACTCGTTCCAAGCTTTTTTATCTTCTAAGTAATCTGATATTTTGTAATAAGCTTTTTTACAAAGAATATGTTTCACGTGATGAATAAGATCACGTGCGTGATTAGACGCGTAGTGTGAAAGCTCTGATTGGACCGAATAGACGCGACCGATAATACGCTCTGATACGCTCGCCGCATCATCCGTCAGATGTGGATCCACCTTATAGGGATTTTTGTTTTCTCCCGTGAAATCTTGTATACACCCAGGTGAATCACGAAGTTGGACTACGGGTAGGACGTGACTCGATGCAATTGATTTCCCATGTCTTGACAGACACATTTTACGATGTTGGACATGTTATCAACCTCCACTCGTACGATAGATATATAGAAAACAAATTATTATACCAAAAAAACAGAAAACAATACAGAAATAAACAATTTAATAAAGGAAGTATAAAAGGCGGCCTTATCGCTGATAGCGTCTCTTCCAGGTGTCCTTAGGATGTTGGAAACATGCCCAATATAATAAAATGTCTCTGTTCTTTAACACTTTGACTGCGATTTTTTTTCGACGACAGCGATCTTTTTTTTTGACCTAAAAAATTCGTGCTGCCGCTCTACACAGCGGTTGTGTTGCGCCGCTCATGTGTTTCGTTCGAAAAATATTACGGCTGTGCTGAGTCACACAGATCTGTATTTTCTCAGCCGCTGCGCTAGTGTGTATTTACGCATATTAGTCACTTGTAGAAAACACATACCGTGTGATTTCAGCACTCAAAGTGTTAAAAATTGAGAATGTTGGGCTTCTCTTTGGCGACGACATTTTATTCAAAATTGTAGTGTTAGATGGAAGTTTTTATGAAAGTTCTAAATCGTGGGGGTAACTTTATAGGACTTCCTGACAATTCTAGACTTTTATATGAAGTTCAAAATAGTGAATAATGTCTGTAGAACTCCTTCTTGGCTATTCGAGGACTTAAGTTGCAGGATTCCTTCGTAAACTGTAACTAACGTGTGTTATTAATCACATTCTGTGATAGACCACAATTTGCTATCAAGATGTTTAGGGTTCCGTGGGAAGTGTTCTTATTTTATTTGTGTTAATACTAAGGAATTCGAAGACGATTAATCGTTATTTCACAACAATCAAATTATCTAATATTATAAAGAAGAAAGATTTTTTTGTTGCGTTGAATAAATAGGGTCTGAAAGTACTGGACCAATTTGAAAAATTATTTCACCGTTCGAGAGCTACACTATCCCCGGGTGACATAGGCTATATTATATTTTCAAATTTCAAATAATAATAATAACAAATACCCGCGAAGCCGGGACGGTCCGCTAGTCATCTATATATTTCTAAAACTTGCTGTAAGTTTTCCTAGAAAATATTAAATAATTCAAGTAATTTTTTTTATCAACATAGCAAAATATACATTTTACAGTGTAAAAGCTACCTTTACTCCGTACGCGATGACATTTTGTGCCCTTTCTTTACATAATAATTAATTTCTTTTGACCTATCACTCAATACAACGAGTTGTTTTACTGTTCCGTTAATCGTATTTTTTTTAATTTATTTATTTTTCATTTATTAAAGCACAAACAGTTTACAATATTCTTAAAATTAACAGTAATATATTTTTGTATAAACCAATCAAGATGCCTCTAATAGAAACATTATATTGAAAAAACACAACAACGTTACAGACGCTAATTTGGAAAACTAATAAAACAACAAATCAAAATAGGCAAATCATGTATGAATTATACAAATATATACATATACATATTATATAAAGCAAATTAACCTAAGAGAGAAACTTGTTTTTTAAAGTTATTCATAGAGAGCAAAAATATGTCACATTCAGAAAATTGTTCGTTGTGCAACCTACTTACTCTAGGAATAAAAGAATTGCCTGCATAATTAGTTTTATGACTAATTAACATAAATAGATTATTTGTTTTACGAGCATTCATACGTGGACATTTTATACCAAATTGACTAAGTAAATACGGTGAGTCGACCATGTTAAAAGATTAAATATTTAATTAAAAGATTTCTGGCATTGCGGCATCAATGAAATTGTTATCAACGGAACCATATCTACCACCAGAAAGCTCACTCCTTTCCCAATTACCTTAAATGCGTTACCTCGTGATATTTATCAAACTTTTTCTCGTTCCAGGTAAGCTAAACCAGATCTGCAAGGTCCAGTCGCCAGGTGCCGTTGCTTAATCCTTGCAAATTAATACCAGGTTTTTTTTTCACTATACCAGGACTTTTTTCTACTCGTAAGGTAATAGAAGTGCTTTTGCGGAATGAAAAATTATGTTTCCGTTTTTCAAGATATGTTGGTGTTGTTTTCGAAATGTGGTGAGTGCAGTTCTATGTTGTAATAAAGAGACCTATAAAGATTCTGTCTGGGCTAGAATCTAGTTAAATGATCTTAGGGAAATATTTAACGCGTGAGAATTTTGTGGCCAAAGCAAAAAGAAGTTGAAGTTGAGAATTTTGTGGTGGAGTAACACTTTTATTAAACACTAGCGGACCTTCCCGGCTTCGCAAGGTTTTAGTACGGATCCTTAACTTTTTTGAAAATATTATATAGCCTATGTTCACCGGGGATAGTATATCTTACCAACGGTGAAAGAATTTTTCAAATCGGTCCAGTAGTTTCGGAGCCTATTCATTACAAACAAACAAACAAAAAATCAAAACTTTCCTCTTTATAATATTAGTATATATGTACATGTTTGTTTTTCATTACTTATTTTAAAGGAACATGACTATGTCACATCCGTAGACAAAAAGTACATTATCTTAACACCCAACAGAAACAAAACCTACTAGCTATAAGATATCTAAATAAATAAATAAATAATGCTGGACAATTCACACAGCATTATCTAGCCCCATGGTAATCAGAGCTTGTGTTATGGGTACTAGATAACTGATATACATAATACAATATATTACATAGATAGATATTATTTATTATACATAGAAAACGACCAGAACACCCGGAACAAATATCTGCAGATCGTACACACAATTGTTCCGAGGCGGGAATCGAACCCGCAACCTCCTGCGTCGCAGGCGGACCTTCGCACACCGCGCCACATCGGTCGTCACCTGCATATTATCTGATATAACATCTTGAACAAAAAACCTAATTAAATTCAAAAATGCATGTAGTCCTAAAAACAGATTCGATCTCTAAGGTGGGACGTTTCTTGACAAGTGAGAGTGTAAGAATATCAGCGCCATGCGAAAACGTTTTGGCAATGTGTTCGTGTATGGGGGCCTTAAGATAGGCCGCAAAACGTAAGTTAAGAAAACGTAAACGACATTTATGCCAAATTTGACCTCGTTTCATTCCGTAATTCTAGCGAGCTTCAGTTACAAACTACTGTCAATCCTCAATCCTCATCATCATCATCAGCCTATGTTAGTCCACTGCTAGATATAGGCCTCCCCCAATGAGCGCCACATCACCCTGTCTTCAGCTTGACGCATCCAGCATCTACCTGCAGTATTTCACGGATCGTCATCATACCTGATCGGAAGGCGTCCTACACTAAGTTTACCGAGTCGTGGTCTCCACTCAAGAACACAATCACCAGTCAATCCACCTAAACTCTATACATCGTCATCGGGTAACAGGTTTGTGTACAACTCTACCAATGAAGCGTTATACGGCAAAGGATTTCAATTTCAATTTATTTATTAAAATGAACAAAGAATTATCTCTAAGTATAAAACTGTGTCGCACCTCCCAGCGCTCAAACTCAGGATAAGGTTAAGGCCGATCTCACCAAACAGGATATCGAGATATCTTGAAGATTATCTAGAAATACGGCACAGGGAATTTAATAGTTCGTGTAAATAAATATGAAACGATCGTAACGCTGCGTTCTCAGTAAATACAAGTATTTAAATACATATGCCAAGTCCACACTTTATCCCGAGTTATATGGCATGTTGGCGTAATCGATTGATTTACTGCCAGAAGCAACTTTGTATGTGATTGTATGGGAACAGCTATTTCATGATTAGAAATAGAAAGACAGACAGGATTTGTGTATGGAAATAGCCAATAGTAGGAGTAGTACAATGTAGTAGTAATAGTGCTTAGTGGCAGAGGGCAATACTGATGGTAGGGATCCTAGAATGTATACTAATATTATAAAGAGGAAAGGTTTGATTTTTTGTTTGTTTGTAATGAATAGGCTCCGAAACTACTGGACCGTAATTATAAGTTTTGATACAACGGGTATTTTACTTTTGTTTGTTTACCTTTTTCCCCGACGTTTTAACAGTCATCCCTGGACCACGACAGAGTGTAAACCTGTTGAAACGTCGGGGAAAAACGTAAATAAACGCGATAAATACCCGTTGTATCAAAACTTATAACTACTGGACCAATTTGAAAAATTATTTCACCGTTGGGAAGCTACACTATCCACGGTGAACATAGGCTATATTATATTTAAAAAAGTTAGGGATCCATACTAAAGCCGTGCGAAGCCGGGAAGGTCCGCTAGTATATTATATCGTTAGAAATTTGGCAAGAAGCGAGGTCCCACAGCACAAGTTAGCATACGAGGACACAATCCACAACAAAATCAAAATCAACATCGTTAATTTATATTTAAAATTATATAGCCAAAAGACTTTTAATAGCATTAGGATAAAATTAATATTAATATTAAAAATAAAAATAAAATAAAAAAGACATGCTAAGTTAGACTATATTGTAAATATTATAATAAAAACGTTTCATTCAACGCATACAAATTACCACTTAATTACATTAAACTTTATATTTGGACCATAATTTACGTTCCAATTTGCGTAGACTGAAATCGAATTCCCGTACATTTAGATTGGATCGGAAACTCGCATAAAATCAAATTAATCGTATAGCAATGTACGTTTTTTGGGAACCAGTATCCCAGTTCATTAGTGTTATGCAACGCAACAAAAAACCAAACGTATAAACATTTTTTTGGTATGACTGATTGATTGTAATTGATGTAGGGTCAATGTACTCCAAACCCAAACCAAATGTTTCGGGTTTTGTTGAAGGTTGTATGCATTTTTTGAACTTCTTCCTCGTGTATTGTCTTTAATAAATTGAACGAGTCGAATTCGTCGGAGTTCTCGCGGCGCCGCGGGCATCCGCGCGACTCGTTCGAGTTTCTCATGCGATAATAAGTTTTATTGTAATGAAAATAAAGTTAAAATTCATATGCCACTGAAACTGCGCTCCGATTCGCTGCGCTTCGACGCTCTTTTGGTGTAAGTTGAGCCTTCTTCTATTCTATTCTAATAGAAATGTATCACAGATATATATGTATGTATTGTTGCCTGGCAAAGGGAGGCATATTTTTCACGTGACTGGGTGTCTTGTTTATGGTAATAAATCATTTAGCTGTTTAAAATTTGGCTTAAGGCTTTAAGTAGCACGAACTTTCGTAGATTTTTTAAAACACGAAGCTTTTCCAAAATTTGTTATGATAATGAATGTTCATTGGTGCCAACATCATTTACCTTACAGTACGTATGTGAGCACCGACAATAGTATGTAGTAAGTAATTTGTTGTTGTACATAGCTTTACTTAAATATTGACATGTATCGAATCATAATATATTTAGACTTAAATAGGCAAATAACCATGTATTAGACTTATAAGATATGAACATGCTAGTGGTTTCTTTTCACTTCTTCCACTAGTGGACAAAAAATTGAAGTGTACATGTGAAGTGTGAAGTGAACAGTAAAATAATTTTATTTGATAATAATTTATATATAAAATATGACTTGTCTAAGTGCTTATTTTGTAAGCCTAAAGAAATAAATGATTTTTTACTTCTTTACTTTGAGAGCCTGGTGGATTCCAAATTCCAAATTCTTTATTTGAAAACGTGGGTCACAAAGATGGAAGAAAGTAATAATGGTAAGCACCATACATGGATATGTTCCTCTTCGTTTCACTGATAACAATTTGGTACAGTCATATGCCTATGTCCAGCAGTGGACTAATATAGGCTGATGATGACAGTCATATGGGATCACGAATACACTTGGGACGTCCAGTTACCAACATAAACTTGGTTCGTAGTTAACCCACTTACTTCATGATGTAGAACGATGTCCTAGGAAACCGATCTAGACATTTCGATACCTAATATGCTGGGACAGCTAAAAAGCATACCCATCTGAGAATAACAAACACCCTGTGAAAAATACGCTGTAACAAGAATAAATCGGATACTATTAAGCTGGAACTATAAACATGGAGATTCTTTGAACGTATCTTGTGATTTACAATTCAAATGGAGTCAATTCCATCAGACCTCTATCACTATTTCTTACTGCTTCCAATACTCTTGAAATATAGAGTGGAAATTGCTCGATTGACGATGCTTACAGAGTTTTTTTTTATATAGTTAGGTTTTCCTAGGTTAAAACAATATTTTTTTATTTACAAACATCTATCTTCACAGGCAATAGATGGTGATATGATATGGTTTGCATAATTGTGTATGTTCTAGATGTCTAAGAGTAAACAAAATACTGTTGGAACAAAAATCGTTATGAGTAATAGAAGTGTTTTTTTATTTAAATGCGGTAAAGGTATAGGAAACTGTCTGATATACAATGAACCCACTATTTCATTAGTAAAGCTCGCCTATGGCTAGAACTCATTTCAACCTATTACCAAATCTTCTTAATCTTCAAGTTATCTTCTTTGCTAAAACATAATTCCCGTTAACCTAAGCATTACAAAACGAATACTTAACTAGCTACGATAGGTACTTTCAAATAAATACAAACACTATTTAAAGTAACTCTGTAGTTGTAAACACTGATGATGATATGATAATACCTCCAACGCCGACGGATATTCAAGCCTCCGCTAACGACTCCCCAAACAACAATCAGTAAATACATCTTGGCAATTAAATATTGCTTGGCAGTTGTCGCAACTCTTTTGTTGTCCCAGCGGATGTCTCGAAATGTTAGCGTTTGAAGACAGCTTAGGTGGAACAGCTGGTGGAGTTTGGATAGGGATGACCCAGAAAATAATTTGGGCATGAAGTGAATGATGTATTGATGATGGTATTCAGTGAACGAACAGAATCAGCCTATGCACTCTATTGCATTGGGTGTTCCCGTAAAAATAGAGGTACGTTTGTAAATAAATAAATAAAAATGTAATATACTAACTTATATGACAATCTGGTTGCAACTTCTTCAAACCAAAACTTAAGAATAAATCATAATAAAAAAATTGCATGCTTAGATATAATTTTAGACCTGTAATAACATATTGGCAAAAGGTATGTCGTGTATCAAAAAACAAAGTGATTTATTTCCTTTAGACCTTATAGAACCCTGGAAATACAAATAATTGATATATATATTTTATGTCGGAAACTCGCGTGCATAGCTTCAAACATGATTGAACAATAATTAACATAAAAGATTTATTTACCAACAAAAATAATGAGTAAATAATATAATTCCTTTAAATTAATACGAACTTAATATAAAATTCAATGATGGTACAAAACCACATTCAACAGGAACAAAAAGCGCACAAAAAGGTCGAAGTATGTATTTACTAAATTAAGTATCATTTTTGTCTTTCTTGTGGCCAGCACACCAGCTGCATACCCCCAGGCTGTGTATAACCTTGGCTACACCTTAATGCCTCGGTTTACCGGCTTATGCACTAAAATTACCGGTAAATGACCACTTTTAAGACGCTCTTTATACGCGAAATTGGTAAGGAGGGTATCCTCAGCTGATTATTATGGAAGTTACCAGCCTGAAGGGTTCTCTGGGTTATGAAGACAGTATGCATACTGCCGTAGGCTCAAAACTGAACCAAACCTTTCAGATTAAATGTGTTGTAAAATCCGCGTTATGCTGGACTGAACTAAAATTGGATAATATAATCTCTGCATTGTTAAATTTCAAGGTCAATTCGCACCAAATCTTGACCCTCACTTTGATGGTGGGCCTTCGGCTGCCGTGGTAATTATCGGCTGCATACAACCTCCAAACATGCGATGTACTTGTACTAATGTCCCAATTTTACATCCAATTTGACTGAGGTGTTGAGCCAATGATTTTCTCTATGCCAAAGCTGCAAATAAAGGGCTTGTGTTAAAATTGTGCGGCATTATCGATAAGAGCATAAAGACGCTTGATCTAGTACTGGTCTTATGTCTGAAGTACGCCTGATAATCTTTTTCAATAAAATTAATATATAACTTAAACTCATCTAATATGTTCCTGAACTAAGAAGCCAAGAATTAAAAAAACCCTTGAATTGTGTGCAAAATTGGTTCGTCTGTATATTTTCATGTACTTACGACCAACAACATTATCGCATCAAGTTCTTGTCTTCTAATTTAGGCTCACAAATAACATGTTACACCTTAGTGCTGTGTAACGCAGATTTCCGTTTCGTTTTAAGTATAATGGAGTTTTTATAGTTGCCTTGTTCAAAAAATCTAAGGAAATTAGCTGGCATGACCACCTGAGTCATCTAAAAAGAATTAAATGCAGAAAACTGGTAGTACAGGCCATGTTGGATATTTATTCTGACTCACTACACTTGACTTTTTCAAAGTCGAATGCCGATTCAATTAGTGTTTTGATATTTTTAGAATTACTGGATAGTTATCGTTATAATAGGCGCATGTTTTTATGGATGTTTGCGTTTTTGTACGCAACCAACGGACCGCACAAAAATTTGCATAATAAGTCAAAGATCTGGAATAACATAATTGTAGGTTTAAAATCGTCTGTATGGGAAATTAAAATCACATGCATAAGAGGGTGCTTAGACCTACTATATTTTCCTTATACATAACATTGAGGATAGTCATTTCATTGTAATTTATAACAAATGTAGTTTGATTTTATGCTAGGAAGATTGTATGTATTTGCTGCCAATTTCGTATACAGAATTATATGTATCATTTTAAACCCAACTAATTGTTCCAATATATCTTCACTCAATAGGTGAGCTTTATCAGTTTGAATGCCTCAATCCCCTGTCTATAACTTCACCGACTTTATTGCATAGTTCTCTGTACAAGAAACACTGATTGAGCTATTTTCTCGGGTCATGCGCACTGACCTCGCCTAGCTCCCGCTATCAATTTAGCATCATTACATTTGGTTTTATTGCCACTGGTTTGGTTGATTTATCTTTAACAGTACAGCTGCGTTTGATGTTATTTATTGCCGTGCGTTTTTGTGTTTGTGGTTTCTTTGTGAATTTGGATTCGTAGAAAAAAGCTTGCGTCTTCATTGTTAGTGTTGTTTCTTTGTACTTTGTTTTGGTATTTTAATGTTATTCACCAGAAACCCACCCGTGTAGGCAAGTTTAGTTTTCCCTGCAACTGATTTCCTAATCGTGTTGGCACTCGGATCTTTTCCGATAGGAACATTATATTATGCCCAAAAATGTGTGCTTATACTTACCATAGAGGTATATCTATCTATGTGCCGTTTCTATTAAACGTGATGCATCCCAATAGGTCAATACAGTTTGTCTTGCTTCTAATCATCAAAATTGCAAAACCGAAGAGAAACCCTATACAAATCTCCGAATAAAAAAGTGGACTGTTCCATCAAGAAAGCTTGTCGATTTATTTTGCCAATTTATCGAAGCCTTGTGGTATCGGGGAATCCTTATGTTATCTCATTCAATATTCGCCGAAATCATTGGCTCTTCGCAAAGTTTGCTTTTTCACGTACGCTTATAGACAATCATTTGTTTCTTTTCTTGCTTTATTTATAATATTATCTGTTGTGTAGTTCTAATAAGGATAAGTAGGATTTTGAAGTATGACATCATATTACAAGCATCGTTTATCCTTTATTGAAAATAATAAACAATCTTGGCTCACTCTCGCATTTTTTCTATTAAGATATCTTGTATACAGAAAAATATTACAATTTATAAATTGTTTGAAACTCCGAGAAATAATGAACCTGGAAGAAAGACGGCTCCTTATTCACAGATAAATAATTTTCCCTGGAGAACTTTCATATTTCAGAGACATTATTGCTATGCCAAGTTGTGTGAGTTTTTGCTTTATTTTGTATTTTGGAACTTTGTCATTTCCAATGGGTATTTTGATTAACTCGATATATTTATTGCATTCTATTTTCCCCTTATACCTCTATTTTACAACATAACTAGTTAATTATATTATAGTGATGCTTGACGAGAACCTCAACACATCATTTAATATTAAGATTCAAAAAGCAATATTCGATTCCCCGTGTATTCCTTTCGGCGTCAATCGACAAGACAAGTAACATTCAGATTCCAAAGAGCTCCGGTATTTGCTCAATCGATCTCCTTTAACCTATCAATCGCATCGGACCGTCAATATTGCTCACTTCATTGATATGAAGGGTTTTGAATCGCTTTTATTGAAACTGCTAACGATTTGTTGTAAGGGGCTGGTGATCGACGAGCTTGCCACCTACAGGGCTACGTGGGGCGACTTTAAACGAGATCCCTCGATGCCTTTCGGGCTTAATATGAGGCATAAATCGACTGTTTGTTGTGGAGTAAGTTTTCAGTTAAAGCGGTGGTAATTTATTTTTGGCGCTATATATAAAGCTTCTCGGTGTCTTCGCATTTTTTCTCTGTATGTTAATATGTACTTATGGTTTAGATGACTTTCTTTATTTTGCATTCATCACTTCTTGTCTATTACTTTCATAAATCATAACTTATTCCTTTCTAAGCTAATGAACACCACCGATAAAAGGATTTGTAAAGCGGCTTTCGGGATTGCTACACTAGAAACTATATTAGATAAAGGTCCTAAAATAGCACCCTGACGCACCGGCGCGTTTACTCGCGATATTAATAGTACCCATTCTAAAGCCTGACTTATCTCCAAGTATATCTAACCTAAAGGCACTATCTATCAATCTGTGACAAGGCGATGCTGAGCATTTGAATAATTAATGGCAAAAACATGTTAATAACAATCGCTATCGAGACGACAGGTATATCCTGTGCATGAGTTGTTTATCTCGATTTTTTCATTCGAGTCGATGCACCTTCAGGTTGGAAGGTTAATTTATTGCGTGTGGTTATTATTCTGCAAGCTTTTTATTAATTCCAATGTAAATTAGTGTTTGCTAAGCCGTTGCGTGTCAAAATGTTGTAAATATAACGCTACTAAATATCGAAAACGAGAAAATATATCAAGAACTGTCTAAACTTTATGTGAGTAATTATTACCAGTAGAAATAAAGCAACTTGATGGAATGATGTTTAAATTTAAGTTAAGGAAATGGCTAGTTAATAAAACTCACTACAATTTAAAGGAGTTTTTTGATAATTAGATTATGCCTAGATTAAGATTAATATAGGTTAAGATAACTATGATGCTTATATGAGTAAAATAATATTTTGGTATAACTTTGAACCTATGTTAATATTATTTAAAAAAAATATTGTATGTCCGAATAGGTTTGAATTGTTGATACTATATTTTTAGTATAAGACCTTCATGTAACTATAATTCACACAATTTTATAATAAACTTATTCTTATTCTTATAATTACCCTCTTAATTTTATTTTAATGAGATATTAGCTTAGACTATTTACCACCTTAGTATCATATTATATTTAAATTACAAAAAATCTATTAATGCAATTAAAAGACAAAACGAAACTGAAATTAAACCTGTTAATATTAATTATTCGCAGCTTCTGTTAATCTTTGTTGAAAGATTAATGTGGCAACATTTAGTGCCGCATTCAGCTTTGACTAATGTTAGTTGCCTGTTTAGTAAATTTTATAAGCGTGGTTTAGATGTTTTCAAACAGCCGAGTGTTTGTAAATTTCTGGTACATTTACAAATGGTTTTAATGTGTATTCAAATGGTTTTAAGTTTCTCTACAATTTCTCAAGATAGTGCTGATTGAGATAGAAAGGCATTGAAAGAAGCTCTCTAGAACATCTAATTGATTAAAAATATTCATCTTCGAATGTAACCTTGTACCTCGAAAAAATAGCTTCTTCTTCGTAATACCAATGACGCTACGATACACATTACACACATTATCTGTGGTAATTCTCTTATCAGAAAAGTCGTGATCATATAGCTAAGGAGTTTGTGGGATATTACTCTATATTTTTTATATTCTTGGCCGTATTGAACCTCTTTAATTTCAAATCCTTCCTTAAATTTATTGTCAACAACATTTACACCTCTCACAAGTACATCTGCAAACAAGTTCATAGCGCATTCAATTTACAAGTAATTCCAGTCTACAAGTGTCATTTTGACCCCTTCACCATTCGCCCGGCGACAGATACCAATTGAACGTATTCATACAATAAAAGATCTCGATCTCGGTTCATAATGGGGTCGACATCAATTTGTATAAATAGAATGGCGTATGCAAGTGTGGCTTCGCTAGCTAGGTACTGAGTTAGTACTTTGTGAAGAGAACAAGGACAGAGGAGAATAGATTCTTCCCTTGGCTACGCTCACGAACGAGTGCCTATATAGACTAAAACTTTATTTATAGGTTCACCAAAACCAAAATTACAAAATCATTGAACATACAACCACTTTAAACTAGTAAAACATAATCAGATGCCTCGTCGTATAAAGCGATCTTTACCGGGCAACTTTTGAGTGGACAGAACTCAGGAGGTAGTCAGTGGCTTCGAAAACGTAACCATAAGTAGTCGAGATTTACTCATGTCGTGACCAATGTTGTCAATGTAAAGTATTACCACGCTTGAAGACATAAATCATAATCTAAACATAGACAGTATAAGCAATTCATCGATTAGCAGTTAATAAAACAAAAACCTATTAATAAAACATAGTCAACCTATTTCAATCTGCTTCGAATCATACAAATAATAAAAATATAGCGAAGGACCATTGTCCTTTGCTATATTTTTATTTGAAATTATAATCAAACCAGCCCATTGGCTGGTTTGATTATAATTTCAAATATACGTTTAAATAAGCGTGCATTTAGTTTTTTCTGATCTGCCTCATGCATCAGTGGTCACAATTATGCTGTACTATCGCGGGATTCATCTGAATTGTTGCGTGACTGAGGATTATAGTAGCATCATAAATTAAACCTTGAAAAGGTCCCAACGTTTTTTTGAGAGCTTAGTACTTAGTCTAGAATAAAAATATTAGTAAATATCGTTCCATTTTCTTTATTGTTCGAATCGACTCTCTTATATCAGCCTGTTTTAAATCTTTATTATATTATTTTGTCTTTTTCTTTTATAACTAGTCCCTGGTCATCCCACTGCTGAGCAAAGGTCTCCCCCATTCCATGCAGAATCAAAGCAAAATAAAATATTTGTGTAGATATTCTTGAGAAAGCCACTGGTCATTTCCATCTAGAGTTCTATTTCTTACTTTCCCATAAAAATTGTACGTAAGCTGGCGTACATATAAAAGTCGTATATATATAAAAGTCACGGTATAAAATTAGTACCTAATATAAATTATTATTAGCATTATAAATATTAGTATTATACATTTATTTAGTAATATAAATTATTATTAGCATTATAAATATTAGTAATATACATTTATTTAGTAATATAAATTATTATTAGCATTATAAATATTAGTATTATACATTTATTTAGTCGTTATTCCCGCGACCGTACTTGTGATATTAATCTAATCCTGATGAGTTGTTCCCAAGGCTTCTCGATTCTCATCTATTGTATTGTCTTCAAGACGGTATTTAATATTGTTCAGTATAACTCAAAGATGACCTGATAAGTAAAATATCATCCGTAATGGTACGTTTCATTTTATGATTCGAGGTCGAATGATCGGTGTTTTTTTTTAAGTTTACTCGTAGTGATGTGTGAAACCTCTTTTGACAGACACAGCGAGCCATGAAATAAGAAGTTGAAGTTGAAAGCTCTTTTGATATCGTTATCGGAACCTGAAGATCATGACTGATTGCTTCCGTAATTACTTTAATTGCTGCCAGGGTCTTCTGACATCAATTTATTTATATTTAGAGCAATTGTGAAAATCAATTACTGGAAAAGTGATATACAGGGTTATTCACTTATACTGCGTGAACTGCAGGTTCGGCCCATCACCTAAATTAGTCCAGAGCTGGACATAGCCCTTAATGAGTGCTATAGCGCCCTGTTGTCATCTTGCCGCATTCGCATCTGCCTGCCGTCTTTCCAAAATCGTCTGGAGGGTGTCCTACACTACGTTTGCCTAGTCGCGATCTACACTTAAGAACAAGATTACCTAGCGGTTGTCGGTTATGGCCGGCCCACTGCTACTTTAGCTTGCTTATTCTTTGAGCTATAGAAAGTATTTAAAGTATATAATATATAAAAGTACGCTGTTGATATCTATTTATCGCACTAACTACATACCCCAACAATTATTTTCCTCTATAATAAAACCAATTAGATCAAACCATCACAAAATAATCCAATCCCCAACTTTATTACCACAGCTTAAGGTTTAAAACCTCCTTTGACTTGAACAGATTTTATTTCAGTAATACGGGAGGTAGCTCGTGTCGTTAATTAATCGAATTAAGGAACTCTTTTAATGAGATTATTGATCCGTGACCATTAAATCCGCTTGTAGTCGAAAGACGTAAATTGTGATGTCGTCGGGATAGGCACAGTGTTATACTTGTTACAGTAGGATAGCTTCTGCAATGTTGTTTTTGGTTAGAACAATAAATCATACCAAGCAGGTAAAAAAGGCATTTTACCTACTTGGTAGAAGAATCGAAGAAGAATCGATACTTTTTAACTAATTCGTTCTGTGTGTAATTTTTCTTGAAAAGGCTGATCAGTTCTTTATGGATACTAAGTGTAATAAAACAAGTGTATTTTACTACAAGTGTTTTTTACAAAGTGTATTTTTTTTGAATGAACACTGGTTTATTTATTAATCAGAATGTGGGTAGGTAGCCGGTGCTACCCACAACTAGTTAATTATACTACACTAAGCAAGGACATAAATAAATAAATAATGCTAAACAATCCACAAGGCATCATCTAGCCCCAAGCTAAGCAGAGTTTGGGCCATGGGTAATTAATAATAGATGACTTTTATACGTAAAACAAAACATTATAAGTAGTATATATTTTTTGTACATAGAAAATACTTAGAACACGTAAATTATTTGAAATGAATTCCTTCAATTTCATTAATCTACGCAATGTAAGACGATGCGCTGTCATTAGTATCTATTTCTCCGTTAAGAGAAATTTCCCTTGCTATTAGGGGCTTTAGGCCAACCAAGGGCATAATTTATTATCTATAGAAAAAAATCATTCTCTATCCCCGAAAAAATAATTCTTACCCGAAACAACAATCCCCGTACTTGCCCTACTGGTTACCAAAGAAACACTACACTGTGCCCCTTTGACACGCGTCTTCATTACTTCAGCGAGTAAATGTCTATTATTTACGTTTGCTGGTAAAATATTGTAGCAATAAATAAAAGGATTAGCTCCTTTTCTTTATAAATTACCGGGTAACCTCTAATTCTTTTAGCTTTATTTGCACGGACGACTCTCTTTTACATTCGGGTTCAATTACTAATTGGAAATTCGACTTTATGGTGTAGTTATAGAGTGTTTTTATTATTTTTGCGGGGTTTCGTTTTGTGTTTTCAAGGATTAGAAATAACCCTAGTATTTAGTACCATTTCGTCATCATTATTATTTTGACTTTAGATTTTTATCTTCTCGGCTTTTGGAGAAAAACCGGTTATAACTGACACACACTAGGCCAAATGCGCTTCAGAAAGGCGAATTTCACTAGGAGTTCATTTTGAAGAAATTTTCTTGCTATTTATGCACGTATGTGTTCTTACCTGTATCTATCAAAATAAATATATATAATTACGAAAATCATCCTAATATAGTCATCCAAGACCGTTGAGTTACGTTGAGTACGAGAGACTCAAGGGATGAATGACATGGACCACGCTAATACAATAAATCTAGTCTGGATTAGCATTTTAATGAAATCATTCAATTCATTCTAATCCAGGTATTCTGCGCTTGGATAGTTACGAAACGTGCACGTCCGATTTTATTTGTTTTTATTTGATTTGGACGTGTTCCGCCGAGTGAGCTAGGGTTGTGCGTGACGAGAATTACAATTATTGTAAAATAAGCAACATTTGTGACACTCAAAAAATAGATATAAAATAATGGACATTTCACACAATCCATCTACCGTAGTAAGTAACCATCAAATACAAAGAAAATAATCAAAATAAAGGATCTTAATACTAACTACATCTAGTGGCACAATCGGCAGCCTTATCGCAAAAGGCGATTTCTTCTAGGCAACCTCTAGATGATTAGGATCGGTACGTATTAAAGCTGACGGTGGCGTAATTATTTTGGATAATTATATATAAAATAATTACATAAATACCTTAGTTTATTATAATGTTAGCAATGCAGATATTACCTATGTTATGTAGTGTAATTTGTTTTCCTTTTCTTATCTAAATACTTATTAAAGTGCCACCGTCTATATTGTTCCTTCGTGTCCAGTCCATCCTAAGGTTGCCTGGAAGATATCGCTATCTGCGATAAGGCTGCCCTTTTACTTCCTCAATTCTATGTATTTATTTCTGTAATAAAAACCTACCATAACAAATGAAGTAGTACACGGAAATTTTTCTTATCTCAATAAAATTTAAAGACGTAATTGTATTTAACGATAATATCTTCCATTTATTCATTAATTCCAACAATGGCCACACACACGGCCTTTGTCTCGAAAAATATTTATTTTCATCGCTTTGTCGTGATAATGAATGCATTAAAATTGTATAATTCTCAATTTCAAATACGAGTAAATACGCGGTCACGATAGTTTAGTTTTATTTTTGTCTGAGGTGCAAACCGACGAATTATACAATAGATAGGTACTTGATAATCACTCATTACTTTTTATTTTATCATTCAGTTTAACCAATTTATTTACATAAAATTATCATGAATAAATAATGAAATGCAAATTATTCAACTTACAAACATTTAAACGACTTAGTACCTGCGGTTCATAGATAAATACCATCCCATCAACAAATACACCAAATTAAATATTATCCCAAAACTATCGATTTCGACGGAAGGTCAGGTTAAAAATCCCGTCGAAATCGAAAATTTATGGGAAATTATGCGAGGTCTTACAGTAATAAAATAACAAAAACCTTTCAAATACACCAATTTTCATCAAATTTAAAGTACTGAGAATATTTTATAAAAAATTTCGCTATTTGATCTTCCCAAATGTTGCATACGATTTTGCCCAACCCTAGAATCGAACACCAGTAAGGCAATTAGTATCATATCACGGCTAACAATACATAGCAAAAAGATTCGCTGCTTAATAATACAATTCCATACTCATTTGCGTACACTGTGTAGTTAAATCCTTATTAGGGTACCGTATCGGAAAGGTGCAAACGTGGTCCTATTACTAAGTCTTAAACTTCGTACCTAGCGTACCGAAGCAGTGAACTCAGAGACGCGGCAGTACGGGTGTGGTTCGAACCGCACTCACCCTGACGAAGTCACTCGTAAAGGGGTAATACGTTGGTGTTCTTCCAACACAAATAAAGTTCGTAGTTAACCCGCGCACATCCGTAAAAAATTCGTTAGACTACGATAGTTTTTTTAGTCAATTTTTTTATTTTTTATTTTATTTATTAAACACACAAAACACATTACAATGTTATCTAAAATAATCATAAAAAAGTAATTTTAATCTACATTGTACCGTAAAGATATGTGTGTACAGCTATACTTAGTAAATTTTATTATAATAATTCGTACTAAAGGACTAATATTAACAAAAACAAAAACAATGTTTAACAGAAACTGGTGATAAAATTAAACAAGCACTACCTAGCTATAAGACCGGGCAATACTCTATTCAATTCCATCACCAGGTAGGATGGCCCAGCTTGGAGGACCAGCGATATGAGGATCATTGAAATGGAGGATACCTTTAAGTTCTCTAATGAAATAGTTAATTCTAGGATTAAAAATGTCGAGTTCTATATGTTTTATGGACAGCTCATTGTACTGACGCCAAATTAGTCTAAGGGCTCAAACCGCATTCACTCTGAAGAAGTCCCTCGTAAAGGGCTTATACGTTGGTATTCTTCCAACACAAATAAGGTTCGTTGTTAACCCGCGCATATCCGTAAAAACATTCGTCAAACTACTAGTTTTTATAGTAAAATTAGCCTAAGCCCTCACACGTTTGACTGGCCGCCATTCATAGTTTAGTTATCTTCATCATAGTTATCCATCTATCTCCAAGTGACTTGTCTTTTTTATAGAAAAGAAATAAACTAACAAAGATTTTATTGGTTCACAAAAAAGCATTCAAATAATACATTACCACAAGTGAAACGTACACACGTACCAAAGTACAAAACCTTTATTGCCATAGATTTGACTCTCACTTAGCCGGTGTTTTTTTCATCGTTGAGATTTTAAGTAATTCGCTTTTTAAGCTCGAAGTGGTTTCTGCTTTTTGCTCGGAACAATCAAATAGTTTTCTATTGATCCATAAAGCGGCTCGAGACGTGATGATCTCACGGTGAGTCTTGATTCCAAACAATCTACTAGAATATGTTCTCAAAAAAAACGTACGTACTTAATACGTTGTTCTCGTGAGGGCTATGTGCGTCGAATGTTTGTGTATCTGATACAATACAATACAATTATTTATTTATAACATACAATACAATAAATACAAAAATACTTTATTGTACACCAGATACAGAACATAATGAAAGATATTACATGTGACAAGTACAATGGGCGGCCTTATCGCTTAGAAGCGATTTCTTCCAGGCAACCTTTGCATAACATCATCATCATCAACCTATAGCAGTCCACTGCTGGACATAGGCCTCCCCAATGAGCGCCATAGCACCCTGTCTTTAACTTACCGCATCCAGCATCTACCTGCAGTCTTTCGCAGGTCGTCATCCCGTCATCCGACCTGGTCGGAGGGCGTCCTACACTACGTTTACCGAGTCGTGGTCTCCACTCAAGAACACGTTTACCTCAGTGTTGTTATATATAACACTAAAAAGCGGGGCTCAGGAGTTTTTTGTAATTTTGAATTAATCAATTATTTATACTATTGTAACGATCAACCAAGATACATATATCAGTATCGCTTGTTTTGTTTTTGCTTTTCTCCAAAAGGGAACAATTACAATTCTTAATCTGTAAAAACAACCAATAGGATCTCGAGAACATGACGCGATGGTCGAGTGACGTGATTTTAACACGATTCTATTGGTTAATTTGTCTAGCCAGGATTAGCTCATCGACAGATAAGTATTCATTGTACTTAATCCCTATTCTAGGTAAATGATGATGCGATGCTACTGTTTACAAAAGCATGCTTGTTTATTTATTCCTAAGGATGAGGTTCATGGAACTATTAAACAGCCGGTTAAACATGCCCTAGACGCACATAACTTTGTAGAAGAACTCGTGTCATCAAAACAATAAAGGACACATAAAAAATGTTTATTTTAGCTTAATTTGAATCATGTAACCCGACAAAAACTTATTTTTTTTTTAGATAATCTATCGAACTTATTTAAGATCCAACAAGAAGAACTATTTATTTTCCAAAATCTCTTGATAAATCAAATTCATAATGCGTCTTTTCAAGTCCACTGCTGGACTTTAGACCTCCCTGATAAGCGCCAATTATTGGGCACCTAATAAATAGTTTAGATTTATTTATATGTTTCTTTTGCAGTGGAGGTTTTTAACCGAGTATAGTATTCAACTTAACAGTAGGTTACATTGCTTCGGTGAAGATCACCCCGAGTCATCTTTAATCGTGACTTTTGTATCCTGTTGCGTATGTAGGTACAATTGTATTTATTTATTATTATGCTATGTATAAGGTCATTACAGTTTATTCAGAGAGTTAATAGGATGACATCAACAAACATACAAATACGAGCCATTTACTTAGATATATATTTTAACATAATAATTAAATTACTCGTATACAAAGGTCTTGCCTTGCCTATGTCTAGGGATTAACAAACATAAAAATACGAGCCATTTACTTAGATATATAATTTAACATAATAATTAAATTACTCGTATACAAAGGTCTTGCCTTGCCTATGTCTAGGGATTATTTACCGATTTTTCCGACATTTCAACACGCCTCTATACTCTAGTCATACCGTCATTCATTAGTTCATTACAGAAGATATTAGAGAGTATATAAGAGATAGATAGAAGATTTATTATATAATAAATAAATAAGAGCATTTTATTCCATAACCTTATAAACAATAATAGTGCACATAAAAATAATTGGAAGTAAAAATAATAATTGATTCTATATGTTATGTTCCAAATTTATGTCAAATTAAATCATAGAATTGATATATAAAAATTAAAAGTACAATCATCTAGATTTAGAAATTAAATTGCATGCATTTAGTTAGATGTTGATTTAGTTTACATATAGATTTCCATTAATTATAAGAATAAATAAATAAATAATGCTGGACAATTCACACAGCATTTTCTAGCCCCATGGTAAGCAGAGCTTGTGTTATGGGTAATAGATAACTGATATACATAATACAATACATTACATAGATAGATATTTTTTATTATACATAGAAAACAACCAGAACACCCGGAACAAATATCTGCAGATCGTACACACAATTGTTCCGAGGCGGGAATCGAACCCACAACCTCCTGCGTCGCAGGCGGACCTTCACCCACCGCGCCACATCGGTCGTCTAGTCGTCTAATTAAAATCTTATTAGATATTGCTTGATTAGGACCCCTTTCGATTCCTGGCCGCCAGCTCATTTATATTATGTTAGGTATTTTATAGTATTGTTAGGGATTTATTATATAGCTTATTAAAATATTGCGGTCCTATCCCAGATTTTAGGATTCATTAGACTTACAAAATAAGCAAAGAGACAAACGACGACCGATGTGGCGCGGTGGGCGAAGCGAAGAATATTTATCGCGTTCCTTTTGTTTCATTTTCCCCTACATTTCCACAATTTTTTTTTCTACATTTTCTTTTGTTTTATTTTATAGTGATTCGTGACCACGATCGCTGATAAATGAATCTAAAATATGTTCTGGGTATTTTCTATGTTTAATAAAAAAACGTTCCGATGACCGATGTGGCGCGGTGGGCGAAGGTCCACCTGCGACGCAGGAGGTTGCGGGTTCGATTCCCGCCTCGGAACAAATGTGTGTACGATCTGCAGATATTTGTTTCGGGTGTTCTGGTCGTTTTCTATGTATAATAAAAAATATCTATCTATGTAATGTATTGTATTATGTATATCAATTATCTAGTACCCATAACACAAGCTCTGCTTACCATGGGGCTAGATAATGCTGTGTGAATTGTCCAACATTATTTATATTTATTATTTATTTTAAGAATATCTAGAATATCTAAAAAAAAAAAACATTTTAAACTAGAGGACTAATTATCATAAGAAATAAATAAGGTAAGGTGTTTCGGCTAATTAACAAAATTTAGAGCCGAATCCCACTAAACCAATATTTAGGCAATCGTCAAAATGACATAGCAATCATAACGTCCTTCACAAGCCTATTATTACGCTCGGACGTCCCGTGACACAGATGCATTGATAATACGAGGGCTGATTGCAAAGTTTTGCACAATATTGTATAGATGCCGCTACTTAACATTTGGAACCAATATCCCACTAAACTATTTTTTAGGCAATCGTCAAAATGACACGGCAATCATAAAGTCCTTCACAAGCCTATTGTTACGCTCGGACGTCCCGTGACACAGATGCATTGATAATACGAGGGCTGATTGCAATGTTTTACACAATATTGTAGAAATGACACATTGCCTCGTGAACAGCATTTTAAGTATTTGCAATGAGCAGTTTAAGGTAGAAACTTGCAGCGATATAAAACGACTTTTCTTACTCTTAAAATAAATAAATAATGCTGGAAAATCCACACAGCATCATCTAGCCCCAATCTTAGCAGTGTTTATTATTGGTACTAGATCACTGATATACATAATACAATACATTACATAGATAGATATTTTGTATTATAGAAAACGACCAGAGCACCCGAAACAAATACTTGCAGATCGTACAAACATTTGTCCCGAGGCGAGAATCGAACTCGCAACCTCCTGTGTCGCAGGCGGACCTTCGCCCACCGCACCACAGATGTCGTCAAGTCAAGTTGTCAAGTCTTGTCTATAATTAGGTATTCGTTGATACAAAAAAATCATTATATGTCATTTAAAATGGTCGGAGTATGGTCAGAAAGGGGACACAGTGCAAATATATAGGGTAATCAAGGATTATTCCGTGGTCCCCTACCTAGATATCCCCTGGGGGATACTGAGATTTTTTCCTAAACACGTACCAGTTTCGTCCATTGGGGGAAAAAGGATTAAATGTACCTTTTGAATAATTTTGGTACACATTCTACAATTTTTTTTAAATATACGGTCCGGCAGTATCCGGGTTACGGGTGAATCTTCGCACACCGCACCATATCGGTCTTCAAAAAATATAAACATAAAAAAAAACTATAATAAAAAAATTATAATATAACTCTCAACCTCAAAACCAAATTGCATAGATATGTATATACTTGAGGAAGTAACGCTACTGGACTAAACAAAAAAGACGGAAAAATAACATAATATTAATACTTAGCTTAAGTTTCTCATGTAAGTAACATGTATGTTGTAAATGAGAAAAATCTTTGAACTAAACCTTTAGAGTAGTTTTAGCAAGTCCTTAGAGTTGCCGTTAAAAAATTCAAATCTTACAAATGTAATTCAAGATACAGACAGGCTAATTATACATATTTAGTAGAAATAACGCATAATATAATTTTTATCCACAAATTACTTGTCTGTCTGACTGACACGACTCTGACTTCTAGTAATGTAATTGCCCCCATTAAATGCCTCGCCGGTACTCAAACCTGCACTAGGTTACGGCTAATTCCATGCCACTTATAGTCGATAATAGTTTTTAACTCATTGTTTATCATTGTTCCTTTTTGGTACAATAAAATCGTAGCTTTTTAGAAACAGCTAGTTCTTTAACATTCGATTGTTCTTCTTTGTATTCCTTAATACATAGAAAATTACAATCAAATAATATAAATAAATCAAAATTTGTATTTGCAACTGAAATAATTAAGCTAACTGCAGACTGTTGCAAACAATTTATAGGAAGCTCAACTGATCCATTGCCAACTACCAGTTGAAAGCGTCCCCAAGACGCTGCTGGCTGCATTGCCCCGCTGTATAGCAATGCTGATGCGCTGCGCAACATACTCATCAGCTCTCGGGTCACGCGTCGCTTCGACCAGATCAGATTTTTATTAAAACCCGATGTTATTGTTATTTAAATTATACATAGTTTTTCCTACTATTTTTTTCAATAATTACCTAACATAAAATTAACAAATGCTTCAAAGATTCAAAGATTCAAATATATTTATTGCGTCAAACATGGTATAAAGGTCTTAATTTCTAAGTAATGCACTCATGTCTCACTATATTCTAGCATGCAATTATGATGACTAATTAAATTAGGTAAGTATTATTATTTATTATCGAACTTTTAAAAACTCATTGATGTCATAAACTTACAAACTACACACAGTTTTTCTTCTGGGTAAAACGAAGCTTAATTCCCAAGCAACAATCTCGACATTCTCCATTATTCTTCTTCTCCATTATGATTCCCGTTAGCCGTTTGGTCGTGCAATAGTAAGAGACAAATAAACATTAAAAGCTAATTCCACTTCTCAAATTACTATAGATTTCATGAGGAAGTGAATAGGTTTTGAAGGACTATGGGCCAAAGGGCTCTGAAACCAATTGAACAGCCTTCTTGTTCAGAAAACTGTGCAGTGTTCAGCAGTTTTGAACCAGCCTACGCTCACTAAGCTATGACCGTTGTCGCCATTGTATTTGTCACTATAATTGCGTCATAATTTAAAAGTCGGCTGTATCGATTCGCATTGGATTCATATTATTGTCGCAGTAAAAATAACAAGAAAATTCTGTAATGCATCTGTAATGGTGTACATTATTTACGATACTGTAAACGAATAAAATAGGGTTTCTAGAATTTTAAATGTGTATATAAATAACCTGTCACGAAATGTCATTGCGAAAATGTGTTTAGTGCAAAACATTATCATCATCAACCTATCAGTTTAGTTTCAGTTTATTTATTTCCACCATAGCTACACATGTTACACTTGATGTCGTTAAATACTATTTTAAAACATAAATTACATTTTTATTATAACACACACTAACTTATGACAAAGGAAACACCATAGGGCATTGTGCTAAAAAAAAGCAGATAGACATGCCTTCTTAAAAAATTAAAATAAATTAATTTATAATAATTTGTCACAATAAAACAGATAATAAATAATGGTATAAGTTAAATTGAATAATAAATTAGATAAAATGTCAAAGTAATCTGCTGTATAAGAGCATTGTCACTATAATAAATAGTCCACTGCTTTACATATGTAGGTCTAATGAGCGCCATAGCTGTCTTCAGTTTGCCGCATCCAGCATCTGCCTGCAGTCTTTCGCAGGTCGTCATCCCACCTGGCCGGAGGGCGTCTTTCGTTTGCCGAGTTGCGGTCTCCAATCAAGAACACGTTTACCGCGGTTGTCGGTTCTTCGCGAGATATGGCCGGCCCACTGCCACTTCAGCTTGCTAATTCTTTGAGCTATGTTGATAGCTTTGTAGCCCATAATCCCCATACTATTTGTAGTTATATCCTTGTAATAATAATTCAAGGTAGACGTTTGACTTAACTCTTTTTAATAGTAGGTTTTATAGAGGGGCTGTTATAGTCATATTTTTTAGTAGGTGAAGGTTTTTTTCAGTAAATTGTTTTACAATAAGGAACAAATTTAGTAATCTCTTTCTATTGTCATTGTAAATGGTTATCACGGTCGGCGTTTCATTGAAGTTATCGTGAAATAAGTTAATCGGTATGATACGAGTAATAAAATGAAATAAAATTCCTTTTGGTGAGGACATCGGTGGGGACGATGAAATCAAATTGATTTATTGCCTTTTTATAATAGCTTATTTTGTATTTCTTAAACCTACGCGATATTCGCTACCCAGAACGGAAGCGAAAGCCTAGTAGGTACAGGTACATACAAAATACCAAACGAAATAACTAACCCAAGAGAAATTCTTCGCTGCAGCCAATACCGCGAAGGTCTGAACAGACCTCAAAACAACATAAACACTCATGGCCAACGATGCATATGTCTTCGAGTCCTAACTGCGGGTCGCGCTGGGCAGTGAATCTGCTAAAGCAATTATATATTTATTTATTTTAAAGCCGTTATTGTCCCACTGCTGGGCAAAGGCCTCCTATTTCTCCTTCCACTCCTCGCGATCCAACGCTGCAACAGGCCATGATGGAAGATGTACCTCGAGCTCGTCGCGCCATCTCATCCTGGGCCTTCCACGTCGCCTCTTAGCGTTGAGCTCCACTCTGTGGTGCCCACCCAAATAGCAATAATATAGAATTATTCAATTTGTTTGTTTTGTTTCCGACCAGGTGGGATGACAACCTGCGAAAGACTGAAGGTAGATGCTGGATGCGGCAAGCTGAAGACAGAGCGTTATGGCGCTCATTGGGGGAGGCCTATGTCCATTAGTGGACTGCTATAGGCTGATGATGATGATGATGATTCAATTTGTGGTTAAAATGCACAGAGTATGCAACTAACGATATTTCATGCCTCTGTGTGCAGATGACATGTGATATGTTTGTGAGCTCGAAAAACCCTTCATTAGGTCTCTTATACATGGTGGTCGGTTACAACAGCTGGCGTAAAATGAGCGTCGACTTTGTACCAGGAGCTTAATTGTACTTACAGTTATTATGGGGTGTAATTGGTTTGTGTAATTGGAGCTATCTTCATCCGCAGCTACATTTTGCCCACTGCTGAGAGTATAGGTCTTCCAAAGTTTTTGCCATCCACCACGTGCTACATAAATAAATAAATATATAATAATATAAACTTATTGGCGAAGCTCAACAATCGCCGTAATTATTTATTTATTTAAAAATGTATTTATTTAAAATGTAATGCTCAACTAAAGCTTGCATGTAGTCCTATTAATATAAAATGTTTTTTAAATGGTTCAATAAACAAAAGTATGTAATATACGTAATTCTAGTATAAAAGTTTGAAAAAGCGCATCGCTTATAAACGCTTGTAAATTTAAGTTAATATTATACATATAGAAAAAATGTTAACTGGATATGTATTACTATTATATTTTATAATGTTTATAAATAAAGATATTTAAAAATTGAAAAAAATTTAATCGCCTTAATATCATATTAGCCGGCTTCAGTATTCCTTTTTTGTCTTTTGTTTGTATTGTGTGTGTATTACAAATAAATTTTATTTATTGTAATTGTTAATTTAATATAAACATAGATGGAAAAGCGCCCATCTCGTTTATCTTCCGTCGCTTGGAATTTATCAACAAACGTAAGACAGTCAAAGTGCCCGCAATGGCCGATCCCCAAACCCCAACTTGGTTTATTTTCCAAATCTTCACTCTGTAATCCAGCTCACCCTCTTCAAATCGAAGCGGGCTAAAACCAGCTTTGAAATTGACACGATGACAAATTTTAAATTCAAATTCGTTTTTGCCAAGGCCGAAATCTGTTTTGGCTAACATAAGGGACACCCTGTATACCGATCCCACAAATCGTGTTTCCATCTGGCGAATCCCGAATTTATGTTTATCAAATCAGAATCTCATTAATTTTGGACCAGCTTACTGTTATGTAATCTGTGACACAGGATATTTACGTTGGTAAAGAAGCTTTCAGACTAGACGATGTTTAAGCAATCGCTTGTTCATTCTTCATAGTTTGATCGACAGTTCTGTCTACGATCTGTCAAAACAAGCAGTTGAGGCTTCGCACGGTTTAAGTACGGATCCGTTACTTTTTTTTAATTATAATATAGCTATGTTCACCGGGGATAGTGTAGCTTCCCAACGGTGAAAGAATTTTTCAAATCGGTAGTTTCGGAGCCTGTTCATTACAAACAAACAAATAAACAAAAAGTCAAACATTTCCTCTTTATAATATTAATATAGATAAGTATAACAATTATTTGAGTCATTAAAGTTGGTAAAGCAATTTTACCATTTACAATAATAATTCTGCAATTTTTTTTTTATATAAATGAGGTCTTTAGTAACGTTTCAAATGTATCGCCTAAGGGTTTCCCAATATCTGAAAACTATGTAACTACATATTATATCATTTTGGTTATTTGCGCGTGAATTTTTTCAACAAAATTATGATATTTATCAAAATTCATAGAAACAAAGACCTGGTGGGATGACGACCTGCGAAAGACTGCAGGTAGATGCTGGATACGGCAAGCTGAACACAGGGCGCTATGGCGCTCATTGGGGAGGCCTATCCAGCAGTGGACTAACGGGTTGAGAAAATCGATTCGAATCGGATATGAAAAACATAAGTTGATGATGATGATGATGATAGAAACAAAGATAATTTAAGTATTGAAAACTGCCCGTTGGCTATATTAGATGCATTAAAACTTTTGAAACTCATGATTATCAACACTAAAGTATACTTCAGTTAATCCGTGATCATGGCGCATGAAACTGTGACGAAATATTGGAAAACTCTAAAATCATGTTTTAAATGACTTTGATATTAGATGCAGTGTCCAACTAAAAATAAGTCCTAAACAGTAATTTTGCTTCTATCCATGCAGGGAAATAATTATAGTGCGAGCCTATCGTATCAATAACCCTCTAAGTCCTATTTGAAACCTTTTTTAATAGGAACCAGTTTGCAGTTCCGTTTTCAATTTTATTTTCTGTTTACCTGTGCTTGACCAGTTAATTAAAGGACAGGTGCAAAACTATAATTGTAAAGGAATCTTTATTGATCGGTGGATAAAAAAACTACTTTGTTTTGTAAATGTAGCGGCTGGTTTATAAATTGTTTGTTAAGGGCCTACACTACCTCAGCAGAAAATCAAATTTCGCCTCAGCTTGTTACGCCGCCGCGCCGCGGCGCACGGGCGGCGCCACGGGGCGGACGGCCGGTGGCAACGTACCTACTCGCCGCGCTATTACTTCGCGCGCAAAATTATATTGGGTTGGGTTCACGCTAGTTCAAAACAATCTTATTGCAGTTAGGTACGTGCAATATTATTGTCTAAAAGGTAGGTAATTAATTATATATACGGTACCTACTAAGAAATGAAATTATCAAATACGTAGGTAATGCTTTTTAGTAACTTTATACCTTAGTATGTACCTATACCTACCTAATATTATGATAGTTGGATATTGGTAGGTACCTACCTACCTACTTACAATTACAAAACATTATTTTATTTTATTGTTTTTCAATGTAGTTGCCAACATACCTACTACTGCTACTAGACCACCGCGCCCGAGACGTTATTTTCTACCCAAACACTAGACAGGTGCGAGTCGCTATAGCGCTGAAGGGTTCCGAACATTCTTTTCTGTAGTAAGATAGTGTTCTGCGAAATGTAAATTATACTTATGCCTACTACCAACCTAAAAATAGGTACGTAGTACTATTATTTATTCTTTGGTACTAGTAAATAGGATTTTCTATTATAACACCTTGTTTACAGATTTAATATAAACGAAGATTGGTACTACTACCTATATAAGGTAAAACTAACACAACAAAACCTATATAAGCAATGAAATAGAATACAAGTTTATGTCTAAGTATATTGAGTGAGGGTTCCGCATATTAGTTTTTTAAGTAAAATTGAATTTTGCCAAAAAAACATTGTGTGGAAATAGGATGTGTATGACAAGTAGTGTGCAGGTAAATATTGTAATAAATTAAAATATAGTCTAGATTATATTTGCACATACATAATATGTATAACTTTATTAACAATATATATTACTTTATATTAAATTTATTTCAATTCACTTATATCTCGTATTTTCATATTGCGAACATGCCAGGGATCGCATAACTCGGACAAAATATATGTTAAATAAAAAAAAAAAAAATTTGGTTCCATTAGTTGTTCCCAAAATTCGTCATCCCTTTCGATGATCTCAACTTTCATCTGAAATGAAATGATATTTTATCACACTAATCTATATCTATTGTGTATATTATATATATAAAAGAAAGTCGTGTTAGTTACACTATTTATAACTCAAGAACGGCTGAACCGATTTAGCTGAAAATTGGTGGAGAGGTAGCTTAGAACCAGCAGAAGGATATAGGATACTTTTTATCCCGCAGGGTAGGTTAGCGTAGGGTAGGGTAGGTTTGGGTAGGGTGGGGTAGTGACTTTGACTCTGGAGAGGTGTGTGTTTGTCTGAAAAAGGAAAAATAAAACACAATCTTATTATAATCTAGATACCAAATCATATTTCAGTAGATATGTAAGTATTTACTTACAATTCTACGTTCTGTAATTGATAAAGATTTGTCTTATCCGAATTTATGCCATTTGTCAAATCATTCGACGTTACTTCCATCCTGTAACAGTTACACATGCCAAGAAAGTAGGTAGGTAAGGTATAAACATGTAAATATATGTGCCCACTCTAGTAATATGAATGAATCGTAATGAAGAATTAATAACGACTCTCGTTCAAGCTATCAACCGTAAAAAGTCCATTATTACCCAATTTATAAATTTGAACCATGTGATATATTTTCACTTTCATGAACTAAAAGTAGAAAAGCTTGTGTTCGTTAGGTACGAATAGTTCTAGGTTAAATTATTGCAGAACCCTAAAATTTACAAACTCGTGAAAACGTTAGGAAAGAATATACACTAGGTATATTTATATTTCAGTAGATATATAAGTATTTACTTACAATTCTATGTTCTGTAATTGATAAAGATTTGTCTTGTCCGGATTTATGCCATTTGTCGAATCATACGACGTTACTTCCATCCTGTAACAGTCATACATGTCAAGAAAATAGGTACCTAACATGTAAATATAATATGCCCACTCTAGTAATATGAATGAATTATAATGAATAATTAATAAGGACTCTCGTTCAAGGTATAAACCGTATAAGTCCATTATTACCCATTTATATTTTGAACCATGTGATATATCTTCACTTTCATGAACTAAAAGTAGAAAAGCTTGTGTTCGTAAGGTTGGAACCATGACTAAATTAATTATTGCAGAACCCTAAAATTTACAAACTCGTAAAAATGTTAGGAAAGTTATAATACATTATAGGTGTAGACAGTAGGTACTATAGTTAGTAACTATAGTAGGTACCTAACCTACTACTTACAATTCTATGTTTTGTAATTGGTAAAAAAAATCTCGTACGGATCTTTTCTGATATCCAAAATGTCCAGATCATTCGATGTTACTTCCATCATGTATCAGTAACGATTCATATATTATGGAGATACAAATTAGGTGGGTATACCTAGGTGTAAATATTTTATAGTATTGATAGTCAAACGGAACCCTAATATATATTTCTACCTAGATAATGATGTGTTGTGAAAATACTACTTCTATCACATGGAGATACAAATTGAGGTGGGTATACCTTGTATTTACACCTAGGTATAGGTATTTACCTATAAGTATAAAAAATACGATTTTCACATACTTAGCGCCATCCAGTCCCATAAACAAGTAAGGTCTACTACCTTACTGGTAGGTAGGTAGGTAGGTGTTTGGTACACACGGATTTACCGGGACATTATTTTCTTTATCATTGTCGCCATCATCGCTTACAATAGGAGCTGTACTTTCTAATCGACGTTTTCTAAAATAAAATAAAAAATAATTAGTTTGGCTGCGACATTTACTTACTCACAAATCACAATCCACATCCTCACCTCACCTCACCTCAACGTGTAGGGTAGGTAGGTACTTACTTTATAACGTCGTTCATGTGTTTTCCATCTTTTTATGATTCCGTCGTCGCTTTCTACACTTATTATAAAGATTTCCCATATTTACAAATATACAAAGTCCGATGACACGAAGCGCGGAGCAGCGACACAGGCTCCCCTTCCGAAGGCCGAAGCTAGACTGAATTATGGCCCGGACGGAAGATAGCGCGTGAATGTTTAGGTATTATTTTTTTACGTTAAAAATAATAGTAATTTTGAAAATCTAAAACACACATCGTCTGCTTTATACTCTGATTGTTTACTGTATAAAGTATCAAGGCTTATTTTAACGTATCTATTGAATAGCGACGGTTTAAAGTACAGTTTAGAGTGAACTTTGGATTTTTTTTCTATCGAGAAAGTTTCATGTAATCGTGTTTTCGAAACACTAGTGGTCTAGCATCAATCCTGAACTATAACATATTAAAATCTCAAAGTAAATGCTTCAGAATTGTGGAAGATATGATCGTTGAAAATAACCGATTTCAGATAGTATCAACTCTTAAACGTGTTTTTTTTGTGGTGCATTCTTTTGACGGGCTTTGGCATCATTCTAAGCATCCGCGTTAATTATTTAATGAATTATTAGAAGAATAAAAAGTACTCTTTTTTTAAACACTTAACTAGAATTTATTTTTTACAAATTTTAAGTACATTACATGCCTATACAAACAGTCTTCGTAATTTATTTTGGATGTATTCAAAATATTTTTAAGGTATACAATTCAAACAGCATTATCTAGCCCCAAGCTGAACAGAGTTTGTGTTATGGGTATTAGATAACTGATTTACATAATACAATAGATTAATAGATATTTTGTATTATACATAGAAAAGACCCACAACAAATTTCTACAGATCGTACAAACATTTGTCCCGAGGCGGGTATCGAACCCGCAACCTCCTGTGTCGCAATCGGACCTTTGCCTACCGTGCCACAGAGGCCGTCACTAGTGTTGTTCTCTTGAAATTTGTAATTAGTACATAAATCACACACAAAAATCAAAATACTCGTTGAACTCCATTTTAGATTGTAAAGCCTTCAAAAACCACTCCCCATTCGAGATTTCGTTAGTGACCCATAAACGAAACAAACTTTAATAGGCCGTGTTCCCACGAATTTCAATTTAAAAAGATCGCTTTATGCCCCCATTGTATCCGCTGGGTGGGACGGTCGTAAAGTACGGTTCGATAATCACCGGTATTTGTCGACATACGTATGTATCGAGATGTATCGATTGATATCGACTCGAGCTGTTGATTGTTCGACTTATTATGGGCTCGTTAGGTTACTAGAGTTTTGTATTGTAAAGCGTTAGGGAGGATGATAGTTAGTAATGAGTTTTTTTCTGTATTGATCAGTTGGAAATAAAAAGAAAGATAAAATGTGGGATAATTTATCTTCCAGCGACTTTGAACTGGTGTTCAAAGTCGCTCAGCGAGGTATGGAAAGAGCTATGCTCGGGGTCTTTCTGAAGGATAGGATTTGTAACGAAATAATTTAACAGAGAACCAAACCAACTGCAGGCAGATTTTGGATGCATCAAGCTGAAGACAGGGCGCTATGGCGCTCATTAGGGGAAGCCTCTGTGCAGCTGTGGACTAATGTAGGTTGATGATGATGAATTCATTTTAAAAATGGATAGAGAGCCATTACATTTCTTTGAATCCAAACTTCTCACTAATATTATAATGCTGAAGTAATTTTGTCTCTCTGTCTGCTTCATTGTCACGCCTCAATAGCTGAACGGATTATAATAACATTCCGCAAGATCATAGATAGTATCCTAGGGAAAGGCATAAGCCACTTTTTATCCCGGAAAAATGCGTGTGAAGCCGCGGGCAGCAAGTAGTAATAGTATCTACAACTACCCACTTCAGTGGGTGGTGGTATGATGTGACCAGGCGATTCGATTAAACAATGGAATCATCGATAACTCGATTGTATTTTGAATTTGCAACATCGATACGATCGTATCCGTATTTCCGATTTCCAACGTCATTGGTAATGTTTTCGGTCATTCGGCTGAGTGCAAAGCTAATCGTTGGATATTGATTCGATGATGCTTTGATAGAACGGTATATTATCTGTGACCTTCTGTGACTTTTACCAATTTTCTTTTTAAATTAATATTATTAATGAAAGTCTATTACCTAAATATTTTTCAGAGAGATAGACAGATAGAAAACACTTTATTACACCACACAAAACAGAAAATAATACAGGAATAAACAATAGAATAAAGAAATTATAAAGGGCGGCCTTATCGCTGAGAGCGATCTCTTCCAGGCAACCTTAGGATGGACTGGACATGAAGGAACAATATAGACGGTGGCACCTTGATAAATATATGGACAAAGAAAAGAAAACAGATACTTACTTACACTACATACCATAGTACCTACATTATAACAAACTTACAGTTTCTCTAAGCTTCCTAAGAGCGAACCAAATGCGATAAGGCCGCCTTTGTACTTGATCTACTCTTAGCATTTTCCTCTGTTCTGTTTTCTGCCTTTGGGTGGTACGATACAATTTTATTTTTCTATCTAATTTTTATTTTACTTATAATGAAATTGATTATTTTTATTAAATGGTTTTATTATATTATCTAGTTTACAGAATACATCTTTTTTATGTTTTCATGTTCAAGACATAAAATATTTACGCCATCTTAAAAAAATACCGATAGAGAAATTGTTTTACAACCTGCGACACTCAGTTTAATAGGGTTTTTATATCTTTCTTACGAAATTGTTTTTGCAATAAGATATTTAAGCTTAATATCTAATGTCATAAATATAACAGCATAATTAAAAGTGGCTAGCCAGGAGTACAGCTAGTTGATTCAATGTTTTCATGAGTGTATCATTCATACGTTATCAAATTGCAGCGAAAGAGTGTCGAAAATTGTTTGAAGTATACTATACTATATATAGTACTCATATATATATTAAAAATTTATTCGCAAGAGCCTCAAAATAGGTATGTATCTAAAATTAATAACGATTCTCCTATATCTTTAAATGCGTAATATTGACTTCTTATAGAAAAAATTAACAGTAGTATAGTGGGTGATATGGGATTTTTTTTTATTTCTAAATCTGTAACGTCCATGTTTTCTAATCATGATAGGTAGGATAGATGATAGGATAGAACTTTTAACAAAGCAGGTCTATTTGCATTACATTGCCAAACAGGCATTCATCGAAATCATAACAAAACCCATCCCTATAGGACTGCCATGACAGATGTCACGGGCCAGCAAACCTTCCATTGTCAGGCTAATTGTCCATCGATTGGGAACTGAACTATGCGCTGCGGGTTGCTTTGTCCCAGCATTGTATACGTATATGTAGTTATGAGATGAGCGAGAAGCTGAGCGTTTTTGTGCTAACGCTGTGACGACGTATCCAATCTGTAGTGTCTGAAGGAAATAAAACATGCTTGGCAGTCTTTTGGGACTGGCGATAGAAGTGAAAACTAAGTAATTTTATTTTTTATTTATACTGGGAAGCGTGCGGTGACGATGGCGCGAGTTTCACGCTTTTTGTTCACCCAAAAAGTACGCATATACACAGTTAGGAAAGCGTTCGGTGACGATGACGCGAATTCACTGCATTTTGTTCACCCAATAAATGATCAGCGCGCGTAAAGAAGTTTACACTTTTAAAAATTAAAAAAAATAAAGCAATTTGATATTAGAACAAAAACAACGGTTATAGTACGTCGTCATTTTTATTGGACGCGTCTTATTCCAGTGAAACCTTTTTTATAGTTTGACCGAAACCGCTGAACCGCACCTGAGGTATGCGAGCGGCGAGACGGGGGGGATATATCGGCCGCTCCGATCCATCAGTCTGCCGTCAACGCGTACTCTTGTTCTTTTTTCCTCGCCCCCCACCTCGCCGCACTTTCCTAAGGGAGCGGTACAGCAGTTTCGGTCAAACTATAGTCACGCTCATTCTGAACCGGCACGATCGAGTCGGTTACGCTAAATTGAGTATACTCGGCTCCAGTTTGCTACTTATGTCTAATGTTTTGTTTTTCTTTATAAATATTCGTAGTTCGCTCATAGCGCTAAGGCCGCCCATTGTGTATCCGTATCTTTGTTTGTTTGTTCTTTACCGTTGATTTTCTGTGTTTGATGTGCAATAAAGCGTATTTCTATTGTATTGTAGTTTTAATCGTTACGATACGTGTACTTACCTTATATTTCGTTATTGTTTTATAAAAAAAATTGTTGGCGTTCACTTATCGCTCCGCTTATAAAAGTCTACCTTAGCTCTAATGGCCCGATACGTTTTTCGAGCCTTTTGTTGGATGACCATTGTTAATTTGGGATTCATTAGGAGTATTATGATACCGTTTAGGATGTTTTGGTTCCTCGGTCCGTTTAATACGTACTAGTCAGTACTAGCTTGCAATTGATGAGTCATCTTGGTCGGCAGGGTAGGGCTATTACTGTGTTGCCCTTTGTTGGTATGATCCTACTATCCTGATCTTCAATTAAACCTTCTTCTGTAGCCCTTATAGAGAGATCATGATGTGAAACAATATACAATATTATCTTTTGTATATCTGATGACACATAATAACGCTAATATCCGAAAATTTTAATAACTGAAGCTTAATTTCAAATCGTTATCATCATACTGCTGTCATCAACTGTACACAAAAATCATTTTATAAATTGGAATACTAAAAAATCTAATAATGGTAAATATCCCGTTATAAATGACCTTTGTGCTAATAACTATGATAGTTTCTATTTAAGCCAGGTTTTGAGGGGAGAGCTTTTGCAAAAATCTGACAAATTTTGAAGCTTTGAAGCACAACTCGCTGTCTGCCGGATTTTACCGGATATATCCAGTATATTACATGTGAGTAACTGACATATTGTTATTAATGTGAATGTGAAGACAGAAACTGTTGCTAAGGGAAAAGGGAAGTTGTAAATATTTGAATTGGACTTTTATTATGATGTCAAAACTCCACGATCAAAGGCTTGCGATATTAACTCGATATAAAACTGGGGAATTTATCTGTAGATAAGCTTTTCATAGGTTAGCTTCTCATTTACCAAGCAATGGCACGAGACCTGTCAGAAGATTTGTTCTTCTTGTGACTTCATATTATCATCAGCCTATGTTAATCCACTGTACATAGGCTGTAGGCCTCCTCCAATGAGCGCCATAGCGCCCTGTCTTCAGCTTGACGCATCCAGCATCTACCTGCAGTCGTGGCTTCATATATTATAATCTAAAAAAACCGAAAAGTGTCAAAATGAATAATACCGCTATCCGTTCGTTTGTATAACAAGCTTAATGTTGACACTTTTCAAAAACACGCTTCATTACACTACGCCAGACATTTTTTGCAAAGACTGAACTAGTTCAAGGTCGAGGTATCTTTTTTTCAATAATGTTTTTTATTCTGCGTACTAGTACTTTGAAACAGGGTGCTATGGTGCTCGTTAGTGGAGGCCTATGCCCAGCTGTGGACTATAATATGGGCTGATGATGATACTACTCTACAGAGTCGTTAGCGTCCGTCGATAGTCAGGGCTTTTTAAAAAATAAGAAGGTGCAAAAACTAACCAACCAAAAACTCCTGCAATTTTGATAAATGTCAAATATAAGTAGAACTAGAAAATAAAGTGAACGCTTTATTATTTATTGTTAATAGACGAGCGTCATGTGGCTGATGGGTCTATATCACATTGTTGAATTTATTAATTGCATATTTTTTTTAGTTTGGTTATTTTTGTCTCGTAACCAGTTGAGTTTATTCTTGAAGGCGTTTGATTTTTGTTCACTTAAATCTTTTTAAGTTAAGTATATACAGGGTTAATTTTAAAAGACCAGCAACCTTCGGTGACCGTGTTCCAGGTATCCTCGGCAACAACGTTTGTTCTACGACTTTTGAAATAACTCAATAGGTACATTAATTAGAAATTATTTAAGTTTTTATTGAATTGTCGTAACTTTTGTAGGTCTATGTTGCATCAAGGACGACGCACGCTTACGCGCGCCTACCTACCTACCTAGTTAATATCCATTGCTCGCGGCTTAGAGCATCTCGCGGGGCTTGTAGGCAGTAGCTATGTATTGAATCCACAATCCCTTCATACTTGACCAGGCTTAGGACTGGCTACATTAAAAAATGTATGTAGATAGGTACCTATCTAGATCTGGTAGTTAGGTATTATGTAGTAATCATTCATAACTTTTAAAGTCTAATTAAGTTATATCAATGCTAGATAACTAGATAGCTTTTATTCACTTTTCATTGTTTAATGTAGGCGTATTTAAAAAGTGGAATCAGCATATTTACAATAATTAAATGATCTATTAAAATATTATTTACAAATTAGACATTACCTCGCAGGTTCAAATCTTGCGGGTGGCGGTGAGTATCGCGCACATAGCGTTCAAAATAGTCACCTTCACAACCAACACAAAGACCACACCTAAAAATCAGCTGTTCGTTAACACGAGCTAACACTTGCGAATTTGATTTCACATGACCAAAGGCCCAAATTATTTTTTCTATCAACAAGTCTCGGCTTGTGATTTCGCCACCACTGTACACTATTGTTTTTATGTGTCCCCATAAATAAAAGTCCAGGGGTGTAATGTCTGGTGACCTTGGAGGCCATGCACGAGGCCCGCCACGTCCTATCCAACGACCGGAATAAATGCTGTTCAAGTGGTCTCTAACCTGACGAGAATAGTGCGCTGGCGCGCCGTCATGTTGATAGTACATATCTCGTAAGTAGGCGAGCGGTATACCTTCTTCCAACACTGGCAGCGTTTCGGTAAGAAATTGTAGGTATGATTCACCATTTAGTCTATCTAAGAAAACCGGTCCCAGTAACGTGGAATTTATTATTCACACTAAATCGGTGTTGAAAATTATGTGGTCTCGGTTCGTGTGGGTTTTCGTAACACCACAAATGTTCATTACGAGTATTGAACAAACCCACTCTACCAAATGTAGCTTCATCAGTCCACAGAATGGTAGGCCGTTCAGCAAGCAACCAGTTGCAAAACGCCACTCGTGCAGGTTTGTCAGGTTCGGTGAGTTCCTGAACACGATGAAGGTGATATGGGTATTTGCCTTCATTGTGAATGACACTCCACGCGAAGTACTGGGATACATTGAACCGCCGTGCTGCGTCATTAGTGCTCGCTGCGGGGTTTGCCTCAAAGAACTCCAGGATCTCTTCTTGTTCGCGTACTGTGCGCCTTGGAGGACGACCACTATCCCACATTCTACGCTGAAACCGTCCATAATCTCGTAGTCGCTGTGTGGCGGCTAACATCGTCTCGCGGCTCGGTGTCGGTACATTTGGAAATCTTATTCCATATTGGCGGCAGGCTTCTGACACATTATCGTCACACCTAGCAAGCATCCTTACCATTTCCGTGTACTCGATATTGGAGTACCGGTACGCCATGGTAATTAGTTTTTAGGTACAATCCGTACGAAACATCGATAATGCGGCGACAAAAGATTGTGGCGCACAAGGACATGTGCCGCGCGCGCATCCGCCTCGACGACTGAGCGAGCGAGCGAGCCACAATTGAGCAAGCTCAAAGGCGCCGCGCGCGGGCGGCGGCGGGTGGCGTTAGAGCGCCAAGCTCAAAGGCGCCGCACGCCGCGCGCCTCACCACCCCCCCACACCCCGCCCAGCGCGATTCACTCATGTTTGTTTGCGATGCACATAGACTTAAGAACATTCAAGCGGATATTTCAATTAATATTTATTTTTGTATGGAAATAAAAAGTAGATAATTATCAAAAGTCATAGAACAAACGTTGTTGCTGAGGATGGTAGGAACCTGGTCCCCGAAGGTTGCTGGTCTTTTAAAAATAACCCTGTATAAATACGATTCGAGCGTCACTTTCGCTTCCCAATGTTTTGCAATTTCCGTACAGCAATTTAAATCCCCAACAGAACTATAGTTCATCAAAACATCCAACCTAACGCATATTTTAACTAATTCTTGGAATAGATATAACTAATTAGAACCCTCATGCAATTTCACGGTTCTCCGCCCACCAGCGAAGTCTGATATCTACTGTAACATGGCCTGTTGTTTGCAGTTTGTTGTTCATTACATAAATATAACCCCTTTCTTCATTGGCTTACGTCACATAATACTGATTATAGTTTTAAGCATTGGTCTATACCAATGCCTAAAACTATTATTATATAATTTGATATATACTCTAGCAGTGGACTATCATAGGGTGATGATGACGATGATGATGATGCTATATGCTATATTTAAATATCGATACCGGAAAGATCATTTAGGGTAAGCGACATTTTCTTTTCAAGAGCGGAGTATTCAACTACTATGTAGTTCGGGATATCGACGTGATCCTGAGGAGAAAATAGAAAAAAGGTATATATGTATGTATGTTCGGTTGTAGGTATGTTTGGCGATTTATCCGTTAAAATATACGCTGATTTCAAAGATTCTTTTGATTTTATTTAGAGAATGATCATATTCATATTCATTTTATTCCCGAAAGATTACGGTTTGTTCCGCAAAAATTAAAAAACAGTGAAAATATATAGGACTTTGAAGTCGGTTTCGTTACTGTAAAAAGATGAAGTTATTGCGGATCAGTAACTAGTTTTATAAAGAAGAATTTAAATCTAAAGGATGTTTAAAATTTAGGGATATGTCATCACATGTCCCTCAATTTTAAAATGCTTTAAATATAAATTCATATTATATTTATTCACATATATTTATATTTGACCTACTCCATCACCTATAAGTAGGTCAAGTATAAATATATGTATGTGTAGTCAATCTATTTGGTCACAGTTCGCCAGCAACATGTTATCAGGTCTGTTTTCTTTACATTTTCCGGTCTAATAAGTGCGCGCGCGCAGCTCGCTTTGATCTATTCAAGGCGCGTCTGGTGCGTTGTGTCTATAGAAAATATTGGGAGAGCGGAGATTTTGTCGTTTTCAGTGATGGTAAAGAGTTTTATGTGAAAGAATTTAGTTGGTAGTTTAAACATCGGTTCGGTTATAAAGTATTTGTGATGGAGTCTAAAAACAGTTAAAAAGACACCTAAAGTTTTTGGTTGCTCTTAATGATAATGATAATCATGAGAGTTGAACCTTTTGCGTATTCGGATGACATTCATAAGTTATAACTGAAAGTTCAAATTATTTCATGGAGTCCTTGAACATAGAAAATGTCATTGTTTTTTTATCTTGCTCTCAATGACAGTCCCATTCAAGCCCACTTTTAAAAAAATGCGACAGATACTATACCATGCGTGTTTTACATCAAGAGATTAACAACCTCTCTTTCTTCATAAATTAAGAGTGAACCTTTCTTAAAATCATTATACTAAAACCTTCTTCTTCTTGTCCACAGGTACATATGAAAAGTGCTAGTTGTAAACCAATGCGCGCGCGCGTGTTTATGTGTTGATGTGGATCAGCTGATCGAGCTGGCGTGGTACGGGGGGGCCGCGATGCAGGCAGGGGGGGGATGGTTCGTGCCCTGGACTATGGGGGGCATGGGCATGCAGAAGTTCGCGGTGGCCCTGCCCATGGGCGGGGTTATGCCCATCGTGCCTCAAATGCTGGCGGCGCTGCCCCCGCAGCCGCCGCAGTTGAGGCTGATCGCTCCGCCGCCAATGCCGCATCCTGGACGGAAGGTAGGTGCTTGCCATTCGATAAGAAGCAGTAGCATAAAAACAGATTTAGACAGACCCGAAAAAACCTAATGTAAATTGATTTAAAGTCAGCGAATGTCCAAGTCAGCACTGTCTTCCGTCCGCTGCACTGACTTCAATCAAATCAATTTACATTGGATTTTTTTCGGGTTAGCGCTGACTTGTCTCGCATTCGGAGTCAGTCACTGACCCTGTCTAAACCTGCCTTTTAGGTTTTAGCATCGACTGGTTTTAGTGAACTCAAGTGTAATAGGGCAGGACTCGACTAGGCGAAGTGTTGTGAAGGCAGGTGACAACAAGAACTTGATGTCGCCTAGACACGCTATAGGTCGATGGCTTAGTGATGACGGGAATGTCTGAATAAGTAAAGTTACGACCAATAAAATTGACAAAGCTGAAGGTAGATGTTGCGTGTATATAAGGAAGATGGATATTATGATATGTAAGTAAACAAATATATCAATACATTTATAATAAATAATGCAGGACAAACCACACAGCATCAAGCTTGTGTACCTGACTGTAAGACTACCATACTCAATAGAATACACACATTACGTAGAATAATATAATAATAATAAATAATGCTGGACAATTCACACAACATTTTCTAGCCCCATGGTAAGCAGAGCTTGTGTTATGGTACTAGATAACTGATATATGTACATAATACAATACATTACATAGATAGATATTTTTTATTATACATAGAAAATGACCAGAACACCCGAAACAAATATCTGCAGATCGTACACACAATTGTTCCGAGGCGGGAATCGAACCCGCAACCTCCTGCGTCGCAGGCGGACCTTCTCCCACCGCGCCACATCGGTCATCGGAACGTTTTTTTATTAAACATAGAAAATACCCAGAACATATTTTAGATTCATTTATCAGCGATCGTGGTCACGAATCACTATAAAATAAAACAAAAGAAAATGTAGAAAAAAAATTTTGGAAATGTAGGGGAAAATGAAACAAAAGGAACGCGATAAATACCAGATAGATATTTTGACACTTACTTTGACGACAAGTTATAAAATCAGTCTCAATATACACCGTTTTTTATATATACATACTTCAGAAGATCTTCTATGTACGGTCAGTTCAGTTCAGCTGGAATAATAAATGATGTAATAGAAAAGGCACAATGACAAGGGTCCCCTATCTATTATCGAGGGGGGAGGGAGAGGGCAATAAGGGAAGACGTTGGTTTCACTCATTTGTACGATATCATTTAGGTTTACGGCCCTTAGACAAAGTAGAGAAGTCTAAACAGTACCCTAAAGAAAGAATAGGTATACATATTTATTTGACACCATACATAACACGACACATTACATACCAAAGCAACAGAACCAAAGTTATCGACATAGCTCTAAGAATTAGCAAGCTGAAGTGGCAGTGGGCCGGTCATAACTCGCGAAGAACCGACGGCCGCTGGGGCAAACGTGTTCTTGAGTGGAGACCAGGACTCGATAAACGTAGTGTAGGACGCCCTCCGACCAGGTGGGTTGACGACCTGCGAAAAACTGCAGGTAGATGCTGGATGCGTCAAGCTGAAGACAGGGCGCTATGGCGCTCATTGGGGGAGGTCTATGTCCTGCAGTGGACATAGGCCTCCACAGTGACAGTGGCAAGCTGATGATGAATAGATTGTACACGTGAAATTATGTACTTTACTGTGGTATGTCATTTCATTTCATTAGCTAAACAGAATATGCTAAGTTGACTTACTGTAAAATATACACAGTCCTTCTGTTTTCTGTCGAGATGTCTGCCCTAGAAACCTTTGGTAAATGTCGAATTGGTTCCAATGGAGGAATAAAGGGAAGGTGTTTTTATCGCGCCCAGAAAATGTTGATAGTTATGGACTGCTAAATGTTTTATAGCTCGTTTTGGAGCTATTCACCTGCTGTTTGTTTTTATTTTAAACCATAAAAAGCGAAAGAACAGGTGAACGTGTCACGCTGTGGGTATGAGAAGAAATTTCTGGATGGTACGAGTTGATCGGGGGATTTTGAGACAAAAGTTCCCGAAATCCCCCAATCAACTTGTCCCAAAATCCCCTGTGCGTCTACCCTCTGCGTCGGCAGGGGATTTAGGACAAACTTTCCTGAAATACCTTCGCAGGGGATTGTATATGGGGATTATTGGAATAAACCATTAGATATTACTCTTGTCTTCGTATAATGTCGTTCCATTCTAAGAACACGTCTAGTCTATAAAGTAACATAAAATATGCTAACTACCCCGATGTTTATCATAAATTTATGAAGCTGGGTGGATATTTACACCGTGCATGATATGTGAATGTAAATAGGCGTTACAGTCTTCGTTTTCCGTTGATCGTATATCGAAAGTTATTTAATGAAAAATATATTATTTCTGACGACCTGTGAAAGACTGCAGGTAGATGCTGGATGCGTCAAGCTGAAGACAGGGCGCTATGGCGCTCATTGGGAGGCCTATTTCCAGCAGTGGACTAACATAGGTTGATGATGATGATGATATTATTTCTGTAGTCATACTAGGTATAATATAGCATACATACAGATTATTTCGATTATTTTAACGAATGCGAAGCAAATATGCCCGTAAACAGAAATCGAAAGAAATAGAACATTAATGTCAAATAAATGCATTATCTATCTAAATTATATATTAGGCACTACACACAAACAAACTTACCCCCGAATATTTATCAAAACCGCAATGCTTGACATCGCGTCCTCCCGGTATGACCTACGGAGCTGAGACACGAGCTGAGACGTGGACACTCACGGTACGGCTGGTCTACCAGTTCAAAGTCGCTCACCGAGCTATGGAAAGAGCTATGCTCGGAGTTTCTCTGAAGGATAGGATTCGTAACGAATACATCCGACAGAGAACCAAAGTTATCGACATAGCTCTTAGAATTAGCAAGCTGAATTGGCAGTGGGCCGGCCATATCTCGCGAAGAACCGGCGGCCGTTGGGGCAAACGTGATCTTGAGTGGAGACCACGACTCGGTAAACGTAGTGTAGGACGCCCTCCGACCAGGTGGGATGACGAGCTGCGAATGACTGCAGGTAGATGCTGGATGTGGCAAGCCGAATACTGGGCGCTATAGCGCTCATTGGGGGAGGCCTATGTCCAGCAGTGGACTACTATAGGCTGATGATGATGACTGCGATCACCAACCCGCTTGCCAAGCGTGGTTATTTATAAATAAATAATAAACTAGTTGTGAGGTGTGCGCGAGCTGCAAGCAGCTCGCGGCGGTTATGTGTAACAGTAATTTTTTATTAAGACTTCTTTTTCGTACCTTTGATTATTTTGTTTGAAATCGATAGCCATGAGAAAATTTTGCGATGAAAAAATGTTAGCCATCTTTGATTTGGAAATGGACATCTTTTTCGTAATCTACGTATGCGAGTTATTCGAAAACGATACCCATATTATGTGGGTGCTCGTCTTAAGGCGAGTATAAACTGCGATATAGAGATGTCAGCCATCTTGAATTTGGAAATGGAAATTTTTTTCGTAGTCGACGTATGCGAGTTGATCGAAAACGATATCTATATTAGTGGGTGTGCCTTCACACAGCGCGGCTCGCTTCGCTCGCCTTGCTGTATGGCGGTGGTCGCATTGACGCACGACTCTGCTCCTGCTGCCACACAGCAAGGCTCGCTTCGCTCGCCTTGCTGTGCGACAGCTGTCGCATCAGGTCAGGAAGCGCGGCTCGCTTCGCTCGCCTTGCTGTGTGACGATGGTCGCAATTCGATCGCATTGTGGCTCGCTTCGCTCGCCACAATGCTACCCTGGGTTAAGGGTGAGGGGGTCTTGGGGGGTCACAGCACGGCTCGCTTCGCTCGCCGTGCTGTTCCCCTTGGTCGCATCGGATTCGAAATCCTCACCCCCAAGTTAGTCAAAAACGATACCCATATCAGATTTTTTGGTTGGGGGAGGGGGTACAGGGGGGCTGGGGGCGTGGGGGGTCACGGCACGGCTCGCTTCGCTCACCATGCCGTTCCCCTTGGTCGCATTGCGGCTCGCTTCGCTCGCCGCAATGCTCCCCCGGGTTATAGTTGAGAGGATCTTGGGGGGTCATTGGGGGGTCACAGCACGGCTCGCTTCGCTCGCCGTGCTGTTCCCCTTGGTCGCATCGGATTCGAAATCCTCACCCCCAAGTTAGTCAAAAACGATACCCATATCAGATTTTTTGGTTGAGGGAGGGGGTACAGGGGGGCTGGGGGCGTGGGGGGTCACGGCACGGCTCGCTTCGCTCACCATGCCGTTCCCCTTGGTCGCATTGCGGCTCGCTTCGCTCGCCGCAATGCTCCCCCGGGTTATAGTTGAGAGGATCTTGGGGGGTCATTGGGGGGTCACAGCACGGCTCGCTTCGCTCGCCGTGCTGTTCCCCTTGGTCGCATCGGATTCGAAATCCTCACCCCCAAGTTAGTCAAAAACGATACCCATATCAGATTTTTTGGTTGGGGGAGGGGGTACAGGGGGGCTGGGGGCGTGGGGGGTCACGGCACGGCTCGCTTCGCTCACCGTGCCGTTCCCCTTGGTCGCATTGCGGCTCGCTTCGCTCGCCGCAATGCTCCCCTGGGTTATAGTTGAGTGGGTCTTGGGGGGTCATTGGGGGGTCACAGCACGGCTCGCTTCGCTGGCCGTGCTGTTCCCCTTGGTCGTATCGAATTCGAAATCCTCACCCCCAGGTTAGTCAAAAACGATACCCAAATCAGATTTTTTGGTTGGGGGAGGGGGTACAGGGGGCTGGGGGCGTGGGGGGTCACGGCACGGCTCGCTTCGCTCACCGTGCCGTTCCCCTTGGTCGCATTGCGGCTCACTTCGCTCGCCGCAATGCTCCCCCGGGTTATAGTTGAGGGGGTCTTGGGGGGTCATTGGGGGGTCACAGCACGGCTCGCTTCGCTCGCCGTGCTGTTCCCCTTGGTCGCATCGGATTCGAAATCCTCACCCCCAAGTTAGTCAAAAACGATACCCATATCAGATTTTTTGGTTGGGGGAGGGGGTACAGGGGGGGTGGGGTATGGGGGAGTCACGGCACGGCTCGCTTCGCTCACCGTGCCGTTCCCCTTGGTCGCATCGCGGATCGCTTCGCTCGCCGCAATGCTCCCCCGGGTTATAGTTGAGGGGGTCTCGGGGGGTCATGGGGTGGGGTCACAGCACAGCTCGCTTCGCTCGCCGTGCTGTTCCCCGCGGTCGCATCGCGGCTCGCTTCGCTCGCCGCGATGCTCCACCCGAAAAAAAAGGTCAAAAATAGGCCAATTTTCGGTTTTTCCTAAAAAAAGGGGGTCTGGGGGGCAAAAGGGGGCAATTTTTTTTTGTCATTCAAAACCACTTGTCCTCCTCTACAAGACTGTGAAAAAAAAACTCTTCCAAGTCTATCCGTTTAGGAGATGGAAAGGGGGGGCAAAAAAGGGGGTTAAAGGGGGGGTCCAATTTTTTTTTGTTCAAAAACGGAGAAAAACCCTCTATACGACCCCGCAATCAGAACCCCTCTATCGCGACGCATCTGGTAGCACACTCAAAAGGGGGGTCCTGGGGGCAGGGGGGGGGCAAAATTTTCTATGCAATCAAAATCACTGGTCTCCCTCTATACAACCCCCATAAAATAATTAAGAAAAATGGCTCCACGTAGGAGCCCCCCCTGAGGGGGGGGTCTTGGGGGGGCAAATCTCAAAAAGTCGGAATTTTCCCTAGGAGACTTTTACCTCCCCTATACGATACCGTAAAAAAAAACATACCTTCCCATCCACCATCAAGGCGAACAATTATGTCAATAAGTCAGTCAGTCAGTCAGTCAGTGAGTGGTAATCTAGCTTTATATATTATAACTAGTTGTAAGATGTGCGCGAGCTGCAAGCAGCTCGCGGCGGTTATGTGTAACAGTTATTTTTTATTAAGACTTCCTTTTCGTACCTTTGATTATTTTGTTTGAAATCGATAGCCATGAGAAAATTTTGCGATGAAAAAATGTTAGCCATCTTTGATTTGGAAATGGACATCTTTTTCGTAATCTACGAATGCGAGTTATTCGAAAACGATACCCATATTATGTGGGTGCTCGTCTCAAGGCGAGCATAAACTGCGATATAGAGATGTCAGCCATCTTGAATTTGGAAATGGAATTTTTTTTCGTAGTCGACGTATGCGAGTTGATCGGAAACGATATCTATATTAGTGGGTGTGCCATCACACAGCGCGGCTCGCTTCGCTCGCCTTGCTGTATGGCGGTGGTCGCATTTACGCACGACTCTGCTCCTGCTGCCACACAGCAAGGCTCGCTTCGCTCGCCTTGCTGTGCGACAGCTGTCGCATCAGGTCAGGAAGCGCGGCTCGCTTCGCTCGCCTTGCTGTGTGGCGATGGTCGCAATTCGATCGCATTGTGGCTCGCTTCGCTCGCCACAATGCTACCCTGGGTTAAGGGCTGAGGGGGTCTTGGGGGGGTCACAGCACGGCTCGCTTCGCTCGCCGTGCTGTTCCCATTGGTCGCATCGGATTCGAAATCCTCACCCCCAGGTTAGTCAAAAACGATACCCATATCAGATTTTTTGGTTGGGGGAGGGGGTACAGGGGGGCTGGGGGCGTGGGGGGTCACGGCACGGCTCGCTTCGCTCACCGTGCCGTTCCCCTTGGTCGCATTGCGTCTCGCTTCGCTCGCCGCAATGCTCCCCCGGGTTATAGTTGAGGGGGTCTCGGGGGGTCATTGGGGGGGGTCACAGCACGGCTCGCTTCGCTCGCCGTGCTGTTCCCCGCGGTCGCATCGCGGCTCGCTTCGCTCGCTGCAATGCTCCCCCGGGTTATAGTTGAGGGGGTCTTGGGGGGTCATTGGGGGGTCACAGCACGGCTCGCTTCGCTCGCCGTGCTGTTCCCCTTGGTCGCATCGAATTCGAAATCCTCACCCCCAAGTTAGTCAAAAACGATACCCATATCAGATTTTTTGGTTGGGGGAGGGGGTACAGGGGGGGTGGGGTATGGGGGAGTCACGGCACGGCTCGCTTCGCTCACCGTGCCGTTCCCCTTGGTCGCATCGCGGCTCGCTTCGCTCGCCGCAATGCTCCCCCGGGTTATAGTTGAGGGGGTCTCGGGGGGTCATTGGGGGGGGGTCACAGCACGGCTCGCTTCGCTCGCCGTGCTGTTCCCCGCGGTCGCATCGCGGCTCGCTTCGCTCGCCGCGATGCTCCACCCGAAAAAAAAGGTCAAAAATAGGCCAATTTTCGGTTTTTCCTAAAAAAAGGGGGTCTGGGGGGCAAAAGGGGGCAATTTTTTTTTGTCGTTCGAAACCATTTTTCCTCCTCTACAAGACTGTGAAAAAAAATTTCTTCCAAACCTATCCGTTTTGGAGATGGAAAGGGGGGGCAAAAAAGGGGATTAAAGGGGGGGTCCAATTTTTTTTTCTTCCAAAACGAAGAGAAACCCTCTATACGACCCCGCAATCAGAACCCCTCTATCGCGACGCATCCGGTAGCACACTCAAAAGGGGGGTCCTGGGGGCAGGGGGGGGGCAAAATTTTCTATGCAATCAAAATCACTTGTCCCCCTCTATACAACCCCCATAAAAAAATTAAGAAATATGGCTCCACGTAGGAGCCCCCTCTGAGGGGGGGGTCTTGGGGGGGCAAATCTCAAAAAGGTCACGGCACGGCTCGCTTCGCTCACCATGCCGTTCCCCTTGGTCGCATTGCGGCTCGCTTCGCTCGCCGCAATGCTCCCCCGGGTTATAGTTGAGAGGATCTTGGGGGGTCATTGGGGGGTCACAGCACGGCTCGCTTCGCTCGCCGTGCTGTTCCCCTTGGTCGCATCGGATTCGAAATCCTCACCCCCAAGTTAGTCAAAAACGATACCCATATCAGATTTTTTGGTTGGGGGAGGGGGGACAGGGGGGCTGGGGGCGTGGGGGGTCATTGGGGGGTCACAGCACGGCTCGCTTCGCTCGCCGTGCTGTTCCCCTTGGTCGTATCGAATTCGAAATCCTCACCCCCAGGTTAGTCAAAAACGATACCCATATCAGATTTTTTGGTTGGGGGAGGGGGTACAGGGGGGCTGGGGACGTGGGGGGTCACGGCACGGCTCGCTTCGCTCACCGTGCCGTTCCCCTTGGTCGCATTGCGGCTCGCTTCGCTCGCCGCAATGCTCCCCCGGGTTATAGTTGAGGGGGTCTTGGGGGGTCTTGGGGGGTCACAGCACGGCTCGCTTCGCTCGCCGTGCTGTTCCCCCCGGTCGCATCGCGGCTCGCTTCGCTCGCCGCGATCCACCCGAAAAAAAAGGTCAAAAATAGGCCAATTTTCGGTTTTTCCTAAAAAACGGGGGTCTGGGGGGCAAAAGGGGGCAATTTTTCTTCCAAGTCTATCCGTTTTGGAGATGGAAAGGGGGGGCAAAAAAGGGGGTTAAAGGGGGGGTCCAATTTTTTTTTCTTCCAAAACGAAGAGTAACCCTCTATACGACCCCGCAATCAGAACCCCCCTATCGCGACGGCATCTGGTAGCACACTCAAAAGGGGGGTCCTGGGGGCAGGGGGGGGGGCAAAATTTTCTATGCAATCAAAATCACTTGTCCCCCTCTATACAACCCCCATAAAAAAATTAAGCAATATGGCTCCACGTAGGAGCCCCCCCTGAGGGGGGGGTCTTGGGGGGGCAAATCTCAAAAAGTCGGAATTTTCCCTAGGAGACTTTTACCTCCCCTATACGATACCGTAAAAAAAAACATACCTTCCCATCCACCATCAAGGCGAACAATTATGTCAATAAGTCAGTCAATCAGTCAGTCAGTCAGTCAGTCAGTGAGTGGTAATCTAGCTTTATATATTATAACTAGTTGTTGGATGTGCGCGAGCTGCAAGCAGCTCGCGAGGGTTGTGTATAGGTATTGTGTTTTTTTTTTCATTGTATTCCCCTTGTCGTAACCTACACCTTGTATTATTTTGTTTGAAATCGATAGCCATGAGAAAATTTTGCGATGAAAAAATGTCAGCCATCTTGGATTTGGAAATGGACATCTTTTTCGTAATCTACGAGTTTGAGTTTTCGAAAATGATACCCATATTATGTGGGTGCTCGTCTCAAGGCGAGTATAAACTGCAATATAGAGATGTCAGCCATCTTGAATTTGGAAATGGAAATTTTTTTCGTAGTCGACGTATGCGAGTTGATCGAAAACGATATCTATATTAGTGGGTGTGCCTTCACACAGCGCGGCTCGCTTCGCTCGCCTTGCTGTATGGCGGTGGTCGCATTGACGCACGACTCTGCTCCTGCTGCCACACAGCAAGGCTCGCTTCGCTCGCCTTGCTGTGCGACAGCTGTCGCATCAGGTCAGGAAGCGCGGCTCGCTTCGCTCGCCTTGCTGTGTGACGATGGTCGCAATTCGATCGCATTGTGGCTCGCTTCGCTCGCCACAATGCTACCCTGGGTTAAGGGTGAGGGGGTCTTGGGGGGTCACAGCACGGCTCGCTTCGCTCGCCGTGCTGTTCCCCTTGGTCGCATCGGATTCGAAATCCTCACCCCCAAGTTCGTCGTTATTACAGCAAAAACCCCGTTTGTTTGAAAAAAAAATTATATATATGACACAACACACAAACAAACTTGTTACACGCATATAAGACTACTTACTCGTAGTTCTAGATAACACGTAATACAGACAAAGCAAAACAGTGAATATCAAATGTAGGTTTGGCATGTTCAACAGTGGATGTAACACATCAAACAAACAAGTTGCAGTCATCAAATACAATGTTGCCACAATTACCGAAACCAGAACTACCGGATCTCCCAACAAGATCCAAGTTTTTTCCTTCAATTAACTCGCTCGATTAACTATGAATTTCCACACCATACAAAGAAACGTAAGTAACGTAAAGTTATCGACATACGAGCTCTAATAATTAGCAAGCTGAAGTGGCAGTGGGCCGGCCATATCTCGCGAAGAACTGACGACGGCCGCTGGGGCAAACGGGTTCTTGAGTTGAGACCACGACTCGGTAAACGTAGTGTAGGACGCCCTCCGACCAGGTGGGATGACGACCTGCGAAAGACTGCAGGTAGATGCTGGATGCGGCAAGCTGAAGACAGGGTGCTATGGCGCTCATTGGGGGAGGCCAATGTCCAGCTGTGGACTAACATAGGTTGATGATGATGATGATGACAAAATAACGTGGTTCTAACGTATAAACAAGAAGCTACTTGCGCATCGCGTAGGTTGCGCGCACGCATGCAATTATGATTCCCGTTCCACTAGTCAAAAGGGTTAAAAAAGAATGTATGTCGAGGTGGAACGATTACTATTGATATGTTTCGTGTAGGATAAGTAATTAATATTTTTTTTATACGGGAGTAACAGATATGAGTAACATATATGAGAGTAACATATTTGACGACCGATGTGGCGCGGTGGGCGAAGGTCCGCTTGCGACGCAGGAGGTTGCGGGTTCGATTCCCGCCTCGGAACAATTGTGTGTACGATCTGAAGATATTTGTTCCGGGTGTTCTGGTCGTTTTCTATATATAATAAAAAATATCTATCTATGTAATGTATTGTATTATGTATATAAGTTATCTAGTACCCATAACACAAGCTTTGCTTACCATGGGGCTAGATAATGCTGTGTGAATTGTCCAGCATTATTTATTCTTAAAAACTACAAAAAAGTGAATATTATATAAATCAATGGCACAAAGTCCTTAAAATAATGTTTTTAAAAGGTAAATAAATAATGCTGGACAATCCACACAATATCATCTAGACCCAAGCTAAGAGATGAAGAGCTTATGTTAGCTTAGGTTATGGGTTCTAGACTTAATAATAGATTTTTTATTATACATAGATAGCGACCAGAACACCCGAAACAAATATCTGCAGATCAAACAATAATTTGCCCCGAGGAGGGAATCGAACCCGCAACCTCCTGTATCGCAGGCGGACCTTCGTCCACCGCGCCACAGTGGTCGTCAAAAAATGATCTATTGAATGTGCAACAACTATTGTGTATGGAAGCGTTCCCCCTTAACCCTTAATTCGCGCACGGTCTCAAGGACCGCCTTGAATTAATTGGACCGATCGCCTCGAAATTAGGTCTTAATGTTGGATAAGATGGTCACGACTCTGATCCTCGTGGTCTGGTTATCATCAGATCAACCAGCTCCGAGCAGGTGTAGATATGTACTACTGGGAAAGTAAACTAGTAGGTATAGGAGACCACACTAGTTAAAGAGTTATAAGAATGTTTTTCAGTGCTGGTATATCTAAAGTAAGTAACGTTAGCCCTTAAATGCATATCTATATAATATTAGTATGATAATTGAATAAGTATTATTGAAACTATTCAATAATACTTATTCAATTATCATACATAATATAATTGGATAAGTATTATTGAATAGTTTCAATAATACTTATTCAAATAATAATAATAACATTATGATTGACTTGTTTATGGCAGACGTCCGCAATCTCCCCTATAGCCCGATTACCCAGTCCATCCATCCATCACAATAACCTGGTTTTATTTCTTTCATTTTTCTTTGCAATAGTCTCTATACCTGGTGGATACCATCTTTGGATGTATGCATATTGTGCACCCGAGGATGATACCCGCTATGTGTAGCCATCGCCTTTAGATTAACTTCTCAAAGGGCCTCTGTGCTGTTGGCTTCGGCCCCACGCAAGCCTTCCAAAGGACCGGGTCACTTTATGGCCCGAGATCATGGTAAATGAGAGACATAATAATAATAATAATTGAATAATAATAATTCAATTATCATACTAATATTATAAATGCGAAAGTTTATGTTTGGATGGATTGATATATGTATGGATGTTTGTTATTTCTCCACGCCAAAAGTACTGAATGGATCGGGCTGAAATTTCGCAGTTAGACTAATCATTTGGTAGTTCTAGGCCTGGGATAAAACTAGGGCTTATCCTATGGGAAATTGATTATGGGATAAAACATAACCCATAGGATAGAAATAACATTAAAACGTTTCCATAGACACAACTCGTGCAAAGTTACGACCAGAAACTAGTATTATAAAAGCGAAAGTTGGTATAGGTAAATGGATGTTTGTTACTTATTCACGCCAAAACCAATAATGAACAGAATAAGCTAATTTTTTTTACTATTATTGCTAAGTACAACTTAAGTTAATAGACGTAAAAATAGTAAAAGGCCGTTATGCCATAAAATTTAAAAAACATTTTAACACATTGACCGCTGAAATCACACGGTATGTGTTTTCTACAAGTGACTAATATGCGTAAATCCACGCATTAGCGCAGCGGCTGAGAAAATACAGATCTGTGTGACTCAGCACAGCCGTAATATTTTTCGAACGAAACGCATGTGCGGTGCAACACAACCGCTGTGTAGAGCGGCGGCACGAATTTTTTAGGTTAAAAAAAAGATTGCAGTCGTCGAAAAAAAACCGCAGTCAAAGTGTTAACGATTCCTTACAAACAACGCTCGCACCATTGCGGCCAGATACTAGCTATAGTATTAAATAGTCCAATCTCACAAAAACAAAACGTTTTCAGAAGTAAAGTAAAGTAAAAGTAAAAAGTCTTTATTTTGAACTTACTTAGGTGCTAGAAAACATATGAAGCGATGCGACCTGCAGAAGTAAAATACTGTGTCGCAGGTCCAACGCCCACCTCTGGGAATTATAGTATACGAAATGCTTACTACGGTACCCGATTGTGGCGGTAACAACCCATTTAAAGAAAAAATCAAATGCTTATTTCGCATTTCATATTTTGCTCCAACTCAAAATCTACCAACTTACAGATAAGCAAATCAAATGTACTAGACACATAAGTTATGAACATACTAGTGGTTTCTTCTCACTTCTTTCCAAAAATTTAAGTGAACTATAAAATATGACCTAAGTGCTTATTTGTAATCTTAAAGTAATAAAAACTTTTCATTTTCATTTTCATAAAAATGGACTATGCACTTTCTGATCAAACAAAAGTTGAACAAATGTTTACATTTTGCCGACCGTTTCATCGATTTAGCCACAATGTCACCCATATGTCACTTTATTTGCTGACACTATAGTTGCGTGAGTCCACGTAGATTAAAAATACAATAACATAAAGTGTGTTTGCATGAAATGTGGCGAGCTATTTTATTTTATAGGGCAGAAAAAATGTTTTTTATGTAAATTTATGACTACCCTTGTTTAAACAAGACATTGCATAAATATTTTTAGAATTACGCTATCTGAACACGTAATTATAAATACAATACAATACATATACGCTTTATTGCACATCAAACACAGAAAAAAAACAGTAAAGAACAAACAAACACTTGGACGACCAAAAAAAATTTAATTCAAATGCCACACATCACATGACAACATCGGTCGGCATTAAAATTTACAAATGTGACATTTGAATTTAACGCCGGTGAAATCGCAGGAAACAGCTAGTAAATAAATAAAGCTGGAAAATCCACACAGCATTTTAAAGCTTTCAAAGTATGCAGTTAAGAAAAAGTTAAATATATTCGCAAAACCTAAAAAGTTTCTTAACAAAAAGTCCAATATTCTAAACCAGTCCCGAACACGATTAAATGATAAACTCCCATCATACGGGATACGGGACATACGCTATTAATATTAAACGTGTACTTGATACACTTAATCATAAATAATAAAAAATAAACAATAATCTAAGAACCGTATAAGCCGCGTTCTCACAGTGTCCAGTCTGGTCAATTTGTCTTATTTTTACCTGTTTTCTAGCCACTATGAAACCTGGATCTAGGCGAAGATTATGTGTCTAGAAATACTAACTTACTAAACCTCTTACTGCCAGCGGAATCGTTACCTAATCTGTGGTTCAAGTTAGTTTTGTCTCACGTAAAATCATATTATTTTAACATTTTGACTGCGGTTTTTTTTCGACGACTGCGATCTTTTTTTTTACCTAAAAAACTCTACACAGCGGTTGTGTTGCGCCGCACATGCGTTTCGTTCGAAAAATATTACAGCTCTGCTGAGTCACAAAGATCTGTATTTTCTTAGCCGCTGCGCTAGTGTGGATTTTCGCAGATTAGTCACTTGTAGAAAACTCATACCGTGCGTTTTCAGCACTCAAAGTGTTAAGAGGAAAGGTAGTTTAATATTAAATATAGATATTTAAAAAGAAATCCTATATTAAATTAAGTATATCTCATTCACTGCCCAGTCCTTCTCGGCAGAGACTACAGCAATAGGAAAAATACGTTTTTTCTTTTCTTCTAACTTAATAATGTAAATCGTCTTTCTGTAAATCTTTTCTAAATTGCTGCTTTTTTTTCAAATTATTTGTGGAAACTTCTAATTGGCCTTGAGTTAAATATTCTTGTATCTAATCTTTATCTAGCTGTAAGTTTTCCTAACATTGTAAAAATAAATAAATAAGGAAACTATGGATACCACAAACTTAGGGACGCCTATACCCAACAATGGGCTAAGTCCGGCAAATATTCGGTTTCGGTTTAATTAAATTTATTCTCAAAAAGACACCATATCACTGATGTTGATGATGATGATGAGCTAGCAAAGTACCTATTTATATCTTTCGAACTGAATATGAATAACCAGCACAACATCCCTAGCACCTAAGTACAGTCAGCGTAATTATGCTTGCACAGTCAGCAGCAACGCCGCGAGTTGTAATTCGCGGCATTGCGTTGTTAGCTAATGACCGCGTCCATAGTGGCCATTACAATTTGATTTATGAATAAGCCCCTATTATTGTCGCTGGGTAACATGTTAATTTTAGGAGTAATCTAGCGACGTGGTTGGCGTGATACCGCGGAATGAAAGAAGAAAACCCTCCTTTATAACTTTATGGGGGGTATTACTTGTAATGATCGGTATCTGGTGTCAATAGACTATTTTTACATTCTATTTTATAGTATACATATTTTAAACCGTCTTCGAAAAAGGAGTAGTTTCTCTGTTCGGATGTTGTATTTTTTCTTTATGTGTATTGGTCGATTTCTCCATTATTTATAGACCGATTTGAATGATTATATTATTGCAGTTGTATAGTATAGGGGATGATTCCGAGGTCCTTATAATATATTTAACTTTCAAAAACGGTTTAAAACTAAGAGATTCGAATTCGGTTTTTCATGTATCTGTTTACCAATCTTTCATGCGAGAGTTGAAGTGGTATCATTGATGCAAATGCAAGTCTGAATAACAGGTATCATCGATGCAAATGCAAGTCTGAATAACAGGTATCATTGATGCAAATACAGGTCTGAATAACAGGTATCATTGATGCAAATACAAGTCTGAATAACAGGACGTATCATTGATGCAAATACAAGTCTGAATAACAGGTATCATTGATGCAAATGCAAGTCTTAATAACAGGTATCATTGATGCATATGCAAGTCTGAATAACAGGTATCATTGATGCAAATGCAAGTCTGAATAACAGGTATCATTGATGCAAATGCAAGTCTGAACAATAGGAAACATTATGATCAAATACGAATAGCTTCCTATTTGATAATAATGTCTTGTATATAATTTAACTTCCGAGTGCTTATTTAACAAGCTTTATATTATTTCAAAAGCTTTATATACCTAAAGAAATAAAGCTTTAGAAATCTGAAATCCAAGCGGTTAAAATTGTTTAGGAACACTTTTTCTCGACAAAACTGCTGCTCGGTTCGGTCTGAACTTTGATATGTGTGTAGTTCCAAGTTTTCATCCTGTACTGGGTGATATGCCGCGGGAACTCGCAAGTTTGAAGATAAAACTCGAAGTACAACTGGTACAACTCCGTAAGTGAGGTGGCATAAAATGTGCAAGTTTCCCTAACAGGGTAACGGCAGGTAGTGTAAGGTGGTAAAGCTACATTTCCCACATCCGGTATAATGACCGGTTTACACTAAGCCGGAGATGTGTAAAAACAATGAAAAGCATGGTGCATGTTATAAGCGTCATCAGCATCATCAGCCTATATAAGTCCACTGCTGGACATAAGCATAAGTTATAAGCTTAGTGATTAGATATTTTCTTGCTTCTTTTTACATCATATAACGAAAAACCTTTATTATTGTTTTTTAAATCTTTAGGCAGACTGTTACGAAACGGATTATTCAGAACTGTATTGTTATTTTATTTCTTACACTAATTAGATATTTAGGTATTCCTTTAAACTAAGATATTATATACAAGTGTTTTTAGTAGAAAAATCAGCATCAACATAATGATTGCCGCTAACACGCTCAATGCCTTTCGACAGTTCGTTTTCAGTTGCATCGCTGTAACTTGGCAGTAAACATGTTAACTGCATCTCTCTACATACGGGTTAACTGCACTCTCGGTTAAACGCCCATCCGTCACCAGCTTGAGCGTACAATGTAGAGCAAGTCGAGTTAATCCGATGACAACGGTGTCTATTAAATGTGTTACATCGCCGAGACTCTAGCAATTACTTATGCGAGGGTTAAGGTAGAGGCAGTAGCGGTTTGAGGGGATTTAAGCATGAGCTGAAGAGGAAGCGTTGTATCATAGAATCTTGAGCATATAATGTAGAGCAAGTCGAGTTAATCCGATGACAACGGCGTCTGTTAAACGCCTTACACCGCCGAGAATAGCAATTACTTATGTGATATTTAAGGCAAAGGCTGTAGCGGTTTTAGGGGATTTAAGCATGGGCTGAAGCGATGCCTGCCTATTAAACGCCTTACACAGCCGAGACTAGTAATTACTTAGGCATGTGTTGGTTATATTACAAATTGTAAAAAGAGGTTTGTACATGAGCTTAAGCGGGAGCGTTCAATTGTAGAATACTACTTTTAAACTTACGCGATCTGAACACATATTTATAAGTATTAATACAACGGGTATTTATCGCGTTTATTTACCTATTTTTCCCGACGTTTCAACAGGTTTACACACTGTCGTGGTCACGGGATGACTGGAGTACTGGAGTTACCGCCTCAGCGAAACGGGGGCTAGTTTATTTGAAACTACCCTCACTTGGTTTTCGAGATTAGTAGGCATGTCCAGCTGCACACTTGACGTCGGGAAAAATAGGTAAATAAACGCGATAAATACCCGTTGTATTAATACTTATAAATATGTAGAATACTATACGTGACATCTTTTATTTCGACATAATATTAATATTATGTCTGTTATTATATAATTATAAATATAAAAACTTTACATAAGTGCATGTAAAACTGGTGTAACCCTATATCTATATAATCCCCTATACAGGACTTGATTAGCATTTTATTCCATAAACAAATTAGGTACCTAATTTTACTTATAAAGATAAATGCAGGGAATAAATATTTACTTTATCTTACACAGTCAGATCAGATGTATTCGTGAGTGTATCACGCATACTATTTTCGCCACCCTTTGGCTGCATTTTAATAACTTAATTTGTAAGTAAGGTAGTAAAGTTTTAGCAATGAGCGGCAAAAATTGCATAAATGATACTAGCAAAAGCCTATCTAACCGATTCAGCCTATTTTCCATACAAACGAGTCAGCACCATAATCCCTACCTTGCATATTGTCGCCTGTTTACATATCGATAGCTATCTCGATTAGTCGATTATTCCAACACCAATATCGATTATAGAATCGTTACAGCATCGATTCTCACGTAATTCAACTCGTTAAACCGACTGCGCGTGTCGAATTTTAAATACCTTTGTGTGGGGTTTTTTATACTTTTTTTAGAGACTCATGAACAAAAAATTCTGTGCGTAAACATTTTTGAAGGGAATTCAATTTGGAGGTTGGAGGTGTTCTATTATATGTAATGAACCTATCATGGACAGTGATTCTTCGATTTAATTGAAAAGGCCTTTACGTTTGCCTATCTTAGATGATACCCATATGGCGTCAGCAACTTTTTATTCACCCTGTACGTGACCATTTTGGTACGTGCCTAAGATATCACTACTAAACTATTAACTTTTAAAAACTAAAGCCGACTTAGAATCCCTTACTATTAAACTGTTTTTCGGGACAATACTAATCGGTAATGCAATTATGTTTTCAATCGTGTGAAGCTTTTGATTGTAAAATATACTTTTTCATTGTAAATAAAAGAAAATATCTATCAGCATAATGTATTGTAGTAAGTATATTATTTCGAGAAGGAGGCCAAAAGGAGGATTCAGCTAGGCTGGGCAGCATTTGGGAAACTACGTCGAGTCCTCTCGTCATCCATACCGCAATGCTTGAAAACGAAAGTTTTCAACCAGTGCGTCCTACCCGTTATGACCTACGGAGCTGAGACGTGGACACTCACGATAGGGCTGGTCCACCAGTTCAAAGTCGCTCAGCGAGCTATGGAAAGAGCTATGCTCGGAGTTTCTCTGAAGGATAGGATTCGTAACGAATACATCCGACAGAGAACCAAGGTTATCGACAGAGCTCAAAGAATTAGCAAGCTGAAGTGGCAGTGGGCCGGCCATATTTCGCGAAGAACCGACGGCCGCTGGGGCAAGCGTGTTCTTGAGTGGAGACCGCGACTCGGTAAACGTAGTGTAGAACGCCCTCCGACCAGGTGGGATGACGACTTGCGAAAGACTGCAGGTAGATGCTGGATGCGGCAAGCTGAAAACAGGGCGCTATGGCGCTCATTGGGGGAGGCCTATGTCCAGCAGTGGACTGATATAGGCTGATGATGAAGTATATTAGTATTCTAGTTACCATACCACAAGCTCTGCTTAGCTTAGGGCTGGATGATGCTGAGTGGATTGACCAGCATAATTAATTTATTATTTATATATTGTAAGGATGATTTATCAAACAAGTTTGTATGTTTTTGTTCCTGCGCTGTAAAATGTATTTCTATTGAGTAACAGATAATCTCCATACTTATTAAGGACACATCACGAATCACGGTCCTACATCCTACACGCATGATCAAATGTATTCTAATCCAAGTCCCTATTCTCGTTTCAATGTCCGACATCATGCTCACATCCTAAGAGCCACTCGACATTCATCTCATGCACCAGATCCCAGAATAACCCCCTGTCATTACATTTCATTGAAACTTCGGCCAGCGTCCACCCGCAAAACCAACTAACTTTACCCTATTGAAATAAGGTTTGGAATCCCGCGATTTTTTTCAGATTGATGCAAAATTGTTCAATCAATACAAATCACGGGAGGCATTCAAAGTCGTGTGCTTGGAAAGCAATTTCCTTTTCCTTTCATATTGTAATGTAAGTGGAGCCCTCTGTGATCGGTCCGCGATATTTACGATCGACAAAGTTTATCTAGGTAGTCGGAGTTCGGAGTTTTTGAGTTTGCCGTGATTGGTTGGGGCTGTTTTCCGGAAGGTAGCTCTTGGAGGAGTAAAAACAGCATAATGTATACCGGCCTATTGAAATTATGTCTACCTAAGATGTATAAAGATTAAATAGTCTTTTTATAATTCGAATATTTTATATGAAATAAAAAACAAATGTTTATTCGTATTCGCGTGCTCTTGCATTATTATTTATTATATGACAGAAATCATGACAAAACCAGTGTTTTGTTGTAGGAAAAAGTCTCATTTATTTTCAAATAAGTAAAAACTGTTCGTAATCAAAAAGATGTAGAACAAAAGTTGATCCCCGGGGTCCAGAATCACCAGATTAGTTCACATGTGTCGTGGCACCCTGTATATTTATTTATTGAGGAATAACAAACGACTACATTTAACTTATTATACATTTGTGTTAGTACTTTACAATGTAAAGTTGAGCGATATTCAAAATGTAGCCCACAACGCTATCCACATATGAGTTACATACATAAAATATAAAAAACATGCAACTAGGATGCCTACTAGTTAGGCTCCTCTTAAACAATAAAATATAAGTAAAGCAAATAAACTAAAGTTCTATAAAACTATTTGTCAATTTATTAATTATTTAGTTCAAATTGATTATTTATTTGTTGTTAGCACTCTTTCAGCCTGAAAAACAGGTTTTCACCTAGTTCACGCACCCACATTGTTGTTTCCATCAGAATTTAAGTAAGGTACTTTTTGTTACTCTTTAGTCCTAAGATATTTTTGAATAAATTTTTATTTTATTTTTTTATTTTTATTTTTTTTTATTTCTAAAGAATTAATAATAATAAATTATATAATAATAATATATATATGTATAGTAGTAAAAAGCATATAACTTTTGCACTTCAGATGTTTGCATTTTTGCTTAAAAAGTTCATTTGTTCGCACTTAAAATATGATCTTCTTATAAATAAGCCGAAAACTGAAAGACCTACATTCCTATTGGTTACTTTCCAGCGCAACAAAGTACTAAACCTACCAGAATTTTACTCTTTGGGTTTCCAGTAACGACTTGGGTAAGTAGAAACTTGGACATCTGCGCGGGTCAGTTTGCTAATTGATTCCAAGTAAAAATAGACCGGAAATTTCTTGGGATTTACTTCACCGTCAAGAGGGTAATCAGTTACTTGTGTATGATTTGACGGTCAAATCTAGTTTAGGAGTTTGGTGAAATGTTCTTTTATAAATATTTCCTGAATTTAGCGTGTACGAAAATATTTTGTGAAATACTTTGTTATTTTTTTGCTTGTTAGCTTTTTTATACCTGTAACCGGGGTGTCTGAATTACCTACATATATAATGAAACTGTATTCCAATGTATATAATACTTGAAATATGTAGATAGAGATTTGTTTGTTATCGATTTAATTTTTCATCTAATGCGCATAACCTGTGAAACCTCACTCATCATAATAATTACCCTAATACTATAAATGCGAAAGTTTGGATGGATGGATGTATGGATGGACGTTTGTTACTTCTTCACATCAAAACTTCTGAACGGATCGATCTGAAGGACGTGATTTTGCACATTTGTAGCCCTAAACCTGGATTCAAACATAGGCTACTTTTTATCCCATAAATCAGTTCCCATGGGATAGAAATAACCTTCACACATTTCCATAGAAACAACGCGTGTAAAGCTGCAGGCAGAAATAAGTCTCTTATATCGTTTACCCGTGGCACTACTACTTGGCACTACCAGTAGTTTTATCGCATTCTTTTCTCTCTTGAGTTTCTTGAGTGACTTTCTTCGCCTCAATTTGACTGCGTACTTTTTTTAACCTAAGCAATTCGTGCTGCCGCTCTACACAGTGGTTGTGTTGCGCCGCACATGCGTTTCGTTCGAAAAACATTACGGCTGTGCTGAGCCACACCTCATCTGTATTTTTTCAGCCGCTGCGCTAGTGTGAATTTACGCATATTAGTCACTTGTAGAAAACACATACGGTGTGATTTCAGCAATCGAAGTGTTAACAATGATGTGATAAGACAAATTAATTTCCTCGTCGTTTCCTCAATATCTTTCTAAATTCCGTTTTTTATCCAAATACCCTAACGAGAAGTGTACTGAACCAAACGCGCTGCTGTTCGAGAACACTTTGATCATCCAATCCCTCTGAAGTGAGGCTTTATTAAAATTTTACGAAAACACTTGTTTCAAGCGATATTGTCTTATTGTCTCAATTTATAATGATTTGTGTGAACTACGCGGCAACTATTTTATATAAAAACAGATACAGATATAGAATTGGTAAAATCTTATACGTATTCCCGCGGTTTCACCCGCGTTAAATGCAAATGTCACATTAATAATATAGCCTATGTTCACCGCGGTTAGTGTAGCTTCCCAACGGTGAAAGAATTTTTGAAATCGGTCCAGTAGTTTCGGAGCCTATTCGATACGAACAATCGAACAAACAAACAAAAAATCAAACCTTTCCTCTTTATAATATTAGTATAGACTATTTAGTATTAAAGTATTTTTTAATTATTCGGTTACTGCTCGTTATCAATGCATGATTTAATATGATGTGTTTGTTTTTATTTATTTCAAAAACAAAATAATATCGATTTCGGATTCCTATTAACTTACACTGTTTTCATAATTATAAGTATTGATACAACGGGTATTTATCGTTTTTTTACCTATTTTCCCGACGTTTCAACAGGTTTACACTCTGTCATGGTCACGGGATGACTTACACTGTTTTGTTTTGAAGGACAAATAATAATCCCTCAAGTAAAAAAAAATGCTTGTAGCGGCGGCGACACGTGCCATTGCGGGTCGCACCGCCGCCGCCGAGGCAGGGCAGTGTATGCATTAATAAATACATAGATTGATTTTATTCCTCTCTCCAACTGAAACTCATAAATAGAAATATACTCTTTGGGCACCATAAACACTGGAGGCACCTATAGATTTATTCATCTGATTCATACATTTATGCAATGCATTCAAATTCCGCTGTGAAGTTTCAGAATTAAATATACAAGATGTTTCTTCCAGACAACAAAGAAGTAAATCGCCACATCTAACCTTGAATTTCTTTTTACAATACCTTATTTATAGCTGAAGAAAGTAACGGCTCCCCCACTCGTAGTCTCATATATAAAATACTTAAATTTGATACAAAAACATTCGAGAAAGCTTATTCTGTGTGTGCGTTTTCTAAGTAAGATTGCTCAGAAATAAAGTTAACAAATTTAGCTTTTCCTTAAAATAAAAAAAACAGTGTACTTATAAGGAATTTGAAATCTGTTTTATTTTTTTATTCATATTATTTTGACATAACATTATGATGTTATGCGTATTTAGATTGAAAAAACCACTGCAAACCCAATGCGTAAAGTTGAAAGCTTTTTTAAGTAACGTAGTTGATTAGATTTTTGAGTTATCTAATATTTCGGCACAGTTTCATGCGCCATGATCACGGAATAACTGAACGCACTGCGAAAAATGACATGACAATGACAAATTAAATGACTTTAGTGGCAATAACCATTATAGTTTCAAAAGTTTTAACGTAGTTGATATCAGGGAGGTATAGTATAGCTAACTTGGTCCTCAATATGATTAAATGAGTTTTACAATGACAATTATTTTGCCTTCGAAAAATATAATATTGTTTAGTTCGCTGACAAATTCCAATAAAAACTACAGAAGCATGTTGTCTACAAAATTTGTCCTAAAATAATGTATCTGTGTTTAGTGTACCAGCTGTTCAAAATAGTATCGTAACCAAAAAAATATTAAAAACCAACTGGTGTCACGACAGCGAGTCGTTTTTGAAAGGGTCAAGCGATTCGCCCTTAGTTTTTACTCCTTTTCTAATTTGAGCAAAACGGACGAGCAGTGAATTTCTTTGTAATGAACGTTATTTTTTGTGCTAACCGCTGAGCAAATATTTGGAGCATCTTAATTGAGCCTGGGTGGTTCAGATGGGATATTTTAGAATGTGTTTTAGGTATAATTCTGTCGGTGCTTAGCCAGATTACCTTTTATGTTCCTCTGATTTTACCGATCATGTCTTGATTTTTCTATTTTTTCTTGTTTTTAAATCATTATAAAATTTAACTATTGAAATATGCTACCCGAATACTTTTCCAAAGCGATGATTGATGATTTTGACAGTTTTTAATGAAAATCTGTCAAAAATTCATCCCTTCGGTCGTGCTTAAATATGAATTTGCGTTTGAGTATTCGATTGTAAACACGGCTCATATTTAAGCGAATATTTTGACACTATTCAATGAAAATCAATGTGTCATGTGAAATGGTTATTTGAGACCGGCTCAAATCTGATTTGCATTGAGTATTGGGGCGATATAGCTTACATAAAATAAATAACTCTCTTTGCTCAGTCAGGTAACAATTCGACGAAATTCTCCTAAAAACAGCGGTATCCGAAAGGGAACCAGCACCAATTATCAATCAATTAAATTAATTAATTCGATTAATTTGTTCTCTCGGAACTCGAGTGCCGCAGAAAATCGATTAAACTTTTTGTATCGTCGTATCGATGGCGTAGGAACGCTAAATGTCATGTTCTTTGTTGTAGCAATTTGAGAAGCAATGAAATTAGCTGGTATAGCTTTATAGACATTTTATTCTGCAGCGTAAACTAAGCTTTACTTTCTTTGAATAGAGCTCGTTATTTATTAACACCTTCAGCTTCAAGAATCTCCCCGATTTCCTAATGACTTGATAAATTTTCACATGTATTTAAGCATACAGCATTTTGACATTTTTGACGAGATTATGCAGATGTTTTAACGTTCTTTCCAGAGAGATATTGATATTTTCATTAATCCTCCCACTAAACTGAAAAGAATACTAAGTGGCAGATTTTTCGGTACATCTTCTTGGTTATTTGTAATTTGATTTTGAGTACCAACTTTTTAGATTGTAATAATTTAACCGTTAGTAGTGGTCCTTTAACTTTGTATAGATTTAGATTCAGTAGCTTTCTGTGGACATTTTTAATTAGCCTTAAGTACTTAGTCACATTATATTCATTAAGTTAGCTGTTAATTTCCCAAATATTGTTAAAATAAATAAATACATATAGTAAAGTTTACGTATCTAATTTTACTACTACATGGGGTATTGCAATCAATCATTTCCTGTGAGCCGGTTTTTAGTCAAGCCAACTAATTGAAACATTCAATCAAATCAGTTTAATCATGTTGCTTTAGGCTCGCTGTTGGATAACGCCGGCCATATCAGTGGGTTATTAATTATCAAGCGTAGTTTTCAATCAAAACATGCGTTTTAATATGGATTATTTTATTCGAAAGCCGTATTCATAATTGATTAATGTTTCTAGTTATTTATTGGTTACATGATCATTGGGTTGAAGTTGTCCTAACAGTTTTCCCTAAGAAACAGCGGGACACGTGAAATATAGCAGTTGACACAAAGAACATCCATTAAATTAAGCTAACTAGACGTGAGAAGTTCGAAGGAATTACGTGAGTGAGGGGAGGGCAGGGCAAGTCCGACTATTGTAAACGGGTAAGGGAAACGAAGAATATTTGATGCATTCAAAGTCAGGAGATATTTAACAAGTCTTACAGCACGTATGTAATATTAAAGTAAAGTAAAAAATCATTTATTTCTTTAGGCTTACAAAATAAGCACTTACACAAGTCATATTTTATATATAAATTATTATCAAATAAAATTATTTTACTGTTCACTTCAATTTTTTCAATTATAGTATGTACCTATGTAACTTTAGAATTTGTTATTGTCAACATATGTTATAATATACATATAGTTTCTTATGTATATGTATTGTATTTTAGTTATAGTATGTAGTAGTCTATTGAATAAGTAGAATATAATTTAATATTTTGTCCTTTATTTATGCATTTTTCTAACTTTGTCTCTCCCTCCCAATAAGTTCTGCTGGAATAAAACTCTTCTTAGGGATAAGCTCGCCTTTGATATGAATTCTCTAGTTTAATATTTTATTATTATATATTTTATAGTGCAATAAATAAAATAATACAGAGTGCAAGCACGCGCTACAATAAGAATCGATAAGCACCGATTTTACTATTAGGTACAGTTGCGCGATCAAATAAGAGTAATGTCATATCCAATCCTACATAACTTTTCCCAAAAAAATTGCATTGCCTTTTTTATTTTTCCGGCTTTCCCTGTACTCCCTATCTGTCGTAAATACCCGTGTAACGGGTTCAGGGTCGTTAACGGCACGTAGACCGTGACCGCCAAAAATATACGTGGTACCGTATACTTAGATACACTTTAGATGCCCGTACATTACCGAGTTGGCAAAGTCAATACGAAGTTTGAGGTGAGAGTATTAAGCTGTATTCCAGAAGTAGTAGAGTGTATTTTACCAGTTTCTTCACTTCAAGTCACAGGAAAGCGTGTCGTTATTACGAATAAATTAGGCTGAAAGAGATAAAAAAGACAGACCACCTTTTTAAATAAATAAGAGCCGTCGAATAACGCTAAAACCATCCATCCTGTATTCCTTCCTATACATTTGGCCTTCGTAATTTGCAATTGAATGGTTTTCAAGGCCATTGAAATGGCTTTCAAATGTCAATTATAGTATGGATGGTTTTAGCGTAACACCACGGCGGCGGCGGGTAGATGCGTTCTTTAAAAAAAAGATAACAAAATGTTGTAGTCATAACAATTCCGTTTAGGTATACAACTCTTTTCACTAAAACTAGTTTTGCCCAAGGACGCTAGTCAAAACTAGTGTTCTCTTATCAGTGAACGCAAAACATTGAAGTGTTTAACTTAACACTGATAACGGGTGTTTAATAATGTATACTCGCAGTGGCATTACAAAAACCTCCATAATTAACAATTGACATGCTCAGAACATGAAATGCTCAAAACAGAAATCCTTCAACTCAACGAGCTCTTAACTCGAGTACCCCACTACACCACAAGCCTAAACATGGGTTGGACTTACAATATTGGCACGAAAAGGCCTATTTAACGATTTTTGAGACACTCATCGCATTCTATTTTTTTTCTATAATCCCTTTATGTGAGAACCTCTCCCTGTAGGTTTACTAAATAAGCCTAGTATCGTGTGTCCCTATAGTATCTACCATTATTGTATTTTTAAGAAATTCGTGTTTTTGTTTTTGCCCTACTGGTGCCGCCATTGCTTGCTTGCGAATATTATTTACATGCAAAACGCTTACGCCATTTTGCATTAAAAAAATATCCGCAAATGTGATTGGTTCATTACTACACCTTAAAAAAATTGAAACTTTCACAATTGTCTGTCAGCCATCTTTGCCTGAAATCACAAATAGAAAGTTCTGGAAGCTGATCAGTGTCTTCAATAAAGCTCAACCGTTCTCCATTTCTTAGAAGTGTGTCTCGGCTTCCCTTTGTCCTCGGGCATTCGAATCAGCTTTATTTTAATTCCTTTCGCCGTCACAGCTTTGCCAGACCTCTCTGATGAGTTAGGAAAGTATTAGAATCGATAAGTTTAATAAATTTAATTAATGGTTCTCGCAAAGATCAAAATTAATTGAATATGAAAGTTACCTCTTTGGCGCTTTTTTGTTTTCAATGAGTTTTCATTTAAAAATATATGTATACTAGCATCATCTTCTGGATTCGCACGCATTTTCCCAGGTGTATAAAGTAGCCGTTTTGTTATTCCAGGCCTTTAGGATACTCAGATCGGTTTCAATGTACAAAGATAGTAAACAACTCACAATACAAAAAACACTTTAGTGTCGACTTTGAACGACTTTTTTTTTCCCTATCATGCATATGCAATGCATATGCATGATAGGGAAAAATCATATCGATATTTTGCAAATTCTGTCTAAGAATCAATGACGAGAAACTGGTTTTTAATTTAAGTGTGGGGGCAATGTTTATAAATGTATTTTGAGTTTGGCTGGACTATAACACCTTCCGCTTCTCGCGCATTTCTCCTATGTATAAATTAGCCTTGATATTCCGAGCCTAGAACTACTAACACACGTCTCTGTGATGTTTTACCCTCACGAAATACAATTTATGTGCGTCCGAAGTAACGTAACCGCACGAAATGCGTACCTAGCTACGAACCCTCCTAATTCAAGTGGAGAAACTGGCATTTGGACTGCACTAACATCCTTGCTAATTCAGAGAGGCAGGCTGAAGTGGTGATGGGCAGGCCATATAGCTCGAAGAACCGATAACCGTTGGGGAGTAATGGTTCTTGAGCGGCGACCGCGTTGCAAAATAACCAGTGGTGGTGTTATGGGCAAAACTAATCTCATTATTTATAGTCTCTATCATCATCATCAGCCAATGTTAGTCCACTGCTGGATATGCCTCCCCTAATAATAGCTAAGCGCCATAGCGACCCGTCGTCAGCCTCTTATAGTCATTATAGGTACCTTATTTAACAGAGTGAACCGGAGTGTGGGAAGATCAGTGTCGACGCAGGGTGACGATGGAAGGCAGCTCAGGACCGTAGCGTCGTTTGGGGGAGGCCTATGGCCAGCAGTGTACTTGTACAGGCTGATGATGATGCATTTTCGATTTCGCGGGTTCAAGTGCCGCCGAAATCGAACCTTTTTGGGATACTATTTAATTTCTTAGCGATTGCTCGAGTGCGAGGGCTTACGCACTATAATAAGAAACCTTACTCCAAGCTAAACCAGCTGCTTCTCAAAAAACGGAAAAGCACCTTCATAGTTTTTACAATTGAACTTGCAAGTATTATTCTTCGCCACGTCAATCCGTCGATAGACTGTAGTTCCTCACCGTTGAAATATCGCCGTTTATTTTCGGTCGCGAATTTTTTAGTTGCTTTTTCTTTGTACCGAAATTCGACGAAGGTTTTTTATGGTCCATAAAACTGGCTTCGGGGATTTAAAAGGACCTCCACGTCAGGTTGTGAGGGCGCTGCTGTTTTTTTTTATATAGAACTTTTCGTATTTGTTTCGAAAATGAAACTTTTGAATTGTGCGTTTTAAGCTTCAGAGCTTTAGATATATCCCTTGTGTTATGGTTGTCTGGTAGTGATCTCTGCAAGGGATAAGACCGCCAATATCTTGCAAATTGCAGATTACGGTAGTTCATTTTATAACCACTTCCCCTTATTTTTTATAACCACTTGACTATGTAATTTACACATCTTTCCTCCAGTTAAGCATTTATTCATATTTATTTATTTATGGTGAATCGATTAAATTTGGAATTAGGTCGCAGAGCTTTCGCCTTTTCTGCTATATCCGCTACCATCGTATTGTCATAACAAGTTTACTTGTTGTAATAAGTTATTCTAGAAAAAAAACATGGACAGGACTTGAAAACAAAAGAACCAGAGGCAGACCAAAAGAGAGGTGGACGAAATAAACAAGTCGGCCGACTGGCTAAGTAAAGCTTAAGACAGAAAGGCATGGAGTAAAATGAAGGCCTTCACTCGATGAGAGGTCCTTAATAATACTTTTTATTAATTCCAGTTCAAAACTATTCTACCTAATCTATATATCTATATATATAAAAGAAAGTCGTGTTTGTTACAACACTTATAACTCGAGAACGGCTGGACCGATTTAGCTGAAAATTGGTGGAGAGGTAGCTTAACCAGGAGTCTAACATAGGATACTTTTTAACATTTAAACAATTTGACACATAGATTTCCACGGGGGCGAAGCCGCGGGGAGCAGCTAGTTTATGTATAAAAAAGGTCGTGTTAGTTACACTTTTTATAACTCTGGCTGACTGATTTGGCTGAAAATTGGTGGGGAGGTAACTTAGAACCAGGAGACGGACATAGGATACTTTTTACCATTTAAACCATTTCACACGAGGGCGAAGACGCGGGGTGCAGCTAGTTATTATATAAATTAAGGTTAATTTACGTACTCGTAAATAAGTGTTATTTAAATATTATTCTATTCAGTTTAATTTTATAAAAAATCTTCATTTTTTTAAATGAGGTTTTTCTTGGTATTCATATCGCAAATCAAAATCATGAGAGATTACATTAATCATTAGAGATACATCACATCACTATAACAATTATTAAGTGATGATGAACATATATAAATAATGCTGGACAATTCACACCGCTCATAATTACAGATGATTTGACCACTAATGGTGTAATCTACATGATTTCTACTAAGCCGGACTTTGTCATTGCTTGACAGCTGGTTGCGGTATTAAAGATGCTGTCCCACCACGGCGCACGCTGTGTAAGGTCACGCGGCGAGTTTTAGCTTCGTTGGTTTGACAATGTGGGTCTACATTTCTACTGCAGCACGCACGCTAGGCACGGCCACGTGGCGCATTGTAGCTGCGTGTTCTCGTTTGTATGACAACATGGGTCTACGTTACCGGTTTATGAGTGCCGCGTGCGTAGCGTTGACAGTGTTGAGCGGCGTGACTGCCATATCAAGCTAACCACGCAAATAGAAAAGACGTCATTAATCTCGTATTCGAGCGTAACGTGTTTGTCGATTGCAGTGTAGGTTATCATTATCAATTACAAAAATACAAATACAAATGTTTATCCAATAATAAAGGATATACAGTCTCAATCATATTAGGAGATCTTACGAGAACACGGCTGTGTTTGTGTGGCTACATAACCTAGCTTTTGAGAGGCTAGACACACGTGCGTAGGCTCTTCGTGCGTGGTGGTGGGACAACTGCTTTATGTATTATTGCGCAAGCCTCAGTAAGGACGTGGTAGGTCTTCAAGGTCCTAGTGTCCGATAATAACACTAACAACATTGTTATACTAAATGCCTTTATCGTAATAGTAAGTTATTATTTTATTTCACAACTGCTGTGGCTCGCAAACTTTTGAAGTAGCTAATGTCCAGATCCAGAATTTGTAATTTAAAATGTAATTTTCTTGAGTCTGATTTTACTACTGAGCTAATCTTTGCTGTCCAGTCCACTCTGTTTTTCGCTGCTACGACCCAATCTTTTATTTTAATTTTAAATTTAGTCTATAATAAATGTACCTCTTTAATCTGTGACATTTCTGGCAACCTTTGCAGTAAACACAGCCAAGCCGTTTACCACAATTATTAAATATTTCGCTTCACAGCATGTTCCTTTGAAGCAAATAGTGAATTCTTGAGTTATCACCTTTTGTTGTTTAAGTGCGGTACCACAAAAACTCATTCAACTCATTCTGTTTCTTTTGTTCTACGAGACTTGGTTAGTGTTTATGTGGTAAACATCAATTTTTCAATGGGAAATTACACAACAAAAGACTAAAATAGTTTTATTTTTTCAATTCGACTTTTTGAATGTTTTGTACTTTATCCATAAATTCTAGATGATTTATCACCTCACCTGCCGACCTAATAACAATAAATAAATAAATAAATAATGCTGGACAATTCACACAGCATTATCTAGCCACATGGTAAGCAGAGCTAAAACAATGTACCCACTTAAAAAAAAAAACAATAAAAACTTTGGATCTGCAACCTTGATAAAACAATTATTATATTTTGCTCATTTTCTTTCCCTAAATAAAATAAAGCAAACTAATTTTAAACACACCCCACAAATAAAAATAACCATATCTTGTGAAGCCATTTCAAGTGATTGAAATATAACTTGAAATCTGCCGACAAACTGTGACACAGTTTGGCAGGTCCTACAAAAATGTTATGTAGTTTTAGTTTTAAAAATAAATAAATACAAAAAAAATAAAAAATCAACAAATATCATTTCATTCTAACATAGAATTTAAATACTTGGCAAGCTTTACACCGTTACAATTCGAGTTGTAATCGAGTCGTCGTAGTAAAGGTTAAATTATAGTGCCCCAGTGTCGGACAGTAAAGCACGGTGTTAAAACTGTAATCACTCCTCTTTAATATCACATTGTTCCTTAAATGGACCATCTGGCTTACAAAGTTCGGGACGAAAGACTTCTGAATACATTTTGGGGCCCAATTAGCTTAGACATTTCTAGATGTGTCTTATTTTCATCAGTAAGTAAGTAAGTAGGTTAGTAATCCTCTCTTCACTTTGTCTTTTTCTCCCAATAAGGTTTGCTGAAAGAGAACTCTTTTTAGGTTAAGTTCGCCTTTGTTTAAATTTTCTAGAATAAGTTTTTCGTGCAAAAAGTATAAATAATGAAATAAATCATTTATTTTACATATAAAACACACACATACAATTGGCTTAATCGTATGAGCAGTTTCAGTAGTGTTTACTATATACATAAATTATTGAACGTAAAATTAGCTTGTCTTATTAACACTTTGACTGCGATTTTTTTCGACGACTGCGATCTTTTTTTTAACCTAAAAAATTCGTGCTGCCGCTCTACACAGCGGTTGTGTTGCGCCGCACATGCGTTTCGTTCGAAAAATATTACGGCCATGCTTTTCTCAGCCGCTGCGCTAGTGTGGATTTACGCATATTAGTCATTTGTAGAAAACACATACAGTGTGATTTCAGCAATCAAAGTGTTAAAATTCGATCCAAATAATTTGCGGCCTAGTAAAATTCTTTACATTATTTGTGATGGTTAAAGCCCCGGAACTTTTTCGACTACAATTTTTTTTCTAGAGTTTTTTTTTGCATTATTAAACATACAGTTGTTCCTGGCGTACTTTGATGGAACGTAATCAACGTTTCATCAAAATTACGTGAGAGAAGCCGATGACAGAAGCCAGTTGTTAAATAATTTAGTCCCATAATCGTTCCTGTCCCGTCCCGTCACGTCATAAAAGGATTTCATAATATGGCCCAGTTATAAGTTCAAGGCGAGCGTCCATCTTGAGAAATGAAACGAAATGGTAAAAGATGTCCAATTGAATCAAGTGCTGATGTCAAACATAATACATTTTTATTGAGCCACTAGCTGCGCCCCGCGGTTGCACCCGCGTGGTGATAGATATTATATACAATATATCTTTTAAAACTTACATAATCTAAGACTCTCACTAACTTATGGATCTTAACTTATGTAATCTATTAAGTATATCAGTCATCTAGTACCTATAACACAAGTTCTGCTTAACTTGGGGCTAGATGCTCCTTTAAACAAAGACTTAAATCGTGGCTCGTCGAGAAGGCGTTCTACAGTATTGACGAGTATGTGCGAAAAATTATATAATATCTTGAGTATTATTACTTAGTTATAATACATTTATTATAATCTAATTATCAGTTATTTGATTATTGTCTAATTATTTAATTAACTTTAATTTGTAATTATTATGTGACCTGTAATATTCGTTTTTTACCAATAAATTGATTATTCTGATTATTCTGATTATTCTGATGATGCTGTGTGCATTGTCCAACATTATCCTACTAAAATTATAAACGCGAAAGATTGTAAGGATGGATGTTTGTAACTCTTTCACGTAAAAACTACTGAATGGATTTTAATGAAACTTTACAATAATATACCTTATACATCAGAATAACACATAGGCACATAGGCTACAATTTATAAAGATATATTGTATATTATTCAAAATATGAATCACCACGTGGGTGAAACCGCGGGGCGCAGCTAGTTATTTATATTTGTTTACACTTTGAGTGCTGAAAACGCACGGTATGAGTTTTCTACAAGTGACTAATATGCGTAAATCCACACTAGCGCAGCGGCTGAGAAAATACAGATCTTTGTGACTCAGCAGAGCTGTAATATTTTTCGAACGAAACGCATGTGCGGCGCAACACAACCGCTGTGTAGAGCGGCAGCACGAATTTTTTAGGTAAAAAAAAGATCGCAGTCGTCGAAAAAACCGCAGTCAAAGTGTTAACAGCCACATAGGCCGTTTTTAACTTGATCCTAACAAAGACTAATTTAACCTGTGACTAAACAACATACAATAACTACTAATAAAATCTAGTAGAGCACAATCGGCGGTCTAATCGCTGAGAGCGATCTCTCCCAGGCAACCCTTGGATGGACCGCAACATACAATAACTACTAATAAAATCTAGTGTACCACAATCGGCGGTCTAATCGCTGAGAGTGACCTCTCCCAGGCAACCCTTGGATGGACCGCTCCATACAATAACTACTAATAAAATCTAGTGTACCACAATCGGCGGTCTAATCGCTGAGAGCGATCTCTCCCAGGCAACCCTTAGATGGAACGCAAGATACAATAACTACTAATAAAATCTAGTGTACCACAATCGGCGGTCTAATCGCTGAGAGCGATCTCTTCCAGGCAACCCTTGGATGGACCGCAACATACAATAACTACTAATAAAATCTAGTAGAGCACAATCGGTGGTCTAATCGCTGAGAGTGATCTCTCCCAGGCAACCCTTGGATGGACCGCAACATACAATAACTACTAATAAAATCTAGTAGAGCACAATCGGCGGTCTAATCGCTGAGAGCGATCTCTCCCAGGCAACCCTTGGATGGACCGCAACATACAATAACTACTAATAAAATCTAGTATAGCACAATCGGCGGTCTTATCGCTGACAGCGATCTCTCCCAGGCAACCCTTGGATGGACCGCAACATACAATAACTACTAATAAAATCTAGTATAGCACAATCGGCGGTCTTATCGCTGACAGCGATCTCTCCCAGGCAACCCTTGGATGGACCGCAACATACAATAACTACTAATAAAATCTAGTATAGCACAATCGGCGGTCTAATCGCTGAGAGCGATCTCTCCCAGGCAACCCTTGGATGGACAGTCGAACTTAGTAAAAAATATGACGGTGGCGTAAATGACCCATTTAAAATAAATCTTTTAGCTAGATTAACATGTACTTGTAGAAACAAACTATAATTCCTCATTTACATTCAGCCCCTGCCGCTGCCCTTCGCGCTGCCGGCGATAATTCCCTCTAAATACTGCTGCAGCAGGATCGAGAGGAGTGTGTGTTTACATACTGCCCTACCACTCACTTCGCTTTCAAGTTTCGGCAACGGCAGACGTCGAAATAATTACAGCGGCCGCGCTGTCTCTTTTTGCGATACATAATTATGTTCGATATTTAAAAAGATATCGAATACAAAAAAAGAATGTTCGTCGTAGACGATGGTGGATGATATCTAAATCGATGATAAATTACTTTTTCATTGCTCCATTCGGACGGCATTTTCGATGATCTTAACGAACGTCTTTCTCCTCCAGGCGCTTGGTGAGTACTGAGCGTCGGAGCAGAATGTAAACACGCACTGCCGCTCGCGCTGCCGGTCTTTTGACTTCCGCACAAAAAACCGCCATTTTGGGGAGCGCCGGGCAGCGCGAGTGGCAATGGCAGTAGCATGAGAAGTATCGCGTTTACACACTCGTCCTGCCCACTTCCCTGCCCACTTCCCTGCTCACTAGGGCTGAATGTAAATGCGACATAATACATAAGCACAAAGAAAGCATAAAAATAAATAAAAATAAAGAGTAACTAAGTTGACTAGTATAGTATTATTAATGTATGTGCTAAAACTAAGCTATATAATCAATTTGTTTTCCGGGAGCAGTAAACGACCAATAAAGTTCATACGATCAGAGACTTAAAGTCGCCGCCTTTTATGGCGTATTTGCACTTTAAAACCAGTAAAGGCTTTACTACACTGAGCACGATCACCCCGGACGCAATCCAGCTGGGGTACAGTGTATATGAAGCTTAATAAAAAAACCCTAAAACCTCCGATGAACCAACATAGACATTTCGACGACCTCTGTGGCGCGGTGGGCGAAGGTCCGCCTGCGACGCAGGAGGTCGCGGGTTCGATTCCCGCCTCGGAACAATTGTGTGTACGATCTACAGATAATTGTTCCGGGTGTTCTGGTCGTTTTCTATGTATAATAAAAATATATATGTATATATATATATATCTATCTATGTAATGTATTGTATTATGTATATCAGTTCTCTAGTACCCATAACACAAGCTCTGCTTACCATGGGGCTAGATAATGCTGTGTGAATTGTCCAGCATTATTTATTTATTTAACGCCTTGCATTTGTCCGACAGAGAACCAAAGTTATCGACATACTCGTAGCTCTAAGATTTAGCAAGCTGAAGTGGCAGTGGGCCGGCCATATCTCGCGACCGACAACCGCTGAGGCAAACGTGTTCTTGAGTGGTGACCACGACTCGGTAAACGTAGGACGCCCTCCGACTAAGTGGGATGATGACCTGCGAAAGACTGCAGGGAGATGCTGGATGCGTCAAGCTGAAGACAGGGCGCTATGGCGCTCATTAGGAGAGGCCTATGTCCAACTGGTCTCCACTCAAGAACACGTTTACCCCAACGGTTGACGGTTCTTCTCGAGATATGGTCGGCCCAGTGCTACTTCAGCTTGCTAATTCTTTGTCCAAATTTTTTGCTATAGCTACGAGTATATGAAACGTTTTCTTATAAACTTAGCCGACAGCTAATCTCACTAACTGTTACGATGGCCTTTATAAGATTAATTATAGCAAGAATCGAATACCCGACACTCAGTGCCGTGATAGACCAGACAAATCACTCATCCATCGACACCCGTGGCTAAACTTTTACTGATCAAACAACTGGTAGCTAGCTACCTATATTGGCTATCGTTCTAACAAAGTTCTAGATCTGAGTCATGCAACGACGCGACGAACGTTAGGAATGCCTCCTCGGATAAAGGTGTTTTTTTTTATTATTAACTAGCTGCGCCCAGCGGCTTCATAGTATACAAAAAGTCGCTTCTCGCTCACTGTCTGTCCCTATGTATGCTTAGATCTTTAAAACTACGTAAAGGATTTTGATGCGGATTTTTTAAACAGATAGAGTGATTCAGGAGGAAGGTGAATTTATATAATATATGCATTTGCATCCGTGCGAAGCCGGGGCGGGTCACTAGTTGGTAATAATGGGCAAGCGATTGGCCACCATCTTAACTTGACTTTTGAAAGCCTTGTCAACAAGTCGTATCTTTAGTTTGACCGAAACCGCTGTACCGCTCCTTAGGAAAGTGCGGCGAGGTGGGGGCCGATGATAAAAGAGCAAGAGTACGCGTTGACGGCAGACTGATGGATCGGAGCGGCCGATATTTCCCCCCCGTCTCGCCGCTCGCATACCTCAGGCTTGGTACAGCGGTTTCGGTCAAATTATTTGCAGATCATACAAACATCTGTCACACATTCTTCAACGGTAAAATGGCATCCAAGCTTGAACGTACCTTGGGTAAATGAAATGTAAAACTATAAATGCATTGGCCGAGCTCCAAACCGATAGGTCAGTGAGGTGGGCGACGAATGTACACTATTGTTCCTGATAATAGTAAAATGAAAATAGCTATGCTAACGCTATGCCATTGAGTTACGCCATATAGTTCAAAGCACGACCGGGGAGAAATCAGCCGTAGTGGATAACGATGACCACTGTGGCGCGGTGGGCGAAGGTCCGTCTGCGATGCAGGAGGTTGCCGGGTTCGATTCCAAATGTTTTTACGATCTGCAGATATTTGATCAGGGTATTGTGGTCGTTTTCTATGTATAATTAAAATATATATCTATGTAATGTATTGTATTATGTATATGAGTTATCGTTATCTAGTACCCATAACACAAGTTCTGCTTAGCTTGGGGCTAGATAATGTATGTGTGAAATGTCCGGCATACTTATATATTTATTTATCTATAACGTGCTTCCCCAGTCCTGAAGTTATAATTATAACATTTTGAAAGAAATCTCCTTTTATGATCTATCTATCAGCTTTAACACAATTTTGTAACATTAATGACATTTACTCAATTTATTGCTGTCTTCACGCATGCGTAAATCAATTTGACCATCCGTTGCGTAGTTATTTACGACACGCTGATTGGTCATCGCGTTTTGTCGCTCGTCTGTGCCGCCTTATAAAGTTTTATGACTCGTGTGCATGGCCCATTAAATCTGCAATTGCTTTTGCATTGCTTTGTACGTTTTTGATTTCGTTTTAAGTTTATAATAGAATTGCGTGTTGTTTATTTACTTAATAAATAAATAAATACCAATTGAAGTATCAAAATCTCGTTGCTAAACAAATGCATTATAGGACATTACTGGTACGTTTTAAAATTTGAAAATGTCCTGTCTTAAATAAAATCTACTATGACTAACCTTTCTTTAGTACAAATTAGGCCCTAAAGGGACTCGAAGACCAACATCCATGCCGATAACTCCAATCCGTGATACCCTCACGCCCAGTCATCTGGCAAGCGCCCTAGGAATGTACCGAGCATGCCTGCTGTCTGCTCTGATGGATCGCCCGGTAGTGAGGGAATCCTACGAACCAGCGGCTACTATCGACCTGGATTCTTACAACAAAGAGCACGTGGAAAAGTACTTGTAAAGGGGGTTTTAGACTGGAGAGAACCACAGTAACGTAACAAGTGAATAAGTACCAGCATAGTTGGGTTTAGATCGAAGAGGACAAGAGAAAGAGTAACCGTGGTGAATTAGGGTTAAATTAAGGTGCGTTTCCACCAGGCATGTGGTATATCGTTCAGCGGTGGTAGGTAGTTAATAAAATATGTGTGTGAAATCCAAATCATTAACATTATTTCATATTCAATTAATGCAAATCGTTTTTGCACTTACCTGTCTTACTGATGAACTCGTATTTAGTTTAGTTTCTCAATTGTACTATGTCGTGTCAAATATTTAATTTTATTTCATTGCCATTATTCTGTTGGGTGCATATATTCAACCGCCCAAAGCTTCCACCAACAAATGATGCAAAAGAAAATACCCTTTAGGGCCTTTGTTAACACACGTTTTTTCTCGCCGTGAAAATCTAGTGTTTCTATTAGGATAATTCTGTCATGTGTGGATGAGCGATCCATACAACCAAATAACATAATTATCACTATGGAAACCGTGTCAACTGATCCCGCGGGATAAGTTCGTGCGGCCTCAGTTGACCAAGAAACTAGGAATCCAGATTTTCACGGTGAGAAAATCGTGTGTTACCAACGGCCCTTATTATCCCAGCATCAAACAAATGTCTAGTGAAAACGCACCCTTAGACGAGGAACGCCTTTGAAGATTTCGCTGTAGGTATTCCAACCTATAGAATCTTGAATGCGTGACGTGACGGACACGTGACGTTGTTTCGACTATTCTCGATTGTTCTCGATTGGTCGATATCTCCGCTCCAATGGAAACGCACCCTTAATATTTTCAGTTTATAGTTCACATTTCGTTTTCTTGAAAGGGCTTCGTGCGACTCGCTATAAATCCATTAGATGGCTCTATTTCTATGAGGCGAAGTTGAATTGATCGGCGGCAGCCGAAAATTACTCGCATCGGATGTCGGAATAGGCTGTTTTCGTATTTAATGAAGCCTCGTCACGGTCGCCTGTCGTTTGGGATGAGGGATAAGATCTTTTGTTTAAAAATTTATTGTCTATAAAAGGAGTTTGCATTTAAATACCATAAAGGTGCTAAACTTTTCATTCCAAAGGTTACGGTTGTCATGGCAACAAGTAACAACTTCGAAAAATATACGAGCGATAAAAACAATAATATATATTATAAATACTTAACTTTTTCGGGTTTTTACTTTTTAATTTACTTCTTTGCCTCCAAATATTCCTAGGATTCCTATTCTTATACCAAAGACGATGATTGTTACTAGATAGAATTGAAAAAATTGCATCAAATGCCAACATATGAAATGATCATTGAATGCAACTCAAATTATGAGTCATACAAGCCGTATTGTATGAAAATTTTCACAACTTTGTCTAGAAAACCTTGAAAGCTTTATGTTATTATAATGCGTAAACAAAGCCCCGCACTCGGGGTAATCTCGAAGAAATTAAATTATATCCCAAAAAAAAAACAATTTCTATGGGACCTGAACCGCAGTAAACTTAGAAAACCTCATCTATAATTTCAATGGACATTGCCACATCTTCACTTTCTTAAGGGTCCGGCGACCCTCGCTTGCAAAAATCGCTCCGAATATCGCCGTCCCTGTTTAACCCTTGCGCCGCGCCCCATGCGTACGGCTAATATTGCTATCGCGCACGGCGATAGCAATATTAGCCGTTCAAAATTTGGTAATTATGACTGAAAAGTTTTTGTATTCTTTACAAAGTATTATTTAGTTATTCTGTAACTAGACAATATAAGCTATGTTCCTTAATAAATAAAACGTAAGATATTGATGTTTTTAATACGAAACAAATAGCAAGAAAACTTATCCATTTTCGCATAAAAATGTGCAAAATGCAATTGGCTTTCATTTAATTTTAGGTAAGTATTTTGAAAAAAAAAACTATTAGGAACCTAGATAAATACTATTCAAATACAAATAATACAATATTATAGTGGAAATATGCTTGAATTGGAAATCATTTTGGTATTACGTTTGTATGAAGAATTCGTCCCTCCGGAGGGAGTGACGGTTGTCAAACGCTTCTCCAATAATTATGGCATAGAAGCATGTTCACATAGAATCGCTTACACGCATCTCTTGCACCACCCCCCAAGTTAGTGATAGAGCCACTCTAGGGCGTCCTTGCACGCGACCCCGTGTGATGCGATGTGTTACCGCGCTCTAGCATGCAAAGGAATGAGAACTGCCAAACTGAAACTTTCAGATATATACCTACATATTATATCCACTCGACTCGTGAGCTAGAGCACTCACTGCTGGGGATACGCATGTTCTGTGTATGTTATAAGACATAACAGAACAAATACAATATATTTATATTTTCTGTAATACTCTCTATCAGAAAATAAATTAATATATTTCATTATAACATACACAGAACAAAATAAACTTAAACTAAGATGAATTTTTGGTATACATAGAAAACGACCACAACTCCCGAAACAAATATCTGTACTGTTCGTGGTACAGACATTTGTCCCGAGGCGGTAATCTAACCCGCGATCTTCTCCGTCACAGGCGGACCTTCGTCCAATGCGCACAGAGGTCTTGGAAATAAAATAAAATTAAATGGAATGGAATGGAATGGAATGGAATGGAATGGAATGGAATGGAATGGAATGGAATGGAATGGAATGGAATGGAATGGAATGTAATGGAATGAAATTAAATGAAATTATTTTATAAAAGTAGTAGAAAGTATACTATCAGGAGGATATTATCTATTAATACATAGAAAGTGCAAAATAAAACCCTTTATTTATGTACACCAGCCGTGAAAATTAAAACCTCACGTTTTATATAACACATAAATAATCAGAGGATTCTATACGATTCGTGCGAACAAATCAAAATTATCGTCAAATGTGGAATATTCAAACTATAAATTGCTTAGATCGCATGCAGTGTGATGCTGTTGTAAATTCTTATCGATCGGTCGCATAAAGTTTTGATTGCACACTCGACTTTGGAGCTTCGTTCTTTATTGTAAAAATATTATTGTTAGAACGTTTTAATGAATAGGTAAGTGACACTAAAGCCATTTAAAACGGGATACTTACCATGATTTGATTTTTGAGAAAAATAATGAGGGTAGATCGGTATGTCTGCCCATTAAAACTAACTCGCAGTGCCTTCAGTTATTTCGTGATCATGGCGCATGAAACTGTGCCGAATTGGAAAACTCAAAAATCTAATCAAGTTAAATATCTTGTTTTAAATGACTTTAAGGTAAATGATAGTGTTAAATTGAAGTCTTTGTCATTAATAACTAAATTATCAAATAAATAAATATTCATTTAATTATGCTACGAATCAGCATTCCCAGCAGCGGGGCAATGCTAGCGTCTTCAGGACGACGGTTCCGATTGTTTTAACACTTTGACTGCGGTTTTTTTTCGACGAACGCGACCTTTTTTTTACCTAAAAAATTCGTGCTGCCGCTCTACACAGCGGTTGTGTTGCGCCGCACATGCGTTTCGTTCGAAAAATATTACAGCTCTGCTGAGTCACAAAGATCTGTATTTTCTCAGCCGCTGCGCTAGTGTGGATTTACGCATGTTAGTCACTTGTAGAAAACTCATACGGTGCGTTTTCAGCACTCAAAGTGTTAAGGCTTCAGTTGAGGCTACAACTAGATTGTTTACAAAAGTCGACAGCTTTACTGTTACAGTTGTAAATACAAGTACTGATTTGTTTATAGTCTTAAACAGTAATTGTCTTTGATAATAAATATAAATTTAAAAGCCTCCTATTAGCAGTCATTGGAAATTTATAACATACATAGAAATTGACGTAATGAATAATAGATAAACACTAAATTGATTACTATTACATTAGTATTACATCATATAGGCCTCCTCATCGATTTCGATGACGGCGACCCTAGGTAATCACGGATTTTTTCTATCATGAGCTCTAATATGGCTCGTCAGACCGAACTTGGTCTAGCGAAGAGAACGTATTGAACCGCGGTAAGCGAGTTACGAATTTTAGGGGAGGCCTGTGTCCAGCTGTGGACGTTTTTCAGCTGCGATGACGATGATCGTTCAGTTTATTTATTTCCACCGTAAGTACACAATGTTACACATGATGTCGTTAAATACTATTTTAAAAGATAAATAACATTTTTATTATAACACACACTAACTTTTGACAAAGGAAACACCATAGGACATTGTGCAAAAAAAGCAGACAGACATGCCTACTTAAAAAATTAAAATAAATTCATTTATAATAATTTCTCAAAATAAAACAGATAATAAATAATGGTATAAGTTAAATGGAATAATAAAATTAGATAAAATGTCAAAGTAATCTGCTGTATAAGGGCATTGTCAAACTATACTAAAAATACTGTACAAAATTAAATAATATACAAGTAAAATAGACGTTACACATGTCATTATTTTAACTCTAAAATGAGTTGTATATTAGGTAGTAAGTATTGGTTTACCATCAAGACAGAAATATGAGCTTTACTTAAAGGTTTTACCCATACCTAATTAGCAGCATCCACTATTAGGTCAAGACCTAAGTTTATGCACGTGCAATAAAACGAGATTTGCTTATTTATTTGTAAGGCACTTATGTAAATCCTTGAATTTTATGATACATGTAGAAGATTGGATGTCATTATTTAAATAATTCGTAAGATTAACATTTGATGGATGTTTTTGTAACTACATATATTCGATTTAGAATCATAGATTATATATGTCAACAAAGATATGTTTATGAGAGAAGACAGGATGAAACTGAACACGAATGGATAGCTAAAAACGTCTACAACGCAAAATCTCACATGGGGAGATTTTTTTATATTTATAAGTACTACTGGAGTACTGAGTACTCCAGTCATCCCGTGACCACGACAGTGTGTAAACCTGTTGAAACGTCGGGAAAAATAGGTAAATAAACGCGATAAATACCCGTTGTATTAATACTTATAAATATGTGTTCAGATCGCGTAAGTTTAAAAGTATTTAGCGTTTTTTTAATTTTAAAAGAACGAGAGATCAACAGGAATGGAGTTTTTTTTGCATCCATATTTGTTTATTATAGTTTTCAGTGGGTATTCTTTACCTACCGGTAACTATAATTTCGATAAAATTTAAATATTCAGATATCTGAAAAAAGTTCTATGGTTGTTATCAAATTTATCCGATCTATCGTTAAAGATTATTTTAGTCTCCCTATCGGCGTTTCACCACAGCTTCGTACTCTTTCAATTAAAAGTTTGGACAAATTGTTGGTGTTTTCAAATTGTTTTTGTAACTTCTTCAAAGATTAAATGCGAGGTTATGTTTTACGTTTGTTGTAGGATCAAGTGGTGATTGGTGAATTATTTATTACCATTTAGAGTGTTCCTAGCTATCTTTATGTATAAAAATCTATTGCTGTTCGTTAGTCTCGCTAAAACTCGAGAACGGCTGGGCCGATTTAGCTGATTTTGGTTTTGAAATGTTTGTCGTAGTCCAGGGAAGGTGAGAAAAATGGTAAAATTGCGCAGAAATTTCCACGCGGGCGAAGCCGCGGGGCGCAGCTAGCGTTTGGTAAAAATCAATGGCATCATTATTATGAAAGAGATAAGGGCGATTTTCATCATTATGAAGCAATCATAAGGATGAAAATCAAGGCATCGATTTTTACCCGTAAAGGTTCAAAGCATAAAGGCTTCTGTAAAATTTGTTAGTGCAAGCTTCCAAAGTTACCAAAAAACACAGACAAAAAATGTTTGTCTACTCTACAGAGCCCTTTGTTTTAAGAAATGGCTGTGAGTGTTAACGTGTGTTTAATCTGTCCTTATCTAATTGTTTCAGGGAGAAAAGGACAACAGCAAGAACTGTATACTGGCATGCGAGAAAAGAAAAGCGGATGACACAGATGTCAATAAGGATTTGAAAAAGGTAACATTATAATTTAACTCCATAAGCGTCCATTGCCAACAATAAGAAAGTGTTGACTGGAAGTGACTGTTATAAAATTTTATGTAATGTTTAAGTTTTTTTTGCATATTGACGATAAACTGTTAAAGATTGCAGCATTTAGAATTTACGATTTGTCATCTCGCTTTAGCAGGCGTAAAGCGAGATGACAAATCGTAAATCAATGTACTGAGCTCGTAATTTCGCCATCAGCCATAATGCTTAAACCAAAACACAATGCTGCTTGACGGCAAAAAGGCAAGTTGACATAGTTCATTTCACTTATTTTCTCTAAAAATTTACATTGTGCCGGAAATTTTAACGTAGGTGCACATGTTATTAATAAGTAAATTAAAAACTAAAGCGAAACTTGATAAATACTGAACAGAAAAATGGAGTACAATATTAAATCACTTTTATCCATAGACAGTATGTAGGTAAAAATAGTGTAGGACGTGGGCCAGGTGGGATGACGACCTGCGAAAGACTACAGCTACATGCTGGATGCGGCAAGCTGAAGACAGGGCGCTATGGCGCTCTTTGGAGGAGGCCTATGTCCAGCAGTGGACTGCTATAGGCTGATGATGATGATGATGAGTATGTAGTTAGTACATCCATACTTTCCTTGCTTTGAATACCTTCGTAAACAGGTTTCCAGTTGAAACTTTGATGTATCTACATTATTTCCTACACATAAATCTAATATGAATGGCCATTCATCTACTCAATTAACATAATTATTCAGATACGAATATCACAATCATTTGTACGAGCTTAGAGACTGTTGGATTCCCGCCAGGGCATCTATCTGTCAGCGAATTTGATTAGTCTACAGTAGGTATAGGAATAGCTGGTGTGACGCGAATGGCAGACACTTAGACACTAGTCTGCTTATGGTTATGGATCATCATCATCAGCCTATGTTAGTCCACTGCTGGACAAAGGCTTCCCCTTAATGAGCGCCATAGCGCCCTGTCTTCAGCTCGACGCATCCAGCATCTCCCTGCAGTCTTTCGCTCGTCGTCATCACACCTGGTCACAAGGCGTCCTACTCTACGTTTGCCGGGTCGTGGTCTCCACCCAAGAACACGTTACCGGACATACCCTGTACTTCTTATTTGTTTATGACCTGACTCAGCCCAAATATATTCTCGTCTCTTCCCCTAATTGATATTTTTAGTCCTTCCAAGCAAAGGTTTCCTCTGAAACTCACCGTACATTTACCAGCAAGTGGCCCCGAGTCAAGTAATGTATTTAAATTACGGTCGAGGGGCCTCAAGTGGCCGTAAATATTCGCCTCGGTGATAGTGGAAAATGGAAACTGAGGCCCCGCTGTAACTCATTTATACCTATTCTGTGCTAATATCTACACTAGCTTCTGCTCGTGGCTTTGCAAGCCCTTAAGACGAGCTTGAATCAAATGCTATTATAGAATAAAACGGCGTATGAAAAATGCGTTTGCGGCAGCCTACGATACATCTACACGCAATGTCAGGGAATTACTAATAGAGAGATGCCACACGGGCGCTGCCACGGGACTTCAACGCAATGCCACTACTTCATGCAGTGCCACACGAGGGCTGCGACGACGCACAACTGTCAGCTTCGATATTCTAAACAATACTGCGTCGTCGCATCGCACCGCAGCACCCCTTACCGCCTCGTCTCCCTCACTCCTTGTGCGCTGCGCGTGCTTTGTTTCGATGCACGTTGTTTCAGCGAACCGTGTGGCATGCCGGGCAGATTTTGTATGTAGAGATTTGTATAGAACTACGGAGCGTCAACGCGACAGCGCCCGTGTGGTATCTCTCTTACCACAGGGTAGTGTCTACTTCTTCAATCCGTCATCACGTATTCAGAACGGATACGGGCACGGATTGGGCTCACTATCTAACGACCTCTGTGTCGCGGTGAACGAAGACCCGCCTGCGACGACGCAGGAGGTTGCGTGTTCGGTTCCCGCATCGGTACAATTGTGTGTACGATCTGCAGACTTTTGTTCTAGGTGTTCTGATCGTTAACTATGTATAATAAAAAATATCTATGTATGTACATATATAATGTATTGTATTAAATATATCAGTCATCTAGTAGATACCCATAATGCAAGCTCTGCTACGCTTCGAGCTAGATGATGCTGTGTGGATTGTCCAGCATTTTTGATTTATTTATCCAAACTAATTATTTTCTTGATATTTTGGTTAATATCGTCCTACTCTAAAGTAGGTATATTTTCCTAATATTTCCTTGTAAAAGTAATGAAAACGGCCGCGACCCCCGGTCAAGAGGCCATTCGTTCCGCCATGGTTATTAAAAACGAAATAGCAGGACATTATTTATGGAAAAGCCTAGTTTATTTCCCTCAGGAGCCGGCTGCCTGCTTGTAGTTTGCGACAGTATTGTTTGCCTACTTTTAATTGCGTGACTTTGTTTTAGAGTTCCGTAGCAGAATGTTACAAACGGGAAATAAAAGACTAAACTTAGGGTATGCCGTTTTCTGACTAAAAACTGTAATAATCCGTTGTTTACATACTGGAGAATAAAGGGATAAATCCTCTATTAAGTTATTAAAATAAGACATTCCTAATAGGTAGGTGAAATACCATCCAATCAAGACAGCGGTATAATTATTTACATTAATTTGTAAACAATCACAACAAGCGTAACCACATACGTCATCTTTACAGTTCTGGGGTATAATGACTGTATTATGAAGAAGTGAAAGAAAACATGTTTTTATTTTATAATAAATAAATAAATAATTCTGGACAATCCATACAGCATTATCTAGCCCCATGGTAAGCAAAGCTTGTGTTATGGGTACTAGATAACTGATATACATAATACAATACATTACATAGATAGATATTTTTATTATACATAGAAAACGACCAGAACACCCGGAACAAATATCTGCAGATCGTACACACAATTGTTCCGAGGCGGGAATCGGACCCGCAACCTCCTGCGTCGCAGTTGGACCATCGCCCACCGCACGACATCGGTCGTCAATAATAGAATAGAATAGAATAGAAAGACATTATTCATAACAACTTAAATTAACATAAAAAAACACACTTATAGAATAGGTACATTTAGAGAGTTGTTACAAAAAGGCTCTAACTCAGCATAATGCTGGCTAAGCTCCGTAAGAGACTTAGCCAGCGCTGGTCTTCCGTTAGAGCCCGTACAGGTGACGTCACGAACAGTGATTATGATTAATGATTAATGATTGTATTTTATGTTTTAAGGAACCCATTGTGTGTTTTGAGCTCGTCCATAACCGAATTTATCGTAATTTACTCATTGTTAAAGTTGTAAACACTATCTTCCTTCCATTCAAAAACTTTTCTAATTATATTTTGTCGTTTAGAAAATGTTTTATGGTAGCATTCACATAAAACTCATTTAAAAGTATTACTTCATCATCATCATCAGCCTATAGCAGTGCACTGCTGGACATAGGCCTCCCCCAATGAGCGCCATAGCGCCCTGTCTTCAGCTTGCCGCATCCAGCATCTACCTGCAGTCTTTCGCAGGTCGTCATCCCACCTGGTCGGAGGGCGTTCTACACTACGTTTACCGAGTCGTGGTCTCCACTCAAGAACACGTTTGCCCCATCGGCCGTCGGTTCTTCGCGAGATATGGCCGGCCCACTGCCACTTCAGCTTGCTAATTCTTTGAGCTATGTCGATAACTTTGGTTCTCTGTCGGATGTATTCGTTACGAATCCTATCCTTCAGAGAAACTCCGAGCATAGCAAAAACTACGAGCATAGAAAAGTATTACTTACGAATTAAATAAATTAACAAGTTAATAACAAAAAATAATAATAATTAATATTAATAATTATGATTGTGAGTGTATGGCGAGCTTAAACCTTGGAGAGTTCAATCTCAAAGGCTTAAACCAACTCACTTTCGTGGATTAATCACATAAATATTATAAATACGAAAGTTTAGATGGATGGATTTATGGATGAAGAAAGAAAGAAAGAAAATATATTTATTGATTCACTGTAGGTGCAACTTGTTACTACATAGGATGGATGGTTGTTACTTGTTCACGCCAAAACTACTGAACGGATCTGACTGAAATTTTGCATAGATGTAGCTATAAACCTGGAATCAAATATTTGCTAATACATAATAATACGTGTCATCTCATAATATAAAACCAATAAACCACTTTTGTTATGTTATTTAGACATATAAATATAGGTATATTCAATAAATCTTTAAACGTTCCCATAATATTAATAACTATGCTAAGCCGCGGGCAGAAACTAGTTTTAAATAAATAATAAGTCAATACACAGTTAATAAGTCAATTACAGTTTTATTTTATTTTTTGTTTTATATACTTTTATTAATGTTGGCTTAAATTACGAGTAAGTTAATCAAGTCATAATATACATTGGTATTATGTCTATGTTATGTCTTTGTTTTTTGTAGGCTTTTGAAGTGTTTTTATCTAGTATTTCTTTTACCATATATTTTTTTAATGTCATTGCTTATGCTTGTTCTTGACGTCACCTGTACGGGCTCTAACGGAAGACCAGCGCTGGCTAAGTCACTTACGGAGCTTAGCCAGCATTATGCTGAGTTAGAGCCTTTTTGTAACAACTCTCCTTGTACATGTACCATTTCTTTAAGTGTGTTATTTGTTAATTTTAGTTGTTATGAATAAATGTCTTTCTATTCTATTCTATTCTATTCTATTCTATTCTATTCTATTCTATTCTATTCTATTCTATTCTATTCTATTCTATTCTATTCTATTCTATTCTATTCTATTCTATTCTATTCTATTCTATTCTATTCTATTCTATTCTATTCTATTCTATTCTATTCCATTCCATTCCATTCCATTCCATTCCATTCCATTCCATTCCATTCCATTCCATTCCATTCCATTCCATTCTATTCTATTCTATTCTATTCTATTCTATTCTATTCTATTCTACACACAGCATCATCTAGCCCCAAGCTTAGCAGAGCTTGTGTTATGGGAAACTCCTATATAACTGATATAGAAAACATACATACATACATAGGTTCGGATCTACCGTTCACTATAAGTACATAAAAAAAAACAAACGAAAATAAATACTTGCCCATTGGCAGGTGGATAAAGATTTTATTTTTAATCCCCTTTTTAATTTACGCATCAATTCGACCGCTATTGAGCCACCTCCTTGCGATATTAATCAGTGTTGCCATTTCAATCACGCCGATATTCCATTTTATATCTCGAAATTCGGAAACACGTTTCATTTGGGCGCATTTTGACGGCTTTGATAGATTAATATGAGTTGTGAATGTGATTCGAGTAGTTGTTATTCGAATGTGTTAATATGGAGGTTCATAGTAAAGAACTGTGAACTTCCATATTATCATATTTTTTAATGTAAGATTAATTATACACGTCTGCCGTATGTCCAGCTTGTGGGCAAAGACCACCACAGAGTGGAGCCCACCCAACGCTAAGAGGCGACGTGGAAAGCCCAGGATGAGATGGCGTAATGAGCTCGAGGCACATCTTTCATCATGGCCTGTTGCAGCGTTGGATCGCGAGGAGTGGAAGGAGAAAAGGGAGGCCTTTGCCCAGCAGTGCGACTATAATGGCTAAAAATAAAATAATAATACAATAGATTATTTTGATATATTACACAACACCATCTAATTAGATTGTGTCTAGCAACTCCTATAACAAAGACAGGTTGCTTGCAAAGATTTTCATCGTATGCTAAAATAGACCAGGAATACAAGTGAAAAACCTACATTAAAACATTTTGTTTCCTCTAGCATACAATAAAAATAAACAAATAATTAATAAATTAAATAAATAATGCTGAACAATTCACACAGCATTATCTAGCCCCATGGTAAGCAGAGCTTGTGTTATGGGTACTAGATAACTGATATACATAATACAATACATTACATAGATAGATATTTTTTATTATATATAGAAAACGACCAGAACACCCGGAACAAATATCTGGAGATCGTACACACAATTGTTCCGAGGCGGGAATCGAACCCGCAACCTTCTGCGACCTTCGCCCACCGCGCCACATCGGTCGTCAAATATTGAGCTTGAGCTTTATATTCATAAATCTATATATTAGATATCGATTAAATAAATAAATAATGCTGGACAATATCTACCTCCACTTACTGTTTAGCCTTTTAGCACTGATTATTTATCTCATTTCCATGTAGAATAATGGCAATATAATACAAAAGCAGAGGCAAGAGTGTTTGTTCGATATTTGACACAGTAATGTCATTCAAATCAAATCAAATTGTGATCCAGCACGCAAAAAGTCTCGTTATAAAAAGTTTTAATTATTCAAAACTGCCTAAAAATCCCTTAAATTTATAAAATATGACGTGAGACCGCGATCCTGTAGCCGTGGATTATTTCGTTCAAAAAGTTTTCTCATTTCGCACGGCCGTAGTTAGTGTTTGTTGATCTGTTGCGTGTTGCCAGTTGCCTGAGAGGGTTTTTGAACGAAAGTTAGGGAGAATCGTCAACCGTACTATGATTGTTTAAAGTTTCGCGATAAGCTAAAATAAAACAGTTATATCCCCGCTACAACTTATGTCTTGAATTCATAGGTACAGTGGAACTTTCCAAGCGGATTCTTAAACATATAACAATGAAACAAAGTTTAATTTAATCTGATGCTTAGGCAGAAAAAAATATTAAGTATTGATCAATTATCTCGCGCCGACAACCGTGTTCTTGAGCGCAGATCACGACTTAGTAAACGTAGTGAAAGACGCCCTCCGACCAGGTGGGATGACGACCTGCGAAAGACTGCAGGTAGAGGCTGGATGCGTCAAGCTGAAGACAGGGCGCTGTGGCGCTCATTGGAGGAGGCCTGTGTCCAGCTGTGGACTAACATAGGCTGATGATGATGATGAATTATCTAGCACCCATAACACAAACTCTGCTTAGCTTGGTGCTAGATGTTGATGTTTGATCCATCATTATGTACTTAAGATAATATTTTGTTTCAGGCAAAATTGGAAACAAAGGCCCTCAAGGCGAAAAGGCCGGGGTTTACGGACGACAGGTACAACGAGACATCATATTACATGGAAAATGGTGAGTTTCCCCATGCGTTATATACACTTTCATAGGCCTTGACCCATATGACCATCTGGATTTACCTGCGGCGGCGGCGGGACGTGCCCCTGCGGTCCCACCGCATGGGCAGGGCAGTTAATGTGTTGAAATAGAGCTTAGTGGTACTCTACAGTGGGATAGGTCGCCCAATAAAGGAACTTCTGAAAATCGCAATTAAGATTAATAGATTTTATCTAGCTTTTGTAATGATGTACGTACATGCTGATGATGACGATGCTCTGAAAAAACATGCAAAAATCTGCCAAATTTTATTAACATAGCAATTAGCACAAATGTATTTATTTCATATTGAAAATACATAGGTAAGTAACTAGAACTTAAAAACCATAGGTTCATCTGTCATCGATTCTTCATACAGTTTTGTAACAGGATGTCTCTCTGGAGATAAAATAAAATAAAATAAAAAAGCCATTTATTCCATAACCTTATAAAATAATAGTGTATAATTAAAGTAATTGACAAGTAATAAAATAATAATTGATTCTATATGTAAATAAAATAAAATTATTGATATATAAAATTAAAATTAAAAATACAATACAATACAATCATCTAGACTTCAAAATAAAATTGCATGCATTTACTTAGTTAGATGTTGATTTTGTATACGTATACATATAGATTTCCATTAATTAAAATATTATTAGATATTTCTTGGTTAGGACCCCTTTCGAGTACAGGTCTCCTCCAGCTCATTTATGTTAGGTAGTTCTTGGAGCTAGCTTATGAAGAGGTTGAATATTCTTCTGTTTCTCTGGTTTATTCTGAGCTGGAAGGTTTCTCTCTGGAGATATCTCCCATTAATTATCAGGCAAATGACTTCCAAGTCTCACTTAATATTTACACATTTCCCTGCCAATGTTGCCAGCTTATAAACCATTGTGCCGTAAACAAACAAACCGTGCTATCGCGTAGAATTGTTTGAACGTCGCCTCGGTTATGAAATACGCGTTCCGCCCGCCTTGCCGTTGGTACGAGTTTCGTATCTAAGGAAATTGAATGTAGAACCAAATGTTGTTGGTTTGTTTGTAAACTGGCGACGCTATGTGACGGCAGTTATGTCCATCAATATGCAATTTTGTAGATTATTATCCCTCCCAAAAGGTATGATTGCCTGGTTTGTCTGGTTGCCTGGAAGAAATCGCTTTAAGCGATAAGGCCGCCTATTGTACTGTTGTTATGTAAGATTTAGATATAAGGTGTTATTTTGTTATTTTGGGTACAATAAAGTGTTCATTCATTAATTCATTCATTTATGATAATAACATAATATACTCACATTGAGTGGTACCTGCGGCTTCGCGCGCTTTTTATGTTCGTTTTTCTTATGAATTATTCAAGGTTTCTTCTCCAAAATTACAAGAAATTTTAAAAAAGAACATACCAAAGCCTGTTATGAACTGTAGTTTGTGTTGCCCTTGCTAAAAAAATACAAAACCTGCAAGCTGTCTTACACTGGGTTGATGGAGTTTTCTTCCTAACTCCGTAAGAGAAAAATATATAAATAAAAGGTTTGTTTAATTAAACAAAAGTAAATTAGATTATAACATCTTCAGGTTTATCAACATGTACCTACGGTCGAATAAATAAATAAAAATTAAACAATAGTAGTAATCTACGGCATTACTGCCGTCATATAACGGTCCCCGTTGCTAAGAGAACCTAAGCTATCCAAACTAGCAATTTATAAGTCGTTACCGCTACCCGCATAGCACTATGCCTACCCCTAAATAGGTGAACAGCAATGCGGTAGATGACTAAGGCTATTTTGATCATAATGAAACACCCTGTACTCTTATTATAGTTACGTGTTTAGGTAAGCCTAGGCGTCGATCGCAGTGTATGACGCCCTCCGACCAGGTGGGATGACGACCTACGAAAGACTGCAGGTAGATGCTGGATGCGGCAAGCTGAAGACAGGGCGCTGTGGCGCTCATTGGGGGAGGCCTATGTCCGGTGGACTGCTATAGGCTGATGATGATGATGATGACTAATAACTGAATTCAAACTTGCTGAAATACATACCTACGTGTAGATATAGTCCTGACTGTATACCTTCCCGTATATTTAGATCTCACTATAATACTTACCTCTATAGTTGATGTATATTCAGTTCCCTCAGTTAATCATTTACGGACTGACAGGGGTAATGGATGGGATACTATATTAACACCTACCAAATCTGTTATGGTGTTATTACAGGGATCAAATTAGCTTGTATAGGTTGTGTTGTATTGAATTGAAAGGTCGGGTTCGTTTATAACTTTGCCAAGGGAAACTAGGACTTATTTACTAGGACAAAAACATAGAAAGGGTGTCAGTTTGTACGATAAAATGATTTTTTGAAATTTTTGCATCTAATGGTCTTTATCTTTTTTCGCCAATTTGTATCGCACTAAAATTTAAAATGCGAAAGTTTGGATGTTACGATGGATGGATGTTTGTTTCACGCGAAAACTACTCAACGCTGAAATTTTGCAACAGGTATTTCTAGGCCTTATGTATCATGAAACACTAAAGTAATTTAAAAGGGGGATATTTCCCATGATTTGATTATTGAATTTTCCAACATTTCGGCACAGTTTCATGCGCCATGATCACTGAAAAACTGAAGGCACTGCGAGTTCTATCATGGCACTCAAAGCGTTAAGCTCTAGCATGATCTGCTACGTGCTGTTCGAGAACGAAAGAGTGTGCGTCACTGGCACTCAATGTATTAAATAAATAATTTGTTACAGGCCTTAGAAAAGTATACCCGTACTACTTCACATTCACGACGTTCACGAAGGGGCGGTGGGTGGGCGAGAAGATCCTGGATGTGTTCGCGAGGGAGTTCAGAGCACACCCTGCAGCGGAGTATGAGCGCTGCATCAGGGCTGGCACCCTGACGGTCAACTACGATAGGGTCGACCCCGACTACAGGCTCAAGCATAACGACCTGCTAGCCAACGTTGTTCATAGGTAAGATAAAGATACATTTTAGTTAACACTGTTGATATATTTGGTTTTAGGACGATGAGAAATAAATAATCAAGGCCCGTACTCGTAATAACGAAAATCTATGATTCTGCTATCTTGTGCAAGAGACGATGAGTTGGTTTTGCACGAAACTGAATCAGATACTTCAATTTTTGTTTTACAAGGAACTCTTCCAGGGCTCGTAGTTGTAAAATCTCTTTATAAGAACGTATAAGTCCCTGATTCGTTTTCGTGCAAATTCACTATAAGTGATATAATAGTAGGTTTTGGACGAAAACGAATCAGAAAGTTCAATTTCCGTTTTCCAAGTAGGCTCCTGGTTCGAGGCTCATTTTGTAGAGCAATTGATGAATCGCATTTGATGTTTATGTGAGCGGTTTTTGTGGGAAATAATACTTAGTAATGCAACAATTTACAAAGTTAGCTATAAATTACAGAATAGCGCTACATTGACTGCAATGTAGCGCTATTCTGCGGAAACTGATCCGCACATAAACCGCATAGAGCGTACAGAAAATCACTTATTACATAGGTTACTATGAACCAACCAAAAATATGATTTTCTGTCTGTTTCGAATCGGTTCTTGTCGTCTCATCTCAAGATGCGATTAAGTTTCACGCGGTAAATTATTGCGTTTCAAACACTACTATAGTAACCCGCTCAACAGCCCCTCACGCTAAATTTCCGATGCGGTTCGTTTAAAGCGGTAAATCAATTTTGCTAATTATTAATCGATTAGCAACAATGTTAAGTGATGCTTAAATTCAGTGTTACGAGTACTACAGCGAACTATGTTAATTAGATGCTTCGAAGCATAGCCAAGGCACAACATTACACAACACTTCTACAAACATTCATGAGCATTTACACTTACAAATTACTCGTATCAATGTAAATATTAACAATTTCTTCTGTCTCTCGCCTTTCTTTGTGTATGTACTAAGTTACACGTATCACCGATGCCGATTGCTCTTTCGGTAAGAAAATGTCCCTTTTTCTGTATTTTATTCCAAAACATGTAAGATATCAAGCTAAAGGCGTCTATATATAATCTGGGTCAAATTGGCCACCTGCAAAGCGAGTATACCATTCTTATCGATTGACAATTAAGCTATTTCATTCTATTCGGGTCGTCAACCGACATACCGATCAAAGAGATCGATACAATAGTTTTGTCGTCGATTGATAGAACTGTACTCGCTTTGCAGATTCATACTGCGCAACAAAATAAATCAGAATTATATGTTGCCATGTAAAAATATTTCTGTTTAATTTAAAGTTTTGGGATGAGATACAGATACGTGGGTACATTGTACGGATGGAGTAAGCTTGTTTGTATTTCAGGTTGTATTTAGTCCACTATAACACAAGTTTATTAACGGAGTAGCGAATGAGCATACGAGTCGGTTGGCCATCGTCCAATAAACAAAAACATCCTCAAATAATACCTATCCCTATAGTTCCACCTAGATACTTGAAAATGAGCGTCGTTCTGGACGATCCAGTCATACTAACTCTTCACTAACCTGTACTTATTGGCGTAACAGAAACCAATATCGCAGTTATAACTCGTGTACATAAAGATTGTGATTAAAATGTCATGCTCACCCGTTTAAATCGCATTTGACAAATATGAGTTATGCGTGAGATCATAACATTTCCAATCCAGTCTTTATCTACACGAGACTTATGTCTCGAATGCAATTCTGTGACGTATATAATTTACTAATAAAATATTGTAATTTGTGTTCGTCTTTTGTAAAGATATCTTGGTGGTTCTTATTGACAGATCTACATTGGTTCGACAAAAGTATTCGAAAAAAATGGTCTAGTCTACTCGCATGCTCTTTCGTTGTTCATTGTACTTGTCTGAATTCTACCATCGGACCCTGGACGGATTCTGAGCAAAAACGCTTCTCGAGTGACAAAATAGTCGAATAGACGTGACTTATCTTCGTCAGTTTTATCTCGGTTATTGGAATCGTGATGTGTCGAATATTTTGTGTGTGCAGCACGCCTTATTTGGGTGAAAAATTTGTTGGATATCACATGCTAGAACTACGTGTTTATTTATTTTAGAAATAGGTTTCCAGATTGGCGGCACTGGTAACTATCTACTATGGTATATATTTTACACAAAAACTCTCATCAAATATCAAATGGTAACATATCACAAAAAGTTAACCTGATTAAGGCTGATTGAGGGCGATAAGTGACCCGACCACAATCAACGTAAGAATTAACCCCATGTCCGATTGGCAACCACTATCGATTTAGGATCAACAGTCTATTAACCACTCATTAGTGTTTTACTGGCACCCACGTTAACGAATAGTGGGGGGCAATAATCGATTCCGCGTAGCTACCATTCCTGAATAATCGATCATTTTGTGAGGTTAACCGTAGGATGAATTTATTAGACCGGACTGCCCTCGGGAATTATGCCGGTGCTCCCCACAGACCACTGTTGTCTAAATCATAGTGTAAGGTTAACTTGATAGATTAATTCATGACCCCAAAGATCACTGTTTTTCGAATGATCGTAACGTAACGATAACCACATAATAGAATCATGTGTAACTAGTTAGAATCATAGTGGGAATTAACCCGCCGACCGCGACAGACCACTGCGGTACAGACCATAGCAGACCAGTGGCAGACCACAGCACCCGTGACGACACGTGTTAGCACAGAAATTACCCTCGTTTTGCACAGAATCCAGTCCTGACGTCATTATCGTTACAGGCACGAGGTCCCCGTCACCAGCCAACCGATCAACCTCGTACATATGGACGAGGAGATTGTGGTTGTCAACAAACCGGCTTCAATCCCCGTAAGTGGCAATTGAGACAGCCATGTTATGTACGCTTCTTGTATACTTGCTGCTTTGCTAACTATGCTTCTGTAGATAATCATACGTAATACGCAATATCGTTGTAGAATACACTTGGTCAATTCAGCTGTATTTATCAGCGTATCACTCACACTATTTTCGCTGCTCATGGTTTATAAATAGTATCAGTGATACACGAATACATCTCAAATGACCAACTGGTCAATTGAGATGTATCCTAGGACCTGTCCAAGGGCTTTTATTAATCCTGGAGATTAGACTCTGTAGGGTTAAATAAGGTACTGTTGGACTCAAATTTCGAACGGTACACGTATTTCACAGCCATGTTATGTAAACTTCTTGTAATCTTGCTGCTTCACTAACGTTACTGCTGAAGAAAGACATACACAATTTGCACACTGCACTATGCAGACCAAAGCGTCTAGTTCTGTTTGCAGGGTTAACAATAATGATCTGGAATTCGAATATGGAATTTAAATCGCACGAACTTCGTTGAACATAATCTTTCTCATATTTAAATTCAGAACGAAACCATTTTCTAAATATAAAGCTGGTGGTAGGCTTTTTGTCATGATATTTATTTTTCGTAATGAAAATGTATGAACTTCACCTTTCACGCTCTACTGGACGCATTGATCGCTTGGTTTTAGCACCATAAGGGTGTTTCGGCACTGGTTCTAATCCGTCCTACCTAGAAAACATGCAAACTCTCATAAACATTTTCTACTACGAGAGAATCGTGAATCGATTCTCCGAAGTTTCGGAGGATCGATTCACGATAATGAACGGATTGGACCGCAGTGCACCCACGCTATAACTTTAATCGACACAACAAACCATCATTATAAATCCCACAATCTTCAGTCTTCTTTATTGTAAAATTTACTTTCTTCAGCGGTCACTTTAGACTTTGCTTGCTAACTTGATAGTTACTATCTGTAGGTAGTCGACTGTACTTTAGTACCTTGTCATTCTAATGAGCAATAATTCATGGACGCGATCTAAATGTAAGTAAAATTATAAATGACAAGATTCTAAGGCATTTCGCGCCTGTACCTTAAGGTGCGTTCACATTTGTAGTACGTCAACGCACTACCACCGTGACGATGTTACGGCATTTCAAACCACTAGCGTAAAATAATAAGTTAAGGTTACATGAGGCGCGTTCCCAAGTCGATATACCTACTACAAATATGACCCTTGGTACCCCTAAGTAAACTATATGTCTGCATGCTATGTGTTCTAAGCTTGGTCCTATAGTTGGCAAACTATAGGATCAAAATCAAATTACTACTGTCAGCAAGGAAGAAGAAATGTGGTTCATATCATAGTCTTCGAAAATGCACCACATTATGTTTTTTTTTCATTTACGAAGGAAATTGGCGTAATAACATTTCACATTAATAAAATATTGATTTATTCGAGAACCCCTCTTAGTTATTACCTTATATAATGCATTTTTTATAGTGACAATGTTTCTGTCGATATTTTAATGGTTTCATCGGTCACTGTTCACTTTTCACAGTTTTCATCGTTTCAGAAGGTGAATGACCGTATTTCTTTGAACTTGCTGACTCAGCGTTTTCATGTGCATTTTATAGGCTATAAAACAAACCTTCATAACCTTAAAACTTCATAATTTCATGCATATTGCGTACCTACCTACTACGTCTAACTTGAAGTCTAGTAAAGTTTTAAAATTGCGGTAAAATAAAAATAAAAGGTACTTACAGTATGTAAATTTTTGTCAATTTTAAATTGTCTTCATATCAATGTTCTCCTATTCATACATATGTAAACAACAACAAGTAGCACGACAATTGAATTGAAAAAGAATAAATTGATTAATTCAATTGAAATGAGTAGGAAATAAGGACAAGTATCCATAATTGCTAACGTAATTAAGGATATTTCGCGCTGTGATAATTATTTATTTGATTACAGTCATAACAGTCGTGACTTATATCGATGCGTGATTCTAGGCAATCAATAGAAAGCTAAAAAATCTCGGAATGGTCGCACGAAGGTAAACAAAGTAGTGAAAGCACGTCCCAATCCCATTCGTCCCACGATCCCCATATAAATCCGCCATGATAGATTATGGGCCTTCGAGCCGGTTGTAGGCGTAAAGCGGTCAGTGGGGATTTTGAGAAATCCAACTTCAGAATCTGAAAAGATGGAGAAACAGGGGCTTTGCGGGTTGGGCATGTTTTGAAATTACCATTAGGAGAAATGGCGGCTGAGCCAACTTAACAACTGATAAAAACAAAAGACGAAAGTTAGAACTCGTGGATCTCGTGAGGGATAGGGATATCCACCGGATGGCGGCAGCAGTGCCGCTTGCTGAACAGATCCATCAACGTGTGATCCACAATCCTCATCGCATACCTAGCGTGGCAATTATGGATTTACCCTTTAATGTTAAAATCCAGTAGGCAATTATCAGTCATTAAGGCACTAATCACTGGATACATATGTATGTCCAGTTTTGAACTAGCATAGGCTGTAGATGGTTATAAATTTTGGTCGAATCATGGAAAGAATTAGTATAAGACTTTGCGACACTATTGCGCGTCATCGCAAATGCTTTTTGTGGTAACTAATTAGACAGGCTTTATTACAATAGGGATATAGGGTGTCTAATTAGTTACCACAAATGAAGTTTACGATGACTCAAAAAACAAAACGAAGTTAGGATGAAAGGGCGGACCTATAATAACAGAAGTTAGCTATATGTAATAAACACCATAAAATATTGACCATTCCAAAACCTTTGTAACTTAGCGACGGGATTCTATTTCTACCCCAATTAGCAAACAAATTGAAAAGCCTCTAAATACATAATTTTGTAAAGTGTACGTAAACATGCAATAGTTTAAATGGGAGAGGTAAACAACATTTTTTACCTAGGTGATTTACATCTACATGATTCAGTTTTTCTTTCCTGGTCTGAGCATCATTTTGAACTCTCTCCCATTGAATTTGAATACAAAACATTTGAGCTGTAGTTTTGATATGAGATCCAATATTGTGGTCCTAAACCATAATGTAAGCAAGCTTGTAGGTATGTGGTATTGATATTTGCATGCAAAGTGGACTTTAGCGGTTAAGGCACACTTGCTCGTGCTAATCAGCACTTGCAGCGCCAAATGTTCGTCACTACATAGGATAAAGCAAAGTCGCTTCCCGCTGTCTGTCCCTATGTATGCTTAGATCTTTAAAACTACGCAAAGGATTTTTATGCGGTTTATTTAATAGATAGAGATATTCAAGAGGAAGGTATACAGATTTGAACCAATCAATAAATTTCTTTCCGGCCCTGGTGGGGGTCCAGAGAGGGGCCTCGAGGCTTGGCCTCATTACCCCACATTTGCACCCTTGCGAAGCCAGGTCGGGTTACTAGTTTTATAAAAAATCAGCCCATTGCTTACTTCGTCTTTCATTAATGTCTCGGTTTGCATATCAGCAACGTACTTTACAGACTTTGCACTAAATTGAATTGGAAATTGTCAGAAAATGGCAATTCTATTTTGTTAAAATTGCAGTGTAGCTGTAGCAGAGCTATGTAAGAAGGGATTGACAGTTTCAATGAGATTTTGGCCGTAATTTATTCATGTTTTCGTGGTCAATGGATTCCTCATACAATCCCCATCGATTTTGTGCCACTTAAGAATAAATAGCTGGTCCAAAGCAATAAATATGATCCAACCCTTCCATAAGCTGGCAATGTTTTTGCCGTGCAGGCTTGTAACTCGTGTCGAACTAGCATACGTCCAGTTTTAGTTTGTTTAGATGTTACGTGTTTTGCGAACTTTAGCTAAAAGCTATTTACCTAAATGAAAAATTCAAATAACCGCAAGAATTTTAAATGGAAGGGAATTTTGCTTAACACGCGGGATTGGCGTTAAAAATCAGGAAAATCAAATTCGGAATTTGTGCACCATTTTTAAACACGAATTTTTTCGCGGAGCTATTACACCACCACTCAAGAAAATGCACGCCGCCGCCGCGAGAAAAAATGATTGTTTTATATTATTATCGTTCTTTTTCGTATGAAACAAATGCAAGACACAGTTTTGTCGCGGCGCGTATCATTTGTCACCTCAAAAGTTAAAGGGATAAAAACATCTATGATTCTACTATTATATTTAGTGAATAAAATTTTCGAAATCTATTGTTTTATACTTCAAAATTTAGAAATAAAATGTTGAAGCATAAACTTCGAATATATGTATATAATACCATTTAAAATTGTTTAATATTATTACTGTTTCATCGTGTTATTATCATACATCATCGCTCACAACAATATAGTTATTGTTATTTGTGATTGTCTTTTCTTGTCTATCCTTTCTCTATCTTTCATCTCTGTTACTCTTCAACACAGATTAATCAAGTCAAAGCTTTGCTTAGTTCCTTTCATCAGCTTCAAGTACAAGTTTAGCATCAGCTTTTAGGGAAAGTCTATCATGGACTCAAAATTTCACAGCAACAGTAGGAACTAATTGAAGCTTTCTATAATCAACCCTATTGTGTTTGTCTTAACGCACATAATTGGTTATCTTATCTCTTACACAACCCAAGATCTGAACAAAACAGAGTACACAATAGTTCATGTATTAGACACGTTAACAGGGCCGAAGCCAGGACTAGAATTTGGGTATTACAATCCGTAAATTATTAGACAACCAACTTTATACTATTAAATAATTATTGATATATATATCTATTTATGAACAGTATGAAATACAATTTGCGAATTATTTTCTAGCTCTCTCAATTATCCATGAATGAATGTATAAAAAGTGATTTTTTGATAAAAATGCGCAACATCCAAGTTGATTTTTATCGACGCTTGATTGACAACAAATTTTATAAAAGACGGCCCTAGAGCTAGTTTTATTGGGCAATCAAGTGAATTATATAATTTTCATATTGTTTGTGAATAAATTTGTCATTGAATGAAATAGCCAGGCTGAGTTTACCAATCCCTTTGCCCCTTTTCACGGTCCTTGCTACGACCCTGTGCTATCCCGCCACAGAGCAGTTGGGATTTAGATACTCGTCTCGTAAATAACACGGCGATGCTGAACGAAATTGGGTTTGCTCGCTCGCTGTGCATTCTCTGGTTATTTATTACTCTATGATGTTGTAATTCACTTTGTTTCTTATAAATATTGTCTTTGAGTTTTTTATGAATTTATGTGCATTTTATAAGATATTACAGGAGATCATCCCATTTCTTAGGATGTTTGTCACATTAGAATTTCATGATTACGTAAATTTAAAACCTACGTAATGTCACATGAATCATTAAATCACATTCAAAGAAATCTATCTACTTGTTATCATCCAATGTTTTATTGAGCACCATGAATTTGCATTCTCGAAGCCAATTCAAGCATGACACAAATATTCTAATTCAATAAAACCATGAATTTTAGTAACAATTTACTCAAAGTCAACGAAAACACGACTCAAAGTCGTTAATAGCTACCTACATCTTTGACGCAAAGTCATTAAAAACCTTGACTCAAAGTCAGTTACAACATCAAACAGCGTAGTATACGTATTGACGTTGTTATCCATGGTGGGCCAGGCACGAAACTCCAGTGCTCGCTAGTCCCTTGCGCGTCATACATGTGGACGAAGATCTTCTTGTGCTAGACAAGCCTTGCTCGCTGCCGGTGAGTGCGATGACCTTTGTATCAAACTGTTGGGCTCTGATTGGCTGAAATTTTACCTACTCAAAGTGATCACAAGATGCCAGTGTATTGGTTTTTGGTCAGTTCATGAAAATCATCCGCCATGCATGGAACTCATTTGATACTGAGGTAGGTAGATCAAAAAGGTGTAATCAAATCGCGTCTATTCTATTCCTAGAGATGAACTTACTTAAATGATTAATTAGGCTCATTAAAATAAAAATACATTAGCGTGATACCAAAACGGCTGGCACTCAAACTGTGCTGCAAGAGATTGGAGTGCAACTACTGGTCTTGCGTGGCACCTTGTGGTGGCATAGCAATAGCGGAAAAGCAATTTCTAAAGTTTTTTTAATAAAATCAACAACTTACCAATAACAAAGAAATTGATAATAAAACCTGCGCTCTCATCTGTTGCACTCGTTTTCACAAACAGTTTTCAAGTATGAAGTGAAGAGAAATTTCTTTGACAGTGGCTTTTGTGCGTCGTCTTATCTTGTCCACCACTTATCCGCAGAAGGTTAATAGGACCCATAGTAAAGCTTAAGCATCTGACCTCGTTTAAAAGTTCGCTTAAAAGTCCGTTTTTAAAAGGAAGAAGAAGAAAACATCCAGTTTAAAAACAACGATAGAATGCACCTCGTCAAATCTACCGAGACAATTCTAATCTAAATTTATAGCTAAAATTCAGAGCAATATTTCTTCCGAACAACTTTTTAAATCACAATTTCTTTGTCCACAATTTTATCTGAATTACGACAAGTCTCAGAGGATGTGGAAACTCCAATGAGAAAAGAAAGTAACAACACTGAACACGGAGATAAAATGGTGGCAACCGTCGTGTTAAATGGAACTTTTTCTTGTGTTCCGAATCTACAGGGTGGCTGTAAGTATTTACGGTGAAGGGTTAACCTTTATTGAATCGGACTTTTATCTACCTCAGGCAGATTGTATGAAAAATCGGTCCAATGTTTTTAATAGTTACCAACGACAAGTAAAACTGCGTATACATACAGCGTCCAAAAAAAGAACGTATTAGGTATCATTACGATATAGATAAAAAAGTACAGGGAGGTCTTTGTTTAGAGTTATTTGTCATCTACAGGTATTATATAAATCGAAACTTTTAGGTAGCATCTCGAATCGAAACATTATAACCCGCTCTGATTCCATCTCTGCATCTCATTATATGCCGTCAGAGTCCGACACGATTGTAATCTGCACAAAGTTTGGGACTGTTTATAAGTATTTACGGAATTTGAATATACGGTCTCGAAAAGCCACTTGCATGTGGTTCACTTGATATGCGAGCCTTCTTTCTATATCTTCTCTTCCTATCTTTACTTCTTGTTTCTTCTATTATAGAGGGTGTAATCGGTCAGCAAATGATTTTATTATAATATGAGCTTTACAGTGGCAATGCTCAAGATTTTAAAAAATTGTGAGAGAAATGGTAGAGTACTTAACTCAAATGAACATTAGAGGTATTTTAAAATAAAAATATTGGAAAATATAACGTATCAAGGCTTTGGTGGCTTAACGGGCAAACTTTTTGATGAGATAATATATTAAGTTAACATCAAAAGTTGCGAAAGTAAATTCAAACATTTCACGTCTTAAAGCAACAGCAAGTCACTCTAATTTATCGCTCCGTTAATACAAAATGTTGAATACATTTTCAATGGAATTTACAAAGTTTCCGCTAATGATGAGCTTTTCTCGCAACGGCAACTTGCTATACAAATCAGCTTTCCGAGTGCGAAGTTCGTATAAATTAATATACGGAACAGAGAAAAGTACAAAACTGGAGGTATTTTGTATAGAACAATGTATTTAAGAACAACCTGCTCTTTAAGATATACAATGAGCTGTTAAAGTCAACTGGAAACGAATCTTAACAATCAATTGTGTGACTTGTTCATTGAATTATGAAATTCTTCTTAAATCCACATTAGTTTGCTTACTTAAAACGCCTTCAACAATTGTAACTAAATTTCTATTTCTTTAATATATTGCATGGTTTAATGTTTTTCGTCAGTTACTCAGCTTGAGGAACAGTGTTTGAAATTTTGAGTATGTGTGAGACGAAAACATTTTTATTTTATTTGCTATTTGTATATTTGCTTGCACGTCATCACGGCTTTTATGTGTGCACTTGCAACCCAGTACCTACTTTTGCTTTTAAACCAACATTAAAACTATTTCTTTAAATTTAATACCAACAGTCCTGTACATTTAAAATCAACTTTTCGAAACTATCTTTAATTTCATTATCCATGTACAAAACATACAGTAAAGGACCTAGTGAACTACCCTGACGAACTCCAGTTAAAATATTCTAATGAGACAAGCTTGTTTCCCATAGGTTCATCCGTGTGGTAGATACAGGCACAACACGGTTGTTTTCATACTTGCAAAGGAGTACAACTTGAAGAACTTGAGGACCATCCACAGGCTAGACAGGTTAACTTCAGGTAAGCATACAGACGTAAAAGCAAGAATCTGCAGCCAAACTATCATCCGATTTTTTTTTTGGATCGTCCAGCGGTTTTTGTCTTTTCAAATCATTTGACACCCAGCATCTTCCAAAGAGATATATTTATAATACGACTAAATCCAATAGAAAATGTTATATCAACTTGACGCCATTTAAGAATAATGTGTTAATGGTTAATTTTACTAACGTTTATAATATTTCTTGCCATGTTTTATGAACCTACTATAGTTTAAAATATAAACTGCAATATAAGATGCAATAAGGTTTTAATGTGGAGCATAAAATGCAAGACATAATGCTCGCTTTATTAAATTCAAGAGAAAATTATAATAATGTTTATTCTTTAATTTTGGCTGACAGAAGGTACAAGATCGTGTCGTAAGATCAGAGTGGAACAATTTAGGGAGGCTTTTACCCAGCAGTGGGACGGAATAGGCTGATAAAAAAGGGGAAGAAGAACATAGCCATACATACATAGCACAGCCTACCTAAGCTTACCAATTTTTTTTGAGAAGTAGCCTTAAGTATATCTTTATTTCCCTATTTACTTAATACAAACTTCACACATTTGCGTAACGAATCAAACATTGATCACAATTACATTCTTGACATCCAATTCAAATGTCTATAACATTCAGCTCATCTCCAATGTCGACAGTGCAAACAGCTATACAGTACTTGAAGTGTTTGTTGACGCATCGTGTTTGTCGCAATCAGGTCTGCTATTGTTCGGGAGAAGTCCCAAGAAGGCCCGACAGATGGAACATCAGATCAGGAATCGGCAGGTGCAGAAGGAGTATGTTTGCAGGGTTGATGGCGTGTTCCCTGAGTAAGTACTTCCTACAAATTTTATTAACTTAGAGCTTACGGTTTTTATTTAGGCAAATTAAGGAACCATGATTTCTACGGTATCTACTAATGATGATGATGATGATGATGACAGTACCTACGCATTACTTATGTTCATACTTACTTTTACTTTCGGTATATGTATAATATTTTTTAAAAGCTTAGAAATTAGTACTAATACAATATATAAAAAAACCCTCAATAAGTCAGCAAATTTACTGAAACAGACGAAAACGGACAGAACAGGTTTAAGCCTTAATTAAATTTCAATGTAAATAAAATCTACCATATCTCAACACCTAGAACTTTCAAAAATTTGCTTTCATAAGCTCTGAAGCTATATCGAGGTGAATAAAAATAATAACATGGCTGACATCGAAACGGAAAGTGATGTATTCCACAACGTTGTTCCGACGTGTTGTCGCGATATAGTGGAGCTGTGCATAAATCTACAATAACTTGCAATTTAAAAAGCAAACATTTACACTGCAAATGCACTTTATGTTGTCGGAGGCAGAACAGACTGGCGACAACAAGACTTATAACGATAAAACTAGTACCAACTGAAAGAGGCTTAAGTACCTACTTGAGCTTATTTTCGAAAACTTTATAAATTTATATTATAAGTGACTTTGTATTATAAACTTAATCAAAATTAGTTCCTCCGTTTGGGAGCTACGAAAGACAGGACAGACACACAAATGAACATGTGAAACATAGTTCATACTTTCATAGTACCTATTTATAATATTAATAACATTTTGTTAGGAACAAGTCAGATAATATATATAATAGGCCTTGTTTATGGTAAGTACAAGTACCATAGGTACTTGTACTTACAAAAGAAAACATTCTAAGAAACTACATAGGCGAAGTACAGTTAAATACATAAGTTAACTGAATAAAAAATCATAAACTAATAATATCAACTATAGGAAATAAAATGATATCTATGATTTGTACGTAGTATGAATTTGAAGTTCCATTGAAACACGTTCGTCTGTGCGACATTTTGTCGACAGTCGAAGTTGAGTAGACATTTATTTTCAACCCGTATTGTCAAACTGCAAGCAAATGACATTCTGGCCTTCCAATTTGCCAGTGTTGTTTTGTGTTTACTTTTAATCAGTGAACCAATCTATTCAGTGTTTTGAACACGACTATGAAGAATACTACTGTTTGTTGGTTAGGTTGGGGTTTTCGGTTGTTCTGAACCCTGAGTTTCTCTTTGTAAATCTTTGCTTATCACTTTTAGCTCTATAGAAACAAAACATTGTGATGTGATTCATTGTACTAATTCGAACCTGCCCTTTTCAACGGATTTTAAAATTTCTATTGCTCTCAGAGGGTATGCAAAATCAGTGTGTGCGTTGTTTTTAAAAATGATCACAACGCCGCTGAGTAAGAGCTATCTCTTGGGCTACAATATAACTTAAATATGTATTTAATTTATTTACGAACGATTTATTATTATTATAAATAATATATCATTACATAGTATAAAAATAAAGTCGCTTCCCAATGTCTGTCTGTTGCTATGTATGCTTAGATATTTAAAACTACGCAACGGATTTTGATGCGGTTTTTTTAAATAGATAAAGTGATTCAAGAGGAAGGTTTATATTAATATAATACATGCATTTGCACCCGTGCGAAGCCGGTGCGGTTCGCTAGTAATATTATAAATTTATGATGATTATTTCCATATTTTTTAGTCAGTGTATGCGTTCGCGTAAGCGGACAAAAATATAAGATGTGATTTTTTTGCAGTGACGAGATCGAATGCCTTGAACCAATAGAAGTAGTGAGCTACAAGATCGGAGTATGCAAAGTGTCGCCGAAAGGCAAGGACTGCTCGACTACATTCAAACGTCTGGGGTACAACGCAGTCAGCAACACCAGTGTGGTGCTGTGCAAGCCGAAGACAGGGCGGATGCACCAGATAAGAGTGCATTTACAGTATTTGGGTAAGTTAGAATATTTATTTATTTAACATATCTGCGACCTGCGAAAGACTTATAGGCACTAACTAGCCGTTAGTGCCTATTATAAGATATTATACAGTTTTAGAAAATCGAACTCTCGATTATTCGAGAAACGAATTGGGGTTCCTAATGAACCATTGATGAATTCCTATTCTAAGCCCTGCATTTTTTTCTTTTTAGAAGTTAAAGGTTAATAATGTCCACGAGTTTTACCGACCTTCTTACTCAAATCATGGGTTTATTGATCAAAACACGCTGTATAAGTACTGAAAGTAATAGAAATTAATCAAATATATTACCTTAGAAATTGTACTTTTTGCGTGTATGTCAAAATGCGTATTGCACATATTGCGTAAATGTCAAGATGCTAATTTTAAATTAGTCAAAAAGCGTGTTGGTCATTATGCGTCAGAAGGAGAATGATTACACCCAAGTTTGAACTGCCTAAAACAAACATACAGACGACTGAGGAATAGTAACCTCTACATTGTGTACACACCCCTTCTAGTGAAGACTTAACTCGCATGTATTGTTGTTTGGAGTACAACCTCAAGCGTTAAGATCGTGAGGCATACATACTGTGTCTCGTCACAACTTGGCACAGACCGCTTGACAGACCTTTATATTTAATTGTGTACAAACCGTACCTTGTAGTGAAGACTAAACTCGCATGTTGTTTGGAGTACAACCTCAAGTGTTAAGGGGCCTCCGGAGGGACGAATTCTTCATACAAACGTAATACCAAAATTATTTCTAATTCAAGCATATTTCCACTATAATATTGCATTATTTGTATTAAAATAGTATTTATCTAGGTTCCAAATAGTTTTTTTTTTTCAAAATACTTACCTAAAATGAAATGAAAGCCAATCTCATTTTGCACATGTTTATGCGAAAATGGGCATGTTTTCTTGCTATTTGTTTCGTATTAAAAACATCAATAACTTACGTGTTATTTGTTAAGGAACATAGCTTATATTGTCTAGTTACAGAATAACAATACTTTGTGAAGAATACAAAAAGTTTTCAGTCATAATTTTTGGTATTACGGAACAAACCAAATTTTGAACGGCTAGTATTGCTATCGCGCACGCATGGGGCGCGGCGCAAAGGTTAAACAGGGACAGTGATATTCGGAGCGATTTTTGCAAACGAGGGTCGCCGGACCCTTAAGATCAACTTCAACTTCTTTCTAGATGGCTCTGCGTCTGGATTGACGCTATTCTGCCAGTGTCCGTCGTCGTGAGGCATACATATTGCGTCTAGTCACAATTTGACACAGACCGCTTGACACGATAGGTTTTTAAAGTGAAAACTTATTTTAGTGCACTTAATAAACAGTGAACGATACTGAACCGCCACGCTCGCGTCAGTTACGCTGAATCGCGGTTAACATAACAAGTCATCGCTTCAGCAACTACGCTTTATTAATATTTACTGGTACTGGTACGCAGGACCGATCATTGTGACGAACTCTGGGGAGGCCTATGTGCAGCTGTGGACTTTGTTTGTCTGAGACAATAATAACTACGTTTTTACATCTACTTGTAAATAAGCCAGTCTCCTTGTTTCAGTTTTGTATCCTTCAGTTTCAGTTTTGTATTGTATTTTATAAGCGGTTTACCTTTTAATGAATTGATAATATATCATAGCACTTTCCCCTAATAACATCACCATGCCATCTTCCAGGGTACCCCGTAGTGAACGACCCTCTATACAACCACCCTGTATTCGGCCCCCTACGGGGCAAGGGGGGCGACACGGGGGGCAAGACGGACGAGCAACTAGTCCGCGACCTGATCGCGATACACAACGCCGAGAATTGGCTCGGCGTTGATGCTGCTGATGATGATATGCTGTTCTCGAAGCCGGCGCCCGATGATAAAGGTAAATAAACAATCTTACTATGCAAAATACTTCATTATAAGTATTGATAGAACGGCTATTTATTGCATTTATTATTCCTGTTATATCATTCTTATAATTATGTGTTCAGATCGCGTAAGTTTAAAAATATTTAACACCAACAACAATAATTTAAAAAATATAAAAATCATTATATAACTTCAGACATGTGAGTGGGAATCCTTATAGCTTGGAAGCGATCTTCCAAGCATCTTATTTTATGTCTGTTTGTACAGCCTATACATCTGTTCCTATCTGGATTAGGAGTAAGGAGTACTTCAATGAATATTCGTATTTTAATTTGAATAAAAATGGCGTATAATTTTCTTGTCTTTGCATTACATGGCAAAAGTTATAATGATAAGGAACGAATGAGTTATGAACAGAAAAGAACGAAAAAATGAATGGACGAATGAGAATGATATACAGATTAGAAATAATTTTGACAGCTATGGGTATCATTGACTCTGGTTCATGTAGTTCCACCGTGATCGGGTAGATGGCGTTGGACGTGGCTTCTGAACATGCCGGCCGCCTTGGAAGATCCGGGACGGAGGCTTCCAACCTGGACTGCTCTGGCTCATTGGCTCGATGGTTCCGGCAGCAGCGGGCAGATCTTCGAAAAGGCTCGCCGAAGGATGCCGGTTGATGTCCGAATCTCCGCCACTCGTGAAACACCATCCTTGCCGGGGAACAAACGTGTTACCCGACCCATCTTCCACTTCAGGGGAGGTACATGGTCTTCCTTGATGAGGACGAGGATGTCCTTGTCGATGTCTTGGCTATCGACCTTCCATTTTGTGCGCTGTTGGAGCTCCGACACGTACTCCTTTGACCAACGCTGCCAGAAATGTTGTCGAAGCTGCTCCACCAGGTGATAGCGGGTTAGGCGCGTAGGTGCGACGCTCGTCAGGTCTTCGCAGGCTGGCGCTGTCAACGGCCGGCCAATAAGGAAATGGGCCGGAGTAAGGGGAAGGAAGTCATGGACATCTGAGGAAAGAGGAGACAAAGGCCGGGAATTCAGGACGGCTTCAATCTGCGTTAATACCGTACTGAACTCCTCGTGCGTTAACCTTGCATTGCCTAACACTCGCCTTAAGTGATATTTACACGATTTGATACCAGCCTCCCAAAGTCCGCCGAAGTGAGGACTGTAAGGGGGAATAAAGGTTAAACGAATTTTATTATTACTCATGAAATTCGAAACATCATCAGAATGTTCGAAGAATTGATTTACATCTTTAAGTGCCCCAACAAAGTTTTTTCCATTATCGGAGAATATTTCTAATGGCTTACCGCGTCGTGCTATGAAACGTTTCAATGCTAGTAGATAGTCCTGTGTCGATAAACTTCCTACCAGCTCAAGATGTACGGCGCGAGTTGTGAAACAAACAAATAAACATATATACGACTTGATTAAAATAGCACCTCTGCCTTTACGATTTAAAATGGAGACAGGTCCTGCAAAATCAGTCCCGCAACGCATGAAACAGAAACTCCCGACTTCCAATCTTTCCTGGGGTAAATTACCCATTTTTGGGGTAAAAGTTTTACCTTTTAACCGCATGCACGTAACACAGTTATGTACTACTTGCCTAGCCAAGTTGCGCGCTCCTAGCACCCACCACTGCTCACGCATGGAATATACTAGAAGCTGAGGCCCAGCGTGTAGTAATTTCTTATGCTCATACTCACACAGCAATCTTGAAAATCGATGTTTACCACTCAAGAGCACGGGATGTTTTTTGTCGTAGCTAAAATCAGTTGCGTTAGATAACCTGCCACCTACACGAATTAGACCGTTGCTATCTAAAAATATGCTCAAACCCGCAATTTTATATCCGGTTTTACCATTTTCTTTAAATGGTAAATTATTTAATAACCTATGATACTCATTAGGAAACGATTCCTTTTGCACTGCGCGTGTTATGGTGATAAGCGAACGTTCCAGTTCTGCCGCCGTTAGCAAACCGGTTTTGTGGCTAGGGACGCACGGCGACGACCGCGCGTTATCGATGAAACGATGGAGATAGGCACAAACACGCTGTAAGCGAATAAAGGAGGAAAAGCGTTCACAATTAAATAACGGACTCGTTTGCGTACAAATTAAATTAATTGTGTTAGGTTTCTGTTCCGGTAAATCATCGCTACACGGTACCTCCCTATTGTTGGACCAGCTACTGCTAGGTTCGCCTAAAAACCTAGGTCCACACCACCAATGATTACTAGTATCGTACTTTAATGAATCTAAATTCGCACCGCGCGTGATAAGGTCGGCAGGGTTTTCCGTGCCCTTAACGTGCCGCCAAATCGTATCGTCGGTTAGTTCATTAATTTGAACGACCCTATTTTGTACAAACGTTTTGAGAAGATGCGGAGACATACGCAACCATCCCTGCACTATTGTAGAATCCGTCCAGAAATATACTTTGTCGAAAGTTATACAGAGGGATTCTTTTATTTTTACGAATAATTTCGCACCTAATAATGCACCACATAATTCAGCCCTTGGAATAGAGACAGATTTGATCGGACATAGTTTGCTTTTAGCACACAATAGATTAACTGATATAGAAGGAGTCTGATCACAATCGTGGCGACAGGACCGAACGTAGGCACAAGCACCGTAGGCCTTTTGTGACGCGTCTGTGAATACATGTAACTCGGTGTAATGAGAATCTACAGATGTTACATAACGAGGAATACGAATTTCCTGTAAACACTGCAGATTAACAACAAATTCGCGCCATGCACTTGCGATGCTATCTGGTACCTGTTCGTCCCAGTCTAACTTTTGTAACCACAAACCTTGCAAAAGACATTTGGCTATGATGACTGCCGGAGATAACAAACCTAACGGGTCATAAATCTGTGAGATTACTGATAACATTTTGCGTTTGGTTAGCAGTGAGTCATCTTGTGACAACTTTGTGGTGAAATGCAATTCATCACTCTCCGGGGACCAACCGAGACCTAAAGTTTTGGACAAATGATGTTCGCCTATGTTTAGGTCCTTACTACTCTCCGGACAAACTTCGTGATTGAAAGTCCATTTGTGTAACGGAAAACAACCAGATTTCAACACATTAGCCGTTTTATTGCATAACTCTAACAAGGTATCTGACTTATTATGTGAGATAATGACATCGTCAACATAAAAGTTGGAATTTATGATTTCTGTTACACGTTTATCATCACATTCTTTCGCTAATTGTTTCAGGCATCGTATGCTTAGGTAGGGCGAAGACGAATAACCGTATGTCACCGTATTTAATGAAAATAACTGTAAAGGTAAGTCTTTATTTTCCCGCCACATTACTAATTGTAAATTACGTAAGTCCGGCTGTACTAAGATCTGTCTATACATCTTTTCTACGTCGGCACATGCTACGTACTTGTGCTGCCTAAAACGGAGAAGAATAGAGAATATAGTATTCTGAAGAGGTGGGCCTATATGTTGTATGTCATTTAATGATTTATTAGAAGTTGTTTTGGCACTTGCATCAAAAACAACTCGTAATTTAGTGGTTTGACTAGATTCGCGGTACACGCCGTGATGCGGCAGGATGTAGTACGGTTTGTTCGGGTCCGGGACATTACCTGGCACCGGGGACATGTGACCTAATGCCTCGTACTCGCGCATGAAATCACAATATAACTGTTTATATTGTAATGACGAATCTAGTTTCCTCTCTAGCGATAAAAAACGTTTTTTCGCCGTGGTAAAAGAATCTCCTAAAACGTCAGCAGATTCCTTAAATGGAATGCGCACAGAAAACCTACCCTGCTTATCGCGCTGTGTAGTTTCTGTAAATAACGATTCGCAATACCTATCCTCCTTCGTCAACGCAGAAGGTAAGTCAGTCAGCTCCTCTAACTCCCAGAATTTACGTAATTGAGAATCAATTTGAACAAAATTACACTGAACATTTTTCATGAGATATGACTGAACATTGTGGATAGGTCCAGAGATGATCCATCCTAACTTCGACTCGTATAGGTATGGACCAGCCCTAAGTTTTATTCTGTTTTCCTTGAGTAGGTCCCAGAATACGTCCGCGCCTATAAGTATATCTACCTCGGCCGAGATACTAAACGTAGGATCAGCGAGCGAGATGTAGCTAGGTATACCTATGGAATCGCAGTTGACGTTTATCGAAGGTAGCTTCGATGTTATGCTAGGTAGAACCAAGCATTGGATTTCCTTGATGAAATCACTAGTTTTTGAACGAATCTGTAATTTACAAGCGTGAGTACTTTTTGATACGGTTTGACCTACGCCTGTAATCTGAACAGTGGACTGTATAATTGGTAACTGTAAACGAGTTACTAACGATTTGGTAACGAAACAGTTTTGTGACCCATTATCCAAAAGAACCCTAATAGTGTGATACCGATTATCCGAATCAGGTACATCTACTAGCGCGGTTGACAACAAGACTGGCTGTATAAACGATTGACAGGACAGTGCTGTGCTTTCGCCGCGATCTTTCGGCGCATCAGCTGACATTTGTGAGTCATCATGACACGGGGACATTAAACTGGCGGCGACTGTACTTATGGTTTCACTAGGAACGTGAAGCAGTGTGTTATGCTTCGCACTACATAACTTGCAAGGGCCGTAGGTACAGTCATTAATAGAATGCTTGTCTGAACGCAGACAGTTAGAACAAAGTTTTTTAGTAGCGACTATTTTTTGCCTATCTAACACAGACATGTTTAAAAACTTTGCACAAGAATAAATATAGTGATCTTCGCTACAATGACAACATACACGCTTTTGTGTTGTCTTATCAGTGCTCGATTTATTTGCTGACATGAATGCATGCACTTGATTCGATTTATTTTGTTTCCTATTTTGCTGATAAGAATTTACCCTGCTACCTTCGCTATTTTTAGATTTAGACGGAGAGGAACCTTTTGTGCTATTAGAGTTTATCATTTCTAGCATGTCGGCCCGGTTTCTAAGAAAAACAAGTAAATCGTCTAACTTGATCTTAGCCTCAGTACCTACCTCACCTCGCTTTGAAACAATAATGCCCTTTTGGGATTCCCACTCACGCTCTGTTACTGAATCAAGCTTTGTTACAATTAAATATACAATTAATGTATCCCAAGAGTCCGTGGGTTCTCCTAGGGACTTAAGGGCTCGTAGATCCCTTAACGTAGAATCTATGAGGGTTCTTATTTGTGCCGGTGACTCTGAAAGCAAAGCTTGAGTGGCAAACATCGACTGAACATGATTCTGTACGAGTAATCTGTGGTTTTGGAACCTTTGTTCCAGCAAATCCCACGCATGAGCATAGTTGGATTCTGTGAACTCCAACGCACTTATTACTTGAGCAGCAGTAGAAGTTAAGGATGATTTGAGGTAATGGAATTTCTGTATCGCGCCTAAGTCAGTCCTGTTGTGAATCATCGTCAGATATGAGTTTCTAAACTCGATCCATTTATTATAGGATCCGTCAAAGGCAGGTAAAGTTATTTGAGGCAACTTTATTGACACAGAACTACCTATTGAACCATGTGGTTGTTGTGACTGATCGTTTAATATGCCTTTCGCAGTGGCCGTTAGAGAGAAGTATATTGACTCAAAGGATTCCCTATACTCCATTTGAGTCACAAGATCAGTTTCATCATCTATTAATTGTTCTATTTCCCCTTGGACGTCATTGAAACTCTGGAAAATTGCTGTATTTGCCTCTACACGTAGCTCAAATTCTACCCTATTGCTAGCTGTTTGGTTAGGATTGAGCTCTTGTTCCAGCTGAACATTATGAATATGCTTTCCAAACAGAGTTAACCTACATTTGAGGTTAGCTCGTTGCTTTTTTAACGACGTAAGGCGACTTCCTAAAATATTAGGCACCTGCAAACGTGGGGACTTTGGCCTATCTAGCTTAGTGGAATCGCTCGGATCTAGACTCATTTTATGTCAATGCAAACACTTACGATTTATCTGCGGTGTAGGCGATGCAAGGTACACAGGTAACGCACACACGAAACGCACAAAGAGCTGAAAAACGAAACGAATATTAACGCAGACTGCAGAGAAGTGGGAGAGGAAGGATGGGTGAGATGAACCGACCGTTGTAGGCGCTCGCCGCTACTCCAGGCTTCTTCCACGACTCCACCACCGGCTTCCCAGTTTCGACCGGGAAAAACGTGTCCGGCTGTCCGCGTGGCCGCTCGACTCGGCAAGGCGGGTTCTTCGTTTATCCGGCTCGAAGGACCAATGTTTGTACAGCCTATACATCTGTTCCTATCTGGATTAGGAGTAAGGAGTACTTCAATGAATATTCGTATTTTAATTTGAATAAAAATGGCGTATAATTTTCTTGTCTTTGCATTACATGGCAAAAGTTATAATGATAAGGAACGAATGAGTTATGAACAGAAAAGAACGAAAAAATGAATGGACGAATGAGAATGATATACAGATTAGAAATAATTTTGACAGCTATGGGTATCATTGACTCTGGTTCATGTAGTTCCACCGTGATCGGGTAGATGGCGTTGGACGTGGCTTCTGAACAATGTCATTTGAAGACTTCACATGTAAATTCTCATCCCACCAAAAACATAAATGTAAAAAAGGAGAGCCAAGTTCAATACAAAAATTATGATTGGCTGTGGGCTTCGCGGCAAAAATAATGGAGATCTAAATGAGTGCCAAGTCAAATCTATGCAGGTTAGATTTGACTTGGCCAGTTTTTATCAGAATTAAAACGTTGAATAACCCTAGGACTAATATAACTGTTAGATTGAACTTATCTATCGTACTGTTATCTGGTACGACTATGTTACGAGTACGAGATGTCATTGCCCAACCCTAAGGTTTGAAATCTCTAGAGATGTCTTTGAAAGTCCATTATCCTGCTTGTCTAATTTTTCAAATAATTGCAGTTGGTGAATATGATTGCGACACGGGCCCAGCATCGCGAGAGTCTTCGCCGCGACTCGAGTCTCCCGCGCCGGGGCTGACGCCATCTTCTGTCATGACTCGTAAGTTTTACATCTTATATCCAAACCAGCGACTCGCCCCGTCGCACGGGTGGGTGCAAATGCATGTATTATACTAATAAAAAAATTAATAAAAACATTTATTTCAGACCCTATCAAAGAAAAGTAAAAGATCTTATTTAACTTATTCTACGGTCCATAGTAAAACTAGCATAAATAAAATATAAAAAAGACTAAATTCAGCTCTGCGTCGCCGATGATTTCCAGTTTGAACATCTGATGACATCACACACACAAAACAGATAAAGTTAGGGCTCACGATGGTTGCAAGTGTTATAATTTCTACCATGTTTTGTTTTTTGCCTGTTTCTCTTTCATGACAAATAAATCAAATCACATAATAAATAATATCAATCAAATTTCTCATTAACTATATGCAGCCACGTTTATCCACTATAATGGTTTTTTTCTTGGCTCCTTTCTCTACAAAGTCGTTTCTTGTCTTTTGTCCAGCCACTCTGCCAAGTCCGTGCAGCGGTGTGCAGGTCCCCATGGAGGCTGCTGAATCGCCGGCAGGCACGTCCCCGGCGCAGCCCTCGCCCGTCGCATCGCCTTCACTCAATGATGACTCCAATGATGCCAAGGTCAGTTCTCTATGAAATTAAATCACAAATTATGTGGAATTCTTTTGTTCAAGCATTATTTTTCTATTTTTATTAACTATTCTTTGTTAGTTTATGTAAATATTTTCGATAATTTCTTAATGTAATTTAAGCTTTATATATTATTATTATTACGCTTATGTTTAAAAAACCAATACATCGGTTTTGTCCATTGCCCAAGGCTTAGTTATCTGCTAAAACTCTTGTTTACGTTATCAACATCTCTAGACTTTTCTTGAAATCATTTCCTTAATGGACTTGTATCTTCTACAGTCGGACAAGGTGACCGTTGCGACTCAGACCGGCTGTTCGCCGACCGCCACCCGCTCAGCGCCGCCGGCCACGATCGACGCGCTCAGCGCCGACCCGCATTGCTACGAGTGCCGCGTGCGGTACCGAGACCCGCGCCCACGCGATCTCGTCATGTATCTACACGCGTGGAAATACAAGGTAACTTCTACGCTGTTTTCAATTTGTAGTATCATCTGGCAACAATCACTCCAACCTTCCAATGGTCCTGTCAACCTTGCGGTACACGGACCGAAACTGTGAGAAAAAAGTCACTCGGGTGACTCCAGACTCTACAAATCATATGCACTTTGTCCCGAACACTCTCCCCCTTCTGGGGCATGCCACATCACAACACAGACTTCATGGCCGGGCTGCTCATAAAACCTAAATAATCAATGGGAAATACATAACTACCTAGATCTTGTTCTGCCTCGAAGTTTAACGGTCTGTTAACTACCCATCCACATCCAATCTGTTGCCTTATCTCGGAAAGTGTTTCGAAAACTGGTTCAGACGCATGAAACTTTGTATAGGCTGGTGGAGAGTACATTGAAAATATTTTATAAAACAATATTTACCTATTAGAACTCTTTATTTTATTTTCGAAAACTTTCTGAGTGCCCCACGTATTTTGTGAATGAACTTTACAACTATGTAAATGAATAAAGTTAAAGTCAATAAATAAAATATGAGAATACCCAGTTAGTAACATAATATGATGTTTATTGCAGGGCCCCGGTTGGGAATACGAAACTGAGCTTCCCCAATGGGCAGGAGTCGACTGGCAGGAGCAGGAGACCTCATAATCATCACTGACCACGCGCCTAGCCTGCCTTCACGTCACTGACGGAACGTATTGACAGATGACAGTGACATTTGCTGTCAAAATTAGGCAAAAGGCGCATTTTGGGGCATCACATGCGAGATTAAATGCCCGTAACAATTGATCGGCCGTTACATAGACGACATAACAATAATATCAAAGTAAATATAGGTGCAGTATGTTGTACAGTAATTGAAATTCAAATGTTCCTTAGTGATGCCCCCACCCGGCTGACTGCCGGTTTTTAATATCTAAGAAATAAGTGAGATTTAGAATATACGCCTGTTTATCACCTTGGGCTGTAGCCATTTTGTAGAACTATCATTTTTAATGTTGACGTTAATTTGTTTTGCTTTGAATCATTTCGCGATAGAAAAGGTGGTAACAGGTAGCCTAAGTTCTGTCTGTTTTAGTAATTTTAAGAGCACTTTTGGTTCTGTTTTAATTACCGCAGATGCTCTGTAAATTATGGTGTGGTAATTTTCTAACAACTTATTTATATATGTTTAGTTTTCAGTTCCTATCGGCCTAGAAAGATTTTGTCAAGCTTTTTGTAGTGTTTTAGAATAAATTTTTACCTAATAATGGTTATCAATAGTGTTGTAAATTGCTTAAACGAGGCAGGGTCTATACCAGAATCATAATGGATATGAATATAAAGTTAATAGATGTTAACATAAACCCCATAACGGGATAGCTCTTCTGGAATATTTCAAAATTCTTTAATTTCTTTGTCGAAAATTCTTATTGGTTTTTGGTTTGTAAATAAATGTTATTTTGTCAAACTTGGACCAGTATTATAAAAAAATCTTAAATAGGACCAGAAAAGGAAAAGCTATCTCATATAATAATAGTCACATAGATAACTGTAATAATACGTTTGTACAATGTTATCGCATGCTGGTCGACGTCTTTGCAACGTCACGTTTTGGCTTCCATAGTTTTGAAGTAGTGACATTTTAAAAATATAATATTTATTCATGAAATTTTGTACTTTACATACATAACGTAGATTTAAACTATGTAAAGGTATCTTCGTGATAACGTAATAGAATATAATGAACGAAAATGTTATGCGAAAACTTTTTTTTTTATATAAATCTACCATGATATATATTCGTAGGTAACTTTTTTCTGCTATGTTTATGTTTCAGGCCAGTTGTGTAACGCATTTAATTGTTTTCTTATATCAAAAGACGATTCCCACAAACCAAAGCCATATTGAAATAGTTTCGATAACTTTTTACATAAAACTAAAAAGATATCACTCGGTTTAGCAGCATTAGTAAAGACATGTGTAAGAATTTCTTGTCATAAGTTTGAGTGTTTAGTTTTAGGCTCTTGTTTTTGTTTGACATTGGATTGTTTTAAACACGCTGGTTCGTTATTTACTAGGGTTGGACTTTACTATCCTCTGGAAGCGTATCTTACAGCTTTTGTCTCTTTCTTGAGCGCAAATATGTCATTTACTAGAGCGAGACAAAATACGATTCTTGATTGGATAAATGAAGTCCAACTATTATAAAGTAGGACATATGTATACCTAATGTAGAATAAAAATTGTAAAAGACAAGTTTTTGTGACACTAAAATATTTTCACGAGCTTTTATATAAATATAATAACGATAATGAATATGTATATTTTATTACTTCTAGCGTAGTGTAGTTGGCAGGTTTAGTTTTTTTTACCGGGGTTAATAAACTGATAGAAATATCAAATATTATCATGATAAAGTTGTTGAGTAGATAACAAGTAAATACTTTTTATGCCCCTTTTGCTGTCGACTGTAAATATTGCTTGAATATAGAGATATCTCGTTCATGCTTTCTTTGTTTCGTCACAATCAAAAATAATATCATCCTGGCTGTTCATCACATGTTTTGGGATCAAGTTAAATTATATTATAAAAGATATATAATCGGGAGTAAATATGGGTACAGAAAAAACGATATAAACACTTTTAGTTCCATAAATAACTTTGTTTTTTTTTTTAAATAAATAGATGTTTGTATTGTAGCTTTATACAAATAAGGTTAACGGATTTAATGTAAAAATACTGTGTAAAATTCAATATTATTCTTCGTTTTAACCTTTTATAACGTTTATGGCAAATGGTTTTAAATATGACAGATATTGGTTATATAAGGCCAGTTTTACACGGTATTTTTATATGATATCCAAGTCTGTGGCATATCACCTAGGTACCACCTGTAAAACGTTATCGGTCGAAGTCGAAACGTTCTCAAGAATTGTTGTATTTTTATATAGTGCGTAAGAATACAAAGAATACACCTATCATGAACTTACTATCGTATCATTACGGTTACGGTACGAAAATTTGACATATTAATCAAATTAATACCTGGATTTTGTTGTTTTTTTTTTTCGGATGGCAATTAAGTTAAAATTTTTTTGTTTCACTGAATTAACTATAGAATGAAAAGAAACAATGTATCGACTGATTGATCTTGTACCAATGCTGGTGATATAATAGCAAAGTCTTACTGAAATGTATGAACTTTCATACACCATTCTTATGTTTATGTGTAAGTTACATAATTGTTATTTTTATCAGTATCCAGAATATTAGTTCGCTTTTTATCCAAATACAGACATTAGTGTCACAACTACCGATTTATTCATTTATTTGTAAGTAAATTTTCATGTGCCTTCTCAAAATAATGATAAAAATATTGATAAATTTGTAATAGTATGTTTTAACAGTTACATTGTTACGCGTTTTAACGTAAGTAGGATAACATCAGCACTATCGAGCTTCTTGTTGTTGACATGTTATTAGAGAATGCAAAATACAAATCAGTCTAAAAACTTTTCTTCGAAACATATGGCTTATAAAAAAACTACGTACATATGTGCGTCTGCTAAAAAACTGGCATACATTACTAACCGTATGTAATATAAGCACCGTGTGTGGCGAGCCTTATTATAAATTTTGCATTCTCTATTTGCAAGCTCGTTTTCGGCACTTCGCGAACTTTTGAATTTGTTTTGCGTATTATTTTAACTACGAGAGTTTCCACTGTGTAGTTTACGAAGCCGTGGAGGGAGTGTTATGATTCGTCGTGCCATAAACGGCTTCTGTTTGTATTTACATACGATCGATGACAGGATGAAAGACATTGTTTATTTGATAAGTATTTCATAATTAAGAATATACTAGTGTTTTCTTCTTTAGGCTCATGTTATAAGGTTCATGTTTCCACTTAAACTTAATTAGAATAAAATTCATCATTGAATGTTTGTTGGTTTTATTTGTTACAATTCATATTTATAATGTTTCTTATGAGATATTTACAAGATACAAAAGCCTTTTTCATGATTAAGGTGAGGTAGTGCTTTCGGCACTGAGCGGAACTGTATGCGATAGAACGCACTACGCGGCAATGTAACTGTGTGGCTCAATTGGTAAGTTGTTACTGGCATATACTACGCGCAGTGCCGCGTAGTACTACTGACTGCACCTTTAGGTCTACAAAACATGAAATTAATCAAATATGAAATAGATATGAAAGTAGCTAACGTTATCTTGCATATTTCCTGCTAGGGTCTCAGAAACGGAAAAGCTCCGTTTCCGACGAAATAGTCCCAAAATAAGGAAATTGAACGTAGGTACGTACATGAAAAAATGTATATCCGAACCTATGAATACTTAATACAGCGTGCGCATCTATTATCGACCTTCTGGAGGAAGATTTAGGGGCGAAAGTAGCTTGAGAAAAATTAAAAGTGTCCCTTTTAGATATGCAAAGTGTGAGTTGCTGACAATTTTACTTCGTGCCTTTTTTGATGACTCAAATAACGGCCTATATGGAAAATAACGAAATGTACAGATCTATTTCGGTAACGAGAGTGGTGGTGGTACATTTCGCTTGATTTTGAGCTGAGTTGGGGTCGATTCTTACGCCACGGCCACCACGTCCTGCTTGTAGACGCAGCTTTCGTCGCTTAGTAGCGCTTAGTACAACGATGCAGAGATATGAAACGAAACCTTAAGGCTTAAACCTCTTCATCGACTATACAAAATACAAAAATGTTTATTATCATCATTCGCTTATGGTTCATTATACATTGTTCAGTGTTCAAGGCCCTTTAAGTATAGCTGTATTATGAAGTAACGCTCTTAAGATTATTATTTATTGTTTATTCTTTATTTATTTTATTACATTATGAGTTTATAATATGTTATTACAAAAACATTTCACAAAAGTAATTTATATAGTAGAAATAACAACAATTTTACAAAATGTGTTGATGGTTGTCTGTTTGCATTCGGTTGAATTTATTCTATTCATGATGTTATGCAACTACAAGTGCGTGCAAGTTGAATAATCCAAACATCCAAGTTTAGATTCTTGAATGACCTCATCACACCAAAACTACTGAAAGGATTGGACTGAAATTTTGCACAGATGTAGGTTTGGACCTGAAATAAAATATAGGCTTCTCATCCCATAAATATTCAAAAATAAAAAAAATATATAAATTTTCTATGAGATAGAAATCCCCTCAAACGTTCCATAAAAACGCATACGAAAGTGCGGGCAGAAACTATAATCACTATATATGTACATACATATGTATAAAACAAAATCGCTTCCCGCTGTCTATCTGTCCGTATGTATGATTAGATCTTAAAAACTACGCAACAGATTTTGATGCGGTTTCTCATAATAGATAGACTGATTCAAGAGTAAAGTTTATAAACCATTTGACACATAAATTTCCACGCGATCGAAGCCACGGAGCCCAGCTAGTAATTTAGGCTATTTTCTTTGGGTGGCTTGTGTATCACTGCGGCATAATGTAGACTAAATACTGTTCAAAGTTTATTCCTAACCCCGCAAGCCACATCTGGCGTCCCGAATCTCACGATAATCTTGGGTTAATTAATGTTGGAATTAGCTCGGATTGCACGGCTTGCTGAGCCGGATGATTGACCGATGACAGTCCCACGTAGGTAGTAGGCACTGATTGGTCGTGAACGCAGGTGAAGCGTATGTGAACCCTTGAACCAGCCATTGATAGATTCATCATCAGCCTATAGCAGTCCACTGGTGGACATAGGCCTCCCCCAATGAATGCCATAGCGCCCTGTCTTCAGCTTACCGTATCCAGCATCTACCTGCAGTCTTTCGCAGGTCGTCATCCCACCTGGTCGGAGGGCGTCCTACACTACGTTTACCGAGTCGTGGTCTCCACTCAAGAACACGTTTGCCCCATCGGCCGTCGGTTCTTCGCGAGATATGGCCGGCCCACTGCCACTTCAGCTTGCTAATTCTTTGAGCTATGTCGATAACCTTGGTTCTCTGTCGGATGTATTCGTTACGAATCCTATCCTTCAGAGAAACTCCGAGCATAGCTCTTTCCATAGCTCGCTGAGCGACTTTGAACTGGTGGACCAGCCCTATCGTGAGTGTCCACGTCTCAGATCCGTCCTCAGGATCTGTGTGCTTGTAGGCTATGTAATATTATAAACAAAAAAAAATTACATAAAAATATATTACATACTATCAGAAGGTGACAAATGAAGGTGTCCTTAATATAGATCCCTATTGTAGGTTTACCTTGACACGACATCATCATCATCATCATCAGCCTATATTAGTCCACTGCTGGACGTAGGCCTCCCCCCAATAAGCGCTATAGCGCCCTGTCTTCAACTTTTCGCATCCAGCATCTACCTGCAGTCATGAAACGACATAACCGTTGATTATTTAAAATTGTATCTAATTAAAAACATCTATGATTTATGATTAAGTACATAATAATTAATATTTTGACCAACATTGATCTACTAGTTTTATTTGTCAACAGTACTTTTCCCTTTGTGGGCGAAACCAGAAATATGCTTGACATGAAGCGAAAGTAGATTTTTATGGAATGTGGGGCCTAACAAGAGAGGCGAACGTGGAACAAATCGGTAGGAATCGCATTTTAATTCATTACATAATCGTTTATCTTTTGTTGAACGTCAGTCTTTGTTACTGTACGTACATTTACTTAATCTGCACGTAGCACCGTCAACGTAGCTTCATGCTACGTAATCGCGTAGCAGCGTTTGCTACGTCGTAGCAGAAGCGCTACGACGTAGACACACTGTCTACGCCGTAGCTTTTTGTATTTCAAATTCATTAAATTTGTGAAACATATTCATTTTTATTTATTGTATCATTGTGTACATTTGTAAGTATTGGTATCTAGGTAATGTATACGAGACACAATGGCACCCAAGCAGGGCGTGGCGATAGGTACGGAGAGTGTAAGTAAGCCGGGTTTCAGAAAAAACAGTTTATTGGATGAGAGAGAGAGAGCAGAAAATTATAATTCAATCACATAGTTTTCAGTTAATAAAATAAGTAGATACTAAATTTTTTTTTTATTATTTAATAATTTTAATTCTAGCTATATCCTTGGTAAACGTCTTGCCTTTCTTAAATTCACATAATTCTTCACATCCAAAGGTTGCCTGGAAGAGATCGCTTCTAGGCGATAAAGTATGCATGTAATGTCTTGTATAATGATCTATATACAATAAAGTATTTTTTTATTGTATTGTATTTTAATATAATATAATCAATTTTTTTTTGCATGCTTATCAACTAACACATATATTCGCCCCAGCTGTTCTTTCTGCCCTTCTCGAAATCAAGAGAATAGTTGAGAGTGTTTTCCCTCTATAATTGATATGTTTTTGTTAGACTTGGTACGTACATAGATCGCAAAAACTTACGACTCGATGCAAGTCCCGAGTGAAATGTTTTCCCGTGTGTTCTTATTTTTCATTGAAGACATTTCTACGACCAAACTATGTCGGTAGTGCTTTTTCTACATACTTTTATCATACCAATGTCGCAGACGTGTCGGTACATGACTGCCAGTAAATATGTTAATTTGCATGATTAGTTAAAGAGTGATAGATAGATAGAAATACATAGAAAATTCTTTATTGCACTTGAACTATAAACTATGTACAGTAATAACTTAAAAATTAAGTACAATTGGCGGTCTTATCGCTCAAGAGCGATCTCTACCAGACAAACATGGATGGATAGGATCGTGGACAGTATCAGGGGATCTGTGTGCTTGTAAGTTATGGGATATTATAAATAAAATACTTATAGTACTTACATAGAAATATACTACATATATATCATAAAATATACAGAGTGTAGTATTTATTACAGATGGGTTGTTGCTTCCAAAGAACAGTATTTATATGACTAAAATAATGGAAATATCGTGTTTTATTGACTTGCGTATTATAATGTTTGATCGTTAGGGTAATTTGTGCCCTGCACGAGCCAGGCTACTAGAATATACAAGCTGAAGTAGAAACGGAGTAGGGCTGCCATTCTTGCTTAATGTTGTGGTTGTGGCATTCATTTATAAGAAGTGACATGAATGAAAATGGATAATGTTTCATATATCTCTGAATAACGATTCCGTTCTTTACGATATTATACAAACACGCTCGGCAAGTACAGTCAGTTAAAGTAAAAGCTAAAAATCTTTAGAATAGCTAATTTCTCGTGTTTTATTATCCTTGTTTCTTTTTGAGAGTAACATTTCTTTAAACGTCTGTATATATGGATGTTTATTATACTCTTTCACGCAAAAACTACTGAATGGATCAAGCTGAAATGTTTCATATAGGTAGTTCCAGGCCCGGAATAAAACATAGGCTACTGTTTATTGCATATATCAGTTCCCATTGGATAGAAATAACCTTAAAGCGTTTCCATACTAACAACGCGTGCGAAGCCGCGGGCAGAAACTAGTAACTCTTTATTCCATGGCTACAACTATTATTATAGGTTTTAGTAGCTGCGCTCCGCGGCTTCGCACGCGTGGAAATCTATGTGTCAAATAGGGTTCTGACCAATGATTCAGAATTCTCATATTGACCAAACAGTTTATAAACGTTAATCTTGAAACACTCTATCTATTAAAAAACACCGCATCAAAATCCGTTGCGTAGATAAATATCTAATAGGGACAGACAGACATAGACAGCGCAGCGGGAAGCGACTTTCTTTTATACTATGTAGTTGTTACTATGTAGCAGTTACACACTGTTGTTTCCGCTAATTTCCGCCTTCGATCCCCTGCCTCCAAGATATACTATTACTAACTATAACTACTAACTGTCAGACAGCCCTACCGGCCGGGGTTGCTAAAAAGGTTGACACAACCTTACACAAATAAGTCGACAAGGGAAAGCGATCCATCAACCTGCTTCCTTCAGAAGAATTGTTTCTGAGTCACGCGACGGCAGACCACTGTTTGTTTGAGGTACCTACGGTTATTACCTAATGTCCTGTACAGTTATTATAAACCGACTACATAGTTTTTTACTATTATTTTTATTTATTTAAGAAGATAGGAGCTTACATTATACATACATATGTATATAAACCACAGCAATCACTCCTATGCTACTATCAAACTACATATGTTCAACTTAAATATGTATATTAAAAGATTTATTTTTATGATATTGAGTGCTTTTGCGATAGTCCCACAAATTGTACCCTATACAATAAGTTCTGTTTTGAATAAAGATTTTCTGAATACTTTATAAAAAAAAATGCTGGACAATCCACACAGCATTATCTAGCCCAGAAGTTAAGCAGAGCTTGTGTTATGAGTACTAGATGACTGATAAGATACTAAATACAATAGATTACATAGATTTTTTTTTATTAAACATTGATAGCGGTTGTACACAATTGTCTCGAGTCGGGAATCAAACCTGCAACCTCCTGCGTCGCAAGATTCAAAATCAAATATTTGTCTTATTATATTTAAAGTGATAAATAAATTCGTCGGCTCTTTCTCCTCTTCAACCTTAAGTGCACTAACTTGTATAAGTGCTTATTTTGTAAGCCTAAAGAAATAAATGCTATTTACTTAAGTTATAAGCCTGGGAGAAATCGCTATCAGCGATAAAGCCGCCTATTGTACTTTTTGTTGATGTCTAGATATAAGGTTTTTATTTTGTTATTTTTTTAGTGCAATAAAGCGAAAAGTAAATTTTACTTTGACTATTACATAGACGCTAAAACAGCCGACAATACCTAACTACCCAATCTGTTGGTGAAATCGGAGCCCACAATACCCAATACCTTCAATGTATTGCCTCCCCGAGGTATTGCTTCGAAAACCATCAATAAATCGAGGGTACAAATATGGTATTACAAACAGCTCTGCGATTGCTGAACCGAATCTACGTGGCCACAGGGGAAATCCAACCCTGTACCGTACAATGTACCTACACTGTAACGTGAGTTTTCTCTACGTTTCTTTGAGGACAAAAACGGAGGAGAATGGAATCTCTCTATATATCACTAGAGAAGAAAGGACAAGACCAAGTTCGATCTAGCGAGCCATATTAGAGTTCATGATAGAAAATATCCGTGATTAAATAGGGTCGCCGTCATCGAAATCGATGAGGAGGCTTATATAATGTATATATCACTACATAGTATAAAACAAAGTCGCTTCTGTCTTCCTGTCCCTATGTATGCTTAGATCTTTAAAACTACGCAACGGATTTTGATGCGGGTTTTTTATACGGATAGAGAGATTTAAGAGGAAGGTTTAATAAACCATTTGACACATCCATGCGGGCGAAGCCGGGCAGCTAGTCTATATATATAAATCAATCACTGTTCGTTAGTCTCGCTAAAATTCGAGAACGGCTGGGCCGATTTTGCTGATTTTGGTTTTGAAATGATTGTCGTAGTCCAGGGAAGGTTTAACACTTTGACTGCTGAAATCACACGGTATGTGTTTTCTACAAGTGACTAATATGCGTAAATCCACACTAGCGCAGCGGCTGAGAAAATACAGATCTGTGTGACTCAGCACAGCCGTAATATTTTTCGAACGAAACGCATGTGCGGCGCAACATAACCGCTGTGTAGAGCGGCAGCACGAATATTTTAGGTTAAAAAAAGATCGCAGTCGTCGAAAAAAAACCACAGTCAAAGTGTTAACGGTATATTACTCGTATATGGTAAAATTGCTCAGAAATTTCCACGAGGGTGAAGCCGCGGGGCACACACGACACGACACGACTCGACACACACAACAACACGTCCTACACGACTCGGTAAACGTAGTGTAGGACGCCCTCCGACCAGGTGGGATGACGACCTGCGAAAGACTGCAGGTAGATGCTGGATGCGGCAAGCTGAAGACAGGGCGCTATGGCGCTCATTGGGGGAGGCCTATGTCCAGCAGTGGACTGCTATAGGCTGATGATGATGATGATGATGATGAAGCCGCGGGGCGCTGGTATAAAATAAAAATGTTAAAATAGAAGCTAGTGTGGTGTGGGCCGTAGCAATACGCAGAGAAGAAAAATGCGCTGACATTCAACTAATTTTATTGTTTCGTTAACAAAAACTCACCCATCGGTTATTATGTGCGAGTTTACAATCATATAACTTCAGTGCTTTGCTACACTCAAGTGCATGTATACAAATAGGAAATTGAGACTAATTTGTCGAATTTTGGCGAGGCGACACCTGCCTCGCCCAAATACTCAAACTCATCTCAGATTTAACACTTTGAGTGCTGAAAACGCACGGTATGAGTTTTCTACAAGTGACTAATCTGCGAAAATCCACACTAGCGCAGCGGCTAAGAAAATACAGAAAATGCATGTGCGTCGCAACACAACCGCTGTGTAGAGCGGCAGCACGAATTTTTTAGGTAAAAAAAAAGATCGCAGTCGTCAAAAAAAACCGCAGTTAAAGTGTTAAGCACGTCTCAAATAGCAATTTTTTGACAGTTTTTAATGAAAATCGTCACTTGAGCTTAAATTTGAATTGCGTTTGAGTAGTCGCAAACTACTATCATTCTGAGGTATTGAGTTGAACTTAAATAATACAGGAATTAAATAATATTTATGATTATGTATTTTTTTAATTATATAGACTTCAGCATATTTGTTGATGGGCCACTGGGGCAAACGTGTTCTTGAGTGGAGACCACGACTCGGTAAACGTAGTATAAAACGCCCTCCGACCAGGTAGGATGATGACCTGCGAAAGACTGCAGGGTAGATGCTGGATGCGTCAAGCTGAAGACCCATTGGGGAGGCCTATGTCCAGCAGTGGACTAACATAGGTTGAAGATGATGATATTTGTTGATAAATTAACACCCCCAGTTAAATGGTTAATCCAAAAATAATTTCAATACAAACCGGACGTTCACGTCACCACTCGCATGCAACGCTGCATTTGTGCACATGACGTCACTTCCGTTTCCGTGTTGCCAGCGATAGCATTATTAATGGCTTTATAAATAGAGGGATCATAATAAAGACCGATTTCACAACTGCATTTACTGAATTTCTCAATATTAAGTTCAATATAAATAGATTAAAATATCACTATACAAGAGCTTATCGTCTTTCTAGCTAAAAACTATGACGGTATGCAAAATCTAAAGAATAATGGGTCTTTGTGGTAAAAATAAATAATAAATATATAAATAATGCTGGACAATCCACACAGCAACATCTATCCCCAAGGTAAGCAGAGCTGGTATTATGGGTACTAGATGACTGATTACTTAATACAATAGATTACATAGATAGTTTTTTTTTATTATACATACAACAACCAGAACACCCGGAACAAACATCTGCAGATCGTACACAGAATTGAGGCAAATCGAGGCGGGAATTGAACCCGCAACTTCCTGTGTCGCAGGCGGACCTTCGCCCACCGCGCCACAGATGTCGTCATTAAAGATAACTCGAAAATAATCCCCTCGTGCATGGCCTTGTTTCACTTTTATTAGTCATTATTATCATCATCAGCCTATGTTAGTTCACTGATGCACATAGGCCTCTCCTAAGCTTACATTAGTACATAAAAAATAAAATTAAAATAAAAAAAGCCTTTATTCACTGACCAAAGTATGATAATGATAAATAAAGTATTATTAATAAGTAAGTATTGTTATTGATCCTTCTCTATCCAGGCCATAAGGTTGTGGAATGCACTACCAGAGTCCATCAGAAAAGCAGTGTCCTTACCAGTTTTTAAAGCTCGCGTTAAGGAATTTTACCTGTCAGAAAAGTGAATATTAGTACTTATTATTTATTTATAAACTAAGTACAGTATGTATTATATTATCTGTGGTATTACTAAGAAGTATATTAGGTATACATATTTTATATATATATATATATATATATATTTATTTATCTTTAAATATTCGTGTTATGTTCTTATTTATTCTAGCTTATCGTTGGTACACCCCCTGCCTTTCTCAAATTCACATAATTCTTTCCATCCAAAGGTTGCCTGGAAGAGATCGCTTCTAAGCGATAAGGCCGCCCATTGTACTTGTATCATGTGAAGTGTTTTATAATGATCTGTAACTGGTGTACAATAAAGTATTTTTGTATTTGTATTGTATTTGTATTTGATCCTATCATCTATGACCTAACTGAATTCTTCAGCAACCAGTTTGTTGGTCAGGTTGTCCTTCGACATAGGCCTCCCCTAGCTTCTTCCAATCATCTCTGTCACGAGTTAGTCTTCTCCATCCTTTTTGTAGGTCATCTTCCCATCTCTTGATTTTACGTCCCATTCTTCTTTTTCCATTCCTAGGATACCATTCCATCACACCTTTCGTCCATTTTCCTTTATTTGTTCTGATAGTGTGGCCGGTCCATTTGAGATTTTGATTTTTTTGTAGAAGATCGGTAACTTTTGTTATTTTCATTATTTTTGAAGCTTACATTAGTACATAAATAAACAATTGAGTCAACAAAAGTCAAAAGCACCTTATTTCAAACTTGATAATAATTTATGGTGTAAAATTTGACTTGTCTAAGAATATTATGTAAGCCTATAAAAAATTACTATAAAAAAAGTAATTTTTGTATTTCTTTAAATTTTTTTGATCGATCTACATTCGCGTATGTAAGAAAGAAGAATTTATAAGTGCCTATTAAAATAATATTGATAAAAGATCGTGTTTTGACGCGCCGATGAAAAATCACCCCGACTAAAGTCATTGCGATTTTCCGGAAATTAAGGCAACTCTCCTCAGTTTCTGTGATCATTTTCCTTGTCTATTGACATACCCTAGCTGCGTTATTGATGAAATAAATAAACCAATTTAAAACGTGGAATTTGTTTTTTTCTATTTTTTATTTGTCTACGATAGATACTCGTATATAGAAAACAGTTTATAATACCACACAATATATAAATAAAAACTTAGAAAAAAAGGTAAAAGGGCGGCCTTATCCGGGCAACCTTAGGATGGACTGGATAATTGGTAAACAAATACAAAAAAATATTACGAGTATGTTATTTATTGTCCTTGCAATAGAGTCTATATACACCAAGGTTGGCCATCTACAAGTTGACAAATCACTGTCGGCTGCCTAAAATATTTATATAAAGCATCCGCGCCGCCGCCGCCCGCCGTGTCTCCTTATTTCTCTCTCGACTCGCAGTTTACTGCGTGTCGAGTTTAATCTGGAACTACGTGTGTTTACTGCGTATCGGTTTAGGAGAATTATAGTAAGAAAAGAGATAATTCATAATCATCATCATCTAGGAAAAAGAAAACTTTTTGGGCATATTTACATATTTACAACATATTTCTGAACAGAGCTTGCAATAATTATAATAAATATTTCAATGAAATTGATATTTTCAACTCAACCCTTGTCTCACTGGTCTATGTTAATCCTTATTGTAACTCTTTATAATGTCTATGTACTGTCTGTCTTCCAAATAAACAAAATAATAATAATGTGATTAAAATACAACCTTTTAGCAATAGGTTTTAAGGGGATGTGTAGTTTAAATTTAAATAAATATAATAATTAATAATATAATAATAATAATAACAAAGGACCGGGTCACTTTATGGCCCGAGATCATGGTAAATGAGAGACATAATAATAATATAATAATATTAATAGAATAATTTTATTATAATATAATAATTTAAATTTAAATAGCACATTAGCGCGTTACCCGTTAAATTAGGCTTACCTTAACCATTGGAGTGACAAAAAAAACTAACTGCCTTACAGCGTATGGTAAAATTTACCTTCTCATTTAGTAAATTATGTTAAAAAGAATATCTTTCATCGTTGCTAATTATGATTAAGCCTGATTAATATGTTTATTTCTAACTTTCTTAAATACCCATCAATCAAATATTTCCTTGGGCCAGAAGCGGAAAGATTATATCCGCTCAGGAAATCAACTTATGTAGTTGTTTGAAAGTGATCTAAAAGTTATCTACACATATTCGAAATAGGTTATTTGTAGATAACTTTAAGGTCACTTTTAGGATTGTATTTTGATACAATCTCAATATTTGCTTTCCTATGACAGTGGCATCAAACTCTAGATCTAATTTTTTTTTTTTTTGCACGGATAGTTTTAGAAAATAGTTTCTACTTTGACACTTTTGACACGCATCCCTCCAACTGTTATTTTATTCATCAAAGGTTAAATAAATGTTTCATTCTGAAACGAAACCATTGTTATGGTGAAGCTATTAGTTAATAAGTGGCCTCTAGTATGCGAAAATCGAAGTAGGTACGCGCCAGCTTTTAAAAATCGTCCCATATTTTTGTGTGTGATGATACGATGAACCGATTTTGATAATGTACGTTTTATTTTCATTAAAGGTGAACGACCTACCAATTTATTGAGATAAAAAAAATGCTGGACAAATCACAGCATCATCTAGCCCCAAGCTTACCAGTTTTAAAGATTAGAACACTCTGTGAAGACCTCATTCGACAATGTTTCACGAAAACCGGTACAGCTTTTTCCTATTTTCAAAGTAAAAGCGTCGGTGGTTTTTCTATTTTTGGAAGATAATTATTATTTTATAGATGCAAGATGGCTTATAATATAGTTCCGAAACTAAAACATGATTCAATTGTATCATACGAGCAATAGTTAATCGGTTGAGGTGTAGACCCACTAAATCGGTTAAGGTGCAGGCCCACTACATTCGTTAGCTTAGCGACGTGTGTAGATATAGAGGCCGGTGAGATACAACCGACGCAGGTGTGGCAATTTCGGTCAGGGCTGCCACTAATCAGAAGTAGAGTGCATCTTTTTTCTTTTTATAAGAACCTAGGTAAAGGGTGCAAGCAAAAAAATGGAAAGTTATATAAAGTTATACGGAAGCTTTTCTTTTGTATTTATGTTCAGCTCACATTTGAATAATAATTAGTTTTTAGTTTTTTACGCTCCTATTTTTTTTTAATGTTAAAGCGTTTGACCTTCATCTTATAGTAGATAGTGAATATCTCCCTTTGATAGTGAATATGTCGCCAAATAAGGCCTCTTTCCAGTGTAGGGTTCGGTGTTAGGAGGCTTGAGTGAAACGACTGTGTGAGACTATGGTAGGTTTATTACTAGACAATCAATACGTACAGAAGTGCATACCTATCCTACTTAGGCATACAGTACACGCCCATCGGAAAAAAAAATAAAAAAATTATGCACTATAATTATTTTTATGCTTAACCTTATTACATAATTCAGATAACCTACTAAAATGGTTACTTCTATCTTATATAAATTTAACACATTATACTTAACTAGTTTTTATGTATGGCTTTGTTCTATTCTTATGTACTAACATTTCTTTGCCTTTATAATCAATTTTTATATTAGGTTCACAATCTTCTATTACCCGAAAAGGTAGCCTACATAGAGAGAATCAAATTTGTTTACACTTTGTTCGTTTCTCAGTAGGATCATGTCTCCTACCTTATATGTAATTGGATTAGTATAACAATCATACCTGACTTTTCTTACATGTTTGCTTTCGATTAAATTTTGTCTTGCGTCATGTTGCGATTTTTGTAAGCAATATTTAAGTTGTTTTGGATAATCATATTCATTATATAATGGATCTACAATAGAAGTTAAATTACTAGGTATATTACAAAGTTTACCAAAAATGAGTTCAAAAGGTGTGTATTTTGTTACTGAATGTACTGTTGTATTATAACTAAAACACCAATAAGGCAACCACACACTCCAATTTTGCGGTTCATTTTCCGTTTGAATACGAAGATATTGCATTAAATTTTTATGACTATTCTCCAGACTACCAATAGACTGATGATGATAAGCTGTAGATGTTGTCTGCTTTATTCGTAGAATTTCACACACTTCTTTCATAACTTTCGAAACAAACTCCGTACCTTTGTCTGATATTATTTGTTTTGGAATACCATACCGTAATATAAAGTTATTTACTAAAGCACTAGTTACTGAAATAGTATCCTTATTCCTAAGAGGATAAGCCTCAACATACTTACTAAGGTCACACTGTAATGTGAGTATATACGAATAATTATCACTATCCTTAACTAAGGGCCCAACTATATCTAAGTATATCCTATCGAAAGATGACACTCCTGTATCAGTTATTATCATCGGCTCTTTGATTGGTTTAAAGTGTTTTTGATGTAAACACTTGGCACAACGACCTACAAATTCATTTACGTCTTTTTCTAAACTTGGCCAATAAAAACGTCGTTTAATATTATTTACCATACGCCTAATTCCACAATGTCCACTCGTTGGTAAAATATGAAAATCATTCAAAATTACACGTTTTGTGTCTTCATCATATATTCTTATAACATCATTTAAAACACATAATCTCGGACCGGTCCAGTCTAATGATTCATTTATTATTTGAGTTAACTCTTTTATTATATTTTTGTTGTTATTATTTTTAATAATATACAAACAATCTATATTTAATTTTCCACACATACTTTCCAACTTTCTCACAAAGGCATCTCGTGCACAATATGATCGAAATGAAGGATTTACGTAAATCACTAACTTTTTCTCACAATAGGCAAATAAACTTGACTTTTCCTGTACATTATTTTTTAGTAATGTATTCCATTCTTTGTCATTTAAAAATTTTAATTCCGTAGAATTGCTCGGTTTTTTAAGTGCTCCCACAACTTTAGGGTGATCAGGCCTGTCGTTAGTGGTAACTCTATCAACCTTTGATTTACTATAGTCATTTTTATTACTCTCTGACTCTTCGTTCACTCGTTTGCGCTGCGCTCTTGTCAACGCACCTATACTATGTTCATACATCTCTTTTAACTCGTCACTTGATATCTTAATACGTGATAACGCATCGGCCACATTATCCGCTCCTTTCACATACTCTATAATATAATCGTACTCTTCTAATGAAAGTCTAATTTTTGTTAAACGGCTAGAAGGATTTGTCATATTAAATAGATAAACTAACGGTTTATGGTCTGTTCTAATAATGAATTTTCGTCCATAAAGATAAGGTCTAAAGTATTTCACGGACCATACTATTGCTAACAGCTCTTTTTCTATTGTCGGATATCGAATTTCAGCTTTATTAAGCGTCCGACTGGCATAGGCTACTGGCATGTTGTTACTATTTGATAATACAGAACCTATCGCATAACCCGATGCATCTGTTTGTAAAATAAATGTATTAGACTGCTCAAAATTTGGGTATTCTAATATTGGTGGTGAAATTAATGCATTTTTCAATGAAGAAAAAGATTCTTGGCATTCTTGTTTCCATTCAAACTTGATATTTTTCCGACCTAATTTATTTAATGGTAAAGATAATTCTGCAAATTTAGGTATAAATTTTCTGTAAAAATTAGTAAATGCCACAAATCTTCTTGTTTCATCCGCATTTTTTGGAACTGGGTAATTCTTTACAACCTCAATTTTTTCTGGATCCGGCTTAATGCCTTCTGTTGTTATAACGTGACCTAAAAATTGCATTTCCTTTCTTAGAAAATCACGTCCGGGTTTAATTTTAAGTTAACTTTCCTCAATCTAGTCAAAATATCAATTAAATTTTTATTATGAGAATCTAAATTTCTGCCAAAACAAATTATGTTATCTAAATAAATAAATAGTTTTTCATATGTTAGGCCTGACATGGCTACTGTCATTAATCTAGAAAAAGCACTTGGGCTGACCTTCAACCCCATCGGGAGACGTGTCATTTGGTATTGTCCCGAATTTGTTGTAAAAGCTGTGTATTTTTTACTTTCTGGACTCAAATTACTTTGAAAATAAGCTTGTGATAAATCTAATTGTGAAAAATACATAGCGCCTGACAATGAATCTAGAATATCTGTTATGTTCGGAAGAGGGAATTTATCATCTAAAATTCTGTCATTTAATTTTCGAAAATCGATAACCAATCTCCATTGCTTTATCTCATTGTTTGCCTTTTTAGGTACCAGTAGTACTGGGCTAGACCACTCGCTTTTAGCTGGTTCAATAATGCCATTGGAAAGCATTTTCTTAACTTGATTTTCTACCTCGTTTCGTTGTGAATAAGGTAACCTATATTGTTTTACGTATGATGGGTCTACATTTGGTTTTAATTGTATCGTTTGGTCGTATAAATTGGTGGTAGTAAGTTTATCATTTGGTAAGTGAAAAACATCTGAAAACTTCGCACATATACTCTCTATAGATGTTCGTTCTTCGTTGTTTAAATGTTTCAAATCTAAGTGAGCAAACATCGTACGCACTCTTTCTCCATCCACACTTGCACATTTTTCAAAATTACATATCGCATAATCATTTAAGCTATGAATTTCCGGTCTAAAATAAGAAAGATTTACTTCTGACTCTCTTGTATTCATTACTTGCATGACAATTTTCCCATTTTTCGGTTTGCAAATACTTCCTGCAATGAAAACTCCCTTACTCACTTCGCATGGTAATACTACACATTCTTCATTATTTCTACTGTCTATAACAAATAATTTTTCGCACCTTGGTGGAATTGTCAAATAAATATCATTGCATGACGAACTTTTATTCATGGATAAAGTTATGCAATCATTATCATTACTAATTGAAATCGTATTATTTTCAAAATCCAAAATTGCTTTATATCTTTTCATAAAATCTCTACCTATAATTCCATGTTGCATACAAGGTAAGTTTTTGATACCATAAAACTTGTGACAAAATTCCTTACCATTTATGTTGAGTGTAACATAAACATATCCAATTGTTTGTACTTTACCCCCTATGCCTTTTATGGGAATGCATTCTGAGTGGATCGGAATGTTCCACAGCTGTGCTGTTTCATATTTCACTGCAGATAAAGATGCTCCGGAATCTACTAGAAAACGATGTCTTGAATTTTGAATAAAAAAATCTACTGAGCTACTGTTATCACATGCAAATATAAAGTTATTATCGAAAAAACTGCATGAGTTCATCTTTTGAGTTTTCCGAATTGTGATTGGTGTTCACTGACTTTTGGTTCGCCTGACTCTGTTCCGTGTTACTATTTTGATAGTTATTGTGCATGTAATGCATATTGTTATTATTTGTCGACCAGTTACCTCTGTAATAACCTCGAGACCTATTTGGCCTATAACCCCTGGGCTGTTGGTTACCCGAACCTCGATTCTGACCTCCACGGTTTTGTCCTTGCGGTTGCGTCTGCATACTTCCGTATCCTCCTCGCTGTGAATAATTACCTCGGTAGTTATTATATCTACCCCTATTACCTGAATATCTGTGGTTATTAGCTCGTCCACGCTGTCCAAAGTACATTGATGATTCAGTACTCTGGCGGCTACACGAAGGCTCCTCATCCTTCGCTGCTCGAATTGTGTCCTTGAGGGTGGAGTAATTCCTAGCTAATAAAATCGTGCTCAGCTGTTTATCCCGTAAACCATTAGTGAAACTTTTTATCGCTATCTTCTCATTGATAGGACGTAGTATTTTGTACGCTTCCTGGTCAGTTGACTGCGAAATTGTCAAATCTACAAACAATTTCTCTAACTTGGCTCCATACTGTTCCATGGTCATGTTTTTCTGTCGAATTTGCATTATTTCGTTATGAATCGCGGTACTTGACTTTTGAGTCAGTAAATGTAAACGCATATCATTCACTAATTCCTCGCATGTTTTATAAGATTTAGACAACCTCAACTTAGCACTTTCATTCAACCTTGTTCTCAACACAAAATTTATGAGCATAGACTTACCTTCTGGTTTCAACGCAGAATTGTACAACTCAATAGCATCGATGAGACTTTTGGTGACGTTCTCATTACCTGTCATCATCGGCAACAGCGAAGTCGCTGTTCTAAAATCAAACGACTCCATATTGGTGTTTTGGTTACTATCCTCACTTCCTTGTGAATAATTTTTGGCACAAAATTCCTCTATATCTTTATAAAGTTTTTCAAACGAATCGCAATATGACTGAATATCCTCTAACACACTTCCTACGATTTCCTTTTTATCTATCTGTTCTGTTAAAATAACAATACATATATCAAACTGCTTTCTTAACTCTACTGCTTCATTTAATTTCTTATTCAAAACCTTTTCTGTTCTGTTACTGTAATTTAATTTTATTAAATTATCTTTTAAATTGTTAAGCCTATCAAAAATAGTCTTTATTTCGCTTGCCATTTATAATTATCATTGTATTACTTTAATTTTTATAATAAAATATAAGGTACATTACCATATCTCCTATGATAACTCTATGAGATGAGTCCTCAAAGTATCATTAAACTATCCACCATAATTTTCACCGAACGAAACCATAGTTCACGTAATTACGATAGTCTTCCTAGTAACTGTTCTCTTCTCTATAATGTTCCTTCAAAATATTATCTCCTTACAGTTCATTGTTTCACTCTGAGTCCACACATATTTGGATTGATTCACTTTTAGGTACTTACAAACACTTTATTCAAATCACTATGTAACACCATACTGATCGATCGGCGATCAGCTACTTGTCTCGACAGCTGCATGCTACGCAGGGCTCCTCTAAGGCTCTCGGCGCCGAGCGACGAAAAGACCGCCTCAAATACTGAGTAGTTATTTCGCTCCGCATCCAATCGTGGTGACATTTCTTGTAGAGCAGGTACAGTCCATAAATACCAGCTAACGCCAAAATCGTGCACATAATGTACATTACCATGCTAATGTTGGATAGATGGTAATCCGTGCTGTTTACTCCACCGGAGGCATTTTGAGTGATGAAAACCTCATCCTTTTCGATATTCGAGCGACACATTTTTAATAACTTCCAATTATTAAGTCACTTAGTTAAAACATCTTCGTAACGCGATCTCTCCTCCGCTCGATGCCTTATATGGCAGGGTCGCCATGTAGGGTTCGGTGTTAGGAGGCTTGAGTGAAACGACTGTGTGAGACTATGGTAGGTTTATTACTAGACAATCAATACGTACAGAAGTGCATACCTATCCTACTTAGGCATACAGTACACCAGTCATCGTTTGAAATTACATGTTTTGTATGTTGATGACCTCTGTGGCGCGGTGGGCGAAGGTTTGCCTGCGACGCAGGAGGTTGCAGGTTCGATTCCCGCCTCGGGACCATTGTGTGTACAATCTGCAGATCTTTGTCCTGGGTGTTCTGGTCGTATAATAAAAAATATCTGCCTGTGTAATGTATTGTTTTATGTACTTATATCAGCTATTTAGCATCCATAACACCAAGCTCTGCTTACCTTGAGGCTAGATAATGCTTTAGGAATTACCAGCATTTCTTTTTTAATTTATTTATTTTTTTGTAGCAACCCTACCTCGTGAACACACTGCCGACACTCGTCAATTTATGAGGCGCATAACCGTACCGAGTGCCAACCCTGGTGGTCATTTCTCTGCTGCTGCTATTTCACCGGTAAATGTGGTTATGAGTAAACCTGGTTAAATCTTGGTTCATATTATCACTGCCCGGCCTTGGGTAATTCGAGCTGAAGATGAACGCCGTCATGGGTAAAAATAGTGTCAGTTTAACCATGGTTTGACCTGATCGGGGTTGCACGAATTTTAAATTGAAATAGAGCCCTTTCGTTCGCCTTCAGGGCCTGTACAATACAATACAATACAATACAGTACAATACAATACAATACAATACAATACAATACAATACAATGCAATGCAATGCAATGCAATGCAATGCAATGCAATGCAATGCAATGCAATGCAATGCAATGCAATGCAATGCAATGCAATGCAATGCAATGCAATGCAATGCAATACAATACAATGCGATACAATACAGTTCAATACAATACAAAAATACTTTATTGCACACCAGATATAGCCGCACTGTACGGCCCAAACAAAAATAATTATGTAAAATTATGTATGTACCTACCTACCTTATTTCCTTATTCCTATTCAAATTATGTAAAAAACTCTTGCATATATATAGCATATATATAGTTTTATCATAATTTAACTGTATTGTAAAAAAATTAAAAACAGACTTCAAATTCCCGTTAAGTTCATCATTAATATAAGTTATCATTATAAGTTTTTCGGGACAAACATAAATACCTCGAAAATAAAATGAGTACCTATCATGATCACATAATGTATTGTGAAATACAGGTAATTTGATTATCTTATTATGTAATGACTCTCTTTATTAAGAAAGTTTTCCGTTTCAGTCTTGAATAAAAATCATATTTGGGGGTAAACAAAGTGGGTCGTCGACAAGTTCAAACACCAAAGCACTATCTCAGGCACTATCGTCGACTGCCTACAATATCCATACACTGAATTGTCGCACCAACCCGCCGGTCTGTGTCGCCGACTTTCGTAACCTGTCCGCGCCGCAGGAGCCGTACTCGTCGCAGTCATCGCATTTTATAAATCTTTATATGATGAAACATCGCGCACCTATCCGCACCGAACGCACCGCATTTCAGTAAAATCGAGTGCTTCTACACCGGGGGCAGGGCGGGCGTCGCGGCGGCGGCGCGTTCAGGTGCGCGAACTCTTTAGAGAGAAAACTCAAAAATCAAATCATGGTAAATATCCCGTTTTAAATGACTTTAGTCTAGAGAGCTGTTAGAACTTGATCAGTTTAGTCAACGTAAATTTTGTCTCCGGCATCATTTTCTTGTTCTTGGTGATTTCAGATAATGTGTAGGTGGCTCTGTACGCCACATTCTGAAACAATTGATCACTATATCACTACATAGTATAAAACAAAGTAGCTGTCCCATAAGCTTAGATCTTTAAAACAACGCAACGGATATTGATGCCGTTTTTTTAAATAGGTAAAGTGATTTAAGAGGAACATCAACATCAAAGTGTTTTATTTCCTGTAGACCTCACAGGACTCTTAGATACCTCACAAAACTCAACTAGGAAATAAAGTGATCGCTTTGATTATTTGTTCTTTTTAAGGTAAATAGGTTCGCCTATTTACCTTAAAAACCTTTACCTTAAAAACCTTTACCTTGTTAGGTTGTTAGTTTTCGAGTTGGAGCAAAACTGGTCCCAAGCTTTTTTATCTCATTTGACACATAGATTTCCACGCAGGCGAAGCCGCGTGGCGCAGCTATTCATATTATTAATGCAAAAGTTTGAATGTTCTGAGGTTCGTTACCTCTTCACGCCAGTAGGTACGACTGTACGGATCGGGCTGAGGTTTTCTTGATCTTTCGAGGTAACGGCTTCGAGGGACGGTACGTTTCGTCGATGGGTATCGACGAAACGTACCGTCGAGGTAGAGACATCGAGGTAATGATCATCGAGCTAACGTCATTCGAATTAGAGTACGAGAACCACCGAACTGTGATCCCCAACCCGCGTGTCCAGCGTTGGGATTATGGGAATTATCACCCATGAGACAGTCAGGGGAAACCTTCGTCAAGCTGTAGACCAATATAGGCAGGTCCAGCTGTAGACCAATTGAGGTGTGCCATGACTGCCACGTCTGGGCTGGTAATCCCGTTGTTATGGCAACGGCGTGAGGTTACCTGGTTGACTAGTGTGAGAATCTGCAGGAGATCCAGCTCCTCATGCCGCTCGTCCAGCGCCGCGCACAGCGCCTGCATCAGCCAGCTGCCGTTGGAGTCGCGGTATGCGTAGTGCTCTGACAATAAATGATGGATTAGGTTCGTAAGGACTAGATTGCATAATAACGGGTTAGGTTCGTAAGGACTAGATTGCATAATAACGGGTTAGGTTCGTAAGGACTAGATTGCATAATAACGGGTTAAGTTCGTAAGGATTAGATTGCATCATAACGGGTTAAGTTCGTAAGGACTAGATTGCATAATAACGGGATAGGTTCGTAAGGACTAGATTGCATAATAACGGGTTAGGTTCGTAAGGACTAGATTGCATAATAACGGGTTACGTTCGTAAGGACTAGATTGCATAATAACGGGTTAGGTTCGTAAGGATTAGATTGCATCATAACGGGTTAAGTTCGTAAGGACTAGATTGCATAATAACGGATTAGGTTCGTAAGGACTAGATTGCATAATAACGGGTTAGATTCGTAAGGACTAGATTGCATAATAACGGGTTAGGTTCGTAAGGACTAGATTGCATAATAACGGGTTAGGTTCGTAAGGACTAGATTGCATAATAACGGGATAGGTTCGTAAGGATTAGATTGCATAATAACGGGTTAAGTTCGTAAGGACTAAGATTGCATAATAACGGGTTAGGTTCGGAACGTTTTTTTAGATAGTCTATATGCACTAGATTGCATATAGACTATCTAAAAAAACGTCGTAATTGCATAGTACCTTAGTAAGCACAATGCTTTTTTTGCAGAATGCCCTTGTGGGTAAAATGTCTTAGTAGTAAGTGTACGATCTATTCATTATTTATTATATATGTTAGTGTCAGTACACTATTATAGAGTTATTATATATATAATATATATTTTATATTTTTGTATTTTGTAAGTGTGTGTCTGAAGTTGCAAATAAAGATTTTATCTTTCTATCTAAACTAAGTGAATAAATTACTTTCAGCAGTCGCCAGCGTGATGAGCGAGTCGGCATGCGTCGGCAGCACTATGCCGCCGCCGCCGCCGTCCGTCTGGACGCGTTTGCCATCGTCCATACCGTCTCCCCGACAAGCCTGGAACAGAGTTTAATATAGATTGTTCGATACATCGAACACGGAGGATTTTAGCAGCATCAGCAGTTCGACCTAAGTAGGCTACTCGTGCCCCGAGCGCGGACCGGGTGCCTACAGAGGTCAGTGCATCACCAGCAGCCATTCAAACACGCACTCATTATCATCATATTAGTCGTAGTTTTATACAATATAGCTATTGTCCCTATACTCGACTATTATTAAATCAGCATCCCGGGAAGAGCTAGCTGCGATTCCTTCATAGATAGATAGATAGACAATGCTTTTTTGCAAAAAAAACTATATGTAGGTAATATAATTATATTAAAAAAAAAATACAAAATATGTGACCATTTGGCGGTCTTATCGTGCCACTTTGCGGCCCCTGCGGGCCTGGGTTTGGGCGGCCTTGATCTAACCCCAAGCTAAGCAGATTTTGTTTAATAGGTACTTAGGTGACTAGAGTATACTACATTTCACTACAAATACACATTTATACTAAAACGGGATAAAAAGTACCTATCCTATGTCCGTCTCCAGGTTCTAAGTTCTCCCCACCAATTTTCAGCTTAATCGGTTCAGCCGTTCTTGAGTTATAATTCGTTTAACCTAACAAGACTTTCTTTTATATTATATTTAGGGTTTTATTTCCTTTATATATATATAACATATATATAAATAAAAAACCTCTTTTCTGCTGCGAACCATCGTCAAGGAAACATCTCTATGCCCGTTTGGCCGGTCATATTTGTCGGTGTAGATGAATAGAATTTTGAGGTTTGAATATATCATTTTTTTTCATTTCTATTTAATTCATGTTCCAACAATTAAACAAATATTATGTAGGTAGATGAATATACCTGAACAAACAGCAGTTTCGGTTTCCCCACGAGGCCGGGCGCGTTCTGCAAGAGGTTGGTGACGTCACTGAGCTGGTAGGGCCTGTCAGCTGCGTAGATGGTGTTGTCATCCTCGCCGTGAGTCATTATAGCGATGGCGATGCAGGATGTGCCTCGGTGATCCTTGCCGCACACTTTAGGAGGTAGAGATTAGGATTTTTTTTATTTATCTAAACTACTAGCGACCCGCCCCAACTTCGCCTTCCTCTTGAAATCACTCTATCTATTTAAAAAATCCTATTCAATATCTATTAAAAAAATGGTTTTGAAGATCTGGCCAATTCTTGGAGAGAGTTCCAAGAGTTTGAGACCTTTGTCGATATCTCTTCATAGTATAAAACAAAGTCGCTTCCCGCTGTCTGTCTGTCCCTATGTATGCTGAGATCTTTAAAACTATACAACAAGATTTTGATGCCTTTTTTAATATATATATAGGCCTCCTCATCGATTTCGATGACGGGCCCTAGGTAATCACGGATTTATTCTATCATGAGCTCCATGTCCATGGAAATGTCCTCCGCATGGAAGATCGTCGTTTACCAAAAGCTGTATTTTATTCGGAGATGACAGAGGGTAATCGGAGACACGGCGGTCAGCATCTGCGCTACAAGGATGTGTTCAAACGACACCTCACCGCTTGCGATATTTTTTTAATAGAGTGATGCAAGAGAAAGGTTTATAAACTATTCGACACATAGATTTCCACGGGGCGCAGCTAGTACTACATAAACCAGAGTACCAAGTCATCATCTCTCGACATTCCTAAGCGCAGAGTTTTGGCCGAAGGGTGTCAAGTTCCGAAGGTTCACTGGCGGCCTGCAACGGGACACCGCTGCTGTACCGTCGCCGTGCACCGATATTAGCTGACACCCTGATTACGACACCTACACGCGGCGCCTTAATAAAAAAAGCGTGTTATTAATTTAGTCTTATATATTTTATGTATGCTACTTTTAAGGTATATATTACTATGGACCGTAGAATAAGTTAAATAAGATCTGTAACTATTCTATGGTCTGAAACAAAGAAAACACCCGGGACAAATATCTAGAGATCGTACAAGCATTTGTCCCCAGTCTCCTGCGTCAAAGGATTGGTTTTATTTAGTACCTACAGAAAATGGCATGACTACCTTCATTCAACTCCTTGACGATATCAGCGTGACGCAGGTTGTGGTGCACTGTCGTGGTGAACTTCAGGTTTGTGAAGGAGTGGTGCAAGCTCTTTACGTCCTCTTCTGTGCCTTTGCGGTCTGGGGGGCGCTGGCCCCTGAAATGTTCAAATTTATCGTATACTAGCTGCGCCCCGCGATTTCACCCGCGTGGTGATAGATAATTCGGATAATATACAATATATCTTTATGAATTGTAGCCTATGTGTTATTCTAATATGTAAGCTATATTATTGTGAAGTTTCATCAAAATACACTCAGTAGTTTTTGCGTGCAAGAGCAACAAACATCCTCACAACTTTAGCGTTTATAATATTAGTAAGATCAAGTCTACGCCATTGCTTATTATTTTGTTTAGTTTTAGAGATGGAGGATCCAAAAATAATTTTTTTTTTACGATTCGTCAACTCACACCAGTTGGGACAAGATAATGCTGTATAAATAATAATCATAGTGTGAGTTGACGAATAACTCCTAAATTCATAAAAGTCGACAACAACGCAATGTAACTCAAAAAATTATAAATATTAGTGGGTACTTGTATAAAAGGTGGCATACTTTCCAAACTCTATCCTTACAGTCTACATTAAAAAGTACAACATCGCAATGTAACTCAAAAAATTATAAATATTAGTGGGTACTTGTATAAAAGGCGGCATACTTTCCAAACTCTATCCTTACAGTCTATATTAAAAAGTACAACATCGCAATGTAACTCAAAAAATTATAAATATTAGTGGGTACTTGTATAAAAGGCGGCATACTTTCCAAACTCTATCCTTACAGTCTATATTAAAAAGTACAACATCGCAATGTAACTCAAAAAATTATAAATATTAGTGGGTACTTGTATAAAAGGTGGCATACTTTCCAAACTCTATCCTTACAGTCTATATTAAAAAGTACAACATCGCAATGTAACTAAAAAAAATATAAATATTAGTGGGTACTTGTATAAAAGGTGGCATACTTTCCAAACTCTATCCTTACAGTCTATATTAAAAAGTACAACATCGCAATGTAACTCAAAAAATTATAAATATTAGTGGGTACTTGTATAAAAGGTGGCATTCCTTCCAAACTCCATCCTTACAGTCTACATATAAAAAAATTGCTGTGAAAATTTGATCAGGGGGAGTAATATGCTAAATTATTATATTACAATAATTGAGAATGAAATTTATAATTTTATTAAGGTCTCTTGTCTCGATGTCGGGCGTGGGTTCATTTTATATGGACCGTCATCCTTCTTAGTTTTCATCCCTGTCTCGAGAAAATCTTCATCCTTTAGAAACATAGAACAGAGATGAGTGGAAGAAACTAGGGGAGGTCTAGTCGGAGGATAAATAAATAAATAAATAAATAATGCTGGACAATTCACACAGCATTATCTAGCCCCATGGTAAGCAGAGCTTGTGTTATGGGTACTAGATAACTGATATACATAATACAATATATTACATAGATAGATATTTTTTATTATACATAGAAAACGACCAGAACACCCGGAACAAATATCTGCAGATCGTACACACAATTGTTCCGAGGCGGGAATCGAACCCGCAACCTCCTGCGTCGCAGGCGGACCTTCGCCCACCGCGCCACATCGGTCGTCATATGTCAGGATAAACCTGACTAACCAACTGGTTGCTTTTAAAATTCTTCTTTTAAACAAATATTTTTTTATTTGCCAAAGACATGTGTTTGTAAGGTTACAGGTAATAGGTATCCCACCAAAAACATAAATGTAAAATAGGAGAGCCAAGTTCAATGCAAAAATTATGATTGGCTGTGGGCTTCGCGGCAAAAAGAATTGATATCTGAATGAGTGCCAAGTCAAATCTATGTAGGTTAGATTTGACTTGGCCAGTTTTCATTACATCAGTCATTTTATAAAGTTATTCAACGTTTTAATTCTGATAAAAACTGGCCAAGTCAAATCTAACCTACATAGATTTGACTTGGCACTCATTCAGATATCAATTCTTTTTGCCGCGAAGCCCACAGCCAATCATAATTTTTGCATTGAACTTGGCTCTCCTATTTTACATTTATGTTTTTGGTGGGATATCATTACTTTTTGTAAAGAAAACTAGGCAGGTATTGACTCGGCGTTTCCAAATATAATTCTACTTGACAATAGATGGCGACACTTTGTATCATGGGAAATAAACCTACGTAGGGCTCAGTAATAATATATTTTAATAATCAAATGTACTGAAATTTGTTCAACTACACAACTGACCAATATAATTCTTTTTGGATTTTTCTGAATACCGCATCATATTTTAAAAGTTCTCGAACATTTCCATTGCGACTCGGCGTTTCCAAATATAATTCTACTTGACAATAGATGGCGATACTTTGTATCATGGGAAATAAACATTTATAGGTACGTAGGGCTCAGTTTTAATATATTTTAATAATCATATGTACTGAAATTACTTCAACTTAAGTTCCTAAAGACTTTTTAGTCGCCAAAATTTTAATTTTTTAGTTTTTATAGTCATTTTTAAACAAGCCGCCATCTATCGTCAACCATTAACTTATAAAGAAAAACAGGGCCAGGGCCGTATTTAGGATCCAATTATTTTACTGAATGTCCCACGGCTATGTTGAAACATAGCATGTATGGAATGCACCTATGGAATGTTTTATAATAAATATTCTATATTGAAAGTACTTTTCCTCCGTGAGACAACTACTATAATAGTAGTTGTTTAGTAAATTTAATGAAATTGAAGCCCACCTATTAATGCAATTTTAAATTGTGTATGTTCTAGATTTCCATCTCAAGATAATATAAGACAGCAATGGATCACAAAAATTAATAGACAAGACTGGACTCCGAGGAAATATACGAAGATTTGTTCTTTTTGATAATACTGATAATCATATTATTCTTCTGATTAAATCAATATCTGAAAAATATATAGGTATTCGTTTTAAGCATTTTGCAACCATAGAAAATGATAGGGCAACCAACCGACAACAACTAATCAAAACAGTTATTTTTGCTGGAAAATGAATTTTGAGAATAAAATTTTAAAGATTTTTTTAGTTAGTTATGATTTGTCTATTATTTGCACTGACTCTGAAATTAGTATAACTTAATCATATCAAAAGACTTATTATGCTTCGTATGCATGCATACGTTTTACTCCCCCCTGGTACGAAAATTCTTAGTACGTCCCCTACACTGGTGACATCTAGTGTGAGGTAGTAAAAATATGTAGTTACTTCGAAAACAGAATCTATTATTTGCCGGTCCCTAACAACTACGCTGTATTCTATTGCGCAATCGGAGACGTTAGTACCTACTATTGCTTATTCTATGCAATGCGGATTCTATTCGAATTTAAACCTTATTTCATTGACATAAGGTCGTCGTCGCTAACATCACTTATTTTTTGACTTTTTTTTATTTTTTGATTTTTTCCTACGCTTACACACAATTACCTAGCTGGATTCCAAATTTCATCCTTCTAGGTCATCTGGAAGTAGGTTAGGTTTAGGTACTATATATATGTCAGTCAGTCAATGTGAATTTTTACGACTTTTTGACCTTCATATCTTTGTAACCGTTTGAGCTAGCTTCATGAAATTTGGGCTTCTACATGTCCTTATAGATATAATTAAACACACGTAGTTTTGTGTGTTTACGTTAAAGAGGTTTTGAGTTATAGAAGGGTCAAAAGTGGCACCAAGTGGTTCGTGTAATGATACACTCGGCGCGTTCCTTTGCTTGAACTTGGCTTGGTCACGCTGCCGCGTGCCCTGATACATTTCGTGGTTCAGCATGCTTGACCGTTAGTCGGTATGCAAAAATATTTCACCGTTAAGTTATAATAATTGCAGTTACTCTATTTTAGTCAATGAATCATCATCAAAAAAGATTTGTTATAATTGTTGTTAGTAAATGATGTGAGTTTATTTAACGAGTTGCAGTCGCGTTCGCTTACAGTTACTAAGAGTAGATTTTGACAAGAAACTATTAAGTAAACTAACTTAGGCCTCTAGTACAAACAAATGTCACCTACGACAGCAATTAAGAAAGACTATGGGTTGCGGTTATCGCATGCAACAAATGAATGAAAAAACACTTTGAGTGCTGAAAACGCACGGTATGAGTTTTCTACAAGTGACTAATATGCGTAAATCCACACTAGCGCAGCGGCTGAGAAAATACAGATCTTTGTGACTCAGCAGAGCTGTAATATTTTTCAAACGAAACGCATTTGCGGCGCAACACAACCGCTGTGTAGAGTGGCAGCACGAATTTTTTAGGTAAAAAAATACCGCAGTCAAAGTGAACACTTTGAGTGCTGAAAACGCACGGTATGAGTTTTCTACAAGTGACTAATATGCGTAAATCCACACTAGCGCAGCGGCTGAGAAAATACAGATCTTTGTGACTCAGCACAGTCGTAATATTTTTCGAACGAAACGCATGTGCGGCGCAATACAACCGCTGTGTAGAGCGGCAGCACGAATTTTTTAGGTAAAAAAACAGATCGCAGTCGTCGAAAAAAAACCGCAGTCAAAGTGTTAATGAATGAATGTACACTTTATTGTACTGAAAACTATAAAAGCAAAGTTATGTACAGACAGACTGTACTGCTTAACTTACCCAAAATAAGGAGTTTTCTCATAAGTCTTATGATTAAAAACCAGTAAAATTCGTTCGCCAGACATGTCATAGTACAAGTTGTGGGGGTGGAATGGGATTCGTTGTGGAACTGATCTGTCAGTGACATCCCTCGCAACATCTGTGGTCTCCGAGGGTTCTGGTGGATTCGTGGCTTCGAAGGAACTGCAAAAAGATTATTCCTACTAATTTTATCGTTTTAATTAATTGTTTACACTATTGCATTAGGTAAAAATAGTACTTTTATAGTTTTTTTTTTATTAATACCTATTTAATAAATAATACTTAATAAATTAATTAAAATGGCGATAATTTCTGCCATTTTCATTAATTAATTAATTAATTCAAGACAAAAGACAAGTCGTTAAAGAAGTATAATAAAACAAAAATATTCACGCACACACAGTACACAACAGAATAGATCACAACGCGACTCCGATGCGAAATCAGAGGCGCGTACGCACACGCAACAGGTACCCGCATGTCTGTACCTGCTCAACGCAAGAAAGATACGTTTTGTACGGATGACGACCTGCGAAAGACTGCAGGTATATGCTGGATGCGTCAACCTGAAGACAGGGCGCTATGGCGCTCATTGGAGGAGGCCTATTTCCAGCAGAGGACTATCATAGGTTGATGATGATGAATAATAATAATAACCTTTTTTCTGTAGATATACCTAATAATAACCTATCAGAAAAAAAGGTAAGTAGGTAAGGTAGACGTCAATATTCATTAGGTACCTACCTAATGAATATTGACGCAAATAATTATTTGGATGATTTTCTTATATCATATTGGTATTTGTTTCTAGGCAGCATTTGGTCCAAATCGATCAATGAAGTTTATTAATTACGAAAAGGAAATTCTTATTTTATGTAAACTGTTTGTTTTGTTTTTTTATATCAAAGTCCCTATCAGTCCTATCAGTGCTTCAGTTATCAAACTCGGACAAAGATATCACTTTTATCAATAGATAAAACATAACACTACACAAATAGAGTTAGTAATAAAGGAATGAGCGGTCTTAGAAAGCGGAAAATGCTTTTTTTAGATTGCTTTTTTTTAGCGCGTGACTGGTGGAAGTTAGTTCATAGTTCATTTTATTGGTAAAGTATATCATTACACGTCAAAAAGTACATACCTTAACACTTTGATTGCTGAAATCACACGGTATGTGTTTTCTACAAGTGACTAATATGCGTAATTCCACACTAGCGCAGCGGCTGAGAAAATACAGATCTTTGTGACTCAGCACAGCCGTAATATTTGTCGAACAAAACGCATGTGCGGCGCAACACAACCGCTGTGTAGAGCGGCAGCACGAATTTTTAAGGTTAAAAAAAAGATCGTAGTCGTCGAAAAAAAATCGCAGTCAAAGTGTTAACATATACTTTAGTATATTAGATGGTATAATTATATTAACTTATAGATTAAAATATGTAAAATCCATTAAATTATTCAATACACACTTTTTAAGTTCATTTTCATGCGGGTGCTTAAAGTTTAAACGTGAAACGCCTAATGACTGCACATAAACAAAGTCAATTACAAAAAACCTTAGCTTAATAGGTACTATAATATAGAAATCCAGGTCTTGCATACCTTGAATTTGAAGATTTAAGCCCGAACCATTTCACATCAGCTTCTGTAACGTCTCTGTCAGCCATCTTACGTCTCGTCTCAAACTTGTTTACACTTTATGGTGGCACTTCACATGGCTATTTGTGTTCGCTATTGGGTGTTTGTTGTATTTGGCGAAATATATGACGTTCAGACGAACATGCAAAAAGAGGCAAATACGACCATCCACACATGGCACTTAAATAACAAACACACAAACATTTGGCAGCAGACTGAGCAGAGCGCAAGGTGCCAATATGGCCAATGTGTGGACGGCTTATTGCGTATTTGCCTATTTGACTGCTTTGATGTGCCTCGAGAAACCGACAAGCGCACGGTAACGCGTATTTGGTATTGGCCTTATTTGTCAAATAGGCAAATAAAGCGAACACTTATCAAATAAACAGTCCACACATGGTAATTGTTTGCCAAATATGCCAAATACACAAATACAAATAGCCATGTGAAGTGCCACCATTAAACTTATATTGCCAAATAAAAAATGGCAAGTTTTTAAACTTCTTGACACGACTGTATCCTTTAAACGCTTGTTTGCGAATGCGAAATTCGAATGAAACGAAAAATAAATGACTCATCGATGAATGAATGTATAAGAATGAATTTGATTGGTTACTCGCCCGGCGCAAGAGTATGTAGGAATATCATCGATGTGTATGTATGTTTTCCTTGATTTGGACATAATTTTTTAATATCTTGAGCATGAGAATCAAGGTCAACTTAGAACCAATCAAGTCATACAGTGACAAAGGAATGCAAACATGTTTTAACACAACCACAACACAAGCTCTGCTTAGCTTGGGCCTAGATGATGCTTTGTGAATTGTTCAGCGTTATTAATATACTAGGTTTTATCCGCGGCTTCGCACGTGTTGTTTTAAGTTATTTCTATCCCATGGGAACTGATTTATGGGATAAAAGTAATCCGATCCCGATCCGTTCAGTCGCTTTTGCGTGAAAGAGTAACATACAAACTTTCGCGATTATAATATTAGTGTGTACCCGCGTCTTCGTTCGCGATTGCCGTAGTGTGCTTATTATTCACATTATTTAACCACATACTTTTGACGACCTCTGTGGCGTTCGACGCAGGAGGTTGCGGGTTCGATTGTACAATCTGTAAATATTAGTCCCGGGTGTTCTGGGTATTTACTATATATATTAAAAATTATGTATCTATGTTATATTAAGTATATCAGTCTTTAAGCATTATTTTGCACAATTTATTTTTATGAGGTAAATTTGTGTAATACTTTGTGTAGTTGTTGGCTGTGTGGTGTCGGCCTAGAAAGAATAGCACCAACCCAACTCTTCCCGTGGGTGTCGTAGGAGGCGACTAAGGGACATACACCGGGGGGCGGGCAGCAGCGTCCCTTGCAGCACACTCCCTATACTGCGATCCCCAACCCACATGCCCAGCGTGGGGATTATGGGCATCAACCCCCCATGGATCGATACGCCAGTAAAATGTGGCCCCCAGTTCCCGGCCGCCTCGCTATTCCTGGCCATGGTAGCGGCCACGGTAACGGCGGGGCAGGGGGTGCTAGGAATCCCCGGGCTACATTAGGCTACCACACCCTACATAAACTGACCCTGGCTACGTTTAACGGACGCACTCTTAGGCTTGACCATCATCTAGCGCAGTTGGAAGTGGAGTTAGAGAACATCAAATGGCATGTTCTGGGGTTATGTGAAGTCCGTAGAGAGGGGGAGGACACCGTAACCCTAGACTCGGGCCATCTTCTCTACTTTCGCGAGGGTGATAAAACATCCCAGGGTGGCGTAGGTTTCCTCGTCAATAAGGCCCTCTCTAACAACGTCCAAGAAATCTCCAGTGTGTCGACCAGGGTAGCGTACCTGATCCTTCGGCTGTCCAAACGGTACAGCATGAAGGTCATCCAGGTCTACGCACCGACCTCGGCACACTCGGATGATGTAGTGGAGGATATGTACGAAGACATATCCAAAGCCTTACACAACACCACTAAGGCCCACTTCAACGTTGTTATGGGGGACTTTAACGGCAAGGTGGGAATCCAGACTGGCAACGAATCCCGAATAGGCCCACATGGTTATGGAGTTAGGAATCACAGGGGGCAAATGCTTGTCAACTTCCTTGAGAAGGAGGGGCTGTTCTTAATGAACTCCTTCTTTAAGAAACAGCCTCAAAGGAAGTGGACATGGCAAAGCCCCGACACTGTGACAAAAAATGAGATCGACTTCATCATGACGGATAGCAAGCACATATTCAGAGATGTCTCAGTGATCAACAGGTTCAATACCGGATCTGATCACCGACTCCTTAGAGGCTCTCTGAATATCAACATTAAGCTTGAAAGAAACCGTCTGATGAAGTCCACGCTCCGACCTGACCTAATCCAAATCATGGCGGGCACCGAGAAGTTTCAGCAGCTTCTCGGGGATCGATTTGTTGCCTTGGAACCAACTGATGACGCTGACGAGACCCTACACAATCTGGTTGAAACGTTGAGGGACGAGGGCATTAAATTCTGTCGAAAGCAGCGTACTGGCAAGAAGTCCAAACTCTCGGATGAGACTCTTGGGCTGATGACAAAAAGGCGGGAGACCACCCAAGCGACTTTGTCAGAGAGGTCAGACCTGAACAAGCGAATTGCGAAGATGGTACGGCACGATCTCCGGAGCTCCAACACGCGCCTCATTGAAGAGGCGATAGAGCGAAACCGGGGGTCCAAAGTATTCACTCAGCAGCTTGGCAGGAGCCACCTGACAAAGCTTAACGGAAGCACCGTATCGTCGAAGCCAGAGATCTCAGCCGAGATAGAGGATTTCTATGGCCGTCTATACGCTGCTCATGCCCCTCGTTCCCGACGAGACAACCATGATTCCAGAGCCACCCTGACACGCCACTACACCGACGAACTACCTGACATCAGTCAAGACGAGATCGTGTTAGCTCTAAGGCAGCTTAAAAATGGAAAAGCCCCCGGTGAAGACGGTATAACATCCGAGCTCTTGAAAGCTGGAGGAGCTCCTGTTATACAGGAGCTACAGAACCTCTTCAACGCCGTTCTTAACAGTGGGAGAACTCCAAAGGCGTGGAGCGGGAGTTTGGTGGTGCTCTTTTTTAAGAAGGGCGATAAAACCCTTCTTAAAAACTACAGACCCATTTCACTCTTGAGCCACGTCTATAAGCTGTTCTCACGAGTAGTCACGAACCGTCTCGCTAGGAGACTCGACGAGTTTCAGCCACCAGAACAGGCCGGATTTCGCGGTGGATATGGCACCATAGACCACATACACACAGTGAGGCAGATTATACAGAAGTCCGAAGAGTATAATCAGCCCCTGTGTCTGGCTTTTGTGGACTATGAGAAGGCCTTTGACTCTGTCGAGACCTGGGCTGTTCTGGAATCCTTACAGCGATGCCAAGTGGACTATCGTTATATCGAGGTTCTGAGATGTCTCTACGAAGCCGCCACTATGAGTGTCCAAGTACAGGGCCAGCAGTCTAAACCTATCCAACTGCGCAGAGGAGTGAGACAGGGGGATGTCATATCCCCGAAACTGTTCACAAGCGCGTTGGAAGATTTGTTTAAGACTCTGGACTGGAAAGGTAAGGGCATAAACATAAACGGCAACTACATCTCACACCTACGATTCGCTGATGACATAGTCCTATTGGCGGAGTCGCTAGAGGAGCTGAACCAGATGCTGGACGGCCTAGCTTCAGCCTCCCGATGCATCGGTCTTGGCATGAATTTGGATAAAACCAAAGTCATGATCAATGGACACATTGATCCAAGGCCGGTGGTCGTACATGGTCACCTTCTCGAAATCGTTTCCGAATACACATACCTCGGGCAGATTCTGCAGTTAGGTAAAAACAATTTCGAGAAGGAGGCCAAAAGGAGGATCCAGCTGGGCTGGGCAGCGTTTGGGAAACTACGTCGAGTCTTCTCTTCATCCATACCGCAATGCTTGAAAACGAAAGTTTTCAATCAGTGCGTCCTACCCGTTATGACCTACGGAGCTGAGACGTGGACACTCACGATAGGGCTGGTCCACCAGTTCAAAGTCGCTCAGCGAGCTATGGAAAGAGCTATGCTCGGAGTATCTCTGAAGGATAGGATTCGCAACGAATACATCCGACAGAGAACTAAAGTTATCGACATAGCTCTGAGAATTAGCAAGCTGAAGTGGCAGTGGGCCGGCCATATCTCGCGAAGAACCGACGGCCGCTGGGGCAAACGTGTTCTTGAGTGGAGACCACGACTCGGTAAACGTAGTGTAGGACGCCCTCCGACCAGGTGGGATGACGACCTGCGAAAGACTGCAGGTAGATGCTGGATGCGTCAAGCCGAAGACAGGGCGCTATGGCGCTCATTGGGGGAGGCCTATGTCCAGCAGTGGACTAATATAGGCTGATGATGATTGTGTAGTATTCGACTACAATATGTAGTCCTGAAGGTTACTATATTTTTCTGCAGCAATTGGCAATATGTCTGTATACGACCTTCCAGGCAAAGTAAACTCAATATTATTATTGCTAATTTTAAGCTAAACAACAAAAAATATAATGCGCAACGTAAAATTTTTGCAAGGACGCCTATCTGACAGCTGTCATTTGTATGACACAAAAATTAAGATGGCGGACTAAGAGCTCGTTCTTTGTTCTTTGTACCTTTTAACTAGTAGCGCTCGTTCTTTGTACCTTTTAACTTGGTATGGAATGCAATGGGCTCGTTTTATTCTGAACTTGGATTTTTTTAAGTGAACTTTTATGTGTAATGAGTCCTTTTTATCCTGTTTAAAATAAAGTGCTCTGATTGGCCATAGAATTATGAAGTAATGGTACCGTTCATTCAAAAAAGGTGAAAATGTTAATGAGCTCCTTTTTTTCCTGTGCCCTTCATGTGTTAAGCGTAGGTACTAGATGATCTAGTACCCATAACTGTCAATCCGCACAGTATCATCTAGCCCCACGCTAAGCAGAGCATGTGTTATGGGTAGGTCCATAACACATCATCCTCGAGAAGGAAGAAGGGATCATTGCTGTTTGACGGTGTTCGCATTGCGGTTCGTTTCGCTCACCGCAGTACGACTCCGCTCGTTTTGACGCAGCAAGGCTCGCTTCGCTCTCCTTCTAGTACCCAAAACACATGCTCTGCTTAGCTAAAATTTTTGTATTTTTTTAAGTGAAAATGTCTTTACGTCTTGTGTACTTTTTGGGTGAACAAAAATCATGGAACTCGCGTCATCGTCACCGCACGCGTCCCAGTATAAATAAAATATAAAATTACTTAGTTTTCACTTCTATCGCATGTCTTTTTGTGGTCTATTAGCACTATAGAATCTAATTGACTTTCAACAATGGGTGTCACGTCCCCAAGATCCTGAGAGATGCGCTGCGCCAGATACGCCACTATTTTTTTATATTTTATCAGGACGTGCTCCCAAAATATACCTACTTTGAATAAGTCTAAAGCTCAGTCCAAATTGAACAATATCACGGTCACAGAATTAATATATTGGTGCTTTGTGAAAAATTTTTTGAATAGGTAGAGAAGCTGGTAACTTAAAGTTGCGCTGTAAAGCTGATATTTTGTTTTCACAGTAGAAATACATAATTGTAATTAATAAAGATCATTTATTTGCAGAATCATATGTAAATATAAGATATTAAAACGGGTATGTAGGTATCAATCAGTTAATGTAAAGAATTAATGAAAGATTTGATTTTTTGTTTGTTTGTTTGTATTGAATAGGCTCCGAAACTACTGGACCGATTTTAAAAACTCTTTCACCTTTAGGAAGCTACACTAGCTCCGAATGACATAGGCCACATATATCTATGTATTATATTATAAAAAAATTAGGGATCCTTATAAAACTCACTTACCACTAAAAAAAACTAATTTACTCAAAAAAAAAAACTCACTTACCCAAGGTGTAAAAAATGACCTAAAAAAGAGAAATTCGAATTTAACGCGGGTGAAACTGCGGGGAACAGCTTGTTCATAAATAAAGTAACATTTTTATCAGTGCAGTTTTATTTATTTTCAATGTGGGCACCAACACTCGGCATTGAGGGCCTAGTGTGGCCAGGATTAGCGCGTCCAAAGCGAGCTTGCCAAGCTTTGAATTAGTAAATGAACATGGCAACACCAAACCAAACCAGCTATAGGATTTATGAAACTGCAGCAATAACAAAAAATAACGGGTTTTTGGCTCAAAAACACTTGAAACAGAACAAACGATGACTTTTAAAGTAGTAAAAAACGTTGTACCTACCTTAAAGCCTTTAGGATACGAAAAAAATACACATATATATGTCAAAGATACGACCGCCTGCGACACAGAAGGTTGCGGGTTCTCGCGGGACAAATGTTTGAACAATCTGCAGATATATAAAATCTATCTTATCTGATCTATCTATGTAATGTATTGTATTAATAAATAAAAATAAATAAATATTGCTGGACAATTCACACAGCATTATCTGTATGTATATCAGTTATCTTAGTACACAAGCTCTGCTTAGCTTAGGGCTTGATATTGCTGTGTGGATCGTCCAGCATTATTTATTATTATTATCTATTTATTTAAGTATTTAAAAACGTAAACAGGAACCTTGGTAACTTTAATCCAAAGGTACCAAGGTTCCTAAGGAAGGTGTGGTAGAAGATATGTAGATAGATAATTCTTGTATTGCACATTTAAAAATAAAACAAACAAGACAGAATAAAATACAAAATATGTGACAATTTGACGGTCTTATCGCTCAAGAGCAATCTCTACCAGACAACCGTGGATGGATAGGATCGTAAAGTGGAAGATAGGTTATGGTTATTTTTAAAATGTCTACTCTTTATTTATTAGAGACTAGCTGCACCCATACATTTTTGCCCATTCATTATCATCTACATTGGATTACAAAACTTCTACCCCCTGACTTCTACCATGCATCCACCCTAATCCCGATGGCTTCCCTAACCCCTGTTTTTTCCACTCAGGTCAGCCGTCTGTTCCAAATCGTCAAACCAGATTAGTATCACTACATAACATAAAACAAAGTCACTTCCCGCTGTCTGTCTGTCTCTATCTCTATGTATGCTTAGATCTTTAAAACTACGCAACGGTTTTTTTAATAGATAGTGATTCAAGAGGAAGGTTTGTAAACCATTTGACATATAGATTTCATCACGCGGGCGAAGCCGCGGAGCGCAGCTAGTCACTAATAAATTACATGTAGAAATTTTAAAAATAACCAAAACCTATCTTCTTCCCCTCCCAATTTCATTATAGCAAAAACAACAATTTTCTACTCAATCTTTGCTCTACTTATTTTATCTAAAAGTGCTAAGTTTTTAACACTTATTAGATACAAAAGCCTCAATTGAAAACATTACCTCGAAAACGTTATTAAAAGGTTCTGAAGTGAAAAAATATGTTTTTCAAAAAACATTTGCAGAAAGTACTTCATAAAAGCTTTTTTTGGTAGGCACAAACTTTGTGCATTTTTTTCAGACAAGGCGATTTAAGTTGACTCGTTTTTCGGGTTAAAACCAGTCTTCAGTTGTCAGAATTTTTCAAGTTTTGTAATATTTTTTGATTGAAGCTTGTCAAATCTTTCTTAGTCAAAGTTTGTAGGACCTTTCTTTACTTTCATCTAAGTTGTATGTTGGGTATACCTACAACTTAGATGAAAGTAAAGAAAGTACCTATTCCTACACCCAAGGTTACCAAGGTTTCTTAAAGATAAAGATAAATTTATTTAACCATAAACAGGTACACAAATAATAGTACACACTAACTACACAGTATACTTAAAAAATAATAAAATAAACCTACCGAGAAACAATAAATAGCTACCGTGCTAGCCTGCTGGCTAAAAAGGGTTCTTGTTTCAAGTTCTTGTACACGTTTCGTAAGTTCGTCGTTCGTGTTGTAGGGTACCTTAAATCTTAAAACTGCTCCCCGCGGTTTCACCCGCGTGGTGTTAGATATTTGGGATAATATACAATATATCTTTATGAATTGTAGCCTATGTGTTATTCTGATATGTAAGCTATATTATTGTGAAGTTTTATCAAAATCCATTCAGTAGTTTTAGCGTGAAAGAGCAACAAACACACTTATATACATCCTCACAAACTTTCTCGTTTATAATGTTAGTAGGATGACTGTCTATGGCAAAATCAGATCGGTCGTGTCTTTGGTCGTATTTTGGCATTCAAGAACGAACACGAAAGGCGATCTGAAGTGCCAGCATTACCAATATAACAAGGTTCTTTGAAAATTATAACATCGTTTCATCATGATGACTGGACGACCTTTGTGGCGCGTTGGGCGAAGGTCCGCTCGCGACGCAGGAGGTTAACACTTTGACTGCTGAAATCACACGGTATGTGTTTTCTACAAGTGACTAATATGCGTAAATCCACACTAGCGCAGCGGCTGAGAAAATACAGATCTGTGTGACTCAGCACAGCCGTAATATTTTTCGAACGAAACGCATGTGCGGCGCAACACAACCGCTGTGTAGAGCGGCAGCACGAAATTTTTTAGGCTAAAAAAAAGATCGCAGTCGTCGAAAAAAAACCGCAGTCAAAGTGTTAAAGATAAAGACATCGATAAAGATAAAGATTGCGGGTTCAATTCCCGCCTTGGGTCAAGTCGGTGTCTGTAGGATCTGCAGATATTTGTTATGGATGTTCTATAGGTATGTATAATAATGGTCGTCATAATATGTATAATAAAACATATCTATCTATGTAATGTAGATATGATATGTATTATGTAAAAATATATATCTATGTAATGTAGGTATGATATGGTATGTATTATTTATTTATTTAATACTTACCTAACTTATGCAGGTCACGTTAGGTTAGGCGTGTTTTTCCGTCAATTCCTACAAAATCAAAAGCATTTCCCTTTATAAAGTAAGAAAGGCAAAAACCTCATTATTAAGCCCAAAGGACCTGAGTTTTATGAAATACTCCTCATTAACCCCGCTTAATGAGATGCTTGCTTACAGGAAAGAAATGCTGAGGATATTTTCAACTAAGAATCGCTCCAAAGTTCGTTTCCTCTTGGTAAATAATTTTTCACTTGGTAAATAATTCCCCAGCGCTTTTCTTAGGGGGGTGTAGATTCATTACGGCGTACGCGGGTTAACTATGAACCTCATATGTTTTCGACTAGTGTTAGCGCGTAAAAAACAAATAATGCTGGGGTGCTCCAGTACCCCTAGTAATGTGTTAATAATCGTTTTTAATAATAACTTAATAATCACTACATAGTATAAAACAAAGTCGCTTCCCGCTGTCTGTCTGTCCCTATGTATGCTTCATCATCATCATCATCAGCCTATGATAGTCCACTGCTGGACATAGGCCTCCCCCAATGAGCGCCATAGCGCCCTGTCTTCAGCTTGATGCATCCAGTATCTACCTGCAGTCTTTCGCAGGTCGTCATCCCACCTGGTCGCAGGTCGTCGTCCTACACTACGTTTATATGTTTATATCTCTAAAACTACGCAACGGATTTTGATGCGGTTTTTTTTTACAGATAAAGTGATTCAAGATGAAGGCTTATAAGCCATTTGACACATAGATTTCCACGCGAACGAAGCCGCGGGGGCAGCTAGTAAAGTATCATCAGAAACTAGTGCGGTAGGCAGTCACGCACACAAGCACAGTGACATCGTAAGTTTGTTTATCAAAAAGGACATTACACTTTGGACCGCGGTATTATACTATGGAGGTATTATACTCGGTCTTTGCCCTGATAGGTGTCCCTAATAAAATATAAAAAAATAATGTGGTGTGGCGTGGTCATGAACAGTCTCGCCAGGAGGCTCGACGAGTTCCAGCCACCGGGAGGATATGGCACCATAGACAACACATCTTCATCAATAGTGGGATGGTGAGTAGATTCTTTATCATTAGATAAGTATATTCAATCCAACGATCCTATCCATCCACGGTTGTCTGGTAGAGATCGCTCTTGAGGGATAAGACCAAGATTACGGCCATCAAGATTAAGACCTAAATTATCATATTTTTTTTAATTTGTTTTAAGTGTGCAATAAAAGTAGGTTTGGTATTGGCTATTTATCTCTCTATGCATCTTTATGTATTATATTATTATTATTAGACAACCAAAAAACACACCAAAATCTGTCTTATATCTGGTGCGTCAATAACTCAGATATAGAGATATCTGAATCCTATGTACAAATAACTTGGTATTAATTATAGACAGCTAACGGATGATGAAAACGACAGGTCAGCTGCAAATTCTATCAAGAAATCCACCAAAAAAACTAAAATATACATGCTTTAAGTCAAGATAAAGATAATTATACCTAACTAGCTGCGCCCCGCGGTTTCACCCGCGTGGTGATAGATATTTTGGATAATATACTACAAATATCTTTATGAATTGTAGCCTATGTATTATTCTAATATGTAAGCTATATTATTTTGAAGTTTCATCAAAATCCATTCAGTAGTTTTTGCGTGAAAGAGCAACAAACATCCCACAAACTTTCGCATTTATAATATTAGTAGGATTGTTAACAATGCACATATTTTAAAAGAAAGGATCTTAAAAACCAACACAATAAGACCAACAAGACAAGCTAGGCTAGCTAAGGCCTGGGCTAAGGATTAACTTGGGCTAGATGATACTATGTGGATTGTCCAGCATCATTTACATAATTTCTCTTGAAACGCTATTTTTCTCCCCAACGCCATCTAGCTGTGCCTTGCGCATCTCATTTTCCTAAGTTAATTTTGAAAATACTCATTTAAAGTGGTGTCCCAGACACGGTATCCATGGCACTTAATGTTAATTCTCGCTAGGAGCGGCTATAACGTGCCTGGCTAAAAAGTAAAAAATGCGGGTACTTCATTATTGACTACTAGAAGCTGTGAAAGGATGGAGAAGGTATATGTAAATTGCTTTGTATCTTGAGTAAAGTACCTACTGATTGTAAATATATTGAGTATAGTAAAATAATTAATAAATTGCCCTTATAAGACTATAAGAGAAAGTAATAGCTCTGAGAATTAGCAAGCTGAAGTGGCAGTGGGCTGAGACCACGACTCGGTAAATAAACGTAGTGTAGGATGCCCTCCGACTGGCTCCGACCAGGTGGGATGAAGACCTTCGAAAGACTGCAGGTAGATGCTGGATGCGGCAAGCTGAAGACAGGGCGCTATGGCGTTCATCGGGGGAGGCCTATGTCCAGCAGTGGACTAATATAGGCTGATGATGATGATGGTGAATGATTCGGTAGATACTTAATTATACTTATTGACATATTATATTATCCTTAATATAGAATATTTTTAACAAGGGACTAAACCACCCCATTATACAGGGCGTCCCACGGCCATGCCACATGGAGGGAAAGTATCTTAAATATTGTAGATGGAACATTTTACTGAAAGAAGACATTATTTGAATTTAAAAAACAATTTAAACTGCATTCATAGATATTTAAATAATTAGATGGTTGAACCGGGAATCGAACCAATTACACGAGAAAAATAATTATCTTGTAACTTTATCATACCGATCGAAAGGCTTCATAAGGCTTATTTTTTGCTAAATAACATAGTGTCAGAAATAAAAGGAAGACCATGAATTTTAACATTTTTTATAATTGGTTCGATTCCCTGTTCAACCATGTAATTATTTAAATATCTATTAATGCAGTTTAAATTGTTTTTTAAATTCAAATAATGTCTTTTTTAAGTAAAATGTTAAGAATAAGAATTCTTTTATTTGGCCAAAAAAAAAACAGGCTACACAATAAAAGCAAAATATTCAAGTTACTTTCCCTCCATGTGGCATATCCGTGGGACGCCCTGTATAAGAGGTTGTTGTCTAATACTAGATTGAATTATAATGGGTTGTTTGGGCCCGAGTTAAAAAACTCTACTTATAACGTAGCTTTTTTTTGTTATAATTACACATTTACGAGCAAAATAAGTGAAAATATAATATGAGTAGCCAAAGCATAAGACAGTTACCGTTTGGTCTTAATAACTACTGTAGATGTAAAATAGAACTAAATAGTTGACAAGGTTGCTTGACTTTAAAAAACTGCCCAATTTTAGTAAAACTTGTTTAGATGGGCAGGTTTTTGTTTTCTCGTGATCATGGCGCATGAAACTGTGCCGAAATATTGGATAACTCAAAAATCAAATCATGGTAAATATCCCGTTTTAAATGACTTTAGTTTAGTTTTCCCGTTTCGTACATCTTTGTATAGGTAGCAAGCGTCGGCTCTTTAATCTCGGACGAGGCTGCCACGAAATTTAATATTAATATTAATTCAGGAGTTCGGCCGGCTCTTGGATGCACCTACTATTTGTAATTCTGCAGATAGGTAGGTAAGCTAGCTGTACCTATAAATAATAATAATATAATGCTGGACAATTCACACAGCATCATCTAGCCCCAAGCTAAGCGGAGCTTGTGTTATGGGTACTATAGGTAATACAATTTATTATCATCACAATGGTACATGCTGAAAATCAGCGTTGTGGGGCTACTCGCAACATTCAGCTGAGCATGAACCTGGTCTGATAGCGCAGCAACACGGCACTGACCATCACACGGCTTGATCTACACTAAATTAATTTAGATATGTCTATTAATAATAAAATATATTTATATAAATCAATGCATATTATCAATTATATACTTTAAGTCTTTTTAAGTCGTGTGCTGTATTTCTTTACTATAGTTAGATAATTAAGTTTTTTGCTCTATCAGAATAAATATATTTTCATTCATTTCATTTCATTTATTACCTACATAGATAGTTTTTTTGTTCCATACATATTCATACGTAGATATCGACCAGAACACCCGGAACAAATATCTGCAGATCGTACACACAATTGTCCCGGGAATCGAACCCGCAACCTCCTGCGTCGCAGACCTTCACCCAACGCGCCGCAGAGGTCAATATAATATAAAATAAATAATTGCAAAAAAAAAAATGTATTGATGTAAAACTAATTTAACTAATTTTTATTTATAATAATTTGTTTGTTGTATTTCTTTATCTAATCTTACGAGTATCTATTGCATCCTGGAGGCGTATGTCCAGCAGTGGACTGTTATAGGCTGATGACGATGATGATCTATTGCAGCTACGGAAAAAGTTACAAGAGTGAGGTAGGATCTACCTCGCTCTTGGAAAACCACAGATCACCCCCCAGTGGAAATGAAATATCAGCCATATCGATCGAAGTCACTGCTGGACACAAGCTAGTCAAATAAATAAATAATTTATTAGTAAGTATTTGTTTAGTTCGGAAAACTTACGGCTAAATATAACAGTGGGCCGGCCATATCTCGCGAAGAACCGACGGCCGCTGGGGCAAACGTGTTCTTGAGTGGAGACCACGACTCGGTAAACGTAGTGTCGGTAAACGTGTACCCTCCGACCAGGTGGGATGACGACCTGCGAAAGACTGCAGGTAGATGCTGGATGCGTCAAGCGGAAGACAGGTCGCTATGGCGCTCATTGGGGGAGGCCTATGTCCAGCAGTGGACTAATATAGGCTGATGATGAAACAAAACAAAACAAGAAAAATTAAGTACATATAAATATAAAAACGGCCAATTGAAAGTTTTCACAAGTAGTACCTAATGCTGGACAATCCACACAGCATTGCCTAAGAATATCATCTGTAGCTAAGCCGATCCCCTCGAGCGCGGGTTCCGTAGGGGTTTATCTTCGACCGCGGAACCCTAAGCTGGTAGCATCACTGCTCAGCACGAATGGATGCTGTGACCAGAATTTTAGAATAACATTAATATTGATAATGGGATTGGATGTTTGTTACCTCTTTACGCCGAAACTACTGAATGGATCATGATAAAATTTTGCATAGATATATATATATATAGAATTACATGTATGTAATTCTATGTTCTGTATGTAGGTAGGTCGTGTTGTTTTAAATTTTTTGCATGAAGTGCTTTGATAATTTATATATTATATAAAATAGTCAAAGGCGTTTTGTTTCAATTCGTTAATTTGCTTTCTTTCGCTTTGCTTTTAAATTAGGTAATCATCCAAATGTAATACCTTATTAGCAATTCACTCTTAAGTTCTCATTATAAGTTAATTTTTGTAAGTCGTATTAGAATAAAGTTTCTTAACAGTCGGGTGACAATCAAATCGGTTTTAAAATACTGTTGTATTTTCATATACCATACATGAAAATACTGTTACAAAAGAGTTTGGCCCAGTGATTTTAAAAACCGATTTGATTGTCACCCGACCGCTCTAACTGGAGGCTCACAAAACAAAGGTATTAAGTTTTCTATTAACCCGGCGGATAATAATAATGGCAATACTGTGGATCCCGGGTTTACGAGGAATAGCACGGAAAAGGGTGTCGCGTTTCTATTAGCAATGTTTTACGATCGGCACCTAGCTTCTGCGGGAGGATTTGTTTGTTATGTTTGAAGATAGAACTCTGTGGCGCGGCGGGCGAAGGTCCGCCTGCGACGCAGAAGGTTGCGGGTTCGATTCCCACCTTGTGATTGTACTGTTCAGTCCAGTAGGATCCTGTTTTTGTGCCGTTAGCTGGATTACCTAAATATATATCCGCCGCACGTAAGTCGATCTTTAATTCACCTTAACCACCCAACCTACATATGGGACAAATGTTTGTACGGTCTACAAAATATTTGTTATGGGTATTTATTATCTTTGTATTGTCCAGCATGCCGCGGCGCGGCATATTAGCCCTACCAACCCACTTTATTGTAAAAATAATCAGCCATAACAACAGTTAAAATATTGACCCGTTAACTGATAACCCCTAGATAACTGGAACCGGAGATCCTGAATCCGGGCCTTATCAGCAGATAACTCTCAAAATATAATAACATTATGCATACGATGATAACATAAAATTGAGCAAGTTAATGGCGGCGGCGGTCTGTTTCTAAAAAAACGCGCGGATAACGCTCGCGGATTTTTTATATACAAAATCTGACAATTCAATTAGTAAGTTTTGGATTGTTTAGTGTAGTGGTAGAACGGATTAAATTTTTATAATAATATAATAATAATAATAATATATAGCAAGCCTTCCAAAGGACCGGGTCACTTTATGGCCCGAGATCATGGTAAATGAGAGACACACGGGAATCGAACCCGCAACCTCCTGTGTCGCAGGCGGACCTTCGCCCACCGCACCACATCGGTCGTCGTAATGTATCGGATGTATTGGAACAGTTTTAATTTTTAAAAACACGCGTTACTAAAGCATTAGACGTATAGTTTCGAAACGCGCGCTATGGTAACACGCATTTAAATAAATTAAAAAAAACATAGTCCGATACAATACAACTGTACAGAATCAAAAGGTCGATAGAAGGTGAAGGTGAAATGTGCGGATGAATCGGATCCTATCGAACCAAAAACGAATGGTTTTTAAAACGCGCGTTATGTAAGCGCTCGCTTCAACGCGCCTAATGTAGTTTTAGGGTCAAACACCAAAACTTATCAAGTCGCAGGGCAAGGCAGTTCGGCCTAGGTACCTGTTGGGGTCTAATGAGGACAATATACTAATTAAGGATACATCAGCTCACCAGTGCCAAAGTATTCTTCCAGCATCACCACACCCACCAGTCGGCATCTGCAATACCTAGGTACCAGTCGAAAGCGTCCCCAAGACGTTAGTTGCATTGCCACGCTGTATGGCAATACTGATGCGCTGTGACGGATACTCACCAGCTCTCGGGTCACGCATCATTTCGACTAGACGCTCAGATATTTTTTTATAAAAATCCAGAGAGCCTCAGTACCAAACAAACATCCTCACAAACCTTCGCGTTTATAATATTAGTAGGATTATAGCCTAAAACTGCATAGATATAAATTACAGGACAATAATAATTAGGTAGGTAAGTAAGGTTTTTATCTCTCGTATTGATAATATCCAGACAGATAACTTCTACAGATAAATGGATGGGCCAACCCGTCGGGGTCACTCAATGCTTTGGAACTCCGACTTCAGTCGCTAAGGACAGCTCGTTTACGATACACTTGTTTCCATAAATTATAATTAGAGTGTAAATAATAATTAAATATTCTACCTAATTACAATTAAATTGTATTGTATATTTCACTGTAAAAACTTAAGCAACATAACAGAAGACTGAAGAACCTTGTACAAAAAAACTTTAATTAAAACATCCCTTTTTATCAGGGCTAAAATAAAATAATTCAAGACTCAATAAACAAAAAAAAATATCTTTTTTAAATTATCCGGGCTAAAAATAACATACTTCAAGCCTCTATAGTATTATCTACTAATAAAATCTAAAATAGCATCTATTTTTATCAAGCACTCGGTTTATCAAGATGTTTCGACCAGTTTTTCACTTAACAGTGGTTTTAGTAAACTCGTTTACGTTATGGTACGACCAGGCGTATGTAGAGACGCCGTTTCCTACGAAAGAAATTGAGGAGCTTCCATTGAAAGCGCGCTATTTGTTCCTGACAGTGTGGTGCTTGGTAAGTTTTTTATTTATTACAAGCGACCATCCCCGGCTTCGCACGGGTGCAAATGCATGTTTTATATATGTACATATAAACCTTCCTGTTGAATCACTCAACCGCATCAAAATCCGTTTAGTTTAAAAGATCTAAGCATAACTACAATACGGATAGACAGACAGCAGGAAGCTACTTTTTTATACTATGTAGTGACTAGCCCGTGGCTTGACATGCATTTTCCGTGGATAAAAAGTAGCCTAATTATATGTTATTCCAGGTGGTGTGTGAACTAGGTATGTATAAACCTCAAAACTACAAAATTTCATCTTGATCTGTTTAGTAGTACTTATTGGCGTGAAAGTGAAGGCATATCAAACATCCAAATTTAGCATAAGTACCTACGTTTTGCTTCTTCGCGCTAAAACTACTGATCGGGCTGAAATTTACATACCTATGTAGGTACATACCTGTAATAACACTTATGTTGAAATAAATAAATAATGCTGGACAATACACACAGCATCTTCTAACCCCAAGCTAAGCAGAGCTTTGTTATGGGTAGGTACCTACTAGATAAATAATAGGTATACCTACGTAATATAATACATACATCGATAGATATTATTTTGTGTATGTATACATAGATAACGACCAGAACCCCCGGAACAAATATCTGCAGATCGTACACACATTTGCGCCACTTACATGTTTAACGTTTGTTGCCAGGTTCTCCAAGATATCTACTTCTTCATTTCCTTCCTTAACGACATCGGTGGCACCAACGAAATCGCTCCGAAGAAGCCGCCACTAATCAGAAGAATCAAAGATACTCTGTTCAGCCTGGCCTTCCCTACAGCAATCTACGTGTGTCTTGCCTTCTGGGCCATCTATTTCGTGGACAAAGAACTGATATTCCCAGAAGAAATAGCAACAGCAATACCCGTATGGATGAATCATGTAATGCACACTTGCATAGTACCCTTCATATTTATTGAGCTGGCGGTTACCAAAAGAAATTACCCTAGCAGGAAGTTAGGGCTTAACATAATGAGCGGTTTTATAGTTGCCTATGTTCTATGGGTTTTGGCCGTTTATTTGAAGACTGGGATTTGGGCGTACCCGTTTTTGGAGTTCTTAAACTGGCCGCTGCGATTCGCTTTTTGGTCAAGCAGCTCTTTCGGGGCCGCAGCGATCTATATCGTTGGAGAAAAGATAAATTACGCCGTATCACCGAATACTAAGGTTTACGCGAATGGTGTGAATGGCAAAAGCCGCTGAACAGTGTGAAGGAATTTTAGAAATAAGTCAATAGTTAATGACCAAAGTCACTGATAGGGTCAATCTTTAAGCGTTTTTTAACGCTTTTATTAAAATTAATGTTATACCTACTAGTTTTAAGTTTCAGTGTTATTATAAGTAGGATTGATTTGTACTTAGAGAAAGAAGGTGAGGGGTTTAGTGTTAACTTTAGGTATTTTTTCTAGGCTAAACAACTTTGTAACCTTACTCAAACAAAAATAAACCACTTTAATCTATGTCTGCTTAATACATAAGTGTGACCTTAGGAGTTAAATAGATATCACTAAGAGTCTAAATATATCCTCCACCTTAACTTAACATTGGCTAGATGTATGCCAGGGATAAATTAATTAAAAAAACAATATAACAAAATATTAATATGTATATTAAATTGATCATATTATGACTTCAGACTCAAATCCTTCGACAATAAAGTTTATCTCATTGAATTGAGCCTTTTTCTTCCGTCTTCTTTTCCTACCTGTAGCTGACCATTTGAGAGTTTCTATATTCATCTTTTCTATACATAAACCAAAGATTTTACTAACACTTTTGTAGAATGCTAGAACTGTTGATGCCCCTTTTAGATACTCATTAAAAAATGTGCATGGATCTGCTTGTTTCTCCAGTTTTACTGCAATATTGTAAACAAATGTGCCATTAAAAGTTGTACTGTACTTTGTTGTCGGAAAAGGGCATTGGCACAGGCTGTTGAGAGAATTAATTTGCATCAAACAACACTGGAATTGAGCAAAAGAATGCATTTTCTTGCTGTCATAAGTCTTCGGTTTTTTTATTATTTTATCATCTAATTCAAACATTTTTAAAAGCTCACTTGCAGCTATCATGCAGTCTTCATACTGCACTTTGTTGTTATTAAGAAGTTCAGTTTCTTCACTTACTGTGTTTGCTTTAGATTGTATTTCCTTAAGTTTTTTAGAGTACTTATTGTTGAAATAATTATGCCCTCTGAATGTCCCAGTTTTCTTATCAATGATTTCTAGCATGATGTAGCTTAGAAATAGGCTATGCACATGTCCTAGAGGCACTGAGCAATTGGCTACCCACCAAAGGATAGCTATCATGACTAATTGAAAATTCCCAGGCAACTGTTCGATCAAATTCAAGTCTAAAAGATCCATTTTATGCTGAAGAAAATGATAGAAGTATGATTTTAATTGCTCTTCTGTAAGTTCCGAAAACAGTATATCTAAAGGTCTTGATATTGAGTATTCTTGATCAACAGTTATTCTTTTGTAGGAGAGATTTTTTTCACGGCTAACATAAGTGACGCTTTCATCAGAAAAATCAGTCAGGATGTCAAATGCGTATCTCAAGATTGGAAGGCAGGGTAGAAAACAATCTTCATCAGTGTAGTCTTCAGCCTGAGGTGAGCAGAAGTACAGATGGTGTGTGTATAAGTTCAGGTATGGCTTGGGGATGAGATTGCATCGCAGCTTTTCAGCGTACCAATCTGGTACACCCAGAAATTTCTCTTGGAGGCTGTGTTCTGCATTTATTCTGTCTTCATCATCCAAATCACTATCCTCAGATGATGAGATTCCATTATCACTCTCTGAGATCTCCTTACTGTTATCTGATTCATCTTTGGTTACATTGTTATTGTCAATTTCAAAATTAAATGGTATTTCTGTCTCAGAGGAACTGGCTTCATGCCGAAGATCAAAGTATTTTAGTGACCGACAATATGTTTTTTTATATCCTTCAACGCTTTTCTTCAATATATATAGAACTTTATTCTTTTCAGCTTTCTTCAATCTCCCTATGATTTTAGGTATTGCTGATTCTAAGGTCTCATTTTGTAGCCATTTGAAAATACCATGTATACACCTTTGTTGGTCATTCTTCTTTTTCTTACTTTTAGGAGTCTTCAGCTCAGCAAAGAATTTGTTAAAGACTTTCTTTTCCACATAGTCATTACCCAGTAATGTTGCCAACAAAGGAAGTAGTTCCTTGTCAAATGACCCAAAATGATCTACAAGGTTTTCCACTTTGTACATTTTACACTCTAGTGCAAAAATTTTACTATTCTCTTCCAACAACTTTGGTTTAGTTTCCAAGGTTTTGAATGGGATATATTGAATATTGTAGATGAAAAAGTCTGAATCATAGCTCAGTACAGGGCAGTCTAGGTATCTGGCCATCGCAGCGATCTCGTCATCTGCCTCCAGCTCGCACACTGTGTAACGGATGGATAACTCTGTGAGTGCTTCTATAAAGACATCTCTCATGAGCAAAGGGAATATCTGTAAACAGCCCTGTGTAACGGGATCGAGCCTCGAAGCGCCGTTGATCTTGGATCGGAGACGGCTGTACGCAGTTTTCAACTTTCTCTGCTCGTAGCTACCGTCAAAAATCACGTAAGAGGTTATGTTGCATTTCCGGAGGTTTTTGAAGAAAGTTTTTACATGTGCAGCGAATTTATCATAGTCGCCGCCAAACGCAGAGAAGCAGTTAAGCCTGGAGTACAGCTGAGCACATAAACTGTGCCCGTCAACGACGAGACACGAATCGTGAAGAAAGAAAGTTTGTAGGAAGGCACTTTCGTTGCAATTGATGTAGGTTGTCAATCCTCGGACACCCATGATGAATAATCACTTTACTGCTTTATCATTTGCAAAATATTAGATCATTTTGTATAGAAGATCGTTGTTTGTTTTGTTTTTTGGAAAGAGGTTAAACAAGAGGTTATGTTATGCCGTAGGTTTTGCTTATTTTTCGACTTAACTTTGACATTGTCATTGCTATTTCCAAAAGCTGTGCGGCTACCATGCTATTTAATTACATAACGTAACACGCGTTATCAGCGTTATTACGGTAATTTTAGCGCGGATAACGTGTTATTCGCGTTAAATTGGCCACAAGCCACTGACTGAAGGTGACGCGATGTCTGTCTACGGTATTGTCAGACAGTCGACCAAACTTCAACATATAGTGATATAATTGCCAAATAAAAGAGTCAATCATGTCAAGTTGACCAAAGAATTATCGAGATACGGGCAAAAGTTTGCACACCAAGCGACGACCAAACCAATCAAACTAAACAACCATAGATAAGAAAAAATAATATAACAGAAACCAAAGAGAATATAATACTGAACTGACTGACTGACTGACAGAAAGAAAACGAACGAACAGAAACAAAGGTGGCGGCGGATATCGCTCGTGTGAAATTGAAAACACGTGTTGGTTTGTGCATTATTCTACGATAATTAAAAGTCCTGCGTGAGTTTTAAATCTACCCTTAACTACAAAAGCAGTACTAGTATATTTTTTTGACCATTTACCATCAGGTAAGCCGTAATTAAATATATTACTGGAACATTGATTATGTTGCACCAGACGCACGCCCGTAATGTTGAGTGAGGCATTTACGAAAACTATACTTTCAGTGAAGCCACAATGCCTGAGGAAACACCTTTACCCAATGGTAATGGGCCAACAGAAAATGTGGTTGGAAAACTAGAGGAAGAAACAGAGTTGGAAAGTGCTATTATCCGCCAAGTAGAGTACTATTTTGGTGAGTCACTCGGGTGTATAACAATAATTGTAATATCTAGAACGAGCAATACTGCAGTTTGAAGGTTATCTATTTGCAGCAGATTTACAAAACAAACTTGCGAATCGAGATCAAAACAATAGGGCTCTAAGTTCGCAGAATATGTCTGTCTATCTTTCCACAGATAAGTTACCGGCAACCGTGTCCAATTTGTTTATTACGCTCTGACGCGCTTGCTGATACAAAATATAAATCCAAAGCATGTAGCATGATGATTCTTATTTCTATGTTTCTTCACCTCAACCAGAGTCTACTGTAACAGATTCGTATTTTACCATTTTTTTCTGCAACAGGTGATGCAAACTTGCAAAGAGACAAGTTTCTGAGAGAACAGGTTCTTCTTGATGAAGGCTGGGTTCCCGTGGAGGTTCTAACAAAATTCAACCGACTGGCCAAGCTCAGCACTGACATAGAGGTCATCGCCAAAGCCTTACTGAAGTCCACTAATGCCCTACTTGAGGTTGGTTTGGCTTCTTAAAACATGTTATTTAGTACACAATATGAGGTGTGGGTGTCACACAATTTACAGAAGTATACATATTTTTATTGTACAACTAAGAAAACCCTGAAACCTGTAAATTTCAGATCTCAGATGACAACAAAAAGGTACGCCGTGCCCCTGAACGACCAGTCCCAGAGTTGAATGAGGAGCGACGTAAGGAACTTACCAACCGTACTCTCTATATCAAGGGCTTCGCCAAGGATTCCTCCATGGATGATATTCTGGCCTTTCTGAATAAGCATCAAGATGTGGAGCATATTATCATGAGGAAGTACCAGGAAAGGAATACGAGGGTTAGGATCTTTAAAGGATCCGTGTTTGTGATGTTCAAGACTAAGGAAATGGTGAGCTACTTTACAGATTTAGATTTTTATATAGATTTCGCTGTTGAAGCATTGCCCCTTCAATTTCATGATCAGTAAAGTTTACCTCATCTATCTACTTACAGCCTATGCTAGTCCACTGCTGGGCAGTTATATTCTTTGAGACGCGCCATTAATGGCTCTTAAAACTATACTTCAACTAGTGCACCTGCTATGTACCAGGGGGTGTTTTAAAGTTCTTGAAAAGGGGAACAAAGAGGTTTTCCCTCTTTGTCCACCAGTCTCAGTCCCCATTGTTAACGCTGGGTAACATTCAACGCATTGTTGTTTTTGCGGCGGCATTCTCGGCACCCACCGCGTGCTCACCTTAGTAATGCCAAATTGTTCGTGCAGAATTCTAAAAATGGTTTTATCTGATAGGTCCTGTCTTAAAAAGGCTGTGCCAGTTGTAAGGGGTCCTGTAAATTTTTTATGTATCAGTTATCAAGTGTAGCCATAATACAAGCTTTGCTTAGCTTGGGCTAGGTGATGCTGTGCGGATTGTCCAGCATTATTTATCTAAGAAACCATTTTATATCAATCTTCTAATCAATTGTCATTTTGTAGTTATTTGTCATTTTGATTAAAACAAGATTATTTGATTAATAGATTAATTGATTTAACATGGGTTTATATAGAATGGCTTACTATGGTGGAAAAACTACCTTTCTGCCAGCAAGTTGCTTGTAGAACCATAGGAAATATAAAAAACTCATTAATTACGCGTCCGCCATAAGCTGATGGTGAGTTCAATTCCCATAATATTCATTTAGTGTACTCATCTAACTCTTTCACCATCCTGCAAGCAGCCTTCTAGCATGGACACCGCTAGAGCTAAAGTCTAGGATTCCATCTAGGGCCTAGACTCAAGGCTAAGCAAGCGAAAATCTTAGTGGTATGGTTTAAGTAATTTTTCTTGCATGTGTTTCATTCAAGCATGTCATTCGAAATATTAATCCAATGTGCATGAAATTGTATACCAAGAGTTCGACGTTCCCGTACGCATTTCTGAATATATATATTATTATGTGTTCTGATAGACAAATTGACAGCAAAATGAACCTCTATAGACTATACACCAGCCAAACTCATTCAATCACTCATCAATTCCTTAGAAAAAACGCGAAGCCGCGGGCAGAAACTAGTAACAATATAATAGTATGTTAATGCATTTGCTAGCGCTAGTCACTACTACATAGTATAAAACAAAGTCGCTTCCCGCTGTCTGTCTGTCCCTATGTATGCTTAGTTCAAAACTACACAACTGATTTTGATGCGTTTTTTTTAATAGATAGAGTGATTCGAGAGGAAGGTTAATAAACCATTTGACATATAGATTTCCACGCGGGCAAAGACGCGGAGACCATCTAGTTAAGTATATAAAAACTAATGAAATCTCTATTCCTTTCAGGCGGAGAAGGTCTTGGCCCTCAAAGATCTGAAGTACCAGGACAATGATCTGGAAATTATGTGGCAGCAGGACTACAACAATAAGAAGCTGGAGGAGTATACTGATAGGAGGCTGCTTAAAGAGAAGAAGAGGGAGAGTCAAGTTAGTACACTATTTTATCATCATCATCAGTCAGACTGATCTTACCTTTGGGCTTATAAATATTTAGTGACGTGTCCTAATACTGTAAGGTCTTAACTTCTAAAGGAAATAAAGCATTTTGATGTTTGATGTTAGTAAAGCGGAATTGTTACTAATTTTTATTTTCCTTATATTTTGCAATTGATTTCCGCAAAGTAACGCCTACACTATCTAAATAATAGACTATTATGGCTTATAGGCCATAGGCCTTCGCTTCCCGCAGTCTGTCTGTCCCTATGTATGTTTAGGTCTTAAAAACTAAGCAACGGATTTTGATGCTGTTTTTTTAGAAGATAGAGTGATTCAAGGGGAAGGTTATAAAACCATAGATTTCTAAATCTTGATACATCTTTTTCAGAAGGTCGGGAAGCCTGAGGACTTGAAGTTGCCGAATGGTTGTGTCCTGTACTTCAGCCAGGGAAGCGAGAAAATGAAGAGAGAAGACGTCAAGGATGCTCTCACTCCGTTAGGTGAGGTTCCGTTGCAACATAATTATTATAATGGTCCGGGAGCCAGAGTCAGATTTTCACAACTAAGTCCCTCCCAAGCAAAACTTCGTAATGTGCATCAGAAATTTCAATTAGCATAATGTCGTCATCGCTGCCACTGCCCAACACACCCACGGAATCGCCGCTGACGGTCACGAGTATTCATAATATTAATCCCTAATGCATTTTACTAATTTTCGCTCGGTAGGAAATAAAATTCAAATACAAAATTCAAAAATCATTTATTTCCATATGCTTACACAATAAGCACTTAGACAAGTCAAATATAAATATAAAAGTTTGTGATCCCAACTTTTAATGCAAAGAATAATAAATAATATATGTAATATAATTTTTTGTTAATGTCAATTTTACGGAAAAGAGTTTGGATCTATAGATTAGATGTTTTGCTACTTCTTGCCTCCAAATCTACTGAATGGATCAGGCTGAAATGAATTATTTTTAGTTATACTGATTTGACGACCTCTGTGGCGCGGTGGGCGAATGTCCGCTTGCGATGCAGGAGGTTTCGGGATCAATTCCCGCATCAGGACAATTGTGTGTAAATCTGCAGATATTTGTTCCGGGTGTTCTGGATGTTATCTATGTATAATAAAAAATATCTGTCTATGTAATCTATGTATTACGTATAACACTCGTCTAGTACCCATAATACAGGCTCTGCTTAGCTTGGGGCTAGAGCGATAGCTGTGTATATTGTCCAACATTATTTAAGTATTAGTTTTATAGAAACAATCATCAAATTATTATTAAATAATAAATAATAATAAAATAATAAAATGTATTCAAAAATATCTTAGGACTAAAGAGTAACAAAAAGTACCTTACTTAAATTCTGATGGAAACAACAATGTGGGTGCCTGAACTAGGTGAAAACCTGTTTTTCACGCTGAAAGAGTGCTAACAACAAATAAATAATCAATTTGAACTTGCTTATTTAATGTTACGTTAATGACGTCTTTGTTTCAGGTGGTGATGTAGCTTACATAGATTTTAAGGTGGGCGATAAAGAAGGCTGGGTAAGATTCGCTAAAGAAAACTCTGCAAAAGATGTCATAGAAAAACTCACTGACAGCAAAATTAAAATAGATGAGGAGGAAGTTGTGTTCAAATTACTAGAAGGCGAAGAAGAGAAGACGTATCTCCAAAAAACGATCGAAGAAATGGCTAAACGAAGGAGAAATATGAAGCAAAACAAGTTCAACAAAGGGAAGAACTTTAAGGGGAACAGAGGTCAAGGAAGGAAGCGACGACAAGACAACAGCGATGATGCACCAGCTGCTAAAGTAGATAGGCCAGAAAGTTAGATTTTAAGCTATGTTATTTAAAGTTTCTGTATCTGTCCTATTTGCTCTTTTTATTATGTCTTGTGCAAATAGATAAGAACAGCTAAGCTACATACAAATTTTTAGTATGATTAATGTTAACAGACTTATATAGCTGCTTACAGATCCTGCTGATTAGAAACTTCTTAGATTTTAAATGTTAAAGTTAGATTACAAACTGTATAGTAAGATCCTCATTGAAAAAAAAATCAGGGAAACAAACATCAACCATGTGAAAGTTTTAATATGTTTGATTTTATCTATAATGTTCAATAAAAGCTCCATTATTTTTGTTATTTTTCTTGTTGCGTTTACTTGATAATATCCGGCCATCTATTTAGTGTAGGCTACATTGAAGGTATTTAAAGCATCTAGCACTATTATGCATGGCTTCCCTCTACCGAACCTAAGTTCAGGAGGAATTCTGCTAATAAAGAGGCTAGTATCGTCGCAGAATCGTCATTAAATGGAAGAACCATATTAATTTTTTGAAATGATTCAACCGTAACACTTGACGCGCGTCGCTCCGCATTAATATTCCACATGTGAGCAAAACTGAAAACTCTGTTTTGAGCAAAGTCCCTGTTTTCGAGCGGGAGCGCTGAAAAGTGTAATTTGAATTCAGAATGTTTTGCCTACTAAAGACAATGGCTACTAATTACTAAAATTTTGATAATGACAAGAATTATACCATTCGTGTCATCTAAAAATTTTGAGGTACCCTACTTATTTAGTATGATACATTCTGAAAGATTTTACAAGATTAGAGGTGAATAACTTGAATCCCATGCAATTTACAGCATAAATATAAAACTATAATAAATAGTAAATTAATGTTATCTTTTTATTTTAAATTATTCTATAGTGTTTACTTAAGATATTACCGTTGAGATGCCTTTGAGTTATAGAGAGTTATAGATTATGAAATAAGTGACCATACAATACAAGCTCAAAAGATCTGTATCCAAGCCTCGCATGATTATAATATGTCAAACCATGTGTCAAAGGCTCGCGAGACGAGAGGCCTCTGGTAGCCACAAAGTAGTGTTGCCGAAATATCGATAGTTTGGCTATCGATAGTTTACCTTGAAATTCAGTAACTCTATCGATTGTTCTATCGATAGTATTGATACTATCGATAGTATCGATACTATCGATAGGATGAAATACGGTAATCATGTTTACCCTGTGTAATAAAATCGATAATATCGATAGTATCGAATTACAAAGTTACAAAATTATCGATAACATTGACAATATCGATAGTATTGTATAAAAGCTATCGATACAATCGATACTATCATTATGTTGACATTATTATACTATTGATAGTAGCATATATTTCAATAATATCAAGACACTGTGAAGGTGAAGGTAACATGCGTAATGGGTACTAAAATTTACGATTGTTATGTCCATAATCTGTTTTCAAATTATTTAAAATATATTTAACTAGCAAGAAAAAAAGGTTGGATCCATACAAAAAATTGCAGAAATGGACCCTCGAGGTGAGACTTCGTTTTATTATTAATAAAAGATTTTTGTTTTTTTATATGACCTACCAACTACTGTTTCATTAATATGTTGAAGCTAATATTATTTAATGAGTTCAGTGCCTTCTACAAATATCGAAACTTAAATTTATAAAATTTGTAAATTATTATAAACTAACGATTATTATTATATACTGTCCCGACTTAGAATATGTCCGCTGAGTTACTTCTCGGATCGGAAAGTCCGCTGAGTTACTTTCCGGTTTTCGAGCAGCAACTCAGGGTTAAATTAAGGTTCTAAGTGAAACTATTAAAAATGGATTAAAAATTTATTACAATTAAAGATAACAATAGGGAGCCTGAAGGGCTATGTTATATATATGATTTTAAGTTATGTAGCTCTGCCAGAGGGGCTTAAAAGGGGGTCCGTTAAATCCTACACATGGCTGATTCTACTTGATTAAAAAAAGGTCTGCACTTTATTTTCCTTCTTCCTCAGTACTTCCTTTATTGCGCCGCGGGTGTAGCAGAGACCCTCGACGAAAGGTGTAAGTGCTGGCTGGAGTTACAGGTCCAAAAGGGTAACGCAGCTCGTGGAAAGTCCGGCCGGAGACGAGACTGCCCTTAGGGTGGACTTTGAACCCCAACAGGGGTTTAAACTACACACACTAATTTATACAATTTAAAATAAATTTACTCAATCGAAGATCGATTAGGATTTTACGTGGTGTCTTGATCAAACGACCAGCAACGTGAAAAATGGCGTGTCTGACGTCTTACGCGCAACCGGAACAGGCAAACGTCAGCCTTGCGAGACCATAAACAATCTCCGCCCGTAGTGATGTGATCAAGCGTGTTGGCGAGTTTACTTGCGTCTAGTTAGTGCGCTGACGAATGACTAACTAGACTAGCCACGAGTTTAATCGATCAAAAGGAATCGAGTTGACGTTAGATATTAAAGTAGGTAGGTATGTAACCTGTTACGTTACAATACTAACGATACTATCGAAATATAAGCCACTATCGATAGTACCAAACTATCGATAGTATCGATAGTATCGATTAGATTGGTGGTTTTCATGGAATACTATCGATACTATCGATAGTTTAGTCACATTAGATGTGCAATACTATCGACAATATCGATAGTATTTGTCAAATTCAAAGTTATTGCTGCATTTCATACTATCGATACTATTTATGGTATCGATAGTATCGATAGGCCTATCGATACTATTTATTTCTCGTGACTATCGATAGGCTATCGATAGACTATCGATATTTGACTATTGATCGGCAACACTACCACAAAGTACTTTTCTACAATAGCTAGCTGGTAGCCACAAAAAAAGAAACGTCGCGTCGTCGATTTAATTTAAATTCAATTTCTATTTCAATTCAATAGTAATTTTCCTTCATTTTATTCAATAATAAGTAGAGTTGGTTGTTCATCTGACTCTGTTAGTATCGGGCAAATCAGTGGGCTGACAAGCTAATACCTACCTACAATAAAATAATACGAGTCGGGTTTCTTTCTTTAATCAATCAATGTTTTCCAAGTATTTTCTTCAAAGGTGTGTGCAAACAATGCAGCTCATTGCAAGCAGATAATTTTTAATTTCAAAAACTAAACAAACAGTTTCTTTCCTTTCCGTCTTTTGCAATCTTAGATCCTTCAAGATGTCAGACATTTCGGACACTTCAGACACCTCAGAATCTTTAGATTCTTCAGACAGTACACCGATAGTCGGAGATACCATTGGGCGTACCGCCTACAGCGAGAGATTTGTGCTCAAAGTACTGGTTCGATTCGCCGACTTGAGAGTGTTCCAGGAACTTGTGGAGCTGGAATCATTCCAGGATGAAACAGCGACTCTCTGGGAAATGTCCGCTGAGAAAGATGTCGTGACCTTTCTGTTGAAGCACAATGCCATCGACATATTCAGATTCGCTCTAGCATCGCTTGAGGATGAACATGTGCGCATTAGAGAAATAGTAGTCGGCATTGTTGCAAATATGTGCTGCGTGAAAGAAGCTGTGCCAATTCTGTTGCAGGACCAAAAACTGTTTTTCATAGCACTGGGAAACATGAAGTCTGACTACGCTCCAGGCATCGTTCAAACCTTGCGAATGATCAACCATTGCTTGTACCTGACTGAAGAAAAGGAAAGACGTGTCATCATGAACATGTTTGACAAGTTTGAGTATACTGAAGCTTTGTGCTTCATACTTAAGAATTCCGCTAATAGGGACTTGCTCATCACCGCGCTGGAATGCTTCAACACTACCTGTGAATATCTGAACATCAAGAGTTTGAGAAAAGATTTCTTCAAACAGTTTGTTACACCTGAAGTATTGGAATCTGTGTCCATTGCATTTAATGAGATCATGTCAAAACACCGGAAAGGTCATGGTGATCAGCACTCATTAGAGAGAATTTTGGCTATCACCCTGCAGATAGGACTGAATTTGGTCTGGTTCGACATGAACACACCACAGATTTACACTGAAAACAAATGGAGTGTTGTTACCATGATCAGTCAAATCCTTGGTTACTATGAGCACAAGATTGTCCACAAGAAAGCAATTGATACAGATTTGGAGCACATTGTTCATGCTGCAAACATGATTCTGAGTTCGCTCAACATCTCAGAGATAACTGACCCAAACAGGTTCTTTTTTCCGGGATACAGGATTTGGAAGGCAATGACACCAAAGAAAACCATCTACAATCAGCGTCTTACTGGAAAAAAGGCGCTCACAGCAGATCGATCCCTGGCCGAACTCAGTGACTTTTTGTGCATCTACATGTCTCAATGCTCAGAGGAGAACTTTGACAGTGTTATAGAAGTCATTGACAATGATTACTCTGCTATAATCCAAGGAACTGAGAATGTTGAGTTCAGGGACATAATAAAGACCAGATGTCAGGAGGCTAAGATGAAGAAGAAGGCTTTAGTATAAGCAAGATTAGTTAAACTTTATTCTGTTATTTATTGTAGTAAAATAAATTATGAACAAAGCTATACAGAAATAGCCACAACTTTACCAATTTAAATCTTCATTAGCTGCCAATTTTAGCTGATCTTATTAGTATACAAGTTCTATGCACTCTGGAAGTGCCAAATTAGTATACATTAAGAATTATACTGAATTCTATTGTTATGCTACATAGTGAAAATATTGTAGACTTTAGTGATTTCAATGTATTTCATAGTAAAATCTCTTGATGAATAATCATAATCACCCTATTTAAACATGTGTTAGTAGAAACTGTTTCTGCTTTGGCCTTTCATATCCACAAATGATATTTATGTCACAGAAGTATACATAGTACTGTGGTTTTTGTTTTTTTATCGTTGATCACATAATGGAAGATGACCTTAAGAAATAGTTTGGATTCTTCATAATAGAAGTTTGAACATTCCATTTCTCAATAATATACAATTATTTTAGTAATAATGTAGATCTAGTTAAGTTCATAAGTTATTGAATCGTAAGAAAAAATAAAAAAGCTTTAGGTGTCTTTATTTTGTTTCATTTGAGAACTTAGGCTCAACTCACACCAAAAGTCGAAACAGACCGAACGAGTCGAATTCGTCGGAGTTCCCGCGGCGCCGCGGGCATCCGCGCGACTCGTTTCGAGTTTCTCATGCGATAATAAGTTTTATTGTAATGAAAATAAAGTTAAAATTCATATGACACTGAAACTGCGCTGCGCTTCGACGCTCTTTTGGTGCGAGTTGAGCCTTACCCAATCTGGTTGTTAGAATTTAGGAACCTGGGTAGGTGTGCCCTATTTCGATGAATGGATAGTATACGTATTGTCTTGCCCAGTTTTGTAGGGGATACCTAGTTGTTCTATGTCCGTACGGTAGTGGCGCTGTTCCTACCTACTTTAGAAAAGTCAAGTCTCGTCTTCGAGAAGAAAGGTAGTTAGTATCGACTTCAGGACAAACCAAACTGAGAGCCAGTCACTAACGATAGTCACATCTTCTCGGGAGATGGGTCATCCAGCTGGGCTGGGCAGCGTTTGGGAAACTACGTCGAGTCTTCTCTTCATCAATACCGCAATGCTTGAAAACCAAAGTTTTCAACCAGTGCGTCCTACCCGTTATGACCTACGGAGCTGAGACGTGGCCACTCACGATAGGGCGGTCCATCAGTTCAAAGTCGCTCAGCGAGCTATGGAAAGAGCTGCTCGGAGTTTCTCTGAAGGGTAGGATTCGTAACGAATACAACCGACAGAACCAAAGTTATTGACATAGCTCTGAGAATTAGCAAGCTGAAGTGGTAGTGGGCCGGCCATATCTCGCGAAGAACCGACGGCCGCTGGGGCGGGGGTGTTCTTGAGTGGAGACCACGACTCTGTAAACGTAGTGTAGGATGCCTTCCGACCAGGTGGGATGACGACCTGCGAAAGACTGCAGGTAGATGCTGGATGCGTCAAGCTGACGTCAGGGCGCTATGGCGCTCAATAGGGAGGCCTATTTCCAGCAGTGGACTAATAGGCTAATGATGAGGTCACCTGGGGCAATCACGTCTTCACCTCACCCAACAGCCTATATTGGTCTATAGTACAGAGCTTCCACCTGACAAGCTCCATAATGGCGTTTATCTCATAGGGGGTGTTTCCCACAATCTCCACGCATGCGGGTTGGGATCTCAGTTCGGTTGTAATCCCGTCTTCTCTTAGGTAGCAATGTATTTTTTCTGATAGTTCTTGAATAATTACATAGTGTAGGTACCTACATAAGTAACTAGGTCATATTTGTTCGAAAAACAAATGAATAATATTCTGGCACAAAACATTGGAGACAGAATTGAACATGGCCCTTAAGTGGTCTAGGTTAACACCATGAGGCTATGCTGATTTCCTCCATTTGATGAACCACGATTTTTTAAAGATGATCTATGTTCCCACTGAAACCAGAAGACATAATCCCTTCCGCTGCGCAAGGGCAATGGAGTAGATACCTTCCTACAGTTGAATAATAAGCTTTGTCACGCCACCCCTTGCTGGACATACCTACCAGCTGGACCCACTAATGATTGCCTACTGCTCAAAATATTTATCTGACCAATTGGTACCTAGGTACCTAGTACCTACTACAGGCGAAAGACTGCAGGTCAGATGCTGGTTGCGTCAAGCTGAAGACGGCGCTCATTGTGGGAGGCCCATGTCCAGTAGTGGACTATCTTAGGCTGATGATGATGACCTACCTATTACATCGTTATTCTGTGCCATTAGAAAAGTAGGTAGGTACTACAATAAGTAAATTTGAAACAAATAAAACGACAATATGTATACGGGATTATATATTTAGACATTGTAAAGCAACATTTACATTACGATAAACGAGTTTTACATCGCCGCCCAATCGGACGCTACCCGAATGTAACAGAAACACGCACGCCTCTTCATGTCAATTTACATGATCACACGTAAAAAAACATTCACAAATACTGAAAAGGATAATATTTAGAGATTAATAACTGTTTAATTTACATTAATGTACTTATAACTAACTAACCACGAGCCTACAAACCCCTAGAGCGGGGTAAAAATCGCATTAGATTTTAAATATCAATTCGTTATATTCAATATATCGTAAAGATAATAAAAACAGGATAAAGACTAGACTTTACACTGAACAACGATTAATTAGCTAACAGCAACATAGCGCGAGACCCCTGCCGCGCGGGATTATAACGAAATATATTACATCACATGCCCTGCGTCGTACCATAGCAGGGCGAGGGCCGCCAACCTCGTCCCACGTGTTAAAGCCATCATAACTATTAAAATAACGACTTACTGCATAGACTATAAAAATAAAACTATATGTGACCGACAGCTGCCGCGAGCAGGGACTCGTCGTAACATACATAAAACATCACTTGTTACCTACTCAATAAATTACATAAATAATCTGAATTTAAAACAAATTCTTAGGCTTCCAAAGAACATATTGTAGTACCGTAATTTCTAAGCTCCTCGCTCTGACTATGACAAGTATTTCTGGTCAAAAGACAGGGCGAGGAATTACATCGTAATATTTACAAATAAAAACTGTAGGCAGACAAAGCCGCGGGTGATATGAACGCACTATCAGGTAAACCCCTTTGTACCAATGGGATATGTATTATCATTTTGTGACATCAAGTCGACACTATCCACACTATTTCATATTGTTAATCTAAAACCTAAAAGTCTAAAAGTTACGAATAAAACATAAATACAAAATAATTCACTCACGCTTCGTCAAAACTATAATAATTAAATGATTATAATACAAAGATAGTAAAGGGAAATGAATGAATACTTTTCTACGGGTTCAGAAAATTTAACAATGGTCCAAATTTGGCACAAAAACGTCCGAAAATAATACTTTACAAAACTGCGATTGGCAGTGTGGGCCACGCTCGGGGATAATAAACTTTATTGTTTGTGATATAAGAGCTATTGAACGAACGTCCAAGCTAAGCTATACGTGTCCCAGATGTGAACAACTTTAATTGTTACAAAACATATCCTGTAAAACTAAAATTTGTACACAAAAGGTTCACATAACTACGTTTAAATTCTTTGGTAAATTTTGTGAGCAACGACAGACGATCACTGAGTATATTCAAGGCTTAAAGCGAAACACACATTACACCAATACTGCGTTTTGGACCGAATCAGCCACAAATAAAGAGCAATAATTAGTTTTGGTCTCGTACCGTCGTTCAGAAGGCAAAGCTTCTTTACTCACGTGCTCGAGAAAAACTCGAATGTGAGATTAGCATTTACGACAAATTAGTGCGTGAAATCTCTCGATTGACATCTATGTCGACTCCGAATTGGATTTCTGCCTCCAATGTCACTGGAATGTTCGCACATTATAAGATAGCTTCACACCAGATATATTACATAATATAAATATCATTCTCACAGGCAGACATTGAAAGAACAAATAAAAAAAATATCATTTCGTGAATCAAAGGATCGGTTTGTATATTTATGTGCGCATTATTTTAACATGTTTATTTATATAAGACACAACTTTTGGTGTTCTCTTGCATAGGTACCTATTTTAATTATGTAGCAAATTTTTAATACAACTATTTTTTTTATAAAATCTACAGTGTAAAGCTACCTTAGAGCATTCACCGCACGGCTGGACCCCCATATTGCTTCAATATAAGCGTATTTAAACAAGAGTAGGTACAATACATTTGTACTTACACACAAGACACATAGACACGAGTAAATATGTATTATAAACAACCTACGTTCCACTTTCGTTGTCTTAACGGACAGCAGAGTTCAAGAGCATTGAAGTTAAGGTAAAATGGACCCTATTGATGAGACAAAGTTTAGTTTATTGTGATATAATGATAGATCACTGTAAAGTCCATTTTCGCGTAACTTCAAGCTATACATACAAGGGGACATAATAAACTACAGGAATAGATCTACACAGTCTGATTTATCGGCAAGGGGCAATCAACACTCGTACGCGACTTTATAAGAAAGGGCAATGTTTGGTCCTTCGAGCCAGATACTTTAGATTCGTTGTCTCTGGAAAGACACTCATAAGCCCGATTGTAAATGGTGATTCGAAAATATTTGACTTGATTGGCATACAAGGCATAACTTCAGAGATCATCCGGATCGAAGGACCAGTTTATTTACTAAAATGTAATTATGACGATACATCCGTCTTATCTGTTTTTTATTGTGTTTTCGATTACAATTTCGTTATATATTTTATACTATGATGCATTGCACGATTTTATTATGATTAATATGACCGAACTCGTCTTAGAACCCCTGGCACTTGTTTTTATAACTCCTGATACACTTTTTTTGATTGCCTCAACCGGCTCGTTACATTCAAAATATTTAAGACGCTAACTTCAAGCTCAGTGATATGACTATTCGACCCAAAAAAATCTACTTCAGCCAAATCAAAATGAACCTTGTAACCAATCCAGTTTATTGCAATTTGATTCATACTGCGCGAAGATTAAGGTATAAAATAATCAGACCCCTGTGCTTGTCTAAATCTCTGGCGACCACAACTATATCACACGGGGATGACACAACACTGATAACGACATAGGTAAGTCAAAAATCGCTAACTTTACAATAAATTTGGTGTTACAGTTAATTTGAATGCTATGGCAAAAAATACGGCGAATTTTCTAATGATTTACCTGTCAATATTGGCTATAAAACGTAACTATTTATCAGGAAAAGTACAGGTATTGTCTTTTGCAAATTCATAGTTACGTATTTACACCATTAGTTTATTTCACTACGGATTGAACAAGCCTTTAGGCACTCTAAATTGTCGATTCGATTCCTCGTTTCGGATTAGTGTAATAATGAACCACTCGTTACTCAGTGATAATTCATTTCAGATACAAATTTACAAATGTTTCAGCCCAAGTGACCGAGTCTGAAAGTAATTTCCACCGAGAGATACCGACGGCCCCCAGTTGTGTATATATGTAAGCGTTTATCAAAACTAAAATTCCTTGTAGCAAAAACTCGCCGCATCGCCGATAGAGATTACACTCCTCTAGAAGACTAGGACTTCTTGTGATAGCCTAGGTCTCCTCCCGCAGGAATATCACTCCTCTTAAAGCTCTAGGACGCAACAGGCTTAGAACTCCAAAGTCTTAGCACATCTGTTTAACCCTGGATTCATAAACATTCGTCTCACATTAGAACATATTCAGGTATGGTTATTATTATTTTTTCATGAAAGATAACAAATAAATAATTTTATTAACTTCTTTATTGAGTTATTTAAAACTTTAAGACTTAATCTTTTAATTTTAATTTTTAATTTTTATTTAATTGAAGATTCCAAACACATCAGGCCACGGTGGTGTATGGACACATAAACTTTTGTCTAAGAATGTTGTTTATGAATCTAGGGTTAAGTCCTAGCGCTCCTTTTTATAGGTATAAAGACTCCTTTTGGCGGCCTAGCTCATCTATCAAAAGCCTAGCTCTCCACTTGAAGGCCTAGCACTCCTCTTGCAAGCCTGTCAGAGGCCTAGCACTCCTCTATATGCCCTAGGGTTCTACGCACCCGAGAACCCATATACCTCCAGAACTCTAATCTCGAAATCCCCGCTCGGACAGAGAGGCGGGTTGTTGAAGGTGGAACAGCGGTCAGTCTTGCCAAATCTTATGTTTTCATCCATCCATATCGCTTGGCCTTCACTGGAAAGTAAAATAGTTATAGTTAGTGAAGTGATTGTTTTAAAGGTAAGTAAAACATGTAGCGTGCGGTTTAGTGCGTCAAATAGTGGCCTTAGCAACTCAATTGGGATAAAAATAAATTTCGACAGATACTTTCAATGATAAATCTATATTGTTATTTGGTCCTTCGAGCCAGATACTTTTGTATTTTAATATTATTTTTGTTGGTTAGCCCCCTATGTTACTCTAAATATAACCGTTAAAGTTACCTTTGTAAACAGGCTTCCCTCGACACAGGCTTGCCTCGTGCCGCCAGTTAAGTATGTATTGATTTATTTGCCATTTTACTTGGGTACATATGAATGAAGTGTGAACTCTCAAGTGAAATGGCAAATAAAGAAGTTTTTTTATATTTCACATAATGCCCAAATTTTAAAGACAAAAAAAGAAAACAATATTTTAATATAAAAACTTTGTTTGCCTAAGAGTCTACACGAGGACGAACAGTCAGTTAGGATGCAAATACACATCTCACATTCATCAACTAAACAACACCAACGAGCAAACTCTGCAGAGCTATTTGAACGTCTTTCTGAGCTTTCTTTCGATGTCCAGTATCTCCACCATCAAAATCTATATTCTAAATATCATCCCACTGCAGGACAAAGGCATCAATTCCACTTTTGGCAGGTTTGTCTATGACTTATATTATTTAGGGAACAGTGAATAAATTCTGTTAATGAAACCGCTTCCCTATGACAATGGTGTCGTCGTAGAATCGCTACGTGGAATACCAGTGTAGTCATATCTCATATCATATTATTTATTGTGCTTTTATGCATACATTCTTAGGTGTAGTATTCTTATTGGATACACAATGCATAAAAACCCAGTTAGGCAACTATTTTAAGGTGCGCTCTATTAGATTGGTAACTTTATTATATTTGTAGAATATTTCTTCATCATCATCAGCCTATAGCAGTCCAAAGCTGGACATAGGCCTCCCCCAAAGAGCGCCATAGCGCCCTGTCTTCAGCTTGCCGCAATAAGTAATAAGCTTGGAGAATATTTATATTTATAGAATTTATTAATTTAGGAATGACATTTTAACTAAGGCAAGAATAAATAATAATAGAATCGGATAAGATTAGGTTTTCAAAGTTTTGTCATAAAACATATACTTAGTGTACAAATTGATGATAACATTCATACAACAACAGAATACACTTTCTGTGCGCTATCTGACAAATAAATAGGTAACTTGATTCAAATAAAATAAAAACGTATTGGAGATTTTGCGATGACACCATTCTCACAGTGAAGCGATCGGTTTCGCAGAATAAGGCCCCATATCCACAATATCATTTTAGTAGCGGAGTTGAAAAGGAGACGTTCCAAAAGCTCCGGCGTCACATACCCTCCTCCGATAGTAATCATGGTGCTATCAGCAGCCATAAACAGAGAGTTGGCGTGCCTCGTCCCTGTATCATCGCTATCCTCCAAACAACCCACCCAGGGGTACTTCGCGCGTTGCGGATGCAGACTACAAAACAAAAACGACTTTATAACTATAGCAGCAAGGTACTAACCCGCCTCCGATGGTAATCATCTTGGAATCGGCAGCCATGAACAATTCTGATCCGTGGGCGACTTTCTCTTCGCCTTTTTCAGCGGCGGAGCAACCGACCCAGGGGTATTTTGCTCGCTCGGGGTATAGGCTGGAACATGCAGTTAGTTGATGGGGTTACGATGGGCACAACGGACACACATGGTGATGACAACAATCATGTGATATTAGTCGATCGCTTTTTTATTTATGCCTTGATCGCATTTGGAAATAATCGGGTAAAATATATAATACTAGGGGTGACTACTTATTCTTATTATATACATATGTATCAATCATAGTATAAAACAAAGTCGCTTCCCGCTGTTTGTCCGTCCCTAGATCTTTAAAACTACGCAACGGATTTTGATGCGGTTTTTTTAATAGATTATGTGATTCAAGAGGAAGGTAATACATGCATTTGCACCCTTGGTCGCTAGTATATAATATTTCCAAGTGCGAACTAGGCTTGAGGGCCCAAATCTGATACGACATTGTTTCGAGAGAGCGTGCACGATATATGAGATTTGTAGCCCTCTCGCTCTAACTCTAAAACCTTTTCTAAATCATGGGTGCTCCGATTTTTTAAAGGGTTAGCTTAATTACGTGTTTTTTATGATCTTCTGATATCAAAACATCAAATATTGTAAATAATTGCTACATTTTCAATGGTCTTACATAATTTCCATTAGAAAAAAATACGTACTGAGAGAATAAGAAAACTTTCCATAAGAGGTAAAGGTCAGAAGTCAACCATGCAGAGATGTAGTCCACATGCAAAATACTCTTATTTACAGACATGCATTCGTGCAGTGAAAAGTAAATCAAAAACAGATAAAATAGTGATTGCGTTCACCCGAAGAGCATATTAAGAGGAAGTATATTTCGAATAATAAAACAGTACAATTAATAAAATAATAAGTTATTTGATAAAAGTTTGATAAGGAATCGTCAACATGTTTAAAATAATTGGCTAATAAAGTTGAAAGTAAATACGACGATAAAACAAGTTGATAGTTGAGGTCTCTGAAAATAATTTGAAAACAAAGAAATAGAACTTATATAGTAGAGTTTATAATGGCGGTTCAAATCGCGACAAAGATTCCAAGACCGAGACCGGATATCGAGATCAGAGACCAAGACATGCCCCGTCGCCGGTGTATACGACACACATGAAAATGTTAGGCATATACGACGTACACCTCTGTGGCGCAGTTTGCGGGTTCGATTCCCGCCTCGGGACAAATATTTGTACGATCTGCAGATATTTGTTCCGGGTGTTCTGGTCATTTTTCTATGTATAATAAATATATCTATGTATATCAGTTAATTAGTTCTTGTGTTATGGGTATACCACAAGCTCTGCTTGGCTTAGGGCTAGATAATTCTGTGTGAATTGTCCAGCATTATTTATATAAAAGAAAAGTACGGTCTCGATCTGCTATCTCCGGTCTCTGTGCGAACCGCTACCCTCAAATATGGTAACAACCTAATCTTTTGAATAATATAACAATAAATATAATATAATAATAACTCACCTAAAGAGGAAAGTCTCCCCAGTTCCGAAATATGCCTGCCTGTTCCCGCGTTCGTCCTTCTGGTTCCTCTCGAACCATCGCGTCGAACAATATGCTCCGAACACCTGTTAACAACATTTGATTTACAACTTCCTGGATATCATACGAGTAGATCACAGTTAGCGAGCAGTAGAGCACAGTGACCCTTCGTAAATGTCTTGGACCAGGAAGAAAATATGAGAATCAGACTAAGTCAAAGTCTAGGTTGCCTGGGAGAAATCGCTATGAGCGATAACGCCGCCTATTGTACTGTTCATGTTTAAAATTTAGATGTAAGGTTTTATTTTGTTATGTTTCAAGTGCAATAAAGTGTAAATTCATTCATTCATTCATATCACTTTGGTATTTAAAAACCAGAACCTAATCAGCTGGAGGGGTCTAAAATTCCGCAGGATTTCAACCACATTGATAGAAAGGAAATAGAGAGGGACACCTGGAAACACCTTACAAGTTAGCTAGTTAGCACTTAGTTGGCGTTACGTTAGTGTTCTCCCTGAGTTATCTTGCATGAAGAAAGACTCATTTTAACATCGAAAACTCACCTCATTATTACAAGTCTTGATCATCAGTAGCGTTGGTTCATGATGCTCCACCCTCACGTAGAAGGTTGTGAGAGAACAGCCGTGCTCCTCCGTCGTGTAGAGCAGTACAGGCTGGTACATCGTTATCCTCACCGGCAGCCAAGACCAGAGGGTAAACAGCTGGAATTCGTACAAATTTACATCAATTTCTGCGAATTTTGTCGATGGTTCTTGAATGTTGTGAGTTATGAATCTATGGTATATTGTAAATGGAATCTTTAATCTGTTTTCAATTTTAGAGTGCAAATAGCGTGCACTAAGTGCTTATTAAATTTTATAAATAGACCAAATGACTGACATTGTTTATTATGATTTCCTTTTTTTTTCTATTGCGTACTTTCTTATTACAAATAACATTCTTATGGTAGGTACTAGGTAGTCTTAAATGTGTTTGTAATTAATGTGTGTTGGGTTATACATAGAGAAGTAAAATAAAGCCTAAACTAAACGAATAAGACGTCACAGTTAGTGGGTAACATTAGAAAACGCTAAAGGTGAAAAGTGCGATTATGTGCACACCTACATAAATCTACACGCTATACAACATAACACTATATATTATTTTTTACACAAACTAATACATATAGAGAAGTTCATTTGTTTATGTTGTGTTCTTCTAGAAAATATAAACTTATCTGGCAATTTTTATGATTCAGGTACGTATATAGACAATTAATGTCGGACTTTAAAAGCAAGTTGATATTGATGTTTTCATATGTATTCTAGTCATGACCTATTTTTAGTTATATTGTCATTTCAACCACTCTAAGCAAATAACAGATAAGTTTATTTTTCTAATGCGTATAATGACGCTATTGATTAACAATGAATTTCTCCAACGCAACGTACTAAATTTACACTAAAACGTACACAAATACATAGCATGCAACATTAAATACAGTCGTAACAACACAATTACGTATAGTAACTCTATTTGAGTAGGAGCCAAGTTTACAATAAATAAAGCTTGGTAAAAATGTTACACGTCTAGAGAATATTACGAATTTCTCATATCAATATGAAATTTGGTTTTTAACATATTTTTGTACTGATACTTAAGTAAGAACATGTAAGAGTTAAAGCCAACAAGCGCCAAGTTCTTACATGAATAATATAAATAAAAAAATCTATTTAAATAAAGGCTAAATACCACTTACGAGTAAGAAATGTATCGAAAAATAATAACAGAAAATAAATGAAATGAATAAATAATGTTTTGTTTTATGATATGGTGTGTAAGTGTACAGTGATACTCAATATTGATCACTAATTTCATGTTTAAAAATAATTTACCAAAGCTTCTGATTTTTGCCAGTACTTTTATTCTGAGATCTTTATTTGTGGTTAGCTTTGCAGAATAAATAAATATAAATATTATCGAGGTTTTAGACACAAATAATATTCTGGTGCATTTTATGTTGATGTGGGAAGACCTTGCCCAGATATAAGAACATGCATAAATAAGGGTTCGGAAAATATATTGGGAATCCGTAGATCCCACATTTTCGATAAGCCAGACCTTATGGCTTAAGTGAAATGACAATGGGTATTTCATAAGCAATTGGTAATATTTGCGACTAAGAAATTTCTCGACAAATTTTATAAAAATAAAGGAAAAGTTTTTAGAAAATCTTATTGTCGTTTTGTGATACCTATTGTTATTTCGCCTCGTTTTCTTCAGAATACGGCCTATCTAACTGGACAGATTACTGAAAGCTAAACTACATACATTTCACCGTTTTAGAAGTGCTACCACGACATCTAACCCGATTAGTGCGTTAAAGCCAATTCCATAACTTACTTACGGATTAAACACAGAAAATAACTAAAAAGGTACCGATGAAAATCGCAGCACAACGCTATAGTCGCTATAGTCCCTTAAATATTATTTTTTGGAAATTTGCTCCGGATTAATATTTGTTTATAATTTATAAATGCTCCCGCTTCAGTTGTATCTTAATACTATACTATAAATTTCACCAAAAAACAGCTAGGCTATTTCAAAAACCATAATTTCAGTTGATCATCTAAACAATCTTGATAAACCTTTAAAAAAAACAATAACATTATGCATAATTATGACCATCATGGCCACCCCAACGTAATAAAATCCTATTACCGAAAGTACACACGTCATTTACACTTACTCTTCGCAGTACAAACATTTCCCTTCACCATCACCAAATTTACAAATTTCATATGCACGAGCGAGTAAATTTGCAAATATTTGTTTGTAAACGATCCGTAAGTAAGCTAGGATACCGGCTGATGTTGGATCTGGCAAACCTTCTGTCTCAGGTCGGAGGAATGCTGCCGCTGATCGCGGAACACCGCATTAGGGAAGGGGAACCATAGAGCCAGATGGGAGGAGCGCGGACTCTGCGAAGAAAGGGCTACGCGCTGCTTATCGTGGGCTACAGTCTCCTACTATGGGAGCATCATTTATCGCATTCACTGCCCAGCTAAGTTTTGCGACCTGCAAGAGCGGCGCTTGCCTAAAAGTTCCTCAAACATTTAAAAGCTCATTATTGTGTTGTGTGGCAGTGTTGATGGACGCGTGAGCGCCAGCTTTTACAATAACGTCTCGCAATATCTGGCATACTACTATTGAAATTTTGTAATCACTACATAGTATGAAACGAAGTCCTTCCTGTCTCTCTGTTCCTATGTACCTATGCATGCTTAGATCTTTAAAACTACGCTACGGATTTTGATGCGGTTTTTTTAAATAGATGAGTGATTCAAGAGGAAGGTTTATAAACCATTTGACATATAGATTTCCACGCAGGTTAAGCCGCGGGGCGCAGCTAATGTCACATAATATGCGTTGGTGCACTCAATGTATTGAACTTGGATGGAAGAAGTAAAGCGTCTACCTGACGTTTGAACGCTTTTATCTACAAGGGATGTCTTGTTTAAACTTGGAGATGACGACCTTACTTACAACAGAAACAACAGCATCCTATACCTAGGTTGTTTTCTAGTGTTATATGTATTTTAGACAGGTTATGGGGTATATTATTTTTATCGGAAAAATACGCCTCTTTACATGAAATCATTACTTACATTAATTACATTATCTAGGTGTTTTGTTTATCTTCTCGGGTTGTTTTTGCGGTATTGTGATATCGACGGTAAAATAAAAGTAAAATGATACAAAAATTATGATCGGACGGTGTATTAAAATAAAAGATGATAATAAAAACTAAACCTATCATTTATTCGTAGCTTTTACAATACAAAAAGTACACATTGCACAACAATAAACAATCAGTAACGTAGCTCCATGCAGTCTAGCTTCATAAATACTCACCATATACGCAAAAAAAATTGAAGCGAATATAAACTCGGATCTTCTAGCTGTCGAGAGGGGCATAATAAATAAACACCTAGTGAGAAGCAGTGCATCTAAACATCGACAAAACTGCCGCTAGCTGCGGCGGCCATACTGCTTACTTCACTCTGGTCTAGAATCTGCGACTTGAGCGCTTGGATGGGGTAAACGCCCATGGAAAGGGCGCGCGGGCCCGGCGAATGGGAGCCCTAACGGGAAACCACACTGTTAGCACTCACACAAAACGTCATGCCACCTTCACGTCACTTACAAGTTAATTATATCACAAAATTTTGCCTGTTATCGAATTCGATATATATATCGATTCAACACAAATTTCATGCCAATCGGAAGTCTTATTGTATCTTACAATAGAATCACACTGAAAAACATTAAGATAAAACACGGAATCATACATTCAAAGCTAATGAGATGGTTTGAGCTGTACGCTCGTTATCGAGTCGAATGAAACATGGAGTACAACATTATCATTCACAATCTGTCGCTAATACCGCTACACAGACCGAAAAGAACATAACTCGACAGGGTCGTAGCCAGGGTTAATTCTAACCACGATCATGTTATCCATTTTATACATCGAGATAGAAGGATTTAAAAATCGATTTTCGCCTGCAAAGATCAACGCGTATATATAGTTAACTCCAGTAGTTTTTTTATGGTAACTTTAATTATACTCGATCTAAGAGATTGCTGCAATAAAGAAAACAACCCCAAAAAAAAAACACATGCTTGTAGTTTATATTGCGTATAAAATCGACAATAAAAAGTAAGTTTTAGTTAAGTAGGTACTGCAGGATTGTTCACCTTTTTTGCAACGATTTGAAATATCAAGTACGGTCTCTTTGATTAGCCTAGCTCCATCTAGCTAGGTCTTAAGTCCTGGCTACGGACCTGAACAATGGACGGAAGAAAATTGAAGGAGTACAAATAAAAATCTTACAAAAAGTAAAGTGGACGGTATCGATTGTACTATCGATATACTGAAGTTAGTTAGTTATTCGCAAACTGATGATCGAATGATATATAAAAGCCAAAAGCCACGCCTATTTATCGAGTACTATACCATCTGTTTGCACGTTTCTTCAGACATTCTCTGCGAAAAACGATGTACATAAATAATTTATATACCGATACACATAATAGTTATTTGTGTATGTGCGTTGTGAGTTATTTTGTTTCTGTTAGGGCGTCGAGTTTTGAGCTCGACATATAGATATTCGTTAGTTTGTGTGTAGGGTATGTAGATAGATATAAATTAGGCAGTGGCTTGTATAAATAATAATACCTAAATATTGGGGAACTAAAAAACAACCTGAAATGTATCCTAGTCAGATGAAATCTCTAGTGTAGTCATAAATAATCGTTAAAAATTACTAGGAATCGAATGGAAACGACCTTATATCGCATGCGATATATCGTTTATCGTCCGAAGATTGGACCCGTCAAGATGTTTTAGATCCCTTTTACTGTCATGCGAATTTCCGCGCGCAGATCTGGTCCGCATGCGGGACACTGGCAATTTATCTTTTATATGTTTTACCTATCACGCGGGCCACACGCAGGTGCTACGCGGATTGACTGGAGCGAGCAATCATACGCACGCGGGCGGAAATCCGCATGACAATAAAAGGGTCCTTATTGCAACATTCGGTACCTATGAAATTGGTATCTACAGGAGGTTTAAAAAAAGCCAGAAGGCTAGAGTCAATTCCTAGATGGCACTTCTAATTCCAAACTCACCTCGCGAATGGTCAGCGTGTGAGACATCATCTGAATGTTGACTTGCGATTGGCTGGTCGGCAGGTTGTCTGACGAGCGCGACCGAACCAGCCGCGACCCGGTTATAACTTGCTTTGACTTGAGTGTCATTTCCGTTTTTATGAACACCCTGGATATGTATTGTGAGCTGTGGACGGAAAGAAGATTCTGGTTAGGCACTGAAAAATTACAAAAAGTTCCGGCAAACATTTAATAAAAATCGGATGAAGAGAGCTTTTTAATTGAATAGCATTTTTGTAATAATAAAGTTTTCAAGTGTTTCATAAATATATTATCTTTTGATTCACATTTTAAGATTCCAGGTAGTTTATTAAATATTTTATTTAATCTAATTTTTGGGCCTCGGCGAACCACTCCCGAGCTCTGATTCGTCGCGTGCTTGTGGAATAGGATCAGGATCGCTAGTGCTATCGAGGTAAGCAAGTATTACCTGAGTGCGCGTATGCTAAAGGCGGTCCGTAACAGTTTGGTGGGCGAGGCGGGCATGTTCCGACAGAACTTGTCGATGGCGTGGTCCACGCCGTTCTTGGAGGCCTCGGCGAACCACTCCGAGCTCTGATTCGTCGCGTGCTTGTGGAATAGGATCAGGATCGCTAGAGCTACCCTGTAGAACACCTGCAATGAGAATAAACGTTATTTGTTGTAGGTGTTTAGATTAGAAACAATATAATCAGTGCAGTCATATTAACGTAACACAAAATATAAGTTAGATAGTCATTGATAGGTGTTGTTAGGATTGGAAAATAATCGGGAAGCCGGCGCGAATGACAAATTTTTTGTAGTAAGTTACCGACTAACTTTTACATAATAATGAAAAGCTGCTTTTCAATGTCATGTGATAGTTGGTCCTTTGCTCCACTCTCATGCAGCTGCATCAGAGTGGTTTCATTACTAGACCAGCCACAGATGATAAAAGCGTCAAGAAAATATTTTTTGGGCCTTAAAAACTCATACAGTATGTATAGCCCGGTCCCAATATCTTTAGACCACGCGTCATATAAAATACCGGGTAGTATGGATGACAATTCATTACGCGTTAACACAGAAAAAGTGATCTGCTAGCTTAATATGCGCATCACGACATTTATCGGCTGTTTTGTCTCGCTCTTTTGGGTGCAAATATAAAACAAACGCACAACAAAACGGGTGATAAACAGTCGCCGCGGTGCGTATCGTAACCCGGCTTATTTTGTTTTCGATTTTCAAGGATACCAAGAACCGCCTCTCAGGACCAGTTTTCAGGTACTATTAAATAAATATAAATGAATAAATAACGCTGGCCAATTCACACAGCATTATCAGCCCCATGATAAGCAGAGGCGCGAATCGAACCCGGAACCTCCTGCGACGCAGGCGGACCTTCGCCCACCGCGCCACAGACGTCGTCACTGGCTCTCAGGACTAGTTATCAGATGCTATTGGTAAATTACCTTGATCCCCTCGTGGAAGAAGCAGTCCAGCACCCTGACGAGATGCGGGAAGGGCAAGGCGGCCAGGATCCACCACTGCCAGTCCGCGTAGATCCGCTCCGGGCCGATGGCGCCGGACAGCCGCGACAGGTGCTGCGCGGCCGACTTCTGCAAACATGCTGTTGGTTAGCGAGCAACAATGTGACTCTAACCGCGTCGACGTCGGAAATTCAACCATTAGAATGGAAAGATACATTTTAATTTAATAATTGTTTGTTTTTCTTATTTCAGTCAACTGTGTTTTATGTTTTTTCTTTTCCTGTGTACTGTATAATTGTTGTATTTTGTATGTGTGTCTATCTATCTAAAGATGGATTCTTATCAGCCATAGAATCCGTCAATAAAAAGGGTGTATTTTTTTTTTAATAATTCAGGGCGATTTTCGTCAAAAGTCAAAGATAAAAAAAAACGAAATATGCAGTTATTGTTTTCATATAAATCGAGGGCATGACTCCTTCCACGACATTTCTCGTACTACTACTCTTATGGTTTCGAAATTGGATATCACCGCCCTTCTCAAAAATCCACCCAGCATAAATTATACTAGTCAGATCGCAGTTGCTTATCTTTTGAATTACGGAAATGGAATAGTCCAAGCCTAGAGCTTAAGCTAACATAAACACAATATAACCCACTTTGCCCAAAAAAATAATTATTAGAATAGAATAGAATAAGTTTATTCGTAACTCAATACACAAAAATATAAAAAAAACATGATTATAAAAAATAAAGGACAAAACAGATTTTTGTACATGAGTCACAAAACGGACTTTATCTCAGCATGAGTTAGTTGTAAGCATGTTACAACCAACGCTGGTCTTCCGATAGAGCCGTTTGGTGACGTCACGGAAGGTAACGCAACACAGATGTATAACAAAAAATAAAAGACAAGACTATAACAATAAAATATAAACTATGATTATTATAAATACTCCCCTGTTTCATGTTCCAAAACTTGAACCAAAGCATCCGTTATTCCCTTGACAACGTGCGCATGACGACATATTAACATGAAATGCAAACGTAATACAGTTTTACGACGGACGTGGCTGGTACGTTTACGTGAAACTGTAAAGAGTACGTCAGTAAACTGATAAACCCATCTACGGTGCATTGTCCTTGCATCTGCGATAGTCGTGTTGCAATCTCACAATAACATTGTCAGGGCGTTGACACTGATCTCAGGAAGACAAAGGACAAAGAATAAAGGAAGGAAGAGGCCAGATTTACGGAGACTTATTGGTTGCATAGCATTCAGTCAATACTTTACAAATAACACAACAGACCCTCGTTTGACAACAATCTCACCTGATGGTAAGTGACGAAGTGGCCGGCGATGTTTCACGAAGGTATAGAAGACACTTTTGTCTTGAAGATGACAATCTTGTAATTAGCTCCAAAAAGTGAGGCCTATGTGGACTAACATAGGCTGATGATGATAATGATGATTAGGCATCACGGAAAGATACTGACAAAACACCGTTCACAACAATTGCATCACCAACTATACGATTATTTACCACGGTTAGTAAAAGTACCACCGGTCAAGGCAAAGCAAGGGTTCAAAGAGTTCGAATGTCCGTTTTCCTCATCAATTATTTAAGGGCAGTGCCGTTCACCCCTAGCTAGCTATCGAGACAGGAGCCAGTAGCTCTGTAACCTCTCTGATAATGTTATTGATGATTTTGTTTACTAGTCCCCAGCCAGATTGTATAGAATTTTCGAGAAGACACTATTGTACCTATTTAGTTCTTATCAGGCAACATTAATTGGCATGCACTGTTTATAAAATCACTGACTTTGGCATGTATTGCGGTCTGATAATGATTAGTAGGTTCTAGGCACATCTTCGGCTTATTTTGAACTTGCTAAGAAGCATTTGTGTTCTTGAGTGGAGACCACGATTCGGTAAACGTAGTGTAGGACGTCCTCCGACCTGGTGCGATGACGACCTGCGAAAGACTGCAGGTAGATGCTGAATGCGGCAAGCTGAAGACAGGGCGCTATGGTGCTCATTGGGGGAGGCCTATGTCCAGCAGTGGACTGCTATAGGCTGATGATGAAGAAGCATTTTATTCTATAGTGTTAGAGCTATCTTGTAGCTTATGAAGATACCCTCAAACATAAGTTAATCGTCACCAACATGTTATCGTAATATAGAAAAACAGTGTAATAACAATATTTTTTCCACTAATAGCTTTTTCGTAGAAAATATGCCGCACCATATCCCCATTTCCGAGAAAACAAAGGAAAAGACGAAGGTAAACATAAAGATTATCCCTATAAACTTCATGGTATTAACACAAAAGTCTGTCGCTCTGCATGTTTATTAACTTAAGAAAATCCTATATTTCACTATAAGTGAATGTATATTCTTTTGAGAAAAATATATTTCTAAAACCGCAAAGTCACTTATAATAACCATGATATTGGACCATGGATATTTACCATGATTTGATTTTTGAGTTTTCCAATATTTCGGCGCAGTTTCATGCGCCGAAATAATATTAAATGTTATTCCGTGATCACACGGAATAACATTTAATATTATCCCCTTTTACCCTTTTCCTTATTAAGTACTGTGACTCACTGATATTGGTGCGTGCTATCCAAATGACTTAATAAATAATTGCATTTTATTGGCACAGTAATTATAATACAACACGATAAATTAACGTCTTTATAGTGACGTATTTAATTATGTACTTTGCTTTAGGAGCCCTTTGTTTCCGACGACAGTTTAGCTCGTAATAAGAAATAGCGTACGTAATATGTGCCCTGAAAATGTAACACGTTACAGCGTAATAGGCAACGTTATTTAGTGTTAATAGGGCGGCACGGCTTTCATGTTAAGCTTTCCTCGAAAACGGCTGGGAAAATACGTAGAGGTATATCTGGGAACATGTACGTGAGCCCAATCAACCTATAATGAATATTAACGGGTAACATAAAGCTATGGTTGCGGTTTTAGGTTAAAGGTTATTCTATTTTAACAGACTTCGGGACATTGTCCATGTGTGAAAAGGATGGATGCGGTTCGCTATGTTCGGCTGTATTTATGATCGCCAATTTCTTACTCATCATCATACATACATACATCAACTATGTCGATTATGGACAGATTTAGACAATTGTTTCGCTATTGTATACAGAATGATCCCTATTATGTTTCCCAAACTAACATAATTTTATTCAAGAGTGATAAGTATTTCACCCGCAAACATAAAAAAAAAATTATTTTGAACCTGAGGGAGTCGATGTCGGTTTTTAGTTTTTTCAACACAATCAGATTATTTTAAGAAAAATTTTGGGGATGAGTTTCTACTTTTTATCCTCTAATTTTAGATTGGCTTAGGTACACTGACTTCAATATTTACATGCTTCACATAACGGCAAAAATAAATTAGGCTCTGTTTACCTGTAAGCCCATAAAAGGGCTAATCTATAAGCCTTTGCATCGGTATCACCAAGGAATTAAACCAAAGCAAATGCTTGAAATCACGTAACCTTTGCGTGTGGTCGCTGCACTATAAAAATGCCCTATAATTTATTCTTAAAGGCACGAGCGACACGCGAGGCGATAGCGTCTTGCATACGACAACGGCATTACGTTAAACAAAGTATGTAAGTGTTAATGAGCTCACGGAATATTAAAATTGTGACGTCATGACATGGGTCTTTTCGTATGTTGCAGAAGTTTGTGGTAATCGAAAACATATGGTAACGCTTCACTACATAGTATAAAAAGTCGCTTGCTTCCCGCTGTCTGTATGACGTATGCTTTAGATCTTTAAAACTATGCAACGGATTTTGATGCGGTTTTTTTAAATAGATAGAGTGATTCAAGAGGAAGGTTTATAAACCATTTAACACATAGATTTCCACGCAGGCGAAGCCGCGGGGCGCAGCTAGTAATGAAATAAACAAAACCGGCAAGCGTCTGCCGGACAAATGCACAATATGCACAAATGTGGTGTTTCGTTGCAATCTTACATAAACCGATTTTAAATTTTTTGTTCAATAAAATATATTTTCTATACTCAGATTTAGAATCCAGGGTATTTTATGCCAACAAACACATTTATGAATGAAACTTAACACAATAATTATCACTAAAAGCTAAAACGCAAATTTCAACAACGCAAAACCTAACAAGTGTTCTCACTCTACCTGTCGTAACTTTGATGATAAACAAGAAATTATTATATCAATCTATCAGTTCAGCGCTTTGTAAAATTGCGATAAGGTTTTCAAAGATGGAGCGCACCAAAATTATCTGATTTTGTGATATGGTGAAATTGACGTAAGTAGATAAGAACGATAGGTGTGGCTTTTCCATTTATTTAAGACTGTCAACAGACTTGTAAATGATACAACCTAATGATGTATGTATAGCGATGGATCTAAACGTCAATATTTTGGTTTGAGGTTATAAAGTTCCATAAAATGTAGAGCCGATTCAGAAGGGAAGACTGTTTAAAGTTTTGTGTGGTCTTGATCTATTTATATGTCTTTTGTATAAACATAAATGCAATAACTGTACAATACGAAAACCTCAAATTCTTAAGACGTAGAATTACACTGATATTTTTTATTTCTGTCGCTTCAATATGTATAATGTAAAGAAGAGGCGAAGAAACCTTAAGCCTAACAGTTGTTATATTTCGAGTTGGACCAACAATATAATTAATCAAATTTTGCAACATTTGACAATAATATAATTAATCAAGTTGAAGCTACCCGATTCTTGGGACTTTTAATTGAGGAGACTCAATTGGAATTCACAAATAGACGAATTAAGTAAGCGAGTCAGTCTCTTATCATATGCTTTACATAGATTGTCATCTACCGTAAATACAGATGCTTTATCACGGGATGGTGGAGTCTGTGTTAAGATATAGCCCTTATATTTTGGGGCAACTCTACATATAAAGATGATTTTTAAGCTGCAGAAACGGTGCCTGAGGGCTATGTTTAAAATTAAAACTATTGATAGCTGTAGATCACTATTCCTAAAGCATAAAATTCTGACACTTCCGTCCCTCTACATATTAGAGGTAGCACTCTATATCAAGAATAATCCTCATCTGTTTCCCCGGCTATATGACAATGTGTGTAGAAAAAGACGAGATAACAGTAGAATACAAACACATCTAGCTAACACAGCATTAATGCCCAAAAGTGTTGTGAGTATGGGACCTAAAATTTTTAATAAGCTACCTAAACAGTTGAAAGAGCTTAATGGTGTACCTACTCTTTAGAAAGAAATTAAAAGTGTTGTTAATTTGTAAATGTTACTATAATATTGACGATTTTTTAATAATAAATTTTAATTCATATTAAACTAGTGCATGTCATTCTCTCAATTAATTTTTGCATACCGACTAACGGTCAAGCATGTTGAACCACGAAATGTATAATGTTACCTGTAACCTTACAAACACATGTCTTTGGCAAATAAAAAATCTTTATCTTATCTTTACCAAAACCTGTCCGATAAACTACAGACATTAACATTTTCCAAAAACTCTACCCCTTTGAAAGATCCATGTTCGTTCAGCGTAAAAGACTAAAACCTGGCACCAAGAGAGAAAGACACTTACGGCATGTTTCTTGGCGATCTGCATGACAGTTTTCCACGTGACCTCATTGAGGAGCTTGGTCTGCGTGATGAACATCTTCTCCTTGGAAGCGACCAGACTCGCCATGCAGTGGTAACATTCTTCCTCTGTAACAAATGGAGATCATGGGTCAAAATGGCTTAGGAGGATAAACGATAGGCCAGAATTATAACACGGTTATCGCCGACGCCGACGTGAAAGAATTATCCAATTTCTGGCTGCGGGGCCAGCACATATACCGAAGATGACAATGGTATGGATAACATGATGTGGACCGGATAGAGATAGGACTTATTTATAAAATATTGTCTAGGTGCTTAATTTGTAAGCCTAAATAAATAAAACATTTTGAATTTGTACTTGAAATCAATCACCTGACCTGATAATAAGATGATAAAATCAATACTGAGGTTGTTTTAATGGTTAAGATGAACCCCAATAAATATTTATTTTATGTAAAATACTCCAAAACAGGGGAATATCAATAACACTCTTTCAAAAACAGAACAAAACCCAATCAATAATCTCAAATTATCGGTATCCTTAAATTCTCCGCTCGCAATTTCGCCAACAATGGCTGACAAACTCGATTGTAAATCGGATTACTGTAGGCACTGCGAGCGAGTGTACAATATAAAAGCCCAATTAACCTAGAACAAACCCCGGCTGTCGTGTCGAGTCGTTCACATGACAAATTGAAGAGGGACTTCCAATTTGCGACCTCCAGCGGAAGTGCAATCGCTGCGAGTTATACAGGATGCTTGGTATTGGGACCAACAAATTTTTTTGGCACATAGAGCTATATATATTTATTGAAATATTATTTTTTCTGACTGATACCTAGGTAGAATTGAAGACACCAGCGTTTTCAACCCTAAATAAGATTTATTTTGAATAAGATAAATAAGAACTAAATAAGATTTTATTTTGACGACCGATGTGGCGCGGTGGGCGAAGGTCCGCCTGCGACGCAGGAGGTTGCGGGTTCGATTCCCGCCTCGGAATAATTTAATAATTAATTGTGTGTACGATCTGCAGATATTTGTTCCGGGTGTTCTGGTCGTTTTCTATGTATAATAAAAAATATCTATCTATGTAATATATAGTATTATGTATATCAGTTATCTAGTACCCATAACACAAGCTCTGCTTACCATGGGGCTAGATAATGCTGTGTGAATAGTCCAGCATTATTTATTTATTTAAGACACAACATAACGTGTAAAAATGTTGTCTGAGTTCACTTTTTTAGCCCGCCCATTGTACTTGTAGCATGTAATGTCTTTTTAAAACATTACGAAAACGTTAAAATTCAACATTACCACAAAAGCTCTGTAAAATTTAATAGTTTTACTAAATTTCATTCAAATCCGTCTAAACAATGTAATTATAATTAATAATGTATTATTTATCATACTCAGTATATTATTTCTTAAACAGTCAATCTGAACAACACGGTACAGATTGAACTGTTTGTCCGACTGTACGGTACATAAAATAGCCATTCCCGAATGACTTGTGCAGTGGACATCTAATAAAGGCAAGGCGTCATCTAAAGTAGTCTTCAATTAAATAAAGCGGCCTTACAAATCTGTTCAGGATAAAGTGGGTATTGTTTTTTTATTTTTTTTATTTGCTTTGGGGTGGCTTTCGTATCACGGCGGCCATGATAGGCCTATTGTGATCGCCACTTTTACATTTCAGTCCCGAAGCCGTGGCGTTCATAGTTCGCCACTAACCCTTGCAGCTGCTAGGAACTGTAGGATTTTCTTCGGGTGATGTCTTTCAGCTCGTCTGGGCTATGCAGATGCTTGCCCAGATGGATGCTGCGTTTGTGCATCAGTGCTCCACACTCACTTAGCAGATGGAGGGTATTGTTACAGATTGGAGTATGTCTACTTCACTAAAACTTCTGAAACTATCATGATTATTAACACTAAAGGTCGATAATAATGAAACCGGTGGTAGTGGTAACGTTCGTAGCAAAAGACAAAATGAGGGTAGATCGGTATATCTGCTCATAAAAACGAACTCGCAGTGTCTTCAGTTATTCCGTGATCATGGCGCATGAAACTGTGCCGAAATATTGGAAAACTCAAAAATCAAATCATGGTAAATATCCCGTTTTAAATGACTTTAGTCTCTACTTCGCTGTTCGTCTGGAACTCTGTTTTTTAGTAGAGCGAGTAGTTTGAGAATAAGGTTATGTCGATAGCGATATAATCTTATTTTGCTAGAACGAGAATCAGCTATCTATACTATAGATAGAGTATAGATAGCTCATCTACGCGCTTGAAAAATAATAGAACTTAACAGTCATCAGTTTTTAATAAGCCTGTACTTTCCTACTAAGGTCCCTTTTTACACTTTTTTCTGGTTTGCTTCATTCAACAGTTAGTTCATTAATAAAATAGGTTTAATCATAAGGTTTTTGTTATTATGGTGCGTAAGCCCTCGCACTGAAATGAATGAAATGAAAAGTTTTATTTCTTTAAGCTTACAAATAAGCACTTACAGGTCATATTTTATAGTTCACTTCAATTTTTTGTCCACCAGTGGAAGAAGTGAGAAGAAAACACTAGTATGTTCATAACTTACTTGTGTCTAGTACATTTGATTTGCTTATCTGTAAGTTGGTAGATTTTGAGTTGGAGCAAAACTCGTTCCAAGCTTTTTTGTCTTCTAAGTAATCTGATATTTTGTAATAAGATTTTTTACAAAGAATATCGAGTATCGAACTCGGAGTCGGGGTTATTTCGACGGGTTCAAGTCCCGTCTTAATTCGAACCCGTCGATTTTTTTTGATATTATTAAATTTCTTAGGTATCTTAAGAAAACTACAATCAAAGAATAGAAACAAATTAAAACTAGTATTAACAATTGAAATGGTTGAGTTAACTGCTGACTGTTGCAAACAATCTAGACATAGCTGTACTGATCCATACCAGTTCGTTATTAGGATGATGCCAATTTTCCCAGACTTCATACCCTTTGGAGCCTAATCTAATATTGAAATTCAATTTGCTAGGGGTTTTTGTGCTCAAAGCGGTATCGATTTCCAATAAGTGCGAGCATCTGAACCAACATCGGCAAATTAATCGAGCGTAAATAACGTCTCAATCACAAATCGGATTGTAAATAGGCGGATTCACGTAGAGTAATTGCTTCGTGGTCTATACAAAGCTTCTGAACGCGGCTTTCCACGTTTCCACAATTTTTATTTGGTACAAATAATTATTCGGATTGGGATGCTTATATCCGTATTAAATTATCCAGTTAATTCGGATAACGGATTATCGATAGTTTTGGGGTGAGGCGCTACCCCGCCTCACACTAGTGCCGCCGCTCCCCATTGTTCTTACAACGTCAAACAAAGGAATTTTATAAATACACTAGCTGGCGGTTTCACCCACGTTAAACTCGAATTTCACTTTATTAGGTGAATTTTTACACCTTGGTTACCACGTTATTGGAGTTTTAGTAAGAATCCCTAACTTTTTGAAAATATAATATAGCCTATGTTCACCGGGGATAGTGTAGCTTCCCAACTGTGAAAGAATTTTTCAAATCGGTCCGGTAGTTTCGGAGCCTATTCATTACAAACAAACAAACAAAAAATCAAACCTTTCCTCTTTATAACATTACAAAAGAGTTTCCATACAGTAAATTGTTATCAAACCTTTGTTGTCAAAAGAGCGTTGCTAGGCAACCACGTTTATTTAGAAAAAATGGCGTATTGATATGCAAGGAATTTTATAGGTACATTTTTCACACATTGGGTTACATTATTGGAGTTTTAGTAAGGATCCCTTACTTTTTTGAAAATATAATATAGCCTATGTTCACCACAGATATTTAGGCTTCCTAACGGTGATAGAATTTTTCATCCATTAGTTTCGGAGACTGTTCGTTACAAACAAAAAAAACAAACCTTTCCTCTTTATAATATTCGTATAGATTGGGCATTTTGTGATTTATCAAAAGCTTTTTTTAATGCCTCTGTAATAGTTTTACTTCTTATAGTTTAGGCGGAGATACGAAAACTGAGTTTGATGGTTGGAGCAACTTCCCGTCATTGGTTTTATGAAAATTCCTTGACTACTTGAAAGATACCTTGACTCATACAAGTGCCTTGTATGAGTCAAGGTATCACAAACAAACTTACAACTTTTCTTTTCTTCTCTCTAGCTCTGGTTAGCTTGGCTAGATGATGCTGTGTGGATTGTCCAGCATTATTTATATATTTATTTAGCCATTTTGTAATATAGCTGTCGGTATATTACGTGTAAGAAATAAAAAAACGGTTCATCTATGCCCAGTAAATGTAATTTACTTCCTTAGACAATATTCCCAAGACAAATAGTGTCCCAAAGTGGAAATCCTGGTTTTCGCTGCGGGTAAGGCTATTAGGAACGTTTCACACCGACTACTCTGCTTTCAACGCGTAGAGTTGTCTAGAGATGCTATTTAACAAAGGCTGTCCCTGTCCGGCTTTTATATTATACTCGGTTTTAGAATATTTTTTGTCAACAAAGGGTTTTTTTTCGTCTTTATTATATTAAGGGAATTTGAGTCATATTAATGACTATGTCAGTCCCGTATTTCAACAATAAACTAAAAACAACAACTGGAACTGAAAACTAAATTATATCTAAAACTAACCTAAATAATTCGCATCACTCAGTGGTGTGGCTAATATAATTTGGATAACACTAATATCCATTAGGTTTATACTGTACAAGACTTTAAGCTCTGCTCTCATGGACTAGCTCCGCTCACACTCCACTAGAAGATGCTGTACATTTTCTAGGACGCCACATGTGTCACAATTGGGCAAGTTTGTGATTTTAATTAAATTTATTAAGAGGGATTTGCCCGGAGCATAATCTATGGGCCATTACAATATGTTTTTTTTTTATTTACAATTCATAACCCACCAAGGCACGTATGTAGGCTGTTCTTGTAAAATTTTATACCAAATCCCTTTATTAATTGATTATCAAATGACGATTTCCACTTTTCAAAAATGTTGTACCTGTATTTACCTAATATCTCTGAAATCTCCGGCATAACATAAATTTCTGACCGTATTTCAATAGCTTCCTAAGCCAATTTGTCTACTTCTTCATTTCCTTGAATACCTACATGTGATGGGATCCATTGTAACCTTATACAACAAAGGGTTAAAAACGTTAAGAAATATGGGTGGAAATTATTTTAAGATATTGGTATCATTGAACCAAATGTCAGAAGCTCTAACAATTTCTGTTTTTGAAAGCCCTTCATTCATAATTTATATGTTTTTCAATTATATTTACTATTTTTACTCGTCTACGTGTTTATTTTTACAATCTGAAAACTTACTGTGCCCGTTGAAGCAATGCTGTGTTCAGTAAAAAAAAACATTAGTACTGTTCGCTCTACGAACGACAAGTTAGGTTCTTTGGCGGAGTGTAAATATAATATATCCGACCTTTTTCAACTAGATCCGGCTTTTGTATGGGTTCTATCTAAAAGGACGAAGACTGACTAAGTGACTCCGAAGTAGTGAAAAGAGGCGATAAAAGCATTACTGTAGGAAACGAGAGAAAATGGCTCGGTAATTAGGTTGCGGAGAATAGAAAGAGCAGGGAAAATGGACCGTTTGTTTTAATCGGTTGTTTTATTGCTATCTTTTGTAACTGAATCTATTCTGTCCATTTCTGAATAGGCTATAGACCTATGTATCATACATTTTCGAATATCACATAATTGGTAGGAAAGCCAGTTTTTACCAGTTTTGCTATGAAGAATAATCTTCATTAAACGTCGTAGGTACGTCCGCTTGTAACTATGCACCTTACCAACAGAAATTTCAGTTACAATTTTATTATTGTAGATGAATAAAGATTATGAATTAAAGAAAATAACAAACAAATAGAAACAATTTAGAACTATTATTTACAATTTAAACAATTGATCTGACTGCAGACGGTTGCAAACAATCTACAGGTAGCTCAACTGATCATCCTGAGTATAAAGTGTTTCTTATCTATCTGATCGATAGTTGATTGTTTTGAACAAATTAAAAATAAGTTATGTTATTAAATATAATAAAATAAAAAGTGTAATTCCGTAACTAAAAATGTTGCCGGCGCAAATTAATACTAAAACTAATCTATGAATCATAATTTAACACATTGACTGCCCAGCCTCGGCGATGTGTGACGCCGTGTGCCATGGAAAATGTGCCTCTTGGGCCATGAAATTGTTAAGCACGAGTTACCAACCACTAGAATTTTCCCTTGAATCATGAATAAAAGAGAGAAATGGAGCGCCACCGTTTCAGTACGTTCACCCGCCGCTTTACGTAATTCAAGTTCGATGCTACTGAATGTCGTCAGTTTTAAATGGAACGTGTTTACATACGTTAACTTAGGTAATCGTGCAGATGTCACTGCTGTGTTCGAATTCATGACGTATACGTAAATAATAAATAAATAAATATTGCTGGACAATTCACACACCATTATCTAGCCCCATGGTAAGCAGAGCTTGTGTTATGGGTACCTACTAGATAACTGATATACATAATACAATATATTACATAGATAGATATTTTTTATTATACATAGAAAACGACCAGAACACCCGTTACAAATATCTGCAGATCGTACACACAATTGTTCCGAGGCGGGAATCGAACCCGCAACCTCCTGCGTCGCAGGCGGATCTTCGCCCACCGCGCCACATCGGTCGTCAAACGTGAACAGGTAAGGGCCGAAACACATGCATCAAATCAGTCGTTTCAAGAGTCAATAAATTTCATTCCGGCCCTGGTGGGGGCACAGAGAGGGGCCTCGAGGCTTGGCCTCATTACCCCGGCGTCAACTCGAGGGGTGACGACCCCTCGGTCCTTGGGTTTTGTGAGAATATAATTTTTTTTCCCCCTTCTCAATGTTTTTTTTTTTTTGGCTTCATTTGGTTTGTATATTTTTTCTTTTTTTGTGTTTTTTTTTTGTTTTTTTTTCTCTTTCTTTTTAAAATGGAACGTGTTTACATACGTTAAACTTAGGTAATCGTGCAGATGTCACTGCTGTGTTCGTATTCATGACGTGAACAGGTAAGGGCCGAAGAAAAACATGCATCAAATCAGTCGTTTCAGAGTCAGCTCAAAACGAGACGCGACGCGACGATACGAGCTTTTTCAATTAAAAATATAACATTATTGCCAACGCAGAAAGGTACTCACAAATTGTATTGACATAATACGACAACTCCCCGCGGTGCCAAGCTGCGCCGCGCTTGTGCCAATTTGTATCTTTTTGCGTAGTAATTAAAGTTACATTTTGAATCAAAGTGCGTGCAGTGTCGCGTCGCGTCACGTCTCGTCTCAAGCCAATCATAAACTCTGTATGTCACAACATTAGAATTTAGATAGGACATTAATATGCGGCAGCTTCATACCCTCTACGTGAAGCTAGATTTAAATCTTTTCTGCCCAGATCAAGCCATTACTGCGTCAAGTGTGATTAGACCTTTATCCTAAATCAGCGAAAGGTAATACATATTTTTTGTATACATATGACAAACATGTTACAACAACTTATTCAGGGTAGCTCTATGTCCAGCTGTGGACTATAGGCTGATAACGATGATTATGGGGATAACAGTTTCTTTAACAAAAGTAAGAAAAACAGCATCGACAGAGTTTAAAACAATTTATTATAATGTATTGCCAACGAATTGGTAAACAATGAACCAATACTTCACCCGTGGGTCAAGGATCCATTCAAAATTCAAAGCATCATCGAGTATCACTATAACTCCAGACCAAAGCCAATAAAGATCACAATTTATATCTTCCAGACAGCTTTCAGGCGGTCTTAACATTTACAGAAACAGATGTTTCCGAATGGAAATCGAAAGTAGATTTTTGAGACGATTTAATAGTTGTTGAGATAACAGGTGAGGTAAACAGTGCCGACATTAACTGTCTGTGTTAGTTGAACATTAAGATGTGGGTGGCAGACTACACGCTTTGCATACTAATACACTTAGGTAATAGGCCAACAGAAACACAACAACTATACACTAGCCAAACTCGATGTGGGATGTTTGTAAACAAACCGCCCGTAATTAACCTAAAATTCACGGCCCGTCCCGGCTTCTCCCGGATGGACTTTGTTGCATGAACATTTTGCGAGTAAATGTATCTTTATATTGTACACGAAAAAGTATTTTCATTTTTCGGGTTAATACGAGTATATAGCTTATGGCACTCACGAATATTGTGGCTTTCTATTGGTAAAAGAATTTTCAAAATCAGTTCAGTAGATCTAGAGATTACCCCTATACCAACTATTATACCTCTTTATAAATTAGTATAGAAGTATAGATTTATATAACTTGTCGATATTCTGAGATCCTACCTTCAATTAAATATTGTTAACTCAACGTCAAGCAAGCGAGTTTTCGTTTTTTGTGTCGTGATATGTTTACAAACATTCCACATCGAGTTTGACTAGTGTATAGACTAGGATTTACGAAATATTAGATGAGACTGATTACTTAGCATATAACTCAATTGTATTTCAAGAATAACATAGTCATAACGAAAAACCCAGAATAGAATCAACAAATGAGTTGATGTCTCTTGCGTAGGAAGTGTGTTTAAAAACAATTGGTGATTCCCGGCACAGGTAAATCCCACGAAATCATTAAATTTTTCTAGTGAATCGTTGTATTGTCAGCACTCATAAATTCATGAACACTCTCGAGGAAACAAAGGGTGACACTTGGGTCTAATTCTGCTGGCCAATAGCTTCATCTTACAATGATATCGCTGCAGAATCGAATAGAATATCCATAGAGGACAGAAACTTCCGATAGTTCGTGCGGTGTTCTTTGAATGAAGGGATTGTTTATGGTTCTAGATTGGTTTTAGTCACGACACTTTTGGTGTGCGTCCCGTTTAAAAGTAAAAAATCATTTATTTCTTTAGGCTTACAAAATAAGCACTTAGACAAGTCATATTTTAAGTATAACTTATTATCAAATAAAATTATTTTACTGTTCACTTCAATTTTTTGTCCTCTAGTGGAAGAAGTGAAAAGAAACCACTAGCATGTTCATCTCTTATATGTCTAATACATGGTTATTTGCCTATTTTAAGTCTAAATATAATATGATTCGATACATGTCAATATTTAAGTAAAGCTATGCACAACAACAAATTACTTACTACATACTATTGTCGGTGCGAAACTGAGCGACATCTGGCCAAGCATTAACATCATTGAGATAATCATTTATGGAGTAGAAAGCCTTCTTGATGAGATTTAGTTTTATGTAATTTTTAAATTTACGAATAGGGAGCTTTCATCATTCAGCATCTATCGTTTCTTTCATCTGAGCCTGTAAGGTGAAATATCTTCATATCTATAAAAAAAAATGCTGGACAATCCACACAGCATCATCTAGCCCCAAGCTAACAGAGCTTGTGTAATGGGTACTATCGTATATATAATATAATATCTATATATCATTGATACATAGATAGATATTTTTTATTATACAAAGATAACGACTACAACACCCGGAACAAATATCTGCAGATCGTACATACAATTGTTCCGAGGCGGGAATCAAACCCCCAACCTCCTGCGTCGCAGGCTGACCTTCGCCCACCGCGCCACAGAGGTCAGAGAGTATATGGTGGCGATACCCTACCATTATCATAGTATAGCAATTGGTTTAGCAGAATAGGGCCACAGCTCTTTACGCATGGTAGTTGGAGACAAAGACTAGAGACAATACCGGAATTAACAATAAAGAAGAGGGCATAAAACGTTCTTATTACATTCATAGCTAGGTATTATTAAACAGCGGGAGTTTATAGCCGGCCTCGCCCACATATTGGTCGCGAGATATTCATAAAAGTATGCGATATTGCTTGTATTAGTAACGTTTATGGATGGTAAACTCTTATTGGCATAACAAATGGAGGAGTGTGCTAGTGATGTTAAAGATAATCTAGCTGGACGTAATTAATTAGATCTACTACGCTACCTTATTCGTACTGGGGATGGTAGGGTATTTTAAACTAGAAGTGAGAAGGGAACTGATGTTGATAACTTACATTTTAAGTGTGATTAGAGGCATAATACACAACCCTCTTGTTTTAATGCATATAGGGCTGCACGTACCTAATAAGTATGTATACGCACGCCGAAGACCTAAGCTACTTGCGATCCCGAAAGCAAGAATTTACCTCCTGAGCAAGTCCCCGTTCACACGGGCCCTTCGGGCTATTAATACTTTATGTGCAGAGGAGGATGTTGACATATTCTATATGTCCTTACCAAAATTCAGGGATGCAGTTTTAAAATTTTTGGATAGGACCCATAGGAATATGTAAATAGGTTTATTTTAAGTTTAATATTAAGTGGTAGTTAGTAGTGTGTAGAATGTTAGTTTTTTGGTTTGTGTTTTAAGTTTAAGTTTTTTTTTGTTATATTTCTTTGTCGCTTTGGTGTCCAACTGTAAAGGCATTGTAAATAGTTTATCAATAAATAAATAAATAAAGATGCTGTCAAAGCAGAACTGAATCGGACTGTGAGGCGATGTTAAGGAAAAATTCAATAGGAGACTTTTTCAAAGAAAAGAAGGTACACCGGAACAAGAACAACAACCGCAACGACCATCGTGGAGCCTTAAGGTGAAATATATCCCAAAACCCACGTTTTGACTAAAAAGAGGCGATTCAAATGAAAGTCGAAGTTAACTGAAAAACTCCGCCTAGTTAAGAATACTGCAATGCGTTAGACATCTTTGCCAAGAAGGGAGATGGTCAAAATGTATGTGCTACAATTTGGCAGCTATGGGTGAATCCTAGGAATCAAATTATTTCAAAGTAATATTCACGGTATAGAAAAACAGACTAAACTTACCTATCTAAAAGTAATAAGATGAAATACGAATATAATATAATGTTATTAACAAAAACTTTTTTAAATATCATCTAGGACCAAAGTGCTTGGGAAGACAAATGTTAAGAACCCAAACTCGACGAGGTTAAGTCATTTCGTTAAGAAATTCCTAAGGCCACCTTCTGAATCCATCATCAGACCAGCTCGATGGTACTTAACACTTTGAGTGCTGAAATCACACGGTATGTGTTTTCTACAAGTGACTAATATGCGTAAATCCACACTAGCGCAGCGGCTGAGAAAATACAGATCTTTGTGACTGAGCACAGCCGTAATATTTTTCGATGCATGTGCGGCGCAACACAACCGCTGTGTAGAGCGGCAGCACGAATTTTTTAGGTTAAAAAAAAGATCGCAGTCGTCGAAAAAAAAATCGCGGTCAAAGTGTTAACATTGCATTGTCACCAACTTACATAAGTATGCCAAATTTCAGCTCAATCGGTTGGGGATAACCTATGGGGATAACTTATCTAAAATTTAGTTGCAAGATTTTATACCACACAAACGAACAGGGCAAGTAGAATAAAAGCTTGTAAAATTATGTCGGACAAGAAAATATCATAAGAGATGAACATGCTAGTGGTTTCTTTTTCACTTCTTCCACTAGTGGACAAAAAATTGAAGTGAATAGTAAAATAATTTTATTTGATAATAATTTAATGTATAAAATATGACTTGTCTAAGTGCTTATTTTGTAAGCCTAAAGAAATAAATGATTTTTTACTTTACTTTACTATCGCATAATCAGATCGTAAACGGGCAGATCAGTTGGACGTTCAAACCGTGTTAATTTGCACTTGTGTCGTGCCCGTCCGTAGGTAATCACTAATCAGGCATTAGTGTCAATAGGTAGAGCAAACTAACAATCAACTGAGCTCGTTCAGTAATCAGCCCAGTGATATGTAATTGGTGGAATCATTGCATTGTGGCGCAGTGATGAGGAAGATTCAATTAGTTTGATAGATTCGAGGTTTAGAAATGAATGCGAGAAATTAATTTCTCATCTCAAATCAGACATGTCTGACATTTGAGCTGGTGAAATTTTCTTGTATATTTGTATCGTCACTACATAGTATAAAACAAAGTCGCCCGCTGTCTGTCTGTCCCTATGTATGCTTAGATATTTTAAACTACGCAAAGGATTTTGATGCGGGTTTTTTTAATAGATAGAGTGATTCAAGAGGAAGGTGGTTTAGAAACTATTTGACATATAGATTTCCACGATGCGCAGCTTATATTTATTAAAATAAACAAATGAGCGCCACACCAATGTATTTTAGTGTTACCAAATCGGTAAAACTTATTACTGGCAGCAGAGACAACATTATTGTATTTTTTAAAGTAAATAAAAGAGATTTACGATATGACTGTTAAACATTTCGAAACGTTAAAGTATCAGAGATAAAGGGCAAAAAGCAAAAGCAGCAAGAATAAACGGCAGTTAAATCAACACATACGCGACTGTCACAGATCTTTAATTAAAAGAAACTGATGATAATAAAATGCTAAAAATGCACACTGCGGATTATAAATAGTATGTATTGAATAAAAATGTCAACAATCCGTACTTTGAACTTGGAGACATGAAACTGGTCCATTCATCGCTAACATTGACCTGTGACCAGTGACGTAGTGGCCATGAGAAATGACGAAACAAGAGCCGGCTGCCGGCAAGATTATGAGTAATTCGAGATAATCAGCCAGCGACAGGCACGAGACCGATAAACGGATAATCAAACGGCTGAACGAACTCCGATCAAGGACATTGTACAATCCGCTTACGTATTTCCAGGTATGCATGTACAAGTGGCGAAGAATGTCGTGGTCACCACGTGTCACACTCGGCGAATATCACGTGTAGGCCTATCTTTTCTATTTTACTTGACAGTGCTCACGCTCGCACAATTTATTATTTTCAAAGATTGTTCAATTCAAACTATGGATAAATGCTTAATGTGTAATTTATTTCCGAGTTTAGTCTAAATCTTACCCCAACATGGGCAGTATTTCATAACTTATTTAACTAACATGGCAGTCAGATTTACTGCGAGTTTGTACACAATGAAGCAGATTTCAATAGCGAGCGTCGAAAACAATAGCCTCGTTTGCTAATTAGTAGACTTCTATGACAATAATGCTTGCTAACTCGCTACAAAGCCTACGTTCCTCCCACGCAAAATACTAGTGAATACAACAGAGTTTGAGACAAATACGTCATTTCTATTTAACAAAGTGTAAAACAAATTGCCGATAAGATATGTAGGCTTTACGTTACTACGTGATGTTGGTCAGGAGAATTCATGACATTGTGGAGTTTTCAATGACGCAAGGGTTTCAACTCTATCTCAGCTAGGTTGCCTGGGATAAATCGCTGTCAGCGATAAGGCCGACTATTGTACTTTTTATGTGTTATATTTAGATATAAGTTGTTATTTTATAGTTTTAAGTGCAATAAAGTGTTAATTCATTCATTCATTCAGAAATTTGAAGTATACGAAGCTTCACACCTATGCCTCATAGAGTACCTATAATAATATGTCGGCTTAACTTTACTACGTGACGTTGATCAGGAGCAGTCGTGACATTGTAGACTTTTAAAGTATTTAAAAAACTCAGATGTTCACAACACAACTACTCCTATGTTGGCGGACGGATACAGCACATTCTTAATGTCTGTTCCTTGTGCACAGCACTCTGCTTTGTTATATGGATAGTTATTAGTTATCCTACTGATCAGGAGGACATCTGGCTATTCCGTCAATTGATTGTTAAGCAATTAACTGCCCAGTCTCTGCACCGCAGCTACGAGCTCTCCGACAGCGTCATTTACGCCAAGGGCACTCAAAGTGTTAAAGGGCATTAGTGACGTAATGGCAACACTCACACTCTAACAAAGAATGCGAATCTTTTCTCCTGACAAATGACGAATCAGAGAATCTGTCTCTAATGGAACCAATTAAGAACCATTAAACAAGTACATTGTGGAAGTACATAGTAATAACCTAGTAACAGATCCGGCAAGCGTGCTACGTCAAATGCTTTATCAAGTGATAAAAAGTATTTAACAAACGTAACGCGAATGAATGACCGGGCTAAGGACTAACATTTTGATGACGCTGATAGGAGAATGACGTAGGTATGGATGATGCACATCACGTATTAGTTGAAGGAGGGTGAAGAACTGGTTAAGCTTGATATGATACGGCTATGACATAGGATAAAATAACCTGTGACGTTGTTACTGGTATCTAAACAATGAACAAAGAGGCTTACGAAAATAGAGAATACTTAAGACATAGCCCCAGCCCGTTTTCCTTTACTTAAAAATTAAACGTTGCATTGCATACCGAATAAGGATATTTGCGAAAGATATAACAAGAAGCCACCAACATCAATTCCAATTTACTTAGATACGATTACCCGAAAATTGAAGGTGCTTCATTAAGATTAGCAAAGTTTCTCAACGAGCTCAGCATCCTCGGAATAGAAGCCCGTTGATTGAATATGGAACGGTATAATCGTGTTAGATAAACGCTTAGTTGGGCGAGGTGATTTGCAAGTTCACAAACTTGAGATTATTAAATTACGGCCTAGATCTGAGAGGATTTTGGGAAATAGGTAAGTTAGACCTTCGTTACACAAATTGAATTGAGAATTGGGGACTTTGGTATTTAGTAGAAGGAATGTAAGGATTCATCAAAATATATTTTCTGGAAAGAAAGATATAAACAGAAACAATAAAACTTGTGTTGTGGGTACCCCACCCGCCGAAAAAACAAATCAGCAACAGAAACCGTAAACTTTTGTAAGGGTCTAATAAAACAGATATTTACTGGCGGTGAAATGCTAGGTTATGGGTCGACTTGAGAGTAATAGATTCCATCTAGAAAATTTACTATAAACCCAAGCTATTACATGTTGCACTGCTGCTAAAGATAATCAAATAATCTATAAGTTCAAGATATTTATTCTGGTGCCACGAATGGCAATGACCTAATCAATTAACAGACAAAACCTGCTAGTGTGGACTTATTCTATTAGTACATAAAACCAGTTGTCCAAACAGATAAGTATCACACTTCTTAGATAGAAGATGTTCATCAAAGACACATACAAATCTTGACTAAACAAGTAGATCTGAGACTGAGAGTGGATATACACCACAGTAGTAGACATTTTGACACAAATTAAATAATTTATTGGACACGACAGATTACAATTGGTATAAACATTTAAAGAAGAAACTAAACTAGATATGAGTATAACAGTAAGTGTAAAAACGATTAGCTAATTAGTACAAACAAAATCACTAAATGGTCGATTATCATAACATGGAAAAATATATTCAAATCATCATCTAGCCCACCCAATACCGGAACCAATATCTGGAGACAATAAAGAAAGATTCCAGTGTTCATAAAAGACATATTAACATAACAGTAAGAAATATAATTTCCCGCAGTTAACAGTGACACAGTTGTTGTAAGAGCTAATAATTGCAATAAAACGAACAGATCATAAGTAAAAGTCCTTGCACTATTGGTAGTAACGACAGAGGCCAACTACCCATACACATGTAATTGCTAACGATATCACGTGAGTTGAAAATGATTCATAATAATGTTACTATTTTCAGACTAATAACTGCGGGTGACATTGCTTTGATTGTTACAATTCTTAGTAACAAACACTTAGATAACTTATACGAGTTTGAAGAAGTTTGAAATAAGTTGAGATGATGATATAATAGGGTAGGGGACATAAGAGACTCCATAATCCCCACAGAAATAGTTTAATTAGTGGACCTTACTTGCAGGATCTCTACAAAGCAAATACTAATGCATACTAATGCGAGTTGAAGAAAAGTAAGGGAAATCAAATGCCAAGCTGAAATTGTACAGTTAAAGAAATCTATCAGCAATTGCATGAGCAAGAACAGTGGCCATTCTGATGTCAAGAATATAAATAGAACCGAGATTGAAGATTCAGGAACACTTAACTCAATGAACGGGTCATCTACTGCAATAATAAATGGCTCCATTGAGAAATTGAAGTATTTATCCGTGGTCCAGGGAGGTTAAACACAGCCTGTATCTGTAGCCAAAGCGATGATCGTAAATTCGCTATCATGTGTTCAGATTATTTATTAAATTGTTTACAGACTCCATAAATTCCGTGCGTAAAAGCAATCACGTTCTGAACTTCTGAATCAAATTTTTTAAAACAACACGAACACTTGAGCCGCCCAGATAACTTCGTCTGAATTTCGTTAGCTTCATGAATTATTTATATCCGGATTTTATTCACGTTCTAATATTCTAATCTCTGAATACAAAAAGCGCCTAATATAATACGAGCGGATGCTTCGTTAATTTGTTTCAAATTGAATTAGAGGGTTTATTATTTTTCAGCGGATGGAAAGAAACAAAGAGAAAAATACCTACCTATAAAAGTAGGAATAGAGGGATAGGTCGAGCGAGACGTGACCCATTTTCGTGTAACGTGGCTCGGAGGGAATAGAGGCGAAAGCCCTCACATAAAGGGAACACGAGGATGCATCTTTTGGGATCAGCAGTTTACTATTTACATTGCCTTGTAGCTTTGTGAATAGTTCAACTGTATAAAAGATATATATTTTTTTTTTATAATACAACGTTGTACACAAACTTAATTGTGTCATGTGTAAGAAGGTAAGCCTCCTTATTCATAATAGTCTATTTACTTAGCATAGCATACTGCTATTTTTCACAGTCTTCTTCTATTGAGATAAGTCAGAGTCAGAGATATCACTGCTTAGCAGCTGTTGTAAGTTAGCAGACCATTATGAATAAGGGGGTAAATGTTTAAAAGCAAAATCACAATAAGATAAAAGTGTAGATAAGTTGGGCTAAAAATATTATAAAAAGGTCAACCTTTGAAAATTGCTGACTGAAATTTATGCGAGCTGCTTGTGGTTAACACTTGACCCACTTAGAATAAACCTCACTACGGAGGGATAAGTAATCGAAAAAAGTATTCGAGACTGTAAAAAAGAAACTTACCAAGCAAATGCCAAACCGAATGATTGTATTATAAAAGAACTTTTCGCTATTGGGAAACCTGATCACGTAGTAAAACGAATATACCTACGGCCCTTTATTGCTTTCCATTTACGAACCTTCGGGAAAGAACTTGGCTTTTGAGCTCAGCGAAAATCGAGACGGCAGAAATTCTATTATCAATGTGTAGATATCGATTCGATGAATCTAAAAATAGGAATAGCAGGTAGTGGATTGCGTCTGTAAAATGTTCAAGTCTACACAAACACCAAAACAAAAAAATGCGAATAACAGAAAATATTCTTCAGATGACGTCGTAGGTATCTCGTAATGGTTGACAAAAACTACTGAAAATGGTTAAAACTTTTGACGAAACGAGACTTACAAAAATTAAGTGGACACGGTCGTCAACATTCTATTAAACATATTATGTGTAGTCAAAGACTGTAAGACCGACAGCAAATAAGAAATGAAAACTAGATATACCAGATTTACTTAGATATCATAGAAATTGCTGAGCATCAAGAAGCAGATAAGTGGATATCTATCATGTATGGAAAATATTTCCAGACGTGTGAGATGTATATAGATAACTGACATAATAATAGGTTAATATCCATTGTTCTTATTATTAGAGTTATACGGACTTAGTAGCAAGCAATGGATGGAAGGAAATAGACCGAATAACATGAAGCATAAATTTCAGCACCCAGACATATCTCAGTTTGTAGGTATACACGGCTAAGATTACTTCTATTCAAAAGACTGATTGCTCTCGAAGTCTCGACAATATCACAGACCTAGTTACTCCGTTCATAGGAGGATTGACTGCACGAGAGTTCGCGCTTTGAATCTAGGTCACAATAAGATTTATGAATCTTGTGCCGTTGTTTAGGGGTGTTATAATATGTGGTGTGGTTTCCCTAAGTAGAGACATTCCTTGAAATTATATACTTCTTTTTCAAAATCTGTAGTGTCGCATCAAATCAGATCTATAATATGTAAAAGTTTGCATGAAAACTGTGTTACTTCTTCGCGTATTTAACTTTTGCGGTCAGCCCACAATTGTACCCTATAGGTACATATAATAAGTTCTGTTTCAAATAAAGATTTATGTATTTGTATTTTGTACGTTAAAACTTCTGAAAGGGTCGGTCTAAAATTTGGTAATTTCATTTTGTTTTACCTGTTGTCCAGAAAAACGCATGCGTGGACAACGCATTTAGACATGATTATTTCCTTGTTGATCTTTAATTTAACTTATGTAATATAACTTTAATGAAACATATTATAACTTTCAAATATGAAGCCGGTTACAGTAAATAGCAGTGAAATAATAATATAGTTGCAAAGCAATGATATAACTTGTCACGCTGGACCTCATATGGTAATAGCAACGGCCTTGTTTGCATACATTTGATTAACGTTATGATACTATCGATCGATCAACAGAATAACAGTTAATCCAAAGAGGTAACAACAAGCTGACTATTGAAAGTTTTTATGTACACAGTTGGGAAGACACGCGATATCAATGCTATAGACATTTATTACCAGTTGGAAGGGAAAGGGGACGTAAAGGGGAGGGAGGCTTTCATGGGGGAATAGAAATGGATCGTTTTACTTCAGCCTAGTTCGGTAATATAGAACACAGTTTTGCTGATGTCATTTGCAAAGGGAATGAAATGTTAACTAGAAATTTCATTCTCAAAGGCTTTTCGTACCCTGGAGGAAGGTAGAGGGTAGAACACGTAATTTAATAACGTAAACTTCTACAAAGGTTTACGATTCCTCGACGTTGAAATAAACAAATTAACTAAAACCAAAGCTAATTTCCCAAAAATTACACACCTCAGGGAATCAGACCATTGTTCCCGACAGTAGTTATTACCTCTTTTGTCCATTTGTGTTCTCGTTGTAAATTGTACACAGGAAAAGTTTATTAAGCCTTATCTACGTGTCGGCGGAGAAATAAACCATTGTAGAGCGAGGACGGAACAGGAAGCCGAGTCTCGACTCAATGCCCGCAGAAAACGAACAAACAACATGTAATGACGATTCAATTCAAGCTTTTTGTTAGGCCCTTTCGACCTTTGTCAGGGAATTGCGCACGGTGTTCGGTTCTTTACGTGCTTAATTAAATGAATAGTTCTATTGGAGGTATTGAAAGCATATTGTTTATGAAGAGCCCTTGAGTTTTAATCGAAGGTGTGGAAATGGTAACAAACATGTTTATCGCGGACGCGATAGGCATCGTGAATAGTTTGATAAGGTGAGATAAGACGAGTGACCGCCAGAAGCCGGAGATTCCCGTGGCGGTCACATTGCTGAGGCTGGTTGGCACGAGCGGCTCGGCGGTGCCAGATCGATACGCAGAGAGCGCGGTCACTGGCTGCGAGCCAACCACTAAAACATGGCAGGCCCCAGTTTATGTCGACGCTTTAGAACGAATCACACACGGTAACTTTATTTATTCGAACAAACACACGGAGTTGGATGCCTTGTTGTCGATGACGTGACGTGAACTCTTGGCACCGATCCGGTTGGAACCAGAACGGTGAGAGCTACCTATGGGGAAGGGCTTATTTTTTGCAGTGCCATACATTACATGGGCATTACATACACAAGTGATGGACATTGCAACAGGTGCAATGATATATGTATGTACCTACGTATACACAGTCTGACAACTAGAATAGATCATAAGACATTTGACAGATGACTATGAAACAAATCGTTTGCTGTCCAGTATTACAGATGCAATAAAATAGGATTTTTGTGTGAATAATTTATAAAGGTTACTATATAGATACACCTCAACAGCCTATATTGGTCCACTGCAGGAAGCAGCCCGCAGGCCTCCCCTGATAAGCGCATTATTGGCTTTTATCTCATTGAGGTGTTTGAGTTCGTAATGCCCATAATCCTCACGCTGGGCATGGACGCTGGGTATACCTAAACAATGAATTGGTATAGGAAATCCCGGAAGGCGAAGCGTCTGTTGTCGCTTTGCATACAAAGTAGCCCGCAGCCGCTGCATTGTTAACTTGGTCTATTTGCAACTACCTCCGCATTGTCACTGAATTAATTTATTTGGCTGATAAACTAGGATCTTGATTGGATTGTTTACGATGAAAAAGAACACATTATACGAATGGAAAACAGAGTTACTACGAGCACAATACACAGAGCCACAGTTACATAATCAAATTGTCTAAAACACGAGAGGAAATTGTCACTTTTCGAGGCATCCGGCTCCAAATTGACTACATTGAGCTCGCCTCCCGTTTCAAATCTTGTGTTAACAGATGTACTGTACCTACTTGTTGAACAACTGAGTCTTGAACGTCTTAAAGTATCTTATTTGGCAATTGCTTTTGCTGATATAATTGAAGTCACTGTAAATAATGATATTGTGACGAAACCAAATGTGTTCCAGATATATGGAGTACGCGTTCGCATTTCTGCTAATGACATGAAAATGAGAGAGGAAGTGCGACGTATGAAATTGACAGCCTCAACGGACGCAATGCAAATCTGTGGCGGCCCGGCACCGCTCAATTATCGTGATACAACGCCATTCCGGCGCGATCGTATCTAGATGATTCCAGACCTTCTCCCGGAGTATTAAGGAGCAATTTAGATCGCGATAAAACCTATCAAGAATACAGACACGATTGCGAAGAGTAAAGCACCTTGTGAGTGAGAGATAGGGTACACAATTGGCATAGCATAATAGTGAATGGCGACGATCTAGACGGGACGGGAGAGACTGCTCCGGCAATTTGCCTATTGCCGAGTCCAATTATCGCCCCCCGCACTTATTACTGCATTAAGGCGAGACCGTCTATAAATTGTATGACGCCTCTGCTTCAAAATTGCGAGAACGCTTTATAAATGATGATTTCCTAAAAGCGAATGCAGAATTTGTTTAAATTTCCGAACAACTGAACGAAGTAATTGCATAGTAGAATAAATCTGGTTAGGTCAGATTCAGGTTGTAATTTATGAAATAAGCCATGGTGAAGCAATTTATTGGGCGTACGGCTATTACTGTGAATTCGTCATAATGCTCAGTAATGACAACCAATAAAGCTGCGGTTAGTTATTCATAAAACGAGGGAAACGCACCGATAAAATGAACCGCTCTACCCGCCATCATAATCGACGATAAGTTTTCAATCTCGTAAAAGAGCTATTTCAACTAACTAAATTTATATTCGTTGCTTGAATGAATACCATGATCTCTTATAAGTTTTTAATGTCAAACCTGTAATACACAATGGTAGATCTGCCTAAAATATATGTGCTGAATACGACCTCTCACACCTTAATAAATATAGAAAATAAAAATAAAAACTCAAACATGCCGCTTTGTCTCACACAAGATATTTTGTTCAATCGTAAATCATTCGATGGAATTCAATCCAGTCGAAAGCTTTACAAAATTATAAAAACAAAAAAAATACAACTATTGAAACTATCATTTACACAAAAGTCATTTATAAGATGAAAACTTACTCGCAGTGCCTACAGTTATTCCGCGATCATGGCACATGAAACTGTGCCGAAATATTGTAAAAGTAAAAAATCACATCATGGCAAATATCCCGTTACAAATGACTTTAAATTTGTATTGATAACTATTTGATAAGAATAAATGAATAAATGACTTTTGAATTGGAAAATTACTTGATAAGAATAAACGTTATTGATTCTAGGGCAGTTTCTTAGCAACATCTGTTTGTAGGCCTATCCAAGCACCAAATAGACCCATACCTACGTGACGTCACATTGATGATAAACTTTAGATATAAGACGTACTCACCAGGCATAAAGTGCAGCAAGGCAGCGGTAATGGGATACAGGCTGGGGCTGTACGTGATATCCGGGCAGGCGTAGCCGAGGACGGACACTACCCGGTCGGCAACCGCCCGCCCTTTGCGGGTGAGGTGGTAGCCGAGGCAGTGTGTGGCTTCCACGAACGGCGGCAGCATGATCGGCTTGTCGGGAAGCTCGACTGTGCCGAACACCTGGAACAAATGGAAAATACTTTAACTAGACGTTATGCTGCAGTTGTGGCATATGATTAGCGCTGGACAGAAGGGAGTTTCAAAAGAACTTGGAAGGCACTTCTTGGAACATATGTACATACTCAGCAGTGGGTGAGACTCTCTATGAAGCCATGCCCACAATTTACCCTGCGGGCGTCAGAAAAGGCGTCCAGGATTTTATCATTCCAGAGAAATACGAGAATGCAAAGACAGTGCAATAATTTATGCAGCTCTATGTACGTCCACAAATCTAGGGTATACAAGGTTATAAAGACAAATGAGATGTGTAGTTTGAATAAATTTAAACATACAGCTGAACTGAATTCACATCGCCCTTACGTCGCCTGAACCTCAAAACTTTCCGTCACATTCAAAATTTGTTTATACATACAAATTATTCCGAATATTCTCGGAGGATGTTTTTAAAATCAAACCCCGCCAATTGATTTAGTACTCTCATATTAATTTGTTATTCAATCTAAAGCGACTGTTCGCAGTCGTGTCGTGATTATCCACTTTACGAGCAAGGACGAACCAACCAGGCCGATTATGCGACACTGTAGGTAGACTGAAGTCTGTCGCTACGTACCATTCGTATGCATCACTCCAAATAGAACAGCTAGATTATGCGGCTCATCGTTCACACTACATTAATTTTAAACAACAGTTTTGTTTATTAAGTTGTAAACATCAATTTCCATATCTGCGTTGTCGCTAACAGATGCTTGGGTTTCGATAAAAATAGCATCGGCTATTAACATTGTTCCGACGTCAGAGTTTGTTGTCTAAACGGTGGATATTAATAAAATAATAGCTCCAGCCCGCAGCTTCGCAAGCTTTTAACCGGAATAAAAAGTAGCCAATGTCCGTTTCTGGCAGACCGATACCGTCTCCCTCCCTTTCAGATTTCATTAAGATCCGTTCAGCCGTGAATAGCTGACAGACGGACAGATTAACTTTCGGTTTCATAATATTAGTATGGATTTAGTGTTCTTCAGTCATCTATAACAAAACCGAACGTATATGTTATGAGGATTACGAAATTTGTCCTAGTTATGGGTTCATCGTACAATTTTTTAAATCTCTGATAAGGATAAAAATGTTGCCCGCCACAGAACAGTACAATTGAAATAACTGAAATGTAAATATTATGTAAGATTGGGTTGAACGCCCGCGTCCAATTTTCGTAAATAGGCCGACTAGATAAATAAAATAAATACCTATAATAATAATAGCTCATCAGGCGACAAAAGATGTGGGCTGAAATCAGACAGCTATTTACACTGAAACAAAGCTTTAATTTGTAACAAAGAAAAACATCGGAGAAAAGAACGCAACGGTTGTTTACGATATTATCTCGTCTATTCCCAAAACCGATGGATACGAAACTGAAACATTTGATAATCTACTTTGATACGTTCTGTAACCTCAATAACACATGACGAAGGTAAGTGTTCGTTTCAAGTGAAATACCAAAGAATTTATTGCTGTTTTAAGAATCTATAATCTACCAGTCGCAGGAGGACGTCACAATCAATTTAAATGACATGAACATAGTCATGTCATAGGATCTCAATTATGTAAGAGTTAATACATTGTTTGATGTAAAGGGTTTTTGCAGTTTTAAGAACAAAGCAGTTATTAAAATACAAATCTTCCTATGCTCATGGATTTTCCTAATGAATGAAATGAAATAAAAGGGTAAATAACTAAACTAATATAGAGATAGGGTTCCCCATTGTACTTTTGGCTTTAGCTTTATGTCTACTAGTTTCTGCCCGAGGCTGTGCACGCTTTGTTTAAGGTTATTTATATCCCATGGGAACTGATTTATGGGATAAAAAGTATAGTGTTTTATTCAGGCCTAGAACTACTTGTATGAAATATCAGTCCGATCTGTTTAGTAGTTTTAGCGTGAAGAGGTAACAAACATCACTGTTGCTTGTATAATATTAGTATGATCTTTAATTTATATTGCTTTGTTATACAATACCCCACTGAATTCAAGTATTACATTGTTATAACATTGCCACATTGAAGATGGCAATAACGAAAATCTTTAGCTTTACTTCTTTTATTTTGTTTATTTCGATAAAATACACAGATAATTAATAAATGCGTAAAGTAACACCGAGAAATATGTATATTGTAATTCTTTAATGAATGAGCAAGATAGGCCTCAGCAAATCTCCAATTTGCGTTTATATGGGACATGTTATAAAATTCCACACAAACTTGTACAAAGTGCTGACGTAGTTTAATCTCTTTATTATTTTTACCGCGGCCGCAATGTCCGGCGTCCAAGCTTAGAGATTAATAGATCTAGATAGAGCATCGACTGGCATTTTTGCGGCATAATTCGATGAAAGTTCTTATCGATATTATTAAGGTTTTAATGTAATACTAGTTGGAATCGTAAAATAAAGTTTAAAAGTGAAAAGAGTTATAAGTATAACTTATAGCAGTAATCGCATTTCGATGTTCGTTAAAGACTAAGTGCTTATTTTGTAAGCCTAAAGAAATACAGTTCTTGAAAATCTTCTTCAATCTAGTGTTTTAAAACCAAAAGAAAAAAAAACAAATTCTAAAGCAGGCAAATTGGTATCACAACATCGCGTGTGCTAGCCACGCCCCCGGCGCAAGCGCACGCTCACTGGCCAACAAGAGCTACTACATCTTCTGTGGCCCGGCGGCGTCCTTCGCTCAGTCAAGGCCGCCCACACAGCACACGCGGGCCCCAAACCAGATCCAGGTTTTGTAAACAAGCCTCTAAACCAGTCCGCAGTTACACGTGCTGAATACCATGATATCAGCTGGGGTATGGTGTTACTCAATAAGATTTTACGTAGATAATAAATATACCTACTATATTATTAGTCTATAATATAATAAGACAATGAAACTCTAAAATTGTACGCGAATCACTTTGTGGTAAACAGTTAGTCACGTAGATATATCGAATAAAACCTTATTTTGTTAAGATAGTAAAGGATCTATCAAACTCTATATCATGTAAAATAACATGGACAGAGAACATGGTGAAGATAAATATTGTAGAACAGCTTCGATTAATTGTCCCTCATATAGGTCAAACCAGTAAACAAAAGCCTTCCATTCCAAGATCACACAAAACCCAATCTGCCCTGCTGAGTGAGTTGTAGCTCGCACAATATTCGGCGTCTCAACATTTGCATTCAACCTTGCTGTCCCTATGAATAATTGGAAGTGCTATTGAGCGCTTTCAAGCTTTCAACGCGTTAGCTAACGTTAGCTCTAGATTTTGTAACAGGAGGAGATAAATTCTCAAGGAACTTTCAAGACGTAACGATAAAGTCAGAGTGAGATCGTGAAATTACCTTTATCGCGAAAAGAAATAGCAATTTTATAATTGACACTAATACCAGTATGAGTAAGCAGAATGGTTTCATTGTTCGTGCATTGCACGGCATACCTTGGCTGTGTCATTTGATTAGGAAGTATGTCACGTGAGGTGGGCTGGAGCATAGGTAGGAGAGCGACAATGAACACGTGTGTGGGCGAAGCACTGAGGCCCTAATTAGTACAGACACAACCCCGACGCGACCTCTTGCCACCGACAATCAACGCTTGATTGAATCAAGTCAACTGACAGGCTCAACGCGAGTTTTGCTCGGCTCTTGTGCTATAAAGAATGAACGTTATCAATCACCTTAGCATTTTAGATCAGATACCGCTATATGCGTAAGTAAACTATTTAAGCAATCTCATGAATAATATGGTCAACAGTTGAATTATATAACTCACCTATATACGAGTAAATATGTTAATGTACTCTGAATGGAAGGCCCAAGTTTCCTTTAAGCCACTGAAAAAATAAATATATGCCCGTCTGAGTTATTCTCTTGCGAATAAGATCGATGTTACTATTTTCGTCGGGAGCAAATACACAAGGCGGATTCCGTCGAAAATAACTTTGTGTATACCGACCATAGTACAGTGTGCCGCTGTAAATCTTTCGCAAGCATAAGTCGATTGTGAAAAACACTCCTGTTATCTGTTGGCTAGATATTTGCGTCGAGTGAAACGACATTGAGCACTTAGGAGCAATGGAAATTCATGATAATGATGCAACCAGTAAACTATAACGAAAATAAAACTAACAGACACAACACAGATGTGGTCAATAAAATAATGTAACTACAGTAGTTCATAATAATAAAGGATAGAATAGCAAAATTTTTCACAAGCAAGTGTTCAGTGAATAATATAATCAAATATACATACACGTGTTTCTGACTAAAATATAACGATGTTTATAAAAAACACATTGCTGCCTCTAATACTAAACTAGAATTACACAACTACTATATAAAACAAACAGATAAGATAACAATGCTGCTAATGAAATTAAACGACACAGCAATTAAGATGATAAAAATACACAATTTAAAACTTACGCGCCTTATTTTTACTTAGACTTCACATGTGTTTATTTCAATATGTTTTTATTAGTGTTTTCGTAGTGTATTTGTTTGTGTCCAGCAGCACACGCGCTTCACTCTGGTCTCCTCGAAAGACCAGAGCTATGGCAGGATAGATCCTGCCGTAGTTTCTGCTCAGTGTTGGTCATTTTTGTTACCGTAACTGCAACACACCTGTTTAATGTTTCTTTTGTCTCTGCTGCGTATGGTATGGGTTTACAAAACGAATGCATTTTTACTGTACTTATTCTGACAGCAAATAGTCGATCAAAACTCTGGCAGACCAGGCGGGCAAATTCCACTGTCCTATTTTAATAATTGCATAACAACAATCAGTTCTCATTAAGACTATTTCCGTATCACTCTAATAAGCATTCCTGTTAACACAGTGGATCTGATAACCTCTATCACAGGACGCATTAAACAGTGTCACAACAAAGATACTAAATACCGATGTACACAGTTACACACAATAGACAAAGCTTTACATTAAGATGATAAAGAAGACACAATCAAGAAAAAATAACATACTTGTAATAATACAGTGGGAGCAGGTACAATAGGTAACAAACGCCTTTGACAAATATGTGAATATCCAATCACGATACAACATGAAATGTGATGTGTTACAATAATAGTTTAACTACCACGCAGCCCGCGTTATATAGCAGACATAGTTTTGATTGATAAAGTGATGTTTGCGTATGACCGCGAGGTTATCACAGAGGACATTATTCATGTAGTAGATGACTTTATCGTGTCCACCTATCTCTGTTTATTTACAGTGTGAGTATGCATCTGCGCCGAGAAGTTCTGATAAGAATATAATAGAAGCTGAGAAAATTAACTTTGTTTATGTTATATGGAGTAAGTAGTTGTTGAATACAAATTATGCTTATATTTAGATACAAAGGCAGACGCAAAAATGCTAAAATATAAAGAGGTGTTTGTTAATTTAAAAAAACGAATGAGTTAAAATTTTGGGCTTTTTATCCAGGAAAGACGTGTCGCGGAAAAAGTTTTGAAAAGAATTGCAAGAAACAAAGCATGTCAACATAATGAAAAGCGGCAGTCGAAAAAGTATCCGGTCAAAGCGACGCTGGCTGGCACGAACGAGGACTGTTTACCTATTTTTTTCTTGGCATTCCAAATGATAGCGTAAAATATTGGCAATGCAAAGTGTTATCGAACAAAAATAGATCAAATCGACCTAATATATAGGAAACGAAGGCGTTGCGCAACTGTAACCGATGCGGATATGAGTGTGCCTATACCTCCGTTGTAAGATAGCTTGCACAATGCCGCATCTATTTGAATATTATTATGGAGTTGGGAATATTTTGATAGGTTTGGCTTGGTAAAGTTCTATACAGGAAGTTATGAAACATCTTTTATTCAATGTCGCTCATGTTAGTTTATATGTCACAATCACAATATACCATCACCTATGTCGTTTCTATGTTTCTTTGTTGTTTTATGAGATAATATATTCCGGGAATACATTTTTCTTGTTGTCTGCCTGTGTGCAGAATATTTGTATCGGTTTTTCTTGTATAGGAACATATTTTAACAACGAATATATTTTACACCATAGGAAAATAGGGAACTTCAACATCAGGCATATGATTACTTCAAATAAAGCAGGCACATATATAAACAAATAGTTAAAAAGATAAAAGTTGAACCCCTCGCGCCTCGGGGTCCAAATCACCCCCTATCAGCGTTATAATATAAACGGTGTTATGCAACATGTGTACTAACATGTTGCATAACACCGTTTATAATATTCGTTAGAATTTAACAATCATGAAGGAAAATAAAATAATTGGCATAAACTTGATCGTAAAGCAATAATTGCAGATGATAATAGCAACATAGGCTGCATAAAATATACCCACGACAACTCCAAAATGACCTCACATAGTTCGAAGACCCCAATGCGACACTTAATAATTGAATTACGACCACTTCTCTGTTATATTGGTTATGATACGTATTGTAAATAGTTCCAAAGTTCATTGTTAATAACTTGCAAAATATCTGACATAATATCAATACTCGAAAACTCGCTGAGGAATAAACAAAGGATGTTAAAAGATATAGAATTCGCATCTGTAGAATATTCTAGAGATCTGAAAGCGGTTTTGTAAGTACCTGTTGAAATGTTTAAGCTAATAAGAAATGCACATTATTTGATGCAGTAGACGTTGCCAACAGTTTACTCAGCAGCTTCAAATCAGTTACCAATGTTTATGATATTGAAACTACAAGTTAGTAAACAACTAATCTACTAAAATCTTGGTATTGGTGTAAGTTGATGCATACATTTTAAAGAATCTTTATTTGTACAAGCGTTTGTTTACGTTGCAAAATAATATATCAAGTGACTGCGCATTTAGCTTCGTTAGTCGAAGAAAATGGGGAGTTTTATAACACACTAACATTTTCCAAACGTTATAGGTATCTTTATAGGAATCGAAATAAATAATTAAATTTAGATATTATGAGCCTTAACAGCAGGTAGCATAATTCAAAGTGTTAATGCATAGAGTGGCACGACCGTTTATGAATCTGGCTGATAACTTTGTTACAGGTTAATGAGAAGTCAGTATGTTTGCTGGCTTCGCTTCTATAAATCATTCAATGGAACTTTAATGAACGCCTTAGAAAAACGCAATTGGGTTAGGTCGACGATTTATATAGAAATAAACTTTTACGAAGATAAATAAATATGGCTAATTAAAAGGTATCGTGTCAAAGGCGAAGATTTGTTATGGAATGGTATTTTCATGATTCGTTTAGATTGTAATAAAATAAGATAAAAGGCCGTGTGGTGCCGCCTTAGAATTTGCACCACAAAAACTTTTCCCGCGGGGGCGGGGGCACCAGCGCCTCTACAGGACAAATTCTAACAGGACATCCCAAACCCGCATGCCAAGTGGGCATTAAAGGCATTGCCCTCCATATGATAAAATAATAAATAATGTTGGGCAAACCACACAGCATAATCGAACCCCAAGCTAAGCAGAGCTTGTGTTATGGGTACTAGATAACTGACATACCTACAACCGACAATACATTATATACATAGATATTTTTCTTATACATAGATAACAACTAAATCACCCGGGACAAATATCTGCAGATCGTACACACAATTGTCCCGAGGCGGGAATCGACCTCCTGCGTCGCAGGCGGACCTTCGCCCAACGCGCCAGAGGTCGTCAAAAGCCAATAAGGCGCTGCCAGCCTGCCATGCATCCAACAAATAAGCTGGAGATGTAAGATGGCACAACACTATAGGTCCCAGGCTACGTCCCAGGTCCCACGACGCGACGCACACCAGAAGCAGCACCAGGTGCTGCGGTACGCCCCTCCAGGTCTTACCGCAGGGGCTAGACAGTGACTGCCATAATGCGTTCAAAATAAACAGCTGAAATCCCCTTAAACATGCCCTTGAAAATAAACTGAGGGCGAGCTATTGTTCTAGCCAACAATATAACATAAAACAATGCCTGTTTTGCGTATTATTATGCCGGTGGACTGATTAGATGATAATTTGCACTCAATTAAAATTATAGTGAAATTCATGTTTTTTATGGTACATAAATGTACAGGCAAAACAAGAAATGGGTAAAAGTCTAGTCTGGGCTAACTGACATATCATTCAAAACGTAACGAATACTGTCAAACTAAATGGATTCCTACTTACAGCAATAGGCGCTCTACGTTGTGTGATTGACTCGGTTCTTTTGATGCTAAAGAAACGAATGCTGAAATTAATATCATGCCTTACGTTCCTTGTAATATTTTATTAGAGTTTTAAGAACTCATTTCTTAAAATTATATTAAAAGCTTAAAAATTGTCTTTACAATTTCTAATTACTTTACCTAGAATAGAACCCTAATGACCTAATTGATTCCTTATACCAATTAAATTGTAGACTATCGGTGAAATAAATATACGACACAACGTAATGGGGGTTTTTTGTTTAGAATTCGCAGACGTGCATTTCAGTTCTAGCTCTTGACAGACATAATAATCATCTTAGCCGTAGTAATAATAAATCATCCATCAGTTAGCCTTAGCCAGGAAACCATTGACACTTATAAGTGACTATCAGTGAATGGTTTCCTGGAAAAATCAAATCATGGTAAATATACCGTTGTAAGTTTCAACGAGATATTTAAATATTTTAAATGCGATCTGAACACATCATTATATGTATTAATACAACGGGTATTTATCGCGTTTATTTACCTATTTTTCCCGACGTTTCAACAGGTTTACACACTGTCGTGGTCACGGGATGACCACGACAGTGTGTAAAACTGTTGTTTTTTTTTTGAGTTTTCCAATATTCTAATATCCCGAAATAAGTGACCTTTGTGTTAATTGAATAACCATGATAGATTCTAAAGTTTTAACCATGGAGTGGTCCTAGTTTACCTAGCTTTACCTGCGATATTACCAAACCTTCTGGTGTGGAATTTAGGTCTCGGTTGACCAATTGCAAATTGAATTCAATTACTAACGCCAACCGGCACTTAGTGATTTGAGGTTAGGAATTTTGGCGCTTCTGTATAAATAGCAGGATTTAATTCGAAACCCACTGTGTTCATGTTAACCGATTACTAATAGGTATAGATTGTTATTTGTAACCTGGATTCTTTAAACATCAATAATCATTTTCATAAGGTTGTGTGTTCCATTGCCGCCTTGGGAAAAATGTTGGTACGATCAGCAAATATTTGTCCCGGGTGTTCTGGGTATTTTCAATGCATGATAAAACATATCTATCTATGTACTATTCTGTATTAAGTTTATCAGTCATCTAATACCTAAAGCACAGCAAGCTCTAAGGGCTAAATGGTGCTGTGAGGATTGTCCAATAATATTATTTATTTACAATACAATATTATTTTTTGTATATAGCAAAGTATCGGTCAGAGAAATCTAAAAACTTTGGTTTTATTTTATTTTTCCTATTGCACTAAAAAGTTTTGTCTTCAAAGTTGTTATCTAAACTGGATAGCTTCTCTTGACCATATTTTATTATAGTCGACATAGACAACAATAGTGGAGTTAAATAGCTACATATATCTATTGTTTGTAATTTTTAAACCATTATCAGTGCGAGTAAATGTGCTACGAGTATAATCGATCTAAGCGAGACGAATGTGATCGAATCAGGGCAAACGATTCGCTTTCTACACTGACTGTGAAATGAAATGCAAATGGGCCTTTCCTTAGATGGAACAGTGCTGAATGCGTCTTCAAAAACATGACACATGCATTTTCTGTAGTTGTATGCTGTGAAGAATAATGATGCCTTCCGTGATGATGTTTTATATTAGTTTGATTTATACAAAAACGTTGATTGAAATTAAAAGGTATGAATTGCATAACGATGATGCAGTATTGCAGACTATGGAAGTGCTGGCACGATGATTTGGATCGACACCATGACAGATGGCAGGAGATGGCCACAGAAACGAGAGGTGGCGTGAGATCGGGGATGTCTTTGCCCAGAAGTGAGATGGTAAAGGATATTTAAATAAAATTGCATGCATAGTGCAAGAAAGTTTCTAACTAAAATTTTATAACAATGAAAATTGTTAGTTCCTCATTTCTAATTAGACATGTAAAATGAAATGTTTATACGCCCAAGTAAGTGGCAGGATCCTATCTAACATAATGTCCTAAGAACAGACTGTAATAATACCTGTATCCCAAATAAATGAATAACTGAAAAAACGCCTCTGTATGTGAATCGAAATAAGAAATGTTATAGGCTCTGTGTAATGGTGTTTGCAATGAATTCAAAATCTACAGTTTCCGACAACAACCACCCACGCGGCCTTTTTTTCAGCGGAGTAGCGTTTTCTTTAACACTTTGAGTGCTGAAATCACACACGGTATGTGTTTTCTACAAGTGACTCCACACTAGCGCAGCGACTGAGAAAATACAGATCTTTGTGACTCAGCACAGCCGTAATATTTTTCGAACGAAACGCATGTGCGGCGCAACACAACCGCTGTGTAGAGCGGCAGCACGAATTTTTTAGGTTAAAAAAAGATCGCAATCGTCGAAAAAATATCGCAGTCAAAGTGTTAATGTCAACGATACACAGATGACTATACAACACCTAAGTAAAGGAGGTTATCTCAATTACCAAGGTCTTCGAAAAGACGAAAACAGCAGGAAGTAGTGTCCACTTCCTCAGTCAATAACTGCTCAATAGCAATGCTTATTCATAACCGGTCTTAATATCGGACGGGTTTCGTGGTCTGTTGAGACAAAAGGCAATTTGGAAAGTGTGGTAATTCTACAATACCATAACTATGACTTTATTACATTCATCTTCCATGGATGGAACCAAGGGATCCACCCTTTCATTTCATGGAGTATCAGCGCTATAGCATGCTCTGTGTCACCATTGGTATCCTATAGCACCAGTGGTGAGCAATTTTCTGCAATATCTTCTTCATTGAAAGTTGAATAGTGAAGAAATAACAGGCAAAAGGAATGACAAACGGTTCTGTAAACCGCGTTGTTTAGAATTGCATTTCTCGTCAAAACCAGTATTGGGCCGATCAGCTGACTTGTACCAAGGACGCGATTGCCGGTGCATGTGTCCAATCGAATTTTACACATGCTTTCTGTTTTGATCGACTGTTTCTGATGATTTATTTGGCATACACTTGACGTTATTAAAATCTCAATAAAAATAACCTTGAACTCGAGATATTCAAACGGTCGCACAGTCCAAAATCGTACGAATCCGATTTACGAGATTCACGTGACCACAATGCAAGCTGCGGAAGGTGGGAAAACAAAATGGTGTATACGTCTATTTTTGGATTTGGCAGGACGCCATTGCGAGCAGGTTTACCTAGCAAGTGTATCAATCATCGTACGAGTTATTATTTTAATGTCATACAAGATTTAAGAAATTTTAATGGCGTTAGCCGTAAAATTGAAATTAAAATGTTTTAAGAATGTTACAATACTGACGTTAATATGTGTTATATACAAATGTTTATATTAACTTTTTCAGGTGAATGAAGCTTTTACATTTTGCAATCAAATCCTATATTTACCATGCTCGGTACTTATGTATGCCGGGTACTTAATCGTGTCATTTCGCAAGATCAATCAACATTTTACCAGTATAATCGCCCATATTTACAATATTATCTAACATCGACAATTTGGAATGAGTCACATCATCAATAAATAAATAAATAATGCTGGACAATTCACACAGCATTATCTAGCCCCATGGTAAGCAGAGCTTGTGTTATAGATAACTGATATACATAATACAATACATTACATAGATAGAATTTTTTTATTATACATAGATCAGAACGCCCGAAACAAATATCTGCAGATCAATTCATCTTACAATTCATCTTACCTGTGCTCACAAAACGCGATGCAATGTAATTCATACTAGTCCTATCATATTATGCAGAGACATACACTGATCTGCCACACCTTTGAATTTGTTATCGTATCGGTATTTATCTAATTATTCAAGACGTGTCGTCATTACCCGATCCTCATTAAAGCTAACATGATACGTCGATTTGCAGAGAATGACGGTAGATCTTATCATTATTATCTCAGTGATAAAGACGATCAAGATCGATGGAAGGGTATTTTCCAAAAATGGCTAATGAGATATTTTAGGAAACACCCGGTGTCTTTATTAAATCTAGGTAATTCTAGGGAATTTCAGAATCAAGAGTATTTTATCGATGCGTCAAGCTGAGAGTGAAAAGACGTTCATTAGGGCAATGAAGCCATGGAGGCCTATGTTCGGCAGTGGACTGGTGTGGACTGATGATAATGTTAATAATGAATATGAGTATTGTAGACATAATTCTGAGCACTACTTAGTTACCTCCAGCCGTAGCTTCGCTTATCTGTTTACCTAAATACAAAAACATTGTATCTCAAGGATAATGTAGTAGCGTCCTACTAGCGAAATTACAAGCGGATTATTTCGAAACATTACTTCTAGTTATTTAAAACCAACAAACTTCAAGAAATTGTTAAAGTTCGGTTAAACCTTTACAATTTCTTGCTAGATTTTGATCGTAGCCGCGTACTTCAGTAACGTAGGAGGGAAAAATATTCAAACCAGCTTTCAATGTTTACCACTTGCACAGAACCCGATGCACTGTGAACAAACCGGTACGATATGTCCTTGAGTCCAAAATTTAAGACAGCCAAATTTTATTGGGACCGACGACCGACGAAGTGCGTAATAAATGAGTCGCATTGCTTGCATTTTATTTCATAAATTACATGTTAATAGATTTAAATTGGCATTCAGGTAAATAAAATAATAGTAAAGTATCACTCTGAGCTATGCCAACAACTTTTTCTCAAGCCCAAATTAACTAAAAATTTTCATGCAGGTTGGAATCTTCAAAACAAAAGTGAGGTTTATCCTAGACCTTCGTGATACAACATCACTTTCTGTCGGGAGAGATTGTGGTCAAACGAAGGCCTATTGAAAATAAAAACGTAAAATAAATGAATCAAAGTTTCGTAATGTCCTCGAACAATCACACATACAAGCAGAAAACTGATCTGATTTTGACATGGTCAGGAAGGATCTTCGTCTGCGAGATAACGTTGTATTGTGCTATTACGACACGATAAGAACTCTCACGAAACTAAAGCATCATCATCGCTGTACTTATACCAAACGGAGCGTTCAATTTGCAGGCGATACCAATACGTCGATTATAAAGGAATTTGATAGCAGAAGTACGATATTACAGGATATAGTACGTTCATTGAAGGTATTTTTCATTGATAAGTAGAACGAACACGCTGTAAACAACGTCTTTGTCCTTGCTTTGGATGATATAAGATTCAGTCATACAGCATTTTCATTTTGATTTGTAGTACAGAACATTATTGTCAGTCATTTGTCTTGATCTGTACGTATACTTTGCCTGCGCCATTAGAATGTAATGATTCTGTGACGTCATTCCTTATTATGTTCATCATCATCATCAGCCTATAGCAGTCCACTGCTGGACATAGGCCTCCCCCAATGAGCGCCATAGCGCCCTGTCTTCAGCTTGCCGCATCCAGCATCTACCTGCAGTCTTTCGCAGGTCGTCATCCCACCTGGTCGGAGGGCGTCCTAGACTACGTTTACCGAGTCGTGGTCTCCACTAAAGAACACGTTTGCCCCATCGGCCGTCGGTTCTTAGCGAGATATGGCCGGCCCACTGCCGCTTATTATGTTATTTCTCACAAATTAAAATACATCAGTTATGTAAGCATGGATTTCAATCAAGTATTGATCCGTGATCTAATGGAAGATTTTGTAAACTGATATACTGATAAAATTATGACTTATAGCAATAATATAAATGAATACTCCCAAACAAAATCACGCGTACCAATTTCTTTTAAATAACGCATCACTGCCCAGCTTCGGTGGTGCGGTGCAGGAGTGGCGCGACGAGACTGTGCGAGTCTTGAGCGATGAAAGTGTTAGTATATAACGCATTCACTGGTCAGCCAGTCGGTGTCCCGATGCGTGCATGCGGAGCTGCACTGTACATGGACCGAGTGACTCTTGGGCTATACAAGTGCTAATTTAGTAACAGGTATCACTCACAAAAAGCAATTTAAAAACGATTCCATTTATTATTTCGTGAAATGCTTAAATTATCTCAAAATCTGTCCACGTCTTATACATGTTGTTTTCGTATTTCGTATAAATTATAATTACATTATGAAAAGGGATAATAAGCACTACAACCGCAACTTCATTACGTCTATACCTTCAGTCGTATTTCATTTAAAAGCGCGGTGATGTCATTTCGTCCTCTATAATCCGATTTCGCTTAATAGGATTATAGCAGGCCGTCTGACATTGCTTTTCATTTACCTTTGTCCTAGCTACCACATGAATGAACTTAAGTATGAAATTTTTAATCTTTCGAGGCGCTTCTGATTTTTCTAAATGAACTGAAGTAGGAGCTGTATTGACCTTTAAAGTTTAAAACTTTTGAGACGCTTCTGACAAATCCCATCATATAGCAAATTTTAAAATAGACCGGGAAATCATTCATGGGCAATAGCGTGCGTTTCTATAACAAGCTTCCATATGAAGAAACTAAGCTCCCTATTCGTAAATTTTAACAATGCATAAAACGAGATCTAATAAGATCTCGTTTTATGCATTGAGAAGAAGGCATTTTACTCCATAGATGTTAATGTTTGGCCAGATGTCGTTCAGTTCCGCACTAACAATAAGTAAGTATGTAAGAAATTCTTAGTTTTACATAAATATTGACTTGTCTAAATAGCATTATATTACTTAGATATGCAAAATAAACATGTATTAGACACACAATTTAATAATATTACAAAAATGTTTCTGACCTTGTGTTTATGGGTACTAGATACCTGATAAACATAATACAATACATGTAGACAGATATGTTTTATACATTGAAATAAACAGAACACCTTGAACAAATATCAAAAGATCAAACATTTGTACGGAAACGGGAAACGAACCCCCTCCTGCGACCTTCGCCTGTTGCGCCACAGAGGTCGTCAATTTCATTTAAACCTTTGAGCCCTCAGCTTTTGTTGGCTTGCCACGTGTATCGCGTATACCTATTGGCAGGGTTTGCAAAGCATATTTTAATGGCCGAGGATCAAATACAGTGCGTATAATTTAGGATTGAACGTAAAATCGGGGCACTATTTACCAGCATACGTCTGCGGGGATAGATGGTTTGAGCCTTAGCCCAGATTTGTTAGATTTTGTTACTTATTATTCAACGGGATTTATGCAAAATGTACTGTTCATAATGAACACAAAAAAAATACAATCAAAGAATGGAAACATTAGAACTCCTCATCAACAACCTACATACATATATATGGGTCTACTGCTGGACGTAGGCCTCCCCCAATAAGCGACATAGCGGCTGTAGGTCAGGACGCGGCGGGGTAATGCTCATTAATGTCTTCATTATGATGATCTTCCGCGACTTTTTACAATAACAGCCAAGTTGTAAAATACTTAAAACTCTCTGTTACGAGCTCAGCGTCTCGCATTGCATCAGTAAAGCCTAATCAAACATAATGATTATCTGCATGGTCAACTACGCCTACCTACATATATATATACTCGTATAACTTACTCGTATAATTTGTAAATATTTATGTATATTAGTATTTTAAATAACTTTGTTGGAACCATGACAAATTGCTTGGAAATCCACAGAGTGACGACGAGCGAGGTCAAGGCGAGTGTGTCGTTGCCACTTTCAGAGTTCACGCGACCTGTCCACTCTCATCGATTTTATAAGTGCTATAATTGACTATTAGAATGTCGATAATAAAACGTTAAACTCCAAAAGGCATTAAACTAAAGTTAAAACGATGAATAACCCGCTTTTGTAGAAATACTAACGAGACAAAGCGTTGCGGTTGTAGAACAACACGTAATGAACAGTGAGGATTGACTGACGTTGCTTAAATGTCAAAGAATACAAGATAACTGAAGCTTAAGAAGACAATAAACAAAGAAACTACCACAAATAATATTGCACAATGTAATATATCGTTGCAAGCTATGAATAAGGCATACCGATCGACCGCAAGGATTGAAACCGCAAAGCCTACTTAGCACCTCAAGCTTTGACATTGCTAAGGTTTTACTTGAGTAATTGTTTTATCGAATCATCAAGGAATTTCTACAAACCTCTACCCTATAAGTATAAACTTTGCATCAGGGGGGGACTCAGAAGAATGTTCGGTTCTCACGGTACAAACTTTATCGTCTCGAAGAATGCCTGCTGCAGCCTGAATTATAGTCGGTGCTTTGTTTACTATATCGGCTGCATGTTATTCTGTGATATACTGCACACAGTAATGTCTATTAAACTCGACATAATATGGCCTTGTTTTGCTAACACTGATAGTTGAATGATAAGAACATACTTTCTTGAAGTATTAGCTTCGGATCAATAGTAGAGTTCATATTTGTTCAAATAGCGTGAGCGAAAAGTCAACATTTATTTAATGGATTGGGAAGATCAATGCACAACCGGCCATTCATCTAACTCTACCAGTGTTTGGAAATAGGGGATTATTAATTCCCAAATGCAATGCACCTGTTGGCAAGATTGGGGAATTTCCTTTTCCTTCCAAATCCTCACCTTGGACATCACACGTGCGTGTATAGTATACACCAACAATCTGAGTCACATACATATTTGCTTCGATGGAATGTGAATTGTCACGATACAGATATTTGGCAGATAAGGAAGATAAACCTATCGAGGTTTCATAGAACTGATACAAATAATAATTAGTCATAAAGGTGATTGCTTGAAATTAAATGTAATAATAATATTTTATTACTCGGCAAACGTAGTGTGGACGCCCTCCGGCCAGGTAGGATGACGACCTGCGAAGGCCTATGTCCAGCAGTGGACTACTATAGGCTGCTGTTGCTGATGATGATGATAAATAATCTTTTACATAAATGTAATTAAACTCAAACCGAATGATTTAACTGTTTTTCACATCATTTGCACGCAGTTTTGAGACATTATGTCAAACGCAAGAACGCTAAAATATAGGGCAATTTGGTCATTGCCCCGAATAATATTTTTGCACATGAACTGGTTTGCTGTATAAGCATCAGAGAGTAAATTGCTCGAAGTCCAAGGGAATTATTGTCAAAATTTTATGTGAATAAAATATGTCATTATTCACAAGTTCACGATATAGCCTGATTCCAACATGTATGACGGTGGACTACTAGTGCTTTCTGCAAATAGCCCATACATACGGGCTGTGAACAGTGTACCTGGGACACACTATCAAATATCTTTTACGATTTTATAAATAGCATCGCAGCACGGCCTCTTAGGAAACTTTCCACTTTATTTCAGTAAAATCTGTTTCGGCCGGTGTTCGGTGCAAGGCTCATACATACTACATGACCAGCTACGTTTGTGCAATATATGGACTCTCGAAGGTGAGCCACTCAGAAAACAGTTGATGTCGTGCCAATACACAGAAATAATAACACCGTTGCCCGTTTATGCATTTATTTCGGGCCAGAATGGTGATGAAATTGTTATTTTAAAAGTAGTTGTTTTTATTATTAATCGATAATGCTAGTCGAACACCTGTGGGCCGCGGTATAATTAGTCGGCCATTGTTGAGTGGAGACTGTTAATTAAGATGCGCGAGCGGTCGTGCGGCGGTGACGCGGCGGCGCGTTGATGTCGAATACAAGGCCCGGTAAACAAGCCGGCAAGCCTCCGCTAAAACCGCGGCTTCGCAATGCACATCATTTAGATTAACCTGTTATTTATACTCGTCGGTAGCGGAACTCGTTTATTTAAACTGGCCGGTCTTCGAAATTTATACGACCAGTTTTCGATGATGGAGGTAGCAGACATATCAAAATTTCAAGGCATGTTGCGAAATTCTGTACACTGTATGCTCGCAGACAATGGGGACTCGACTAGAATTACAAAAAGATGCCATTTTTGCGGCACAGAAGCCGCTGGAATGGAAAATAGTGTCGACCTTGTGCGAAACGTCACCTTTTTATCCGGGGGCGCGATAACTAACAAACATTTGGACGCCGCCGTGCAAGGTAAATAGACATGACCTTGATGGATACGCGCTAGTTGGCTTCGCCAGATAACAGCTCTTTATCGCAGTTCTTAAAGTGAATTTTTAAAATGCACGTAATATAAAAGGTTGCGTAAGTAGCGTCACTGACCTGAGTAACCATGTCCCAGTAGAATCCGTCGAGCATGGACTTGCCATGTTGGTGCTGGCGGCAGAGCGCGGGCCAGAGCGAGGCGCGCACGGCGCTGTTGATCGGCCACGAGTTCTCTCTGATGAGGAGCTTGAGCTCGCGCTTGCGGCCCTGCTGGATCAGCGGCTGGACCTCCTCGAAGGTCTTGAGGGGCGCTTTCTTGCCTGCGAATAACGGGGAGGGTAAGCACTGCGTCCAGATCTGCGGCGGGGCGTCGAGGGACTCCGCGCTAGGGGCGCGAAACGCGGCCGGTTCTATGTACATAGCGAAGGCGCTCGGCACATGCTTTCTGTGCGCGCGCGCCGGCGGCACTGCCCGCGGTAAGCTCGCCTGCCCTGCCAGCCTCCGGAAAATAGCGATAGCGACAACACTGTCACACTTCGATTGTTTTTTTGACAGGGTGACGCCAGCTCGGGTACAAATGACCCATTCTAAATTAAGTACATATAATTAAAACTTGTTTGTTTTTAATATTATAACTAAGTAGATTTATTTTTAATTATTAAGGTTTAGGTCCGCCTTCAGGTTGTTTGGGATGATTGATTTAACCATTTGTAAAACTAAGTACTTTAAAGAATTAAATAAAAACAAACATTTAGTAAACATGGCATAGATAGCACACGATAACAACATGCACGGTGTATAAATAGCGACCGAATCAAAGCGTAACGCAATATTGGAGCTTCGCCAATGGAACAAACGAAGATTTGCGTAGTGCATACGAAAGCAAACAATCAAAGAGAAACAAATGCATAAAACTAAATTCGAAAGCTTTCATTAATGCTAAAGCCATCAAAGTTTACAAACAACTTCATTTACGGTGCAAACAGTCGGAAGTTATTATGTATGCGTCAACTGACAACAAACGATGTATTTGAGTGTACACAATGCTGGTTTTTGGCATATTAACAGATTTTTTTCGGGCCTAAATAAGGTTATATGACTAATAAAAATAACAATGACAACATGATGTTGAGATACCTACTTGATTAATGATTACTGATCATCCTTGAAGGTTTTCCAACATCAATATAGTTCTTTAAATTTACTTTTATTTTAAAGACTACTAGTAACATGAAATGAAGTGGTTTTCAAGAATTTCCATAGAGTGCAAAAGGGCAGCGCCATTAAATATGTATCAGGCATCGATTACCCATTAGGGGCATTGCTATTGGAAATAGCTCAATTTATACCCGCTGACCAAGCCAAGCCAATGACGGATTTTAAAGAGATCGAATATAAGGAGTTCAAATAAAGTTTCAAATTAATATTTGAGAGAAAAGTTTGATATACTCTTATACTTCTACTATAATGATAATGACGAATAAAATAATTAAGAGCATGAACACAAAACTATTATCTCAATTATCTAATCCTTGAGGAAAAGGTTTGCATTACTCCTATCCTACTTCCATAAATACGTATCAAATTATGTTTCATCATCATCATCAGCCTAATATTAGTCCACAACTGGATATGGCCTCGACTATCATACAAAATTTATATCCCTTTTTTTTTCAAAAATACGACGAAGTGTTTTAAATCCCTATTTTCCAAAAATAACAACTCGGGTATCTTTGACCCACTCAGAGCACGAACGTGTTAAGTAAATAACGGTGATAAGCCGAGGTTATCTACTCCGCAGTCGAGACCAGCGCGCCGCGATTGTCAGACAAAGTCATTAAAGCGCCGGCAAGTTAGAAATTTATTTACGTGGAAAATGTGAAGAAATTTTAAACAATATTACCCAACCTTCGACGCTGTTAAGTATTTTATTGACTGTCACTACGTATAATACCAGGAAAAGTGACTAATGCTAATAAATTTTAAGGCTCTGCCGCACAAAGAGACACAATCTAGCTCTTTGAGAATGAAACGGGATTTTTTGCTATTTGGTCATGACTGGCATATTTCATGGTGGACTTTGGCATAGCACCATAGGTTCATATTAAATTACTCAATCGAGAAAAACTCCGAATGTATTATAGAGGAACCTTCAGCTTTATTTCTCAAGTCTTGTCTCACAAGTATAAGGAAGTATTCAATAATTTTTACGATGAACTTTACTCTGGGTGGAACCTATTTGGAGTACAGGCGCCCTGTAATTTGGGACTCATAAAAGTAAATAGGTTCAATCAAGGCAAGCGAGATATTGCTATATTTCTGCGGTTTAAAAGCCGATCTATTAATACGGCAATAACATTTCTCGTATCTGAATTAATGCATTAAATTGACCACGAAGCGAGTTCTACGAACGAAGTCATTATTCTTATCTTACACTTCAGATTGTGAAAATAAACTACCGGGATATTTGGAATGTTACTGGGTACTAGGTAGATAAATAATTTGGCAAGTGTTTGAGAAGATCATACATTAGTTGGTAGCCATGTTGAATCGTGTGGGATCATACAGATCTGCTTCCAGTTGAATCAGATATTATGAATGCGAAGCGGATAAGTGTTACAAATTATTATAATCATCATCATCTCAGCATCAGCCCGTATACGTCCACTGATGAACATAGGCTTTCCGTATACGACGACGCCACCAATAGCGGTCCTTAGCCGCCTCCATCCTTCGACCCCCCTACTCGATGCGACCGCTACAATGACGCCGGTCCATCAAGTAAGGGGTCTTCCCATACTCCGTTTCGCATTACATATTGCGTCATTATAAGAATGTACACGAAAAATACTGAAACTGGAGAATTTTGGTCCAGGGCCGGAAACTAAAATAGAGCAAGGCATCTAACAACGAAGTCATTGATTATGAACAATCGTATGGCAAATATAGTCCCATGACGATAAAGCTTTACGTGGGTTACTTAACAACTAGAGGCTAGTAGCAATAAATAAATAAATAATGCTTGACAAATCAAACATCATCATCTAGCTAGAAGTTAAGCAGGGGTTGTGTTATGGGTACTAGATTACTGTTATACTAATTAAAACATTGTAGGTAGATTATTTCATTATACTTTACATCCAGAACACTTTCTTCTGTGCATCTGCAGGTCGTACTTACATTTATCTCGAGGCGGGAATTTAGCCGTCCTGTGTCGTAGGCAGGAAAATCGAGCATGTATCGGAATTTAGCCCTCCTGTGTCGCAGGCAGGAAAATCGAGCATGAATCTCCTAACACGACTTTACAGTAAATCTGTGGTGTACGGTGTTAAGACTTCCTCTAACAAACGCACCTATATATATTTATTTATTTTGTTTTTTATCGTTAGAAGGTTACGAAAACCGCCTATCTCTCACCTAATTCCTACAAAAACAAAGTGATTCACTCACGTCTAACGCACCGAGTATGCTTTAAATTACTTTCTTATCATAGCGGATGTCTTACAACATTTATTTTCCAAACAAGAAGCCTTTTATAAAACTACCTACATGAGTTTATCGCAAAATAATAACAGATTAGAAGGTGCAATAAATTAGCCGAGCCAAATAACTGGACCTTGCATAAGCTTTGGATCAAGTCTGTAATCATTTTAATTTGGAAAGAAAGCAAAACGTATCAGGTATTATCGAATCTTCTGTTGAAATCGCTGGTACCTACTATACTACTATTTAGAAGGGTTCTGCACAATGGTTCTGAACTGAATTAATCGTATTTTACAAGTTTCGTCATCTTAGCAACGCAAACCAACGGTGGGTTTCCCAAGGCGTGGTTTTAAGACCAACGTTACAAAAACATCAAAAACAATAAGGAAATCTCATCCAGGATAAGGAAACAAAATTGATCACTTCATCTATACTAATATTATAAGGAGGTAAAGTTTGTGAGGTAGTAGGGATAATCTCTCGATCTACTGAACCGATTTTGAAAATTCTTTTACCAAAGAAAGTCACGTTATTTGTGAGTGTCATAGACATAGTAACCAGAAAAATTAAGACTTTTTCGTGGTAGTCAGAGAAAAGTCGGAAAAAACAGTCGAAAAAAAACGTTTCGAACACAGCCTGAAAGATGAGAGATATTTTAATACTAGTTTTGTGCGGTAACGGTGCTAGATGTTTGTTATGTGCGAAGTCAGTTAGTGGTTGAAGTAAAGTGATGATTCAGTGCTTCTGAATAAGAAAACACAATAGACGTACTTAAATAAACGTTATTCCAGTTGGAATAATATAATATTAACGGAAGCTTTCACGGTCAGGCAGGTGTTGTGAATGGCTACGGTCACGCTTAACCATTATGTTTCTCGTGAATGAATGTGATGTAAAGGAAGTTTCTAGAGTGTATGGAGATGAAAGGAAAGGTAGATAATAAACTAGGGTGATTAGTAACGCCTTATTCCAAGGTAATGGCAGCGCAGTGATTTCGTGAGGGTAAAGAATATGCGTATACTGCAGCCAAAATCGATGTGAAATTGTGTATGTAGTGTAGTGTATTTAAAAACTAAATACACTACACTACATACAAGAAAAAAACTATAATTATCTTGCTTGACATCAAGTTTCGGAGTTCAGAATCAAATCAACGAGGAATGTAAATAGCGATTTGCTAATTGTATCCAGAAAGTTTCCCGAGAGTTTTGAAAATGATAGTTTTATAGTTTTCTTTGTGCGCTTTCCGAATTTTCTCTTTGTCATCTCGTATCTTTGCCGATCGCGCCGACATATAGGATAAATTACACCTCGTATTTTCGAACCTGAGTGGACTTAAAGAGCGAATAAATACACGGCAACAGAGTGAATTTCAGTTTAAGCAAAGGCGGTTTGTATACAAGCATTGCACATCGAATTTGGGGTTCACCATGAAGATGAGGAAGATTGTTGATCAAAGAATTGAAAAGTCGTGAACCCGTCGGATGTTTTTCAGATTCAATTGGCTTTAATGATGAAATTAAATCGATATGAAACATCTGCCTTTTAACGCGTTCGTTGCCCAGCCTCTGCGGTGCGACCCGAACCCGCTGGCTGCACCGCCGCCCGTGCGACGCAGCCTACAATCAGTGCTAGATCCACAGGCACGTAGTGCGTGGGCAATGTAAGTGTTAAACTAACAAACAAAATAACCTAATTAGAAGCCTTTCGTCTACCCCCACCACTGATGCGAGAACGCACAGCATTGGCCAACAACATCGGACCATACTAACTAGCTTAATACGCAAAAAATTGCCTCATTTCTATGTTCTGATGATTGTTGGATGATTGTTACTTTGATTGGCGTAACGTGCCTTAATTTAAGAATGCAATTACTGTAATCAATGCGATTCCTTTCCACTTTCATTTACTACCTAATTTATTAAGCTTAGGACTCCTCTAGTGCGACAATGTATTCGAGATGTTATTGTTTGTTCTTAGACTTTTTCTCTTCGATTAGTTAAGAGCCTTATCCAATCAAACTGGTGGTTTGTGATTTCAAAGCGAGGCGAGAGCGCAGCGAGCTCGCTTCTATTGCGTAGCGCATTCGGTTTGAAATCACAAATCACCAGTAGTGATAAAAGGATCTTAGGTGAAAATCATTGTGTAATCCAGTATTGGTAGTCTTCTTCTTATTGCCAAGTTAAATCGGGAGGAAACCAGGCCTAATCAAATGTCCTAGTCATCATAATAATATTTTAGAAAGTTTGGATGGATGTTTGTAAACTGTTCACGTCAAAACGACTAACTGGTCAGGCTAAAATGTTTGCAGAGATGTTGTTTTAAACAACATCTATGCAAAATAATTATCATCATTAATGTTTTTCCAGTAGGCCAAGCCCAGGGATTGTTGTCTTGGGTAGAATAGACAATATAATTAACATCGCATCATCATAGACTGCGTACTGCTATGCTGGGGCAAACGTGTTCTTGAGTGGAAACCACGACTCGGTAAACGTAGTGTAGGACGCCCTCCGACCAGGTGGGATGACGACCTGCAAAAGACTGCAGGTAGATGCTGGATGCGGCAAGCTGAAGACAGGGCGCTATGGCGCTCATTTGGGAGGCCTATGTCCAACAGTGGACTGCTATAGGCTGATGATGATGAAACACTGCGTAAATTACTGAAGTTCAAAAAATGAAGTTTAAATATTTTACGCAGTCGATGACAATGTGAAGTAATTTTTTCTATTCTCTTGACACCACAATCGCTGTTTTTGGCCAGATGGTCTAGTCTAGAACAACTTCATTTAGACCTGGAATAACCAAATATGAAATTGCTTTATTTCCTTTAGACTTTGCAGAACTCCTGCATTAACATGATTGGCCAAACAAGCATGTGAAGCCGCTATCAAAACAAAGTACCTACTTAGTTTTGGAAACAAACAACAGTGATATAATATCACCTAAAGTAGGTTACGTACTTAATGAAAAGATAAGACTTTTTTTCTCATTATCGTTTTGCCAGTAATCAAATCTCATACAGATTAACAGCTCCATAAACAAGTACGTGCTTCAGATACAACAATAGCTTGTTATCGCCAGATTTCTTCACTGATAAGCTTCGAGATGAAGCATATTTGCATTGATAATGATAACAGCGTTGTTGACCTAGATTAAGGAGTAATAGATTACTGTAACATCTTGGGTCTATGCAAGATAAACTGACGTCATAGCGTACCTACCTTATAATTATTCAAATATTTCAATAATGGTGAGAGACCGTAAATGGTCGCGCGCGACAATTGGAGATCTATGGAAGATGCCTTTGCCCAGCAGTGCGACGATATAGAAAAATTAATTCAATTCAAATTCTTTATTATCAGACAACAAAGGTCCATAAAAACACATACACAAAATTACAAAAAAGAAAATACAATTACAAAGAAGAAAATAAAACCAAAATAACTAAATCTAGAGTATAAGTAATTTCACCCAGTGGTGTCGTCTTGGACAGTTATATTTACTAGATATTACTTTTGGAGGTACGGAATTACTGAAAACCGTTTTATCGGGTTTTCAGTAACAGTTAGTATATAGTACCTACGTAGTACAGTAACTGTACTACGTAGGTACTATATACTAACTGTCTAAATTAACACTAAATATTTGCACGACTACCAAGTCAAATATAGTGATACTTACTCTATTTTAATACCTTTACTAACCTATATTTAAGCAAATAAATACTATTTCATTTCACTGATAAAGGTACCCGGGGTTACCCTCACGTAGAGCAGGACCTAGTACTTTATGTTTAATTCTCCATAACTAAGCCCAAATATCAAGAAACATATAAATCACACTACACAGAATAGTAGTTCATAGTAGGTGAGTTTATTATTCGCCGATAAGTTTTCATAAAGTGACTTCTACAGCGTACCGTCATCAGTATTCTGGTAAGGTTGCTAGCAGCTGCAACCTAATCTGATAATGGGTAATCAGATTAGTTTAAGGCTGGAATCTAGATGGCGTAGTAACAAAAGTGGACTTCTCCTTATTTACACTATGCCAGAAAATCGAGGACCTTAGCTGTCTTCAAGAATGCCATCAATACAGAAAGTTTACCGCACGATCGGCGATATGTCTCGATGTTTCACAAACAACGGGCGCGTTATGCTATTTCGGAGAATACACGGCGGCGGTCAGTTGACATAGTTGAATAACGTTGAGGAAGGGCTAGGCTAGGCTATTTCTATAAGGCCTTCGCCTTTACGCGTGGGAGAGAATCATTGAGGGGAAACTTTTCATAATTTTGAATGACTCAATTGAGAGATGGTTATGGACATGCGCTAATCTCTCGCTCTCAAGTGAGGCATATGCCCAGCGCGGTGGAATAATATAGGCTGATGATGTAGAATGGACAGGGGAGCGGCGAGATCTCGCTAAGTCCGTCATGGAGGTTCCTGGCCATATAAGAGTCGGAGCTTATATTGCAACTAAAAACTGCTTGATGAAATATGTATAATATGAATGAATGATGAAATATAAGTAAAATTGAGAAAACTGGAACACCAGAATTCTGAAAAATCTGTTAGGCTTAGGCAGCTCCCAAGTCATGTTTTTTTATTGCATCAATTCAAGACGCATTTTGGGTCTGACGCGACTCAGGAAGAGGGAGATAGCTTGAATATTGAACAAATTGACTATGTTACAGAATATTTCACATTATAAAAGACTAATCTCAATTAAATTCTATTCACAGATGCTGGATAACATTGCAAAGATGACTAACATCAAAAAGATAAAAATTATATAAATAAATATGCCAGATCCAACTGTAATTTATCAGTAGTAATATCAACAATTTGTGTCTGTTTATTTCAATACAAACATGAGGCATCATAAAACTGGTTTTACTGGGATTTTCAATTTTCCTAGTAATTATTTGTTTATTCATAGAACCTAGATTTCTGATATGTATTCAAATTATAAGTAAATATTTACTTAGTGCTACTTTACATATAAGCTGTATTTGCTTTCTGCAAGTTAGATTATGGGCAGAGATTTTTTCTCATGACTTAGATATATTATGATGGTAGCAAGAACTCCGTAATAAATATATTTAGGTATATTAATAATTATTGTCATCAATCTTTACCCATATTATGTATATGATATATATTATTGTTATGATTTTAAAAAGTATCTATTCTACGGAGACATGGGAAATTATAAGATTTATTATCGTCATTGGTCGTAGGAAAAATATAGTATTTTAAGTTTGTCTAGAATAAGGACTGTGGATTTTGTTAAATAAATAAATAATTCTTTTCACAGCCAAGTACAAATTACATGACTTTTCTTTCAGTTCCTGTTTCATAAATTAGCAGATATGTGACAAAACAATAAGATCTTGCAAGGTTTCAACTCTATCACAAAATATTAAACTTGTTTTTCAGCTTACTACTTGCCTATTTGAACTAACAGATTTAATCCTTCATTTAAAAAGGAAAATTCCAGTCTGATAATTTTATATTTTATCAATAGTTTTGATTACTGAATAATCTATAATCCAATTACTTGTAAAACTTAACAATCTAATAATTTACCAAATACTGATAGCCAGATTGTGTTACCTATACCAAGTAAAATGATGGCTTAGAATTAGCTTGTTGATAAGCAGCATAAGAGTTGTTGAAATGAAAATGTAAAAAAGGAGAATGAAAATATGCAATGCCCGTGTAATATTAGGCAGCCAGAAAGGTGCACAAAACAAACACAAAGCTTATTTTTTACATTAATAAATGCATGGAATAGTAAGAAAATTACCTGGAGGACTGTCAGTCAGGATGGTGATCCCGGTAGGGTCCACATGTGGAGGGAACGCCTCGTACAGATCGGGCTCCTCCTCGAGCACGGCCGACAGCATCACGGAGGGCATACCGCGGTACCACACACTGCACTGCACTACACAACACTGTCACACGCACAGCCCGGACTTCACACCAAGCCGACCTGACCCATTCCCGAGTTAACTGTCCCGATGACTATCTAAGTCAAATCCTGCTGCACCATCTTTAAATCTGCAAACGAAAGCTCAAATCAAATCTCATGAACTGTGTTAAAACTGTCAAAACCCAAGCCCACTATCTCCAGATAACATTATCTCGGAAACCCCGCTGCGATAACTCGCGAAACCAAAGACAATTAGAATAATTGAATGTAATTACAAGATCAGCTGATCGCAACACTGCCAGGGCAGGCTTGGAATTTTATGGCTATTTTAAGAAATTCGGGCAGCTGATCTGAGAGTATTCAATGTCAGATGGCAAGTGGTAAGCGGGCGAGGCACAACGACCCGGGAGCGGCTGCGCCGGAAGCGTACTCACCACAATCCTGACGGTAAATGATGCGGAGCAGGATCTGCGCCTCCGTATTTACCGCTGTGGAGTCCCCGCAGCGACTAACCCTCCTGCCCAGCTCCCGGCCCGACGATATCAAGATATAATAGTTTAATGGGAGCCGAAAGACGCTTTTGCTTTGTCACCTAAACGGACACTGTACATCACTCGAATATTATGTCGGTAACTGACCATACGCACGTATACATTGTATTTGATCTGGGAAGATTCTTTTGCTAATCAAATTATCGATGTATCCGGTGAAAGTCGTCTTAGATTTTGTGCTGGTTGTTTTCCCGTGATGCTAAAATGGCGAACTGCCAGAAATAATTTGATAGTAACGAAAAAATACTTTAGTTCGTCTTCGTCAAGTTTTACACGTCTTCAAAATTTACGAGAACTGAGAAGTCGATGAGAATGAAGAACAAGAATCTAATATCGTCCGCAATTTGTTGATGGCCGTGCGTGCCGATCCGATCCGACACCACACCATCCAATTCAATGACCAACCAAAGAATAAAATTTATCAATTTCGTAGATGAGGCATGCGACGCAAACACGCTTTCTGGCGAGCTTTTTCTTAGTTGATCTAGTTGCCTTAAATATCGATTGTCATCTATATTTGAGGCGGGATGGTCAGTTCTATTTTGTGTATATTCATTTTTTATTTAGAAATACCTCTAACTTTTCTTATTATTTAAAATATTTATTAATTTCATAAGTTATACATATAAGTAAGATGTTTGTATTGTTTTTTTTATTATTATGTTTATTTCTATACACATTAGTAGAATATTTTATAAATTAATTATCGGCATCAATTTTCAGTTTTGCAGTGCCTTACATCAAAATATATCAACAACGATCGATAGATATAAAAAATTTAATAGAGTCACGAGCGTAGCGAAAGTTGGTTATATCTTTTAAATCAGAGAGTACAGCTGAGATTTGGATTTAAAAGGCAAGAAACAAAAACATTTGCTATTGAGCGCGGGATAGGTAAACTTTTCACCTCGATGCTCACTACCAATTAAATATTTTGTATTGATTGACAGAACTCGAAACTCTAGAAAGGAAATATTGTATCTCGTCTGTGTTTATAATGTTGTATTGTCTTTGATTTGGAACACTACAGTACACCCCCAATCACACATACTCGCTCTCTTTTTTGCAGCTTTCAGTACAGTATAGCCCATCCTTGTTATTTGAATAAATATGGCAACAAGTTACTTATAAAATTAAATTTCTTCGTGTAAGAACAGCTTTTTGTACTATTATTTATCAATTTCATTTAACTTGTGTAAAAAAAATGCAAAAAAACAATATCGCACATTTACATGAGGCCTGATGAGGCAAACCGAGTCAGTCGTTTTGTTTTTGCTATATATGTCGTTGCGTTGTACAATGGCAACATAACATTACTACCGTTCAAAAGATGGCTGTCAAAAAATCTGTCTGTCATCTGTCATAGTGAAACAAATAACGGTGCTGCCAACGTTTAAACTATTGCAGCTTGTTGTATCTGTTCAATATTCGCTAGCTGTGCTCGTTTGGCGACTGGCATGGCGGCTCAGTCGTAACTGGCATGGCGGCAGGCGGGCAACGCGAAGCGACGAGCGTGGACAATTGTTTTTTTGCTGGCTAGTCCACACAGCGTCATCCAGCAGAGCTTGTTTTATGGGTATAAATGATATTATACCTAAAACAACAATGTACGTACACACATACATATTTATTTTACTAAGCATCGAAAAGACCCAGAACACCCGAAACAAATATCTACAGATTGTACAAACATTATCCCTATGCGATCTGTTTTGATGCAATAGCGTCCTGATCATCTTGCACACACACTCGTCTTTAAATGCGTCGTAAGCGACGCATTTAAAGACGAGTGTGTGTGCATCTGTTCTATTCTACGAGTAGCCTAAGTGTTTAAAATTACATCCATATCAGTAAAACTTGGACAAATATTTCCAATCAAAGAAATCATTTTCTTTTTGTATTTCTGTCTGTTTGTTTGAGCTAATCTCTGAAATGACTGGGCTGATTTTAACAGATTCGTTACTGGCTGATCAATTGAAGTGTAAATATGTAATTTGGAAAAAAAGATACGGATTCCATTAAAACAATAAACCATGACAAATGTGAATCCTACGCGAGCTAAGCTGCGGACAAATGAGGACAATTCCTTTTAACAGTATAATTAAAAAGGATCTCATGGGATAAAAATAATAATGTTTCGAAAGAAACAATGCTGTCAAGCTTCGGCTAGAATTTTCATCAAACAAAATAATATTTGCTATCATCACACGTAAGCTTCTCGGTTGGAATCATTATATAAACCTATGTTATTTGTATCATATGTTTAACAAGCCGGATTAGGCCAGCTGCAGCAGTGCGGGGCGATAGGACCTTTCACCAGAATCAAGTTGGTAGCACCTTGATTGACGAACAACGTCAAGTCGTCAACTGTCAAGTCATTGTGATGTCATTCGTAGTATTTCGAATCTCTTTAAAAAAACAATAACTTTGTGAAGTTGTGAATTTGATTGAACAGCTGCTGCTGCGAATACAATACATACCGTGAGATAGCGTAAATTCTCAAAATAAGGTGTTAAAATACTTTTCTAGTGCTATGTGGAAATAGTCTGCATAAATATGTCTACCTGCCTAAAAGGTTCGTTCCTAATTTCGTCATCATCGTACTTGTAGGACTTCGTATACCTACTTAGTTGAAGTTATCAATAATTATTGTATTTATTATTTACCAGATACCGTGACCGTGCTAATAAATGCAGCTGGCGATAACGAGAATGCCGTAAACAACGTCGTAATAAAATCACTGACTAAAATAGCCAATGCATATCCCAATGAAGTTATTGAAATCTTCTGTGATTTCTATAAGAACACGGCTAAGCCGAATTCTTTACAGTTAGGAAACATTGTAAAGTAAGTAAATGTATATGTTAATCACAGTTTCCAGCTATTATTGCTCTAACTAATTAGTGCTAGCATACTTTTGTAGGTAGGCAATTAAGAAATCAACAAGCTACTGGAACCTACCTACATAGATAACAGATAATTTATTAAAATCTGCTGTCATTCACCTTGAACTATATTTGTATTGACTTAGAAAGTTTATTTTATGATAACCGGGATTCAACTGTAAAAATAAGATTCCAACATGTTGGGATATTTTTCTATCGTACAATGTATGTTTGCTATCTTTTTGCTTGAGTAAACAAAATGATTGCAGATTTTGTCAGACATTCTATCTTACGTATTTTATTGTATTATGTAAAACACAGGCAGTTCTTAATGATTCCCTATGCATGTTTATCTTAGTTCTTGTCAATGTACTTTAAATATTTCGTATTAAAAATTATTTACTAACATGTTTCTTTCAAGGGTCCTCGAACAAACATGTGTGAATCAAGTAAAGAGGCTAGACACCAATGTGTCTTCAGAGTTGGTCAGTTGTATGCTCCGAGCAATGACGGAAAACGCAGCATACGAGCCAGCAGTGCAGATGGGGGCCTCTGCTGTTCTGGTTGCTGTGGGACATGAGTATCTGGACTTGGTATGTGCTTAAACAACAAAGTCACAGTTGTAATTATTGGGATTTTTCTTGTAAGTCAACAGTAACAGCCCGACAGTCGGGAAGTTGGCGGTGTTATAATGGAATAGGTGTTGGTGCACACACTTGGTCACTCTAATATGTCCTGCCCACCTGACTAGTCTATGTTGAGTTGAGACTTGCCGCTGGGGCTGAAGGTTCAGCTAGGGCGGACGTATCACCATCAAATAACATTGCTTAGAGTAATACTAGGTTTAAGAATATAAATCATAATGTATTTTTCTCATGAAGATCTTACATGTTTTATTTAATGCAAAACAATGTGTCTTCAGAGAATCCAGTTATTCATAATATTTAAAGTTAACTCGTTATTACACAAATAAACATTATTTACATTAATATGGCAATGTTTTCCTTCATAGCTGCTGCTGATTAAATAAATAAAATAAAATAGCTGATAACGTTATGGGCAGGCATCTGGTATTTAAATGTATGTCTTGTTTATCAGTAGAATTCATACCTATGATTCATTTCTTTATTTTTGTATTAGCCTGGAATGTCCCATTAATAAGAACTGATAATAATAAAATAACTATATTGTTCCTCTCCGGTACTTACTCTGGCATTTTAAGGAACCCATCCAGCATTCGGCAAGCCACCGTCTGCCACTTTTAACATTATGATTGTCTTGTTTATGGCAGATGACCGTAATCTCCCCTATAGCCCGATTACCTAGTCCATCCATCCATCACAATAGCCTGGTTTTATTTCTTTCATTTTTCTTTGCAATAGTCTCTACACCTGGCGGATACCAATCTTTGGGTATATCATATGGTTCTGATGGGTGTATCATATTGTGCACCCGAGGATGATACCCGCTATGTGTAGCCATCGCCTTTAGATTAACTTTCTCAAAGGGCCTCTGTGCTGTTGGCTTCGGCCCCACGCAAGCCTACCAAAGGACCGGGTCACTTTATAGCCCGAGATCATGGTAAATAACTATTATTGGAACTATGAAAAGGCCTAGTGCCTCACCATGAGAACTAGAAGGACCACTCAATTGTTGATGAAGTCAGTTTTATTATACAAGGATAGCGACTAGAACACCCAAAACAAATATCTGCAGATCTTACACACAATTGTCCCGAGGCGGAAATCGAACCCGCAACCTCGACTGCGTTGTAGTATGTGGACCTTCGCGCACCGCGCCACAGAGGTCGTCAACGGAGATCTTACTACGCTACGTTTACGCTATTATTAGATGACCTATTATTATGTCTGGTTTCCAGGTACTCCGCTCGCTGATAAACCAGATATCCGTTGCCACCGTGCCTCACTACACCATCGTGCATACCCTCGGCACATTGGCTGCGGTGAACACACATGGAGTGGTCCCGCAAATAAAGGAGATATTGGGCAAGATGCTGCCTCTTCTGTCTTTGGTGAAGAATGATGGCTTGAAACAGGCGTTTGCTTATGGTAAGAATTGAACTTTCACCTTTGGCAAATACGAAGTCGCGGGCATCCTGCTTGGTGCTTGGCTTCTCTCTTGTACTGTTTTTAACGGTAGAGGAAAATGTCGATTAATTTATGTTTTTCCTTATCTTCTAGCATTCGGCCACTTTGCAATCGCCGTATCAGAACAAATAGGCGACAACGTCGAAAACGACAACATAACATCCATAAAAGAAAACTTTGTCACAGAGTTCACCATCATATTCGATGTTCTTTACAACCAATGGCTCCTTTCATACGAACCTAAAGTGTCTGAATCAGTACTGGAAGCTCTGGGACCGATAACGAGACTAATTTCCGAAAGACAGTTCAACGAGACAGTTAATAAGTTTGTGCTGTCATTACTGTCTCTGTACCGAAAGCCAACGATCAATTTCTACTATATCAGCCAATGTATATCGTATCTTCTATCCCCGACGGCTTTGAACCCCAAACTGAGCTTGAACGACAATGTCATAAGTAACTTAAACCACGTGCTTTTCAATCTGGTCCTTCTAGAGCCAGATTATGATCAACCACATACTGTTAAGAACCATTTTGAAATTCTAAGATGCTTTGATCACATGGCAAATCAGTTTCCAGATCAGACAATAGAAAGCCTCCTACATCAATGCAAAAACAACCAGGAGAAGGACAGAATGAAATCTGTTATAATTCTCACACATTTAACGACTTCTTCGCAAGTTTTCGTTGACAGCTTTGCAGTAAAATTCGTGGCTATACTAAAAGTAATGACAAATATGGAGCAAGGGTTGAAAATGAAGAAATTACTTGTAAAAGCCATAGTAGGTCTCGTATACAGAAACTGCATAACTACAGCGGAAGATTTTACTATGGTGGAGTTTATCATTAAGCATTGCGGGTTCGGAGGGCCAATCACAGCGTCAAAAGATGAGATTTTAGACTTGCAGGATACATGCAAAAGTTCCATGGTGCTAATGTGTAATACTGTCACAAGCGTAAGAACACAATTGCGTAATTTGCTGCTCACTGCTTTAACGCTAGACGACTTCACACCATCCATGGGAACTGTTAGTCTTTGCCTTAGCTCTTTACTTCAAAACAACTCTGAAGTAATAGATGGCCTAGATAAAGAAAACCCTGTAAAAATATCGGCAGATTTAGTCTTTGTGCGATGCCTCACTTACATCATAGACCCAAATGAGATGGAAAGGAACAAGAATCTCCTAGTATTCCTCGAAGAATATTCCGGTGATGTGCATAAGAATCTGAAAAATTCTTGGACGGTAGAAATCCAAAGACTAGTAAAGTTTGTTGATAAATGTGAGTCGAGAGATCAATGGCATGGGATGCTACTAGATCTCCTAGTATCAGCTATCGAACAAGTTAATAACGCAAAATGGGTTGAAATAATAGCAACTCTGGTCTCTCAACAAGTGCTGGCGAAGAAACAGTCACCAATTATCAAAGGAATATCGCTACAGTACTTAGCAGTTCTGTCGTGTCATATGACTAATTCGGCAGCAGTAGAAAAAGTTCTGAAAATTATACTTCTTGCGTTAAAATCTATACCAATGGAGAGTTGCGGATATGTCAGTAAAGCAGCAGGGATCGCGTCGCGGCAACACGGAGAGTTTGTTATGAATGAAATCGACGCGATCAACAAAGAAAACGAAGCAAGAAGGGGAAGCAAAATCATGAACTTCCTATCCTCCCGAAACTCGAAAAGTGAGCAGGAATTTGGCGTTGTCAAATACGCCGTTATTTCTTGCTACGGAAAAGTTGCGACCGAATGTCTTGATGTCCACGTTCTAGCGCGATTGGCTGATAATGTCACAGCTATTTTATACGATATCCTAAAATCAGCGCCACATTTCGATCTGTGCAAAGCAAGTGTGACGACCCTATACGAAATCTGCAAAGCGCTATATCCAGCTGCTCATCACAACCTTGCTCTAAGAAATCGTTGGCAACTGCTGAACGCAGTTCTGGAACAAATATACAACTCGAATTTGGAGAAGCGAAACGTCGAACTTTATCCTATTATTGTAAAAGCGTCGAAAGCTTTGACGAAACTTCAAAAAGGCATTTTGCCGGAAGAAAGGAATACTATACTCAGAGTACTTTTTAATAGCATCTTTGGCGAGTTGTCATCATTCAAACGCAAATATGAAATAGAGGGTAACGGGGAGAAGAATGATCAGCTAGCAAAAACGCTGAACGATAGTTTATCCCTACTTCATCTACTGATCAAGGAGTTAATCATACAGTCAACATGCCTAAGCACGATCGATGATTTGATCGGATTACTAATTGAGTGGGTTCGAAATGACAACGACGAGATACGAACAGCGTCATACATGATCCTTCAAGTTATCTTCGATACATACATCAAGAACGTCAAACTGAATTATGAAACACCAAGTAAATTCGGTCAAATGGGTTACTTACTTGGAATCACAGTACCTGGATTGGCAGATACCAACTTCTCTGTGAGACTTACAACAATAGACTGCATAAAACTGATCGTACAAATACAAGACTTGTACGAAGGACATACTATTGAGCCGAATGATGAATGCATGTCAAACCTCAATCATTTGCAGAACAATGTCCTAACAAATGACTTGAACAGTATTACTGAATACTGCATGTTCTTATGCGATACAGTGGCTCCCAAAATCCCTCACACCCACACAATGCAGTTCATAGAAAGTCTACTAGAAGGGTACGATAACCAGGAATACAGGAGCGTGGGAATCAGTGCTATTTTAGATGCGTATGTTATCAGTAAAGGCCAGGATTTGTATCAGAATGTTGAGAGAATAGTTGAGGTTATGTTGGCTACAATGTCTGAGGTTGATGATGAAGCAAAGTTAAAGCTAATGAAGCCACTAGCGTCTCTGACTCGCCACCATTCCAACGCCGTGACCGCTGTGCTACTCGGTCAAAGGCTTCCCCTAAGACCGTAAGTTTACATACCTTAAAGCTTTCAACTCTTGTTAATTTTATGATTTTTTGCATTGTTTGTTTTTTAAACTGCTGCAAGTTATTAGTAAGCTTTTTAAATAATTAATAGACGAAAAACATGGCGAATTATGTAGCCCAGTGTGTTCCCTCGGTTGCAATATTAGGTACAGTTTTGTTTATTCTTTCAAAATCAGCATTAACTTTTTAACTAAATATTCCCACGTTTTCAGCTCAGTAGTAATGTGCTGGCATCAGCTAGCGACAGAAGAAAGCATAGCACAGACTATCACAGAGAATTTCCTCCGTCTGATGACGTCAGTAGAACTTTACGAAGATCCCTATCACGTGACGGAAAATCATGTGGCTGCTCTGCAACCTTTGACTGTAAGTTCGTACAGATAGGGTTGGTATTACATTGATGAGCTCTTTCCATAGCTTATCTTGTTTCTATGAGTGATAAATATTAAGTAAAAACTGTAATAAATACAACGATCTATTATTCCGGCAATGGAGTGTAGCGTGCTTGGAGTAGAAGATCGATCGAATTCGGAAAACTACGCTACGTTCCTAAACTGGAATTGCGGACGTTGAGTCTTGAGTCTACCAGACAAGTCGTAGACTCAAGTGGGACTGGGCGGGCATGCAACTGCGTCCAGAAAGGTTGGCTCGGATCGTCACACAGTTGGTGCCCGAAGGCGGGCAATACCTATCCAGGCCTACATAAACGCTAGCGGTAGATTGGTGGGACTTGGCCAACGAATGCATTTGCTGAAAGAATATGGAGGAAGTCCAGCATGAAATTAAATAAATTTCTAATACAAAGTATTTACATATTTCAGCTAATTTGCGCGTTAGGAGAGATGCTGAAGCAGCCATCAATGAAAGCAATATGCGAGGCAAAGTTCGCGGAAATTTTCTCAGTGCTATACACCACCCTGGCTTGCTTTATCGAGTCAGAACCTCCAGCGTACTGTCCGCCTTCTAATAAGGTAACCCATTAACAATATCATTGTTTTTAACACGCTTTTATTAGCTTCATACGTATCTATGTAACGGAAACATTAAACATGATTTTGACCCTCTTCAAAACGTCGCGTCGGATAAATTTTAGTCTATTTTACTCGTTGATTGTATTTACGTTGTAATTATTATGCTTAGGTCGTGCCCTACGACACAAACAACATTCAATACAAATACTCCTTGACTGTAGATACTAATTGGTGTCTCAATGCTCCGTGCTTCCGCCAATTAGTATCTTTTTGCGCTGTAAATAAAGTCTAATTTTGAATCAAAGTACAAGCAGCGTCGCCTCGCGTCGCATCTCGATATGAATTGACCTTAATGTCCATTTTTGTGTCATGTTATAAAGGTGTTTATAATCTAGCTATACGTTTGATCAGTATAGACCCTGCTGAGCACACAATATGTATGGAGAGTGAGAAAGAGAGAGGGGGAAGGAAGAGAGAGAGAGAGCGGGAAGGGCCTGATTGTCAACTACCCAGTGCAGTGGTGGACCAAGTAATTTTTGCCGACAAATCTAGCTCAGCTCGTTAAATATTTGAAATTGCTCTAGAAAAATGGAAATACACAACTGTCAATGCAAAAAATGTTAACGTTTACTAAGATTTCGTATGTTTACAGACCCAAGACAGGTTCGGCTTTGTGCCCAACAGAGATGCAGTCCGGTTGTCTCCCAGCAGGATGACGATAGCGACTTTCAACGCGTTCCTAGAAAGGGCTGAATGTAACAAGGTATGTTTTATTAAATTCCAAGTTGTATACATTCGATTCGACTTTCCAACTTTGCAAACCACATCCCTGAATTTTGGCAAGGACATAGAACGTGTTATATTCATATTAATTTATTGCATACAGTTAAGTCTTTTACATCATTTTAGCTTAAGTGTTATTAGCATAGAGGTCAAAAAAAAAGTCAAAATTCATTTATTTCTTTAGGCTTACAAAATAAGCACTTAGACAAGTCATATTTTATACATTAAATTATTATCAAATAAAATTATTTTACTGTTCACTTCAAAAGAGGTAGGAACATGTAGGTACCCTTTAGGGCGCTGCATGCAATCTACTTTTCTACACAATTATTATAAAGAGGAACGATTTGTATGTTTGTAATGAATAAACTCAAAAACGACTGCACCGATTTCTAAACTTTTTTCGCCATTAAAATTCTACTTTATCTCCGCGTAATATAGATAATAAAAAGATAATATATTTACGAAACACTTGAAAACTTTACTGCTACAAAAATGCTATTATTCAATCCACGAATTTTTCTCCGATGACAATTTAAAACAAAAAACTGAAAGTGTACTAGCTGACATACCTACAGATTAAATTAGTAAGCCTATCTACCTAATCATGACATTCCTATAATTTCTATATGACATTCCTATAATTCCTATATGACATTCCTAATTTTATAAATAATGATTGTTTAGAATTTTAGGCTAATATTTAAAAAGAACCCAAAAATTGTTGTGCCTTGACAGGGTTTTTATGCATTGTGTACCTACCCACTAAGACTACACCTAAGATACTACCTGTATGCATGAAATTACAATAAATGATATGAATATGAATATAGGCTATATTTATAGGTTTACAAAATGTATATCCACCTGTTAAATAAACTGTTAGATGATGCAGTGTGAAATGTCCAACAGTAAAATTATACCACCCATTGTACTTGTCGCATGTAATGTCTTTTTGTTATGAACTGGTGTCATCATCATCAGCCTATCTTAGTCCACTGCTGGACATAAACCTCCCCCAATGCGCCATAGCGCCCTGCCTTCAGCTTGACGCATCATCCAGCATCTATCTTAGTCTTTCGCAGGTCGTCATCCCATATCTGGTGTACAATAAAGTTTTTTTGTAGTGTTTTATATGAAAATATAATTTGTTTCAGATCCGCGAAGCCTGCGCCCTCTGCCTTAGCATAGAGCACAGCGACGCGACCAGCACCGTGGCAGAGCTAGCGCCACTAATATGTGGCGGCATGTGGACCGACTGTGTGCGACACGCGACCAAAGTGGCGGCGCGACTCGCGACCTACGCGCGCGCGCCTCTCCCGCCGCAGAGGCTCGCTGCGGTCGCCTTGTTGGCAGATATGTTGAACTATAGGTGAGCATTGAACTAACTACATATATCAATTTAATTACCTTTGACGACCTCTGTGGCGCAGTGGGCGAAGGTCCGCCTGCGCAGGAGGTTGCGGATTCGATTCCCGCGTCGCGTCGGGACAATTGTGTGTACAGCAGATATTTGTTGCGGATGTTCTAGTCGTTTTTATTTATAATAAAAAAAATATTTATTTAATTTATTGTATTATGTATATCAGTCATCTAGTAGCCATAACACAAGCTCTGCTTAGCTTGGGACTGAATAATGCTGTGTGGATTGTCCAGCATTATTTGTTTATATTTATTTATTATTTAATCTCTTCACAGATGTAACGACAACAGCGTGATACTAGAGACGGTTCTAGCCACGCTCTCCGCCGGATGGAAGGACGAAGACCCCAGGGTCAGGGCTGCCAGTCTACGCGGCGCTGCCAACATCGCGAAACTAAAGGACCACCAGGGCAAGGCTAGGAGCAACGCGCTCCAAGCTATGAGTCAAGGGATTGACGCTATGTATACTAGGTAAGACCTTGAAAAGATTGAGGTTAACGAAAAATCTAAGGGTTCACGTTATTTCTTAGTTTATTTATGTAATTTCAATTTTTTGACGACGTGTCAGAGTCTAATAATGGAAATAAAAAACTTTGATATTTGATGTTTATCGGAATGGCTGTCAGCCACATGCAGCGTTGTGGCCAATTTAATATATACCATTAGAAAATTGAGCCTTATCCTCATTAACACTTTGACTGCGATTTTTTTTTCGACGACTGCGATCTTTTTTTTTAACCTAAGCCATTCGTGCTGCCGCTCTACACAGCGGTTGTGTTGCGCCGCACATGCGTTTCGTTCGAAAAATATTACGGCTGTGCTGAGTCACACATACGGTGTGATTTCAGCAATCAAAGTGTTAAAATAATCATTGAATCAATCATAATCAGCACATATCAATATGTGCACTTAAAAATACGTACTGTTTTATGACAAAGCTTCAACATGACCTACCTAAACATAGATAAAATTCACATAATCTAACCATTTCTGATCTGACATTAATTTGCGATCGTTGTATTAGATTGAAAACTTATTCTTATCCAATACAACTATTATTTAATTTAACTACTTATTTATAAATGAATTTCCATATAATTTTATAAATATGAAGTATATAAATAAGGTTACCAATCTAACAAGAACGAACCTGATAATTGTTGTTCCCTGACAGGGAATAGAAGAATAGAATAGAATAAATAAATAAATAATGCTGGACAATTCACACAGCATTATCTAGCCCCATGGTAAGCAGAGCTTGTGTTATGGGTACTAGATAACTGATATACATAATACAATATATTACATATGTAGATAGATATTTTTTATTATACATAGAAAACGACCAGAACACCCGGAACAAATATCTGCAGATCGTACACACAATTGTTCCGAGGCGGGAATCGAACCCGCAACCTCCTGCGTCGCAGGCGGACCTTCGCCCACCGCGCCACATCGGTCGTCGAGAATAGAACAAACATTTATTTAGACACAGGTACAAAATACAGGCATAGAATAACGGCAAATAAAGTAGTTTATCATGGTGGTAAGTGACACGAATAGGTGATATTAAGAATAAAATAAGACTACCTCCATGACCCTGCGCCGAAATAGGGGTTGGCTCAGCGTGTGCTGAACATTATTCAGCGCTGTTTTTCAGCCAAAGACCTTAATTACTAATTGAAGTCACGGACGACAATTCGGTGTCAACAAAGTGAAAAATATTTGATACAAATAAACAAAAGTAGAATAATATAATGGTGAGTATAATATAATACAAATATTCAGGGTTTTTATGCATTGTCACAGATAATATAATACATACTGCATTGTGTACCCACTAAGATACCACACCTGTATGCATAAAATCACAATAAATGATATGAACAAAAACTCCCTCGCAGATCATCTCCCGACAACGTGCCCCTAGCCGCCATCCAAGGCCTGACCCGACTGCTGGCGGAGACAGACGAGCGGGATAAAGACTTCGACAGAGAACTGCTCGCTATCTCGCAGAAGATTCGACCGTTTATGAACACGGAGTGTCCACTGTTGAGGTAAGTTGCTGAAAAAGCAACCTTATTTACATGGTTACATAAAATTTAGCATATATGCACTAAGAAGACTCAAGGCTCGCACCGGATTATTTATTTATTTTAAGCCATTATTGTCCCACTGCTGGGCAAAGGCCTCCCTTTTCTCCTTCCACTCCTCGCGATCCAACGCTGCAACAGGCCATGATGGAAGATGTACCTCGAGCTCGTCGCGCCATCTCATCCTGGGCCTTCCACGTCGCCTCTTAGCTTTGGAATTAATTATATTTTATTTGTAACTATAAATAATTAGTGTAATTGGTGATTGTGCCGTTCTAATTAAAAAAAAAAAAAATAATAATAAATAAGCTGGCGTGACCTAGACCACACGCCGAACACTCTTCCATAAGTCATTACTAAGTGCGCCATGCGTGTGGGGAAAAGAGTGGACGTTTACTAGATGTTCTCTGACCCAACAGTGGGTGGAAATGGTGATCATTAATTGATAGTACAAGATAATATAATAATAAAACTAACGTATAGAATGGACTCTTCGCCTCCCGCCTGAACGAGCTTCTTCAACCCGCCGCGTCTTAGCGAGGTTTGCGTTTCAAATGCAAGAGATGTACGGCGCACGAACGCGGCATATTTTATACAATACCAGCCATCAAAAATCATCGCAAAGTCCTATACCAACTCCCATTTAAAACTCGTCATAACTTCCAGGGAAGGCTCAATCCGACTGTTCGGCGTGATAGCGGGCCGTGTCGGGTCCGATCTGATGGAACAAGCCGTGAGCTCTCTACCTTGTTTCTTACTGCATCTATGTGACTCGCATCAACCTGTGGTCAGGGTAAGTTGAGTATTGGACACTCTTCATATTGACGCTTGCGACACACAAAGATTTGGCCTCCGACATAGCTGTCTGTTGTCTATAAGTCAAATTATAAACTAAATCTTGGAAGTTTATTTGTGTCTTTTGAATAGAATAGATTTATTTATTCACCTTCTGTTTTCAGGCCAGCAAATTCACCCTGAAGCAAATCTTCAAAACATTCAACACAAAGAAATCCAACGACTTCGTCCAAACGCACCTCGTGGAGTCGGGCCGCCTGTACCTAGACGAGTTCCTCTCAGCCTTGCTGCGCCAGCTCGCCGACGAGATGCCGGCGGCCATTGCCACGTGTCTGCAGTCCGCCGTCAACTATCTGCACTGTGCGGATGACTTGAAGGCGCATCCTCCATTATTACTAGGTAACTACTGGAGTCGGGCCGCCTGTACCTAGACGAGTTCCTCTCAGCCTTGCTGCGCCAGCTCGCCGACGAGATGCCGGCGGCCATTGCCACGTGTCTGCAGTCCGCCGTCAACTATCTGCACTGTGCGGATGACTTGAAGGCGCATCCTCCATTATTACTAGGTAACTACTGGAGTCGGGCCGCCTGTACCTAGACGAGTTCCTCTCAGCCTTGCTGCGCCAGCTCGCCGACGAGATGCCGGCGGCCATTGCCACGTGTCTGCAGTCCGCCGTCAACTATCTGCACTGTGCGGATGACTTGAAGGCGCATCCTCCATTATTACTAGGTAACTACTGGAGTCGGGCCGCCTGTACCTAGACGAGTTCCTCTCAGCCTTGCTGCGCCAGCTCGCCGACGAGATGCCGGCGGCCATTGCCACGTGTCTGCAGTCCGCCGTCAACTATCTGCACTGTGCGGATGACTTGAAGGCGCATCCTCCATTATTACTAGGTAACTACTGGAGTCGGGCCGCCTGTACCTAGACGAGTTCCTCTCAGCCTTGCTGCGCCAGCTCGCCGACGAGATGCCGGCGGCCATTGCCACGTGTCTGCAGTCCGCCGTCAACTATCTGCACTGTGCGGATGACTTGAAGGCGCATCCTCCATTATTACTAGGTAACTACTGGAGTCGGGCCGCCTGTACCTAGACGAGTTCCTCTCAGCCTTGCTGCGCCAGCTCACCGACGAGATGCCGGCGGCCATTGCCACGTGTCTGCAGTCCGCCGTCAACTATCTGCACTGTGCGGATGACTTGAAGGCGCATCCTCCATTATTACTAGGTAACTACTGGAGTCGGGCCGCCTGTACCTAGACGAGTTCCTCTCAGCCTTGCTGCGCCAGCTCGCCGACGAGATGCCGGCGGCCATTGCCACGTGTCTGCAGTCCGCCGTCAACTATCTGCACTGTGCGGATGACTTGAAGGCGCATCCTCCATTATTACTAGGTAACTACTGGAGTCGGGCCGCCTGTACCTAGACGAGTTCCTCTCAGCCTTGCTGCGCCAGCTCGCCGACGACATGCCGGCGGCCATTGCCACGTGTCTGCAGTCCGCCGTCAACTATCTGCACTGTGCGGATGACTTGAAGGCGCATCCTCCATTATTACTAGGTAACTACTGGAGTCGGGCCGCCTGTACCTAGACGAGTTCCTCTCAGCCTTGCTGCGCCAGCTCGCCGACGAGATGCCGGCGGCCATTGCCACGTGTCTGCAGTCCGCCGTCAACTATCTGCACTGTGCGGATGACTTGAAGGCGCATCCTCCATTATTACTAGGTAACTACTGGAGTCGGGCCGCCTGTACCTAGACGAGTTCCTCTCAGCCTTGCTGCGCCAGCTCGCCGACGAGATGCCGGCGGCCATTGCCACGTGTCTGCAGTCCGCCGTCAACTATCTGCACTGTGCGGATGACTTGAAGGCGCATCCTCCATTATTACTAGGTAACTACTGGAGTCGGGCCGCCTGTACCTAGACGAGTTCCTCTCAGCCTTGCTGCGCCAGCTCGCCGACGAGATGCCGGCGGCCATTGCCACGTGTCTGCAGTCCGCCGTCAACTATCTGCACTGTGCGGATGACTTGAAGGCGCATCCTCCATTATTACTAGGTAACTACTGGAGTCGGGCCGCCTGTACCTAGACGAGTTCCTCTCAGCCTTGCTGCGTGCCCGATATATTAAAAGACGATAAAAAAGACAAAATATCTGAAACCAAATTGAAACAATACCTTTTACATAAATGATATTATGATTTAAATGAGTTTTTTAACGATAAACATTTTGACTTATTTGTTGTCTTTCGTCGTCGTGTTTGTCGTATTTTATTGACTTTATACTTACGTATATTATTTACTTAAAACTATGTGATTGAATTATATTTTTCTGCTGAAATCTAATAAACAGAATTTTCTAGAAACCCGGCCCACTTACTCTCTCAGTACCTATCGCCACACCCTGCTTGGGTGCCATTGTATATCTTATACATTACCTAGATACTAATACGTACAAATGTACACAATGATGCTAAAATAAACATGAACATGGAAATTATGGACACAAACACTATTGAACTATGGGAGGCAATGAACGGCTTATTTGAACTGAATGTACACGAGAACACGAGTTACTTATGCATTTTATGTGTGGATGTGGATCATTTATTTGGCTAAGAAACCTATGTTAAGTTTCTTTCATCATCATCATCAGCCTATAGCAGTCCACTGCTGGACATAGGCCTCCCACAGTGTGCGCCATAGCGCCCTGTCTTCAGCTTGCCGCATCCAGTATCTGCCTGCAGTCTTTCGCAGGTCATCATCCCACCTGGTCGGAGGGCGTCCTACACTACGTTTACCGAGTCGTGGTCTCCACTCGAGAACACTTTTGCCCCAGCGGCCATCGGTTCTTCGCGAGATATGGTCGGCCCACTGCCACTTCAGCTTGCTAATTCTTAGAGCTTTCTTGTTAAGCGCCTTTACAAATAAAATTAATCTTCTTTTCAGGTATTCTTTATGCAGAACTTCTAAGAATAAGAGATAAACATCCAGAAGATACAGAACTAGACCCTGACGTCACTAAAAGCGCTCGCTCCAGACTTCTCCTGCTCATAAAAGATTCCAACCCGACAGTCAGGCAGAACGCAGTTATGGCTCTATCGAATATTTGCTTGGTTTGTGCGCTTGATGAGTAAGGTACAGTTAATTATATTCCAGGCCTTATATAGAGGCTGTTGTGGGTTTAGTCATGCACATTCTGCGCTTAACTGAGGGCTGGATATTCAATCATCAGATAAAAAATATTTTAAATAATATATGGAAACCTTGTCCCTTTTTTCATACAGATAACATTCGATCACCTACATTGATATACTGGTCGAAGCAAATAACAGTCAACAGTTTATTCATTTTTCAGAATATATAATTGATATTTGATGATTGAATAGCCATCATAGTGAAAGTAAAATATAAGGACGAGATATATGTGCTTATACTTCAGGAGACTGATAAAAAATATGAAATTTATATTCGAATTATGATAAAAGTTAAAAAGCTAAGTTGTTATAGTTTGTTATTTGTGTTAAGGGTTGAAATATGCGTTGAAAAATTCGTTGTTTTGTAAATACTTTAAATAATCCATTCCTTAGAAATCAAAATTATACTTTTATTCAATAAATTCTTATTTAATTTAATCATAGGGTTATTCAATTATTAAAAAAACGTGAAATATGTTACCGATATCAAATACATATGTATGTATGTATGTGTTAATTTAAAAAAAACATTATTTTTAAGAATAAAAGGCATTATGTTATGAACTGTGTTTATTGGTCAATATTTAACAAACTTATGCAATAAAGCTCTATTCAATTCTAAATATTTTTTTATTACACTAGAAAATATAAAGTAATTAATAAATCTATTAAATTTAATTTCCCTACCAAATATATTTACCTAAAAATGTATTAGAACATGATAATCATAATACTAAATGAATATAAATCAAATTAACCGTTTTAAATTATTGCTAGTAAAAGAAAATTTATTGTTTTCCAAATAGTTACACTACAAGGCTACTTCAAAATTTTATTTTTCCTCATCTCGGTAACAGCTTTGCTTTCATCGCATTTCATGCAACTGTGAACAAATTTTCATAATTATTAAACAATAGAGGCTTACTGCCTGTTTTATGGCCGCAGATCAAACTAATCAATGTTTAAAACCTCTCTTTAAGGGGCCTCCGGAGGGACGAATTCTTCATACAAACGTAATACCAAAATTATTTCAAATTCAAGCATATTTCCACTATAATATTGCATTATTTGTATTATAATAGTATTTATCTAGGTTCCCAAATAGTTTTTTTTTTTCAAAATACTTACCTAAAATGAAATGAAAGCCAATCTCATTTTGCACCTTTTTATGCGAAAATGGACAAGTTTTCTTGCTATTTGTTTCGTATTAAAAACATCAATATCTTACGTTTTATTTATCAAGGAACATAGATTATATTATCTAGTTACAGAATAACAATACTTTGTGAAGAATACAAAAAGTTTTCAGTCATAATTTTTGGTATTACGGAACAAACCAAATTTTGAACGGCTAATATTGCTGTCGCGCACGCATGTGGCGCGGCACAAGAGCTAAACAGGGACAGCGACATTCGGAGCGATTTTTGCAAGCGAGGATCGCCGGACCCTTAAGTGCAAAGGATGGAATTTAACAATATGAACGTCTTCATCAATCAAATCAATCACTGTTGTTCCGGCCCTTTATAACCTGAAGGAATAAGCGACTGTGAGACTAATAATATTGAACTTGGCTCTCATTTCACGTTTATGTTTTGATGGGATAATAATTAGTGCGATGATGTTTTAGACCTTTGTTGGCCCGCTATCTCACCTGATGGTGAGGATGTGGCCGACGAATGTACCACGAAGGTCTAGAAGGCACCTTACCTCTTTATTTTCCTCTTGTTTTGTTTAGACCAAGATCCAACCAAACCATTGTGTTTACTTGTAATTGAGCGGTATTTGAGATATTTGCGACTTATTGGCGATGAGTTGAGCGTGTAAAGAAACATATAAAAGTATTGATGCCGCGTTTGAGGTCGTTGAGTGCACTGACGATGTACGCTTACCGCGGCGGACGATCCAGCCAGAACATTGCGTCGGGGTTGCAAGCGCCCCGCAACTGTCGCCCGTCCCACGTTACGGTGTCCATCCGCCATTCCGGAGGTACATACGGCAGGCTTAGGTGTGGGATAGTTATCTGAAAGTTATACAATTTGTATGGTGTTACTAAGAAAGTTACTAGCTGCTGCCTGGGGCTTCTCGCGTGCTTTTCAAGTAGCTTAAGGCAATGCATGTGTCTATCCTCGGGATATGTACCGTCTAATTTTATTATGATGCGACCTAATTTCATTAAGATCTGTTCAACCGTTTAGGCGTGAAAAGGTAACGGACAAGACAGAATTACTTTTGGTTCTATAAAATTAGTAACAACTTCGTCATAACTAAGAAAGGTTTATCTACTACGGTATGCTCATATTTATTGTTTTTTTTATGTACATATGATAAAAAATATGTATTAAGAATATCATTTCATTTCATATGCAGAACCCATTATAAAACTCTACTAAGCCTGAGGTTGGAAGGTGCTGTGATTTTTTATTTCATAAAAAAATTGAAAAAATCTTACGGGTCTTGCGGGTGCCACCTGGCCGGGTCGCGGTGCCTCGTAGTTCCCGGTCGTCCCGATACACCGCGACATATCCATAGCGGTCGATTTGTAAATGTAATCAAGCATAATATCCCGCTCTCTGAAACATTATGGTGAATTCAAAATATTATAATGTCAACAGAGACATTTCTCAATGAAAACTTACCAAAAATTTATAAAAATCACCAAAGTTAAGTATAACCCCTTAGAAATATACAATCATCAACAACACTTTTGCACATGCGCAGCATCAAGGTTTAAATTTGAGTTGAGTGGTTTCTTTTTCACTTCCACTAATTAGTTGTGCCGTGACCCCCCCACGCCCCCAGCCCCCTTGTACCCCTTCCCTCAACCAAAAAATCTGAAAACTAAAAACTTGGGTTGAGGATTACGAATTCGATCCGACCAAGGGGAACAGCACGGCGAGCGAAGCGAGCCGTGCTGTGACCCCCCGACGACCCCCCAAGACCCCCTCATCCTTCACCCAGGGGAGCATTGCGGCGAGCGAAGCGAGCCGCAATGCGACCAAGGGGAACGGCACGGCTCGCTTCGCTCGCCGTGCCGTGACTCCCCCATGCCCCCACGCATGCCCGCATGCCCCCATGCCCCCACAGCACGGCTCGCTTCGCTCGCCGTGCTGTTCCCCTTGGTCGCATCGGATTCGAAATCCTCACCCCCAAGTTAGTCAAAAACGTGGGGACGTGGGGGGTCACGGCACGGCTCGCTTCGCTCACCGTGCCGTGACCCCCCACGCCCCCAGCCCCCCTCCCCCAACCAAAAAATCTGATATGGGTATCGTTTTTGACTAACTTGGGGGTGAGGATTTCGAATTCGATGCGACCAACGCACGGCGAACAGCGCAGCAACGGGAACAGCACGGCGAGCGAAGCGAGCCTTGCTGTGACCCCCCAATGACCCCCCAAGACCCCCTCAACTATAACCACATAGTATAAAGTATGTAGTATTGATTATTTTTGCTCATTGACATAGCTATGTATGTATATTGGATTAGTTACTCGCGCATAAAAACATACATAAGTACTCGCGTGGCGTGCTTTCCACCCCAATTTTAGAATTAGAAAAAAACTACCAAATACATTAAAAATCTGACTTATATTTATGATTAAGATTTAAAAATTAGCGTTGTAAATTCGAAACTCCAATAACTAGACGATCAAACAGTCGCTGGGGTGTTAAACACCCCACGCGAGTAATTTAAGGGTTAAATTCGATGCTAGTGATTAATTAGGTTGACTACACTATTGTATTAGGTAATACCTGTAGAAATACTTGTAATGCTTTAAATAAATAATAATAAATGACTTGTCTAATAAGTGCTTATATTGTAAGAACGATTTGTCGAACTCAAAATTGTTCGACAAGGACGAGAAAATAATTAAATAACACAAGCTTTGCTTGGCTTGGGGCTAGGTGATGCTGTGTGGATTGTCCAGCATTATTTATTTATTTAATTCTGTTTGCTGTAGGCTTTACTAAGATATTCTGACCAACTAGCCATGTCCGCGTCGAATTAATGATTATTTGGAGACACAATTATCATCATCCACTCTGCCAAAAGACGTGTAGGTACTTACTTGTCTGCAAAGTCATCGAGACTTGCAGCAGGAGTCATGACAAGACGAGGTCGCGTCATTTGAACCGCCTTCCTCTCATTATCTGTCAATTTAGTCTGGAAAACAATAAAAAGCATTCGACTATAAATCCTATTATCTAACTCAACCTTCCATGATAATGATTCACGATCCCTTATATTATATTGATAAATATTTTCATTGCAAGTATATTTAGCTATATATAAGTCACTTAGTTGAAATGACCTGGGTTGTTTAAATATTAGCATTCGTTAGCCTTTTTCATGGATATTTGAGGCTTTGTGTATTCTTCAAAAGGTAGGTACCTATATCTACCTAAACCTTTGATTATTTATACGTCTAGATGGAGCGTGGTACTGCCAAACAACTATAAAAAACAGATCCACTTTCGAGCGCCGCCGCCGCCGCCCGCGCCGCCCCGGTAAAGTCAGCAAGCGCGGCTTGAAGAAAGTATTACTTAAATAAAGTAAAATCTTACAAAGGGCTTCTGTATATCCCGAGGATTGGTCCTGACAATTAGTTTCGCCGACCCATACACATCGAATGGAACCGTAGGATTCTTCCAATCTGTCATAGCCTGGATATCCTTCAAAGGAGGAAGGCGTCTGAACACACATTTGTTCTTATTTTCTTGGTATTTGGTCCGCACGTCGTGTAAGTTAATGCGCGCATTTTCCGGGGTAAAATCTGTTCTGTTGGTGGTTATATCATCGAAAAGCATCGATTCAAAGTGTTTCGTTTGGTTTGCCATAATTTAATGTAAAAAATTAAAGAAATGGTCTGATATATAAAATTACTGATACCGTTGAAAATAAAAATTTAAAAGCCCGTCATACTATTTTTTTTAAACTTTATTTTAGCAGTTACTGTGGTTATTGTATTCTCTTTGGTTATTATTGTATTCTCTTTGGTTATTTCACTTTTTATACCTATTCATAAATTGATAATTCAGATAATAATTTACAGCCTGGCATTAATGGCACTTCCCAATAGCCCGTCCAAAAAATCTGAAAACTTTTACGGTAGCCACATCCAGACCTCTAAAGAGTTGTTGGTATAGGTAACTACGTAAGATATACCTCCCCCATACTGTCTCATCCAATGAATCCACGTTTGCCTACGTTTTGTGCCAAGCTCTGCCAAGCTATATTACTTTCAAAGAGTAAATTATGTAATGAAGATCTCTTTGCTGCCCTGTAATTTCTGTACCTACATGGATGGCATCATCATGTACGGGCTGAACATGAATAGCACGGCCTATGTAGAAAAGTACTTTGTGAGCACGGCCTCGTCACTTACAGCTATGAAAAATTCTGCCATTATACCTACAAAATAATATATAAATTCGAGTTGCAACCAGTTGCAACATCCATCTACAAAATTGCAAGTTCTTGTTTCTGTTCTGATTGTTTGTATATTGCCCAATAATGTCCACCATGGTTGATTCAGCCAGAATGCAGTCGTTGCTATTTCAGTATCAATCCACCTATTCGAATGACTACCAGATGCCGCCAATTTCGAAGAAATACATCACTGTTGAGAAGGAGAAAAAGAAATCTACCGAAAAGAAACCGTTAGTGATTGAGATTGATCTTTAGCTACGTTAATAGCTTCTTCACTTCTCTTGATCAAATATTTTTTTTAGGTTCAGAAACTGTCGAACTGCATGGTCGAAAAAATATTTTTAGGTTCCGTGCCTCAAAAGGAAAAAAGAAACTAGTTATATTAAAATTTGGTTTTTATTATTTTAGAACCAAGGAAGTATAGTATAGACCCATATAAATGAGCGCTATAGCACCGCGCACCCTGTCTTCAGCTCGCTGCATCCATTTTCTACTTGCAGTCTTTCGTCCATGGCACGGATAAAGCTCTTGAATGGATTTTGGTTGATGGAAATGCGAAGAGCAGTCAATTCTGGGTCCTCTATGAGACTGCTTAACTTGATAGGAATATTAAATAAATAATGCTGGACAATCCACACAGCATCTTATAGCCCCATGGTAAGCAGAGCTTGTGCTATGGGTACTAGATGACTGATATACTTAAAATAGGTAGGTATACCGAAAAATGTTTCATCGGCAAATTCATCGATGTTAACATAAAGGATACTTCGAATCCTAGTTCTTTAAATCTGGATATCGAACTAGCTTTAGTGTTATTTCAGGGTACGGCCGATGAAGGATACGAACACGTTGGCCGAGTTGAAATACGCGGTACCGTTCGATTTAATGATTAAGAGGAAAGATATCATAGGCACGCATCCTAGGGTGACGCAGAAAAAAGTTGACGTGAGTTAGTTTTCTTATATTTTCTATATATTATACCTACCTATCTTATCCGCGGTTTCACCCGCTTTAAATTCGAATTTCACATTTCTAGGGGGATAAAGAGAATATAATTTAGTCTATGTCACCCGGGGATATTCTAGCTTCCCAACAACGGTTAAAGACTTTAAAATCGGACCAGTCGTTTCGGAGCCTATTAAAAAAAAACAAATAAAAATCATACCTAGGTACTATATCTACCTTAGCTTTTTTAATGCCTCTTTAATAGTTTTATTTTGTATAGTTTAGACAGAGATACCTACGAAGTTGCCCCTGGTGGCCACCAAACTCTATTTTCGCCTAAACTTTACCTAAAATAAGGGAATAGAATAAGTAGGTAAGGTAGTTCCTTTGCTCAGGTAACGGCCATAACTGTACCTAGTAGGTACGTCCAGTACATGTATCTAGTAGGAGAGATATACATATAGTTTAACAAAACAGAACGCCAGTCCCCAATGCCCACAGGCCACATTGTCCTATAGTGTCCTGTCCCCTGACCCTGTCGACATGGGTATTCAAATTATTTATTTACATAAGACATTAGCATTACAGATAACTCCAAATCGTTATGCCTAGTACATTTTACCATCTTAAAAACTACAAGATACAATGTAATAACGCACTAAAAAATGGAAAAATAACATAAAAATGTAGGTAAGTATAAGTACATAAAAAAAGGTTTAAACTTCAAAACTCAAAACATACCTAATATAAAATTGTACATACAAAACATTCCTACAATCAAATAATAACGTGTAAAGAAATAATACATTTAAACGCGCTCACAAAACTCCAGGCACACTCTTTCAATTATCTTCCATCCATCCGCAAACACATGAAACTGAGGGTGGTGATGAGCGCGTTGAGATTGCGCTGCGCATGGGAGATGGGAGATTGCTGACGTGATGGTGCAGTGTGCGGGCACAAAGGGGCTCGAAAAGGCGTTGGTATACCTAACCGGTAACGGGGCGGCCGGCGCGGCGGCTGCTTAAAAAATAAGCACTTAGACAAGTCATTTTTTATTACCATAAATTATTATCAAACAAGATTGTTTTACTCACTTAACTTTTTTGTCTACTAATGGAAGAAGTGAAAAAGAAGAAACCACTAAGTAGTACATTCATATATCACTTACCTACATAATGTGTCTAATACATTTGATTTGCTATAATGCGATTTTCTATACATGTCAATATTTATGTAAGCAATATTCAAGTACCTACTTACATTACCCTTTATATTGTTTCACAAGCCCGTAGTTATTATGCAGGATCTGTACATAGACACCGGCCTGGAAGAGGCCATAAGGACCCGCCCACGACTCATCATGGCTCCAGCCGTGGCATTAGACAATTTACTGGACAAGCGCGCGCGGGACATCCTTATCGCCGACACTTACACCAGCTGCACGGCTCAGATGACCCGACACGCAGGGAAGTCTTACTTCACTGTGAAGGCGCCTCTTGTGGAGCACCCAGCGCCTGCTAATCCGGTTATTATAGAGACTTCATTATTTCCTGACTAGGTTCTGCCCGCGGCTTTGTATGCTTTGTTTCTATGGAAAGATTCGAAGGTGATTTTTATCTATGGGGTGGATTTATTGCTTAAGAAGCCTATGTTCACATTTAGATTTGATAGATCTCATCATCATCATCATCCTATATTAGTGCACAGCTGGACATAGGCCTCCCCCAATGAGCGCCATAGCGCCCTGTCTTCAGCTTGGACGCATCCAGCATCTACCTGCAGTCTTTCGCAGGTCGTCATCCCACCTGGTCGGAGGGCGTCCTAAACTACGTTTACCGAGTCGTGGTCTCCACTCAAGAATACGTTTGCCCCAGCGGCCGTCGGTTCTTCGAGAGATATGGCCGGCCCACTGCCACTTCAGCTTACTAATTCTCAGAGCTATGTCGATAATTTTGGTTCTCTGTCGGATGTATTCGTTGCGAATCCTATCCTTCAGAGAAACTCCGAGCATAGCTCTTTCCATAGCTCGCTGAGCGACTTTGAATAGCTTTGATAGAGCTAAAAGTTATAAATTAAGTGATACCAATTTCTCAATATTTTAGATAACTCTTCCAAGCCTCAAGTTCCCGTTGGTGCCTCCGGAATGGAAGATGGACTCCATTACCTGGGACGGCAAGCAGCTGAGGCATTCATGACATTGAAAAAGAGTTCATAATTCGAAAATGAGTATTTAGTAGTAGTAGGTAGGTACCCACCCACACAGACCTTCAGTCATTTGAACCTTTTTTTATAACAACTAGGTAGGTATCTCCTTAGGTACGTTACGTACGAAGGTATAAGAGCATCCGATGAATTTAATTTTTGAAAGGCATATGCCCCTGCCTCCATGAACAGATACTTGAATTCTCATAATTCAGAATTCCCAAAATGTATAATTGCCCTGAATGTTGATATTTTTTGTTCGCGATATGTTGACTACTTAGAATGTTAAATTATTTAAATGTATTCCCATAATGTTAACCTTTTTGGGATGGCATAGTTTTACCCAGCGCTATTTTTTATAGGCGCTCAGCACCACGTCACAATTTTGGGCTCTCAGTTGTGGCAATTTAACATGGTGCAAATGTTTTTTTGCAAACTCGTCATTTTTGGATTTTAACTTTCTGCAAATTCAACTTTTTGTTCCTGAAGGGTTAATTACTGTGGTGTAATGAGTCTACTGATTTTAATAGTTTAACCTTATGTATTTATCGTTATTGTGTCTTTAATTATTTTTACGGAGAATGTATAAGTTACCTTTAATTACCTAATGATAATGTTTAAGTAATGAGATTTGTTTCAGTAGGTATATAAGAAGATTTTTTTTATAATTAATTAAGTAATTCGTTTTAGAAGAAAAAAATATGTTATGTACTATTTTTATCAGTAAGTTCTGCCTACTATGGATGTGTTGCTAATTTTCCCAATTGGCAATGTCTCGTGAAACAGGAATCTTCAATTTCATAGGTATGTAGAAGGAAGTTCCACAGTCAACAACAACGTGCAACATAACAACATTTTAGGAATTCACATTCTGCAAAATGTTTTTTTTTTGCAAACTCATCATCAGCCTATATCAGTCCACTGCTGGACATAGGCTTCCCCCAATGAGCGCTATAGCGCCCTGTCTTCAGCTTGCCGCATCATCATACAAGTGGCAAATTCAACTTTTTATTCCTGAAGGGTCAATTACCTACTGTAAGCTTTGGCGGAATGGGTCTATTGATTTCTAATTCAACTTAATGTTTTTATCGTTATTATTATACACTCATTTATTTAAATTCTCGTATAAAATAAATTTTTTACTATAGAAAATACAATAAAATATTATAAAACTATTCTACAGTAAAAAATATATCAAAACGGTAGATCACCGACCGCGAAGCTAGGCTCAAGCGGCCGGTGACTAGGGCTGCAGAGAAAGGAACTTCCTGACGATACGTGCCGAGTCCAAGAGTACCGCCTTCTGGATCATTATTAACTCATTTATTCTCAGATTCATAATCCATAATAAAATAAAATAATGCACATACAAATTAAAAATGTCAAAAACCAAATCACACAATAAAATAAAATAAAATGGTTATATGTTAATGGTTAACCATCATAACCATTATTAATGGTTATAATGGTTATGGTGTCTTTAATTATTTTTACGGAGAATTTATGTATAAGTTTACCTTTAATTACCTAATGATAATGTTTAATGAGCTTTGTTTCAGTAGGTATATAAGAAGATTTTTTGTTTCTATTCTTTAATTGTAATTTTATGCGTCAATAAAGCTATTCGTTTCAGAAGAAAAATATATCTTTTGTACTATTTTTATCAGTAGGTTCTACTATGTCACAAAAAGACGCAAGGTAATAATTTAAATAATTTATTTCAAGTTCACCAAATAATTTACACCAAGTAAAATAAACATTTTAAATAGCACACTAGACAGTAGGTTTACAAAAATAATTATGTTTTATATCACAAAACAGGTAAGTTTGTGGGAATCTCCCGTGATTATTAATATAATAGTTTCAACTTCAACTTCTTTTTTGTTTTGGCTACTATAATAGTTTACACAATTGCGTATTTTAATTAGCAAAATGTCATTACTGACATTTTGTCAGGCCCATTTTCATCAAACTCGATCAGCGTATTCAAACCTAGTTAAGCTTAGAAAACCAATGATCAGCTTAAGGTAAAATGTAAATGTGTTGTAATTTCCACATTATGATAATAGGGCCTCTGAACTTGTTTAAACTGAACATTATGTTTGGTGAAAACAGGCCTAAACATACAAATAGATGAGGATATTGATTTCAATACTTAATTTTTTTTATGTTGATTATTGAAATAAGCAACGAAAAACAATTAAATATCTACAACTAAGGCCTCAAGGTGGGCCACGAAATGTGTTAACTTTATTCACTAGCGCCCCCTATGGTCCCAAACATTTAATAGGTTTAGCTTTAGACTAAATTACAGCTTCTAGGTATATATTATTTCATATAAAAGAAATAATTTTGCTAACTTTTTAATACTTTATAGAATATTTCATATGCGTTTCATATACTGTTAAATGCAATTTTGGGGCTATGGGGATTTGAAAATCTGCTATTTATTAACTTTCTATGCGATATTTAGTTTCGATAATATTTAACACAGCCGTAGTTAAGTTTACCAATATTCATTTATTCTGAACAAAAAATTATAACTAAAGCTGTTGTTATTATAGTAATAGTCGTCGATATTTAAAATTGGTAAAACTAAAACGAGATCACATTTTACACAAAAGACCAAACAAAAATCATAATGGGATATAAAATAACCTTAATGATTAACTACGAGTTTAGAATTTCATTTATCAATAAAATACTTGTTTAGCATACAAATAATATTTTAAAGGGTAAAAAAAAGTAATGAAAATTGTAAACTGTGTGATTACCTGAGTAATACTTGAAAGTCTTGAAATATTTGACTTTCGTGATTTTTTTTATTAAGAACTCAATTTTATTTCTATAATTTTACTTACACTTCAATTAGATGGTCAATAAACTTATTGAAAACATTCATTTAACTAACTAAATACATATTTACAGAAAATAACACAATAATGTGAAAGCAGACAAAATTATTGCCTTAACAGTTATTTACATAATAATGAAATATCGATATTCTACAAATCTTGATATAAAACGTAGGCTTTGACACATATGGTAATCGGCTTCGAGATATAGAAGATCTTGAACAGTAAATAAAAAGCAACTTCTACACTCGTACACTGTACTGTACCTAATATTTAATGATTAAACGAACTTATCTGTACGTGAAGTTCTATCATAATTATACGAAGTGCTTAGTCCGAAGAGGTTAGTAGAAATTATCAAATTCATTCAAGAAACAGTCGTTCTTCTAGAATTTCAAGAGTGACAAAAAACATTGCTCATTGGAGTTGTTAAGCTACACACGTGTGTCAAACCCAGCAATAGGATAGCTATTTTCGTAGCTTATCTCAAGCGAAAAAGATATGACTTAGCTACCTCACGCTCTTCTTGTTGAAAAGCACTCAAACCATACCCTAAAGAGTTTTAACGGTCTGGTTTTACGGCATGCACGGACCAGTTTAAAAGTTAAATTGGAATCCCTCTCAATAATAGTTTTCCTTTAATTACTTAGTATTTTCTACTAAAGTTGTGACTGGCTGAATTATGGCAACACTAATAGAGCGAGCCATAAACAACGACGATCTGACATTGACTTTACAACAAAGATGGCTGTCGTTCACATTTGATTCGTAGGAAACAACATGGCCGCCGTTCACAGCTGCTTTGAAGCTACATCATTATTTTCTACTACCCTCTGCGCTTTTGTCAATCCGGGATGTTGATTTCTGCCCAGATAGGACAGAAAGGCGACGCAGGGCCTCCCCAGGACCAACCACGAGGTATCGCGAGATGGCTGAGGCCAGATTTGATGGCCCCGGAGTAGCCATTGAAGTTACTCTTCTCTATGGTGCCAGGACACAGGATGCTGCTGACTCCTTGCGCAGAGGCGTCTACCGTGGTCACCACTTCTTGGTCGAGGAGCGGCTCGAAGTTTGTTAATGCTGGAAAGATTAGATAGATTATTAGATTTCGTAAAGAACAGTAAAAGGTGATAGGCAATTCGGCATGATTGGTGACTTACTATTTGATTACCTATAGAACGGATGTTTTTTGTTGGCGCAAAATACTTCGTCAACGGAAAATTCGACTAAAACTAAAATACATAACTAAACAATTCGTCTAAAAACTATTCGACTAGTCACAATTCGTTTACAACGATATGCGGATCGTACATTAAAACAGAACCGACGTGGATAGGTTAGGTTAGTTAGTTAGCCTAAGAATATTTTAATTTGAATAAGTAGTAATTTTACCCATGAACATTTACAATTTCTCAAGAGACTAACTAGCTAGGTACCTAATAATTTAACACTTTGACTGCGATTTTTTTCGACGAATGCGATCTTTTTTGTAACACTTTGACTGCGGTTTTTTTTCGACGACAGCGATCTTTTTTTTTACCTAAAAAATTCGTACTGCCGCTCTACACAGCGGTTGTGTTGCGCCGCACATGCGTTTCGTTTGAAAAATATTACAGCTCTGCTGAGTCACAAAGATCTGTATTTTCTTAACCGCTGCGCTAGTGTGGATTTTCGCAGATTAGTCACTTGTAGAAAACTCATACCGTGCGTTTTCAGCACTCAAAGTGTTAACCTAAAAAATTCGTGCTGCCACACATGCGTTTCGATCGAAACATATTACGGCTGTGCTGAGTCACACGTATGGAATTACGTATTAGTCACTTGTAGAAAACACATACCGTGTGATTTCAGCAATCAAAGTGTTAATACCGTTGTGACATTACATACATACCTACATAATATTATCACTACGGACAGTGGCTGTGTTACATTACTCATTAGAATGAACGATAAGACAAATTGTTGCATATCGCTTTAATCTGCTCTAAGCCGATTTAATCGACACGATAAACTTGTTGCTACGAGAAACAACTTCCTTCCTACCTCAATGATCTTCAAAATATTTTATTTGCGAAAGAAAATTTGTTAGTCTGTCCGTTACCTTTTTATGACAAAAGATGTTCTTGTCTTTTTGTAATGATCTGTATCACACAATTAATTATTTTTGTATTTTAGTGTCTTGTAATGTTGGAAGCTTGGAAAGGTATCTGAAAAGCCTGTATTGGTTCACTGCTGGACGCAGGCCTCCCCCTAATTCTTCGCATTATTGGCTTTTTTGTCCCGGAGGGTTAATGCCCCAATAAATAGAAGCTACAGAGAAGCCAGTTCGTAATAAACAAGCTTATCATCATGCAGGTGTTCAATCGCCAATCGGTCATAGGTTCATCTATAGATAACTGTTTTGCATAATCAAATCAAAGACAAAGGAATAAACACGACATCAGAAAATATAAATTATTGGAGCATGATACATCATTGATGACTAGTTTCTGCCCGCGGCTTCTAACTCGTTGTTTAAGGTTATTTATCTCCCATGGGAACAGATTTGGACGATCCCTGTGGCGTGGTAATTTCTTGTGGAAAGACTACTTTGTATACCATATAAAAATGCATTATATAGCCCCAAACTAAGCAGAACTTTTGTTATGACTAGATAACTGATATACATAAATCGTAATGCAATTTTTTTTATTATACATAAAAACGACCAGAACACCGAAACCAAATATCTGCAGATAGTACAAACATTTGTCCCGAGGCGGGAATCGAACCCGCAACCTCCTGCGTCGTCACAGACGGACCTTCGCCCACCGCGCCACAGAGGTCGTCAATGTCAAACAAACATGTATTATATTATAATATAAGAAGTAAAAACTTACATGTGACATTGTCCTTAGTACTAAAGTCCCCCATGATGGCCAAGTTAAACTTGGTCGCGGTCGCTCGCTCGGCCATCGAGGCTATACTCTGTTGGTCCTCTTCGCTAAGGCGGCCCATGCATTGTATATTGACTAGAATTATCGGACGGCCGCATAGGAGGAAAGCTGGGGAAGAAAATAAGAAATTGATTAGATATGATCATCAGACAGATCAGACAGTCAGGGCGCTGTGGCGTTCATTGGGGGCCTATGTCAACATAGCTGATGATGACGATGATTATGAGATATGATCATGTGGATAAGCTTGATGTAGAATTGACGACCTTTGTGGCGCATTAGGTTAAGATCTGCTCGAGTCACAGAAAGTTTAGTTGCGGGTTCGAATGGCAATCATATTGCTTCTATGTTCTTCAAATATTTGTACCGGGCCTAGGTGTTTTCTATCGATCATCAGGTACCAACCCTGCTTACCGTAGGTATGTAAGCAAAGCCTGTGCTATGATATGACTTAGGATCTAGATAATGCTATATGAAGATATTTATTTCTAAGCTGGTATGTGTTAGAGTATGTGCGTAGGTACTCTGCAGACTTTTCGCATTCTCAGAGTAAATTACTACGATAATTCGGCATACTCACTCAGGCGCTGCTATAATCAAATCAAGTATACCCAATTAAAAACTGACGCCTACAAATACCAAAATTAACCTTACACCATCTGGTAACTAAACAATTCAAGGTTAAAACGAACAAAATAATGAACAAGTGATAGCGATAAGAAAGAAATCGAACGAAAGCAACAAGGCGTTTTGTAAAAGCAATAAAAATGATTTCGCGGTGAAGTGAAGTTACGCGGAACGACGGAACCAATATAGTCCAGCAGCCATCGCCTTTTTTTTCCGCCGTTTTTTTCAGTCAATTCTACGGTAACATTTTTCGAATCGACAACTTCCAAGCTCCAACTAGGAAAACCTACCTCTACATTTGTAGGACCTTGAGGCCATTAAATTATACTAATATTTACTAAGCTGCACAGAAAAAATCAGCTGGTTTGTAATAATTTTTATGACCTCGTTATTTCGACATATTCGGCGTGGAGGACGCTCCAATTCAAACCATCGATTTTGTAGGACAATTGTTTTTCCGAGTTTATTATCATATTATCTTAAAATTTCAATAAATAATTACTGTTAGTCAGATAATTTCGACACGTTTTACATCTGCGCAGTTCATTACCTACCTCTTTCAGAATTTATAAGTATTAATACAACGGGTATTTATCGCGTTTATTTACCTATTTTTCCCGACGTTTCAACAGGCGATAAATACCCGTTGTATTAATACTTATAAATATGTGTTCAGATCGCGTAAGTTTAAAAGTATTTATTCTTTCAGAATTTGTACAGAGGAAAAACATGGGCGTCTCGTCGAACCGAACGAACTCACGAAGATTCAGCCTGTTATTAATCACTGAAAAAAACAGGCGGTAGCTGCTGGACTAATACGTTTGTTACAATGTTTCAAGTGATACACGCAACGATTATACACGTTTAATACCAAGAATCAATGAACTCACAGTACGAAGAATTTTATCAATAAGATTAAAAGAAGATAAAGGCAATTCCAAATCTATCCATCGTTCTGGCCTACTGCCGAATTCTGATATTCCCACGTTAAAGCGAGAAAAGAAATTAAAGACGATTACTTTCGAAGAGGCCCAGTTCTATAACAGGCTACCTGAACGTCTGGCGTGTTTAAATCCAAATTGCATAGATATATACTTGAGGATGTAACGCTACTGGACTAAACATAAAAAGACGGAAAAATAACATAATATTAATACTTAGCTTAAGTTTCTCATGTAAGTAACGTGTATGTTGTAAATGAGAAATAAATATCTTTGCAACTAGCGACAACAAAGTCCGGAGATATATTTAATATAATAAACGGTCATAATATTACAAATCTAGGCATATAAGAGAATATGAATTCGAATAAGAAAAAATATGAATTTGAGCCACCCTTTGTACTTATTTTAATTACAATGAAACGTTGATGCTCTTTGACTCTTTGTCAGAAGGTCATCGGCAAACCCGTAGTTCAAATAGAAATGCGTGTTCACACATCATATTTTTAATAAGTATTTAAAATTGTATTTAATTGTTAGTGTGTACTTACATAGATTTTTACTATGCGACTTGTAAATATTTTCCTTTACCAATAAAATGACTATCTGACTATCTGACTATCATCATCCTGGTATTGTACATAGTATATCTATATCTTTATCTTTAGCCGATTCCCGCCTCGGAACAATTGTGTGTACGATCTGCAGATATTTGTTTCGGGTGTTCTGGTCGTTTTCTATATATAATAAAAAATATCTATCTATGTAACGTATTGTATTATGTATATCAGTTATCTAGTACCCATAACACAAGCTCTGCTTACCATGGGGCTAGATAATGTTGTGTGAATTGTCCAGCATTATTTATTATTATATTATATTATTTAGCTACGAACGAGAAACAAGACATCAAATCTCAGAGGGGTGAGGACAGGAAAACGGGAGCGTTGCTTTATCCGTAGGAAAACCACGACATTGTGTTTATATTAAAAAATACCGACTTATTAGAGCAAATCTGCATTTACTACTAAGGTATGTGCAAGATGTCACATGATTATTTTATCTACGAAAAAGCCGAAAAGGGGTGATTCTCATGGGTAACTTTTAGGGAACAATTGATGAATTTGTGTGATGTAATTCAAAGGCTTCTTTAACCCCGGATATACAGCGTGCAAAGCTGCACGGAGATGCTAATCTATGATTTGATTTAATTTCATGATCTATGAAAACTAACAACCAAACCAAGGTAAAGGTTTCTTATTAGCTTCTTTACTTTAAAAAGATTGAAGTGAACAAAAAATCTAAGTGATATCATTATTTCCTAGTTTTACTTATGTAATTTGAATGTTGTGACGTGTGAAAGAGTTCTGTCAGGTCTAAAGGAAATGAAACACTTTAATATTTGATATCGTGATATTGGTTTAGTACTTTACATTTATTATGTGACTTTGGCGAATGATTCATAATCAAAAGATATCTATAAAAATAGTCTATCGGATCATAGTCATATTGATGCCAAATCAAAATGCTCGCCACCCACTCGACCAATGCAGTCTTCATTCATACAGTTTATATGGGCCGACGGCCGATGGCAAGCCGAATTGACCTCTAGAGCGAGGGAATAAGGTTAGAGAGGTTATTCATGTGACTGGTATAAAAGGAGCTGATTTGCATAATTGTAATTGGCCGAGTTTGGCGACCGACGACGGTAACGATTTAGTGTAGGTAAGTTGCTATTGTGAATGTTTGATGCTGTTGCTTGGCCAAGGGGATAGTGACCTTGGCGAATTAATATAGTCTGTATTAGGCTGTAACCAGCTCAATCCCTTTCAGGTTTTTGGTGAAGAGAGAAAAACTAGAGTAAGGTATTTATTATTTGTTTTCTTTTTTATCTAAATATCTATTAACTACCGATGTGGCGCGGTGGGCGAAGGTCCGCCTGCGACGCAGAAAGTAAAAGTAAGTAAAGTAAAAAATTTTTTATTTCTTTAGGCTTACAAAATAAGCACTTAGACAAATCATATTTTATACATTAAATTATTACCAAATAAAATTATTTTACTGTTCACTTCAATTTTTTGTCCACTAGTGGAAGAAGTGAAAAAGAAACCACTGAAGAACCACAGAAGGTTGCGATTTGATTCCCGCTTTGGAACAATTGTGTGTACGATCTGCAGATATTTGTTCCGGGTGTTCTGGTCGTTTTCTATGTATAATAAAAAATATCTTTCTATGTAATGTATTGTATTATGTATATCAGTCACTGCAAACCAACTGCGCAGTCCAATTGCAGTTCATTTGCACTGCAATTGAACTGCAATTTGCGGTTGGATTGCAGTTAAAATGCGGTCCGTCTGTCGAGAGCCTTAGACAAGTTATTTCAGACCAGTTGCTGCCCGCGGCTTTGCACACGTTGTTTCTATGGAAAGGTTGAATGGTTGCTGCTATCTCATGGATACTTACTAACCCAAATTTCAGCCTGGTCCATTCAGATGTTTTTGCGTGAGGAAGTAAGAAACATACATCAGTAGGACAGTAGGTATGAAGAGCACCATCAAGAATACAAAACGCAGACGCATTAGAATAGGATATTATAAAGGTCAACCGTTTGCAATACCTCATTCTATTTAAAAACATAGCTCATTTGAAACAAAGGCTTATTTTATAATGGAAATCGACTTTAGACTTGCGATAAATGTTGACATTGGCTGTGTTTCCGGACCATTTCAGAATTCTAAACGAGAAGCATGTTTATTGAGATTTTGAAAAGGAAGAAGAGAAGCAAATAATTACTGATTGTGTGTTCATTACATACTATCCTATTTTCCACATATCTTATATATACATATATAAAAATCAATTGCTGTTCGTTAGTCTCGCTAAACTCGAGAACGGCTGGGCAGATTTTGCTGATTTTGGGAATCGAAATGTTTGTCGTAGTCCAGGGAAGGTTTATACGGTGAGAAAATATGGTAAAATTGCGTAATTTTTTTAACATTTTATGTAGGTTTGTAAATGAAAATGAAAAACGTTCACAAGTTTTATTGAGTTTGCGTTTTAACCAAAACGAACATAAGTATAGTTAAAACTACTTAAGTAAAAATACTTTTTACAGTTTGAAATTATGGTTTAACTTAACCAGGGTGTCAGAAGGGGATTCAAGACAGGGCGGCGACATTTTTAATCATTACAAGGCAAGTACAAAATGATTATAAATGTTCGTATCACGTTTTCATTGTAAAACATTTCGCAATTCTTACAATATCTGTAATTTTCTCAGACCTTTGTATTGCACGCAACATTGAAGAGCTATTCAAGGTCCGCTACGAAGAGATTTCCGCTATGACTATAATGATAGAATGATGTCCTTTTGCAAGTCACTCTACATTAAGATTCGCACATTTCATACATACATCAAAAAGTAGCATAATAATATGTACAACACACTTACAACAGTACCTAAAGCAGCACCAATTTTAATCAAACATACATTCTTACAAAAAACTAAACCAAAGTCAGTGTTCTCTGTTTGGGAGGTAAGAATGTGTATCTGTCACACAGTACACACGCCAAATTCAAAACAGCCCCTCTTACATCTGCGGTATATGTTCTCGCCTCGTTGGCTGCTGAGAAAGTAATTTTTTTTCTTAATAATAAATATCATAAAGAAAGTACAATTGTAAACAAAAATCCAATGCATAATCTCAGTATCTCAAATCAGAATCTCATTAAATTCAACTCTATTTTTTCAATGAAACGTAGTAATGAATTCGAGTAAGTAAACAATATCAAGATTAGCCAAGGTCAACAGATGAGCTCATGTCGGTATTTCGTGTTAGAGTATTTAAAGCTGATAATGATAAGCGTAGGTATGTAGTCTATGTAACAGTAATCAATTCACACAATGTGCTGAATAAGGGTAATTATGTAAATGAACCGAACGTTGTTCGTTGTTCTTGAAACTAGCAAAATGAACAACTTAGTGAAACAATGATCAATTTCGTGACAGGTTAACAGGTAAAGGAAAAACACGCAAATGCAAATGTACAGAAAACGGAACAGATGTCTCGAACTGGCATTTACAAGAAGAATGAAGGTTTTGAGTCGTTCGTTTACTCAACAATCGACTTATTAGTGAATAATTACGACAATGACATGAAAGTTAATAATGCTTTCCCAAAAAACGTAATAGACTTCTATAAAAGGTATAATATAGCTCTGAAAATATATTTCGCAATCTTCCAAAGTGCAAGTCAAAAAGAAAATACAGCAATAATGATAAAAGATGTTTGTAAACTTGAATACGTAAGAGAAGTATAAAAACGGAAAATCCTCTATTTTGTGAATTGAGACAAGATAATCTTATTATCTTTTTTATCTTCTATCTATACTTATAATAAAACTGCAAAAAGTCCAAGTCTGTATTTTGAAGATATTTTAAAAAAGTGTTTTAATGGCACTCTATTTATCAATACTGAAGTCAAAACATAAACTGTTTTTTTTTTTCATTTTTGTCTTTCTGTTTTACAAAAATTTAGTTAGTCAGGAAGTATATTATTATTATTTATTATACATATATTACTAAATTGCTTGCGCTTTGCAGTTTTATAAGGTAAAATTGCCTAGTAATCCCAAGTCTAGACTCCAGACATAATCTGATGCTTTGCATAGTCTGTTCCACTCACGAAATTGAGGCGCCAAATCCAAATTGTCGCATTTAAAATATCAGCGAATTATTTATTGTATATATCTATAAAATACATAACACGAACACAATTGAGCCCAGAATTTCGCAGTATTGTTAGGTGACCTCTATCTGAATATGAGTTTGACCTTACTCACACAATGTGATACAATTTCACTCAAAACGACCTTTCCAGGTTTGAAAAGGTTATATCTATTTGAACAACCCAATTTGCTACCAAGCTTTAGAAAACGGTAATGTATACATAACCTAGAGTCCCAAAGGCGAAATGTGTCCGCAATTCATGTATTCAGCTATTGTTGGGAGTTCAGTACGACTGAGTTCTACTTTTGTAATCATCATACAGTCCAATTTGCGATACAAAATACTTTAGAAAATATTTGTTTATGCATATTTCATAAGCTTTTATTTACTTACAGTAAAAATCATTTATCATAATAATAATATTAAATCATGGCTAGTGTGAGCACCTTGGACGTTATGTTTAAAATTATATTGGTTGCGTAGTATACATAATAGAGTATTACATTTTTACATAGAATGCCTTTTAATGTATTTCATTGTCAGTCATTCTTACAAACCTAGCTAGAATAAACATTGAGGTTTATTCTAGCAAGATCATGAGACGGGGTTTTCTACTACTGTGTGTCTCATAGATAATGTCTTCGTTGTAAGTTTTGACACATTTTTTTAAATCAAACATTTTTATAATGCGTTTATTATTCCGATTTCAGAGAGCCCTTGGACCGTGTTAACTGGCCTGCATTGGCAATGTATACAGAGCAGAATCAATATTTTCAAGTACCTATACCTACACGCAACGTTACATGCAGTTCATATGATTATGAGCACTGGCTATCGCGTTTCCGCTGATTCTTTCGAGCGTGAATGTTGGAAACAATAGGCTTGAGACAGGGTGTTGAATTTGGGCCTGTACTATTTATCATTGATGGTATGCAAATTGTGTGGAATCGACAAGTTGACTTTGCATGTGTTGGGGTAATCAGTATTTTTTTACAAGAGAAAAATTGGTAGAGCGATTGATACAATAAATGTTTTGTTTAAAATAGTTACTTAAAGTTGCTCGTTCAACCTGAAAACAATTAATTCGCTCGTCTTTTAATACAAACGTGGAACGGTAACTACCTACACTCTGATGTCCCATACTAAGCCCTGTACTGGGATGATACATCATTTACTAGATAATAATATTATTACTGGGACGGGGTTGTAAGTAAAAGGAACTTGTTTTAAAAATAGGTTTTATAGTTCAAAGTTTGAATTCACGTAAATCAAGATAATATACGGTTAGATCATATAGTTTAAGAACGGAACACGTTTTTATAACATAAAGTAATGACCATTATGCTGTTTCATATTCCATTACAAGTACTTGTCAACTTAAACGATTTACAATCATGTGATTGTAATTTCGTTGTTACATATTGTCTGAAACCTTAACCTTAAACAAAACAAGCAAATTTGACAGAGAAGTATAACTTGATCAAGTCACCTTTCGAGAACTAGTATTTATGGTACAATTGAAAAAATTAAGCTAACTGCCGACTGTTGCAAACAATCTACAGATAGCTCAACTGATCGATATCAATACTAGTCGGAAGCGTCCCTAAGACGCTGACTGCCAAAGATGCTTAATACATATGTGAAAACACCCAGATTAAAATCCGCAGATCGTACAAACATTTTGTCCAGAGGCAGGGATCGAGCCCGCAACGTCCTGCGTCACAGTGGGAACTCCGCCCGCTATGCCACAGTGGTCGTCACGCCAGGTACAGTATAATTTATCTTGGCAGGTCTGAACATAGGCTCTTCGAACTTTTGCGCATGCACACTCGTGAAGAAAACTGTTATTGCCAGATAATTTGTAGTAGTGTTATTTCTATAACAAACCTTGAGCTGCGACTTGACACTTCTCCCCCCTCACATTGGCCAGTTCAGTCAGCATCGCCCTGACAGCGCTGTCTTCCGTCAGCAGACACACTTGGAACACCTTGATGTCCTCCACGGTCACTCCTCGGTTACACGCGTCGTAGATGAAGCCTAGTTTTTGACTGGAACAAAGGTTTAGCTTAAAACTTGTGAATGTGTAAGCTACGCAAGCTTTTAAAAATAAAATAAAACCAGCCAAGTGCGAGTCGACTCACCTACGAAGGGTTCCGTACCATTATCTAAAAAAACGCCAGAAAAATCATGTCTAATGTATGGGAGCCCCCTTAAATATTTGTTTTATTTTAGTTATTTATTTGTTAAAGTGAATATAATTATAACTAAATATTCTGTGAATATTTTGAGCGTCTACGATTTCGTTAAGGGAACCCTTAACGAAATCGAAAAAAAAACGAACAATAAAAAATCACGTTTCTTGTATGGGAGCCCCTTATATATTCATTTTATTATCTTTTTAGTATTTGTTGTTATAGCGACAACAGAAATACTTCATCTGAAAAAATGTCACTGTCTATCACGGTTCATGATTGGTTCAGGCTGTATCAGCCTGGTGACAGACGGACAAACAGACAGCGCGGCGCGGCGGCCGGAGAGCCGAGTATTAGTAATAGAGTCCCGTTTTACTTTTGGGCACGGAACCCTAAAAAACGAACCCACGCAGCTAAAATGCGCCGCGTGACTGTGCACGTGTGGACAGGGTGCGTGGCTTTAATGTGCTACCTACTAATATTTTTGAGTCGTCCCAATATATTTTGTTACGTATCCAGTGTTTAAGTTATCAAAAGATAATATTGAATACATTCGTATCTAGGCCATATTTTGCACACACTTAAATAATAATTAGCTTTGTTTCAATTGGCAACTGAACAAATCATATGGATGGTCGAATTTTGCCAATTCCTATATCATAGATTTATTCTGTATGACATAGGAATTGTATTTTTAAACTTACGCGATCTGAACACATAATTATAAGACGCCCTCTGTGGCGCGGTGGGCGAAGGTCTGCCTGCGACGCAAGAGGTTGTGGGTTCGATTCCCGCCTCGGGACAAATGTTTTTATGATCTACAGATATTTGTTCAGAGCGTTCTGGTCGTTTTCTATGTATAATAAAAAATATCTATCTATGTATTGTATTGTATTATGTACCTATTTCAGTTAACTAGTACCCATAACACAAGCTCTGCTTAGCTTGGGGCTAGATATTTATTGATACAACGGGTATTTTTCTTTCTATTTTTTTATCGCGACAGAGTGTAAACCTGTTGAAACGTCGGGAAAAATAGGTAAATAAACGCGATAAATACTTGTTGTTTAATACTTATAATTAAAGGAATTGTAGTTTGGATACGAAGCTAGTTATTGAACATTTTGATTAACCGCACTACTGTCAAACCTCTCAAGACAATTTCATAATCTTATCGAAACACGTGTTGTTCAACCTCCGATCAATCGGTATCAGACAATGAACAATAGAGTTAATACATACATTCGCAAAATGCTTCGTAAGTAGTTCCGACCATGCGTAAGAAAGAATACATATTTTCGCGATAATCATCATTTATTTGACATACTGCCACCGCCGTCATGTCACGACTCTTTGTTTATACATTTTATGTGGCAATAAAATTCATTAAAAATCTGATGAATTCAGGTCATCGCGGATCACAACTAAGGCAGAACAATTATACCTACATGATACTTTAATCTCGGTCAAAGCCTGGGCTCCTCTATCATTTTAGCAGGCTAAAAACCGTTGGTTTAATCTTAAAACCGACAGGTTTAGGTCATCGCAAATCACAGGTAAAGCAGAACAATTGTACCTACATGATAGATACCTTAATCTGGGTCAAAAGCCTGAGCCTCTCTATCACTTTAGTAGGCTAAAAACCGTTAGTTTAATCTTAAAACCAATAAGAGTGGAAACTTCACCACTACCGCACCCTATGATACGGTGAATTCAGTTCATCGCGTCATATAGCTTTACGGTACATATTCTTCACTATTCTACAACTCTCACCTCTCTATCTCCTGAGGCTGGCAGTACTCCCATCGATGGCTGTTTCCCGACCACTCCCGCACCCGCCTTAGAGCCGGTGAATTTAGTTCATCGCAGATAATCTTTAGCGCGCCAGCGTTCATCACGTCTTGTATCGCTATTATTGATAACCTGTTGAAGATTATTATTTTAATTTTACAGCATGTCAAGGAGGAGAAAGCTCCTGTGCTGCTACAGGTACTTTAAGCGGTAAGAAGCTTAGCTTAAGTAAAACTTAGTATGTAATTACATACTAATGTTTTACACTCATTGGGTAAAAATAATCATTTTTCTTTCTTCTTTCTTTCCATCTACTTAAACACATCATCTACTTTGTGGCCTCATCTACTTTGCTGAAGATGGTGACCCGAAAGATCAATTTTAATGTTACACTATTTATAAACCATCAGCGAGGGCATTTACTGTGCATAACTTGTTGGCTATAGGCATTATTTATGGATATGATAGGATAAATTACATTGATTTCTAGATAGGCTTTCATTTATCACAGGCTACACATGATAAGAAACAATTAAGTACCCTTGACAACAAGTCAGATAATGATTATTAAAATTATACATCCAGATAGTGAAGAGACTCATTATCATAATATTGACTAGACATACTCTTAAAGACTTAAACAATGTGTTTATTGTAGTCATTTCTCTATTTAAAACAGAAAGCTGAGGGCTTGAAGCAGTTGTAATTGAACTTCATTCAAGGAAATCATTCATTACTTTTACTCATTAAAAACTGAACATAATGTTGAATTTCAATTGGCTTTTACTTTCCAATTCCAAGTAAGAGGGTGACTGCTATGAGACTTTTCTGTTTCTGGCCTACCTACCTACACAGTATATTTTATTTTATTTTGTTTTATTTGGAAGACAAACAGTTTTACACACTTAACAGAGAACAACTTAAGAGCGTGCAATACCTCAGCCAAAATTCGAATTTCGCTTCAGTTCAGAGCAGAATGACAAGATATGATTTTCTTGTGAGTGAGAAGCACAGAGCGATAGACGTGCTCCGTATTTTTTATCGACGTAAGCGCCAAAACTGCCTAATGCCTAATTACAAGTTATTTACACAACTAATCTAAAAATTAAAAAGACGAAAACGAAGAAATTCTACTACGTTTCTCGACAAAACAAAAATCCAATAAAAAAATTAGGTGGTTCCTGAGATAAATAGCAAAATGTGTGCAAAACATGTATTTTTCAAAAAATAAAAGTATCGAGAAAATTTTCAGCAATCGTGTTTTCGAAAAGACGGAATCCAAGATAAAAGTTCGAATTATCATTTACCTAAATATGAAGGTGGTAGCTTTCACAGATTCTGAGATAAATAACGATTTCTAACTATAAAATTACATAAGGTACACTCTTAAATAAAAACCTATAACCGTTTATGTGTCCTCGCATATTGAATAAAAACCTATAACATATGCAATATTAAGTAACTAGCTTCTACTCGTGGCTTCACACGCTCTTTTCCGGGATACAGTCTACTTTCCTGCCAAAATTCATTAAGATCCTGTCAGCCATCAAGGCTATGCCAATGGATTAAGAAATCTACTTTCCTGCCAAAATTCATTAAGATCCTGTCAGCCGTTAAGGCCATGCCTATGGATTAAGAAATATGAGAACAAACTTACTTGTTTTCCAAAATAGTTCTGCAAACTACTTCTCTGACACCAGGGTTTGCAATCTTGTCTATACTGAGCTCATGAAGATTCCAGGTAGCAATTCGACAACATCTAACTCCTTTCCTCTCATACCTAAACACTTCCTCGACAATTGGCCTATGGGAGTATGCAGCTAGCAGATCTAGTATATCATTTAGAGGTGCTGTCGCGAATCCATTTGGGAGAGTCAACGGAAAGCTTATGGGCATTGATAAGCTTTTTCTGTGTGGAGATTTTGTAACTCCATTTGTTGCTGCATGATTCGTAGCCCAGCCGTTCATGTGACCATTAGTCAGATGCTGAACGCTTTCACTCTTCCGTGGCTCAAGACTCAAGTGTGTTTTAATCGTACCTAATCGTATTATATCAATACCTCTGACTTTTATCAAGTCATCCAGGGATTTGAATGGTCCTTTTTTGTTTCTGTAGTCTACAATGTTAGCTGCTATTTCCTGATTAAGGCCGGGGACACACTGGAGTTGAAATACACTGGACGAGTTGACAGAACAGAGTTTGCTTTCGAAAGGCACTCGCACACTGTCCAAGGATTGAGTACATGAGCTGGCTCTTGAGATCTGCTTCCTTGTGTTTGTGCATATTTCTGGCCTTAACAAATCTAGCTTCTCAGCACCTATGCCTAAAACAAGAATTGTTTATATAGCATGTTATGTTAACAAGCATTGATTCATACATACTTTTACACAGACACACAAAAATAAACAATATAAACAGAAGAAGGTAATTAAGCTAGTTATATTTCCTTTGTTCAACTCAGTAGGTATTCTTTATTCATGTAAAACACATGTTAGTTTTTGTTCTACACCTTACTTTACCTTAACCTGAATAGAGAATTTATTGATTTTAGATTATCTCTTCCATGCTGATAAATCATTATCACAGATAATTATTAGGTTGCATCACAAGCATGTGACAAAAGAAAATAAATCATGAGGCTCTTGTAAAAGCTTGCAAACAGGGATGTTTATTTAATTAACAAGGAAGTCAAATAATTACCTGAGACAAGGGCAAGGTCGTCAACCCTCTTGAATCGTCCTATCACTTGTCGGTGTCTGACTATTTCCTGTGCGAGCTGCCTGTTGACGCCGGGCAGCGTCATGAGCTGCTCCTCCGTAGCTGAGTTCACGTTCATCAGCTCAGGGTACTCCTCCGAAGGCGGCAAACTGAACGTATGACTCAAACTAGACTTGTTCAGCTTACTCCGCCTCACGAAGGTCCTGAACGATCGCTGGCGACCACTCTTGCTCCGCACGGAGCTCGGACTTTGCCCCATCTCGTCGCCCGCCACTTCGAATTTAGTTATCGATCAAAACATCAATTTCACTAGCCATTTGATGAAAAAAATAACTATTTTTAGAATCTTACGCTATTCACTAGCACTTTGCATGGTCCCGGGCTATAAATTGATCAGCATTCACAACACGTTCTTCCACTTGTCGCGTTGGCTATCGATACAGGTCTTAAATTAATTTAATTGTGGACGTTTACGAAAAAATTATATAAAATCCGGGGACGTCCGCTCCCGCGTCAGCAAAATAAAATACCAACAATGAAAATAAAATGTTGATTGATCGATGACATGACACGTTTTGATTTGTTATGTTATGACACATGACATTGACTTGTGAAGAGAAGAAGTTGCGTTCAGACAAAAATATTGTGACTGCCCGCGCCATCTATATTTTTACCGACATTCTAACTTAAAAATGCGAAATTTTGGGTGGATGGATGTGTGTTTGTTACTTATTTACACCAATAGTACAGAACGGATCAAACTGAAATTTTGCAAAAATATAGGTCTAGATCTAAAAAAATAATCCTCCTGCCTAATCCTAACAATCAGTTCCTATGGGGTATAAACTATCTTTGGGACCCGGCTATAATATTGGTTCAGTCAGTGCTATTTTAGTAGAGTTGACAAAGCGCACAAATGAGAAAATACAAAATATGGCCGTAGCGCAGTATCAAGTAACATGAACTATTCAAACTATACTTATTCGAGAGTTCTGCAATTTGGTTCATTGTCTTCATTTGACTGCACTTTTCATGGGTAAATATCAGAACTAAAACACACATTGATGAAATGAGATATATTTGCATAAATGTTTAACATTTATCGTAATAAAATAAAAATCACATACATAATTTATTACCTATAATACCATTTACAATGAAAACAACACAGGCACTTCCATTTCCCTATAATAAAACAGGGACCGTCTTAACAGACCTATGACGTTTGTTTGTCTGTACATTACCTACTTATTCAATACAAATGAAGTAATTGGCCTTTGTGACATTCGTACATTCGTATATAGTGTTGGTCCAAATGACTACTAACACAAATTTTTCCAGGTAATTTGAACCATATCACTGAGGTTATAAAGTTCGACTTTGCTTCACTCATGCGGCTAGGACTATATGGCCCTAATGACTCTTGTAACACTATTTTTATTTAGGTATTTATAACCTTATTACTACGAACATAAAGTTTAAATTTAGGACTTTATCTTGATCATTGCCAAGTTTTGGGCCAAAACTATTGATACTACATGTAGCTACACACTGGCCAATTATTACAATTTATATCTAGATCCTCCTTCTTAGTAAAACTAGTGAATTGAGATGATTTTTTAAAAGAGCATAAAAATACAAAGAAACTTTTTACATAGGTTTACATTACATACATTGTCACATGCAAAAATAGTACAAAAGGGGTATGTTTTCATAAGAGCTACATATAAAAGCTTTGTAGAGATGGCTCAGTAGGTACTATGAGCCAACATATCAAACCAACCAATAGGACTCCATAGCAATGAAAACAAAGCGGCCTTATTGGTTTAGTTTGATTCAACCTTTTATAAAGCTAAGCTCTGGTGGAAAGTCACCCTTATGGCTTGCGCATTATTATGATATACATCTTTTTCAATTATATCCACTTTTACATAGAATCTTAACTGTCCTATTCTGAATAATCTACCCGCAAAATGCGTTGCATCCTAATATGCGCAAGCCTTTAATCTCACGACCATTCTTATTTTTAATTTCTACATAATTCACCTTATGAATATCTTAGGCTAGCCTTTGAGACATAAAAAAAACAAATAATAAAATATGCATACATATCATTGGACGTTTTTATACACGAATTTTCAAAAATATCAATAATGATACAGTTTTAAGAAGCAAACTTTGCCGTTACGTTTTTGACGATATCTTTCTGATATTATCATGGAGTACCTAAACCGGATATTATTCACGAATAGCACTTACTTTTGTTGCAAAATAGAAAATCAGGCCGAGCGTTTTTAGCCTAACGATTATAAAACATAAGTTTCAAGTCACATCAAAATTATCTTTACTTCATGTCACATCTAAATACGTAAAACGGTGAACTCGATACAGTTTCACAGCTATAGCACAAGCAGCCTTTATTACTATTTAATTTGTTAATTGAATACAATTTAATAAAAAACGACTCGTTCCTCGCCTTTTTACTTTTTTTCGCCAAATGAGAGGGCGACGGCCCACAAAATATAGCTAAGAACCTCCTCTAAGATTCTTAGCGACCAACCGAGTATTTTAATGCATGATTTCTCAAAATTATTCATTCATTTATTTATTTTCACACTCCGGTCAGCCCCGGCTTCGCCCGGGTGGACATTTATTTCATAAACATTTTGCGATGAACGTCAAATGAAAAGCAGCGATATACTTATAAAATTGTTTTGCTTCTACAGAAGTATTAGTAGCGTAAATTGTCAATACCAGCCATCTATCTATAGTCCCGTTGCATAGCAATTGCATTGATAAAAGAGTTTCGCTTCTACAGCAGTATTAGTAGGGTCAGTTGTCGATAACCAGCCAGCGATGCGTTGTATTTTCGACTTGCTGCGTCAGTAACGGAGTGCGCACTCGGAGTTTCACTTCTAGAGAACCGCCGGCCGGTCTTCGCCCGTCCATCAGCTGAAATATACGTAGGTAAGTTGTGCTGTGTTGCTAAGTGGCGAATTGTGTTAGGGTCTATTCACACCGGAATGGCATCGGTCAGCAGCGGCGCGACGACGCCGGCAGAGTCTGCTCGTGGCGCCGCTGGCAGCTGCATCCAGATAATGCGCACGGGCGGCCGCGCGTCATTTTAGAGCTTTTCAAATGGTACTAGTCTTAAGTAGGTTTGTAGATAAAGTTTCAAATTATTTATCACTGAAAGCGCTCGTCCCGTCACCGCCCGCCGCTGCCATTTGGGTGTGAAGCGTTTATTGTGTGCTTCTGTTTTGTATAAAATTTGAGTTTATTCTGTTTTGTGTGTCAAATAAATAAATATCCCGTTTTAAATGACTTTTGGGTTTATAACCATATTAGACGGTAGATGCTGGATGCGTCAAGCTGAAGACAGGGCGCTGTAGCGCTCATTGGGGGAGGCCTATGTCTAGCAGTCGACTAACATAGGCTGATGATGATGATGATTGATAATTATGAAGTAAACTCACCGGGAAGGAATCATGCACAGTAGTGAGAGCCTCCAACTGCGCCAGTTTCACGTGCACCGCGCCGAGCAGCGAGTCCGCGCGGAACCAGCCGCTGCAACACAACGCGCCGCTACACCCGCTGCACACCAGTGTAATGTACACCTCATTACACACACACACACACACACTCTACACACTACAAGCTGACTTTTAGTTCAAGTCTGCGATCACAAATACTAGAGTCTGTGCAAAAAGAGAACCGCCGCGTCGTCGTGGCGAAACGGTGAACTAACATGTTAACGCAACAAAAGTAGTAAATTGGCACACGCGCGCCCTCAATTCCTAAGACGCTTCTCGTTTTGCACAGACTATCTAGATTTAGCATGGGATGGGGCTAGACAATGCTGTGTGAATTGTCCAGCATTATTTATTTATTTCAGGTAACGGGTAAAAGCCGTCTTCGTAAATAAAAGCGCACTTGAGGTTAGTAAATGTAGAATAAGTTATATTTCTAAAAATATAACTAGCAAATAATATTTTATTTTTACTACTTTTGAATACACATTGCAGTATTGTGACACGTGTTTATGTTGGCTGTGTTTGAATCGAACTAAACAAAATAAGAGCTCACATTACAAGTGCGCTCCTATTTATGGAGATGGATTTTTTGCGCCGAGACCCGACGACATCTACATAGATAGTATTTGTGATCGCAGGTTCAAGATCTAAATCGTGTAGGCGTATCGATATAATACAGAGTTTTTTTTTACTGGGAGAGTAGGGGGCACACATAACCAGAGTAGATACAGGTGCAGTTTCTTTAGAAACATCAACTCTTTTTTGGTGAATAACATTTTGGCATTAAAACATTTTTGGTCAAGAGTGAGTAGCGCCTTAAAATGAATCAAAATGGGAAAAATTTTAAGCTTATCGACTCAGTCCCTAGGATCATGTTATTGTATCGGATAAAAAACATCTGAGCAGCGGAAGTTAGTTAAATTTAATAACATGTTTTCACATATAATTTCTTAAATTTGGTACAAAAACTATAATAAAACGTTTGATCTTAAACTAAAAGTTAACGTAGGAACACAAGCTATACTATGGAAATAATAATGCATAGGACGCGAGTCGCACTAATCTTATAAATGCGACATTTTGAATGTTTAGATGGATGGGTGGATGTATGGATGGATGTTTGTTACTTTTTCTAGCAAAAACGACTGAAGGAATCAGGCTGAAAGCTCTAATCCTCGATTCAAACATGGGCTACTACTTTTTATCCCATGGGAACTGTTTTGTGGAACAAAAAGTAGCCTATGTATGATTTCGGGCTTTTAGGATCCGTTTTCGTACCACTGAGACACTTTTAATACGAGAAATTTGCTACTAGGAGTAGACTTAAACACAGAAATTTGCTACAGTTGAGAGATACATTTTAAATGATTTGAACACATTGAGGCAGGCCGCGTGCCCTTGTGTGGCAAGAGGGTAAACTGCGTTGTACACGGGTCTGCTAACTGCTAAAATGCTACTGTTTGTGTCTTACTCACACTTGATGGGTCCTTATTTGTAATTGTTGCTTATTTCATTTAATTTATTGCAAGAAATATGGTCTTGTACTCTACTAGTACTTGTACTAACACTAGCTATTGTAATGTGTAAGCCCTAGTGTCATACTTCCAAAACACATTGGCATGTTACCGGACTGGATTCCATAACTAGGCCACAAATGGGCCCTCTTCGAGTCCGATGGGGGCTGCTAGTCTAACCACCTGACGACCGATGTGGCGCGGTGGGCGAAGGTCCGCCTGCGACGCAGGAGATTGCGGGTTCGATTCCCGCCTCGGAACAATTGTGTGTACGATCTGCAGATATTTGTTCCGGGTGTTCTGGTCGTTTTCTATGTATAATAAAAAATAACTATCTATGTAATATATTGTATTATATATATCAGTTATCTAGTACCCATAACACAAGCTCTGCTTACCATGGGGCTAGATAATGCTGTGTGAATTGTCCAGCATTATTTATTTATTTATTTACCTAACGTCCTCGAGGAAAGTTAGCTCGCTGACGCTGGTGCAAGCCTCCCTAGGCGTCCTGGGTGTCCCGAGGTGGATGGAGGAAGTGCAGTCGTTCAGTAGCTACGCTATCGCACTCTACAAGCATCCTCTGCACAGGGGCTGTCCGTGATGGTTTTATTTGTATATATAGTGTACAACTCGACCAAGCTAAGTTTGCACCTCGCTGCAAACTTACGCGACGACGCGAGGTGCAAACTTTACTTGGTCGAGTTGCAGTGATATCTTACCCCTTGGCATACACCTCCAGCTTGATGGCGTGTCGCTTGAACACTCTGAGGCAGGGCCGCGCGCCCCTGTGTATGCTCAGAGGGAACACCGCGTTGTACACGGGACTGTTTGTGTCTTTTACTGTTGACGTTCTGTCCGATACTGGGGCGTCCTGGAAGTATAAAGAGATGAATTAGTACATTTTTTTTTGGACATAGATCGCAAGACGAATAAGCTCTGTTCTCTATTTGAGCTAACCTATTCCAGTTTTTAGAACAGAAATCAGCTTTTTTTGTAGCTTTTGACATTAAGTTTTTTTGGCACTTTCTCGTCGGTTAACATTGTCGTCAAGAACAAATGGTTGCAGCCCTTCTAGGTATCATAAATCTTGAGATATATCCAAGTTGTCTCATGTACGCAATTGAGAGGTTTAATAAATTTTTGGACAACCTATGTTTAAGCTAAGCATCAAACATAAAAAAAAAACACTTTGATGTTCGATGTTTGATGCTTAGCATGGAGCTAGATAATGCTGTGTCAATTGTCCAGCATTATTTATTTAGAGCCTTTGATATTGAGCTGTAAGTAGCTGTTGGAGCCAGTTGTCGCATTAGAAACGCAGATTTTTTGCGCATTTTATTTATCATATATTTATTTATTTCCAAAAATGTTTTTTAAACTAACCTGTGGATAAGGGAACTCAAATTTCACATAAGTGTCAATCTCCTTTGGGTTAGGCACGTTGTAAGCGATGCCGCGTACGATAGTGAGCTCTAAGTCGTTCTCGTTAAGGTCCGTATTGCACTGGATTATTGAGAACTTGCGGGTGTCGAAGTGGAACTTTGGTGTTTGTCCGAGACTGGAAAAGAATACAATGTAAGTAGTAAGACAGAAGTTACTAAAGAAGTAATAATGTACACAGAGACTTAACTTATTTCGGAAGCTTATTTGCCATCGAAAACTTACCCTTTAGCCACCGCAACAAGGTCCAAATCCTGCTTCACGGCCATCGCCAGATGATCGAATCTGTTCGCGTCCGCTATATGGCCCATAGCCTGGTTGTGGTCCCTATTAGTATGGCACAGTTTGAGCTGGGTCGTCAGCTGTTGGTGCAGCCGGGATATGACGTCATCGTCGTCGACGGAGATTGGACCGGTGGAGGGGGAGGGGTCGCAGTCTTCCGCTGAGACTACGTCGAAACTGGAAGTAAAATTATGGTTTAATAACATTAAAATTAAATAAACCCCGACATGCCATTTTGTGGCGGCCGCCATCTTGGATCGATTTTCATCAAACATAACTAAGAACACTAATTCCCGACTAATTCACAAAGAAAATCAAAATCGGTTCATCCGTTCGGGAGCTCATACACACACATACACAGACACGCCAAAATTATAACACACCGTCGTTTTTGCGTCAGGGTTAAAAACGGTGTAGCGTAAACCTATTGGACTAGCTTTTGCTCGCGGCTCGACGCGACAAAAAGTTTCCAGGACAAAAAGTGATATACAATACAATACAAAAATACTTTATCGTACAAAAGATACATTACATGCGACTAGTAATTGTACTTGTCGCATGTAATGAATTTTTGTAATGATCTGTTCGATCTGTTGTCGGTTCTAATTGTTAAATGAAATTATAATATACTATTTGTACATACCTAATACATAAATACTCACGTATGCTCCAAATCAGACTTCGCTTTGGGCAGTAAGGGCAGTGATTTCAGGTCGACAGCCAGTCCGCCGCGCGCCGCCTCAATGACAGAGTCGAAACCTTTCGCTGCTCTGAGGTACTCTTTAGCCTTTTCCATGTCACCTGTAAGAAAAAAGGCATGAATATAATATATGCATCATCATCATCAGCACGTTCACGTCCACGGCTGAACCGATGCTTTCCTCAACGATGTCACGACATCATTGGATGGACCGCTATTGGTTTTAAGCCTTGTTTTAAGTTCCCCGCTATCGCTTAGCTCTGCTTAGCTTGGGGCTAGATAATGCTGTGTGAATTGTCCAGTATTATTTATTTATTTATTTATTGGTTTTAAGCCTTGACTGAAGGTTCTTATTCTAAACCACGCGGTTTAGAATAAGAACCCTCTGGGGACCTTCTAGAATTAGGATCATCTTGACAAAAATGGTAAGCAATATTAATAATATAATACATGTTTGTTATGTGGGTACCGTATTTTTTTTATCTAAATTTACTTTCCAGATGACAACCATAATCCTTACCATCTTTCTTAGCCTTCATAGCGTGTTCTTTAAACTCCTTCTGCCGTTGCTTTAAGAACGCTATTTGCTTGTCGTATCGCGACGAGGCGGGGCGCGCCGGCGCAGGGGACGGCGCGGGGGACGGCGCGGGGCGGGACGGAGAGGGGGACGCGGCTGATGATGACTGAAATGGAACGTTGTGCTGTTAGAGATAGATTTTTAAACTTACGTGACCTGAACACATAATCACACGACCTGCGAAGGACTGACGGGCAGATGCTGGATGCGTCAAGCTGAAGACAGGGCGTTATGGCGCTCATTAGGGGAGACCTATGTCCAGCAGTGGACTAACATAGGTTGATGATGATGACCACATAATTGTAAGCACTAATACAACGGGTATTTATCGAGTAATCCCGTGACCACGGCCGTTCAAACTGATTAGACGCGTAGTGTGAACGGTCTGATTTGACCGAATAGACGCGGTCGATGATTGATACGCTCGCCGCATCATCTGTCAGATGTGGATCGACCCTAATCACTTACCCCCTCTGTGGGTAAACGGGTTTCCCAGCTGAGCTCAGCTTGATGGCGTCTTGGAACTGTTTCTATCTATCTTCAATAAAACTTCAACTTCTTGCTAGATGGCTCTGCGTTTGGTTCAATAAAACACTTGTGAACACTTACGCCCTCTGTGGGTAAAGGCGCGAACCCCGGCGGAGTGGGCAGCTCGTCTCCATTGATGGGTTTCCCCGCTGAGCTCAGTTTGATGGCGTCTTGGAACTGCTTAACGACGCGGCCCAAGCGACGGGCTTTTGAAGAGTTGTTCTCTTCCTTTGCCTTGGCTTCTTGTTTCTGCAAATGAAAGAAAGAAAGAAAATACATTTATTTGTTTTTATATGTATGCAATTATTGTAAAGCCTTTTGCGAGTGGAAAATAAATGTGTTATTTATTATTATTGTAATTGTTTTTGTCCATTATCTGACAAGTGAGTGCTGAGGCCTCAACGGGCTGCAGCGGCCTCCACAGACCTACCACTATCGATGTGAATACGTTTGTGTACTGGAGTAAAAACAAACCTGGTAATAAGCCAGCCTCTGCCGCAGAGCCTCGTCGACAGTCGATGCTGTGACTAGCTCGCCGGCTGGCTGCGGGGCTGGTGCAACTTCTGAATCAAATAGACACACGACTCATTGTAGTGATATCTACCACCACCGCTTGGAAAAACAACGAGCATCATTGAATCAAGCAGCATGTTATCACAGAGATATTTCATCATCATCAGCTTATGTTAGTTATATCTCTGCAATTTAATTTCATCACATACACATACATTGTAAATCTGACATTGCACACTTAACGGTAGAAATACATTGAATCACAATTATATTATAACACCTTTATACACATGTATTTCATGCAATATCTTATACCTTTACTTTACTTAGTCCACAGCTGGACATAAGCCTCCCCTAATGAGCGCCATAGCGCCCTGTCTTCAGCTTGCACGCACGGATCGGGCTGAAATTATTTATACAGGTATTTCTAGGCCTGGAATAAAACATAGGCTACTTTTTATCTCATAAATCAGAACCCATGGTATAGAAATAACCTTCGAGCGCCATTCAAATGTTACCTGTAATATCATTAAACCCACCTGCAGTCTGCTGCGCCGCCTCCTCCGTTCTCCCACTCCTCAGCTCGCGGTCCACAGCCTCCACCGTGGGCAGTTCGCTCAGATCCATCTCCTGACCAGATCTGTACGCCTCCACAACTATGTCAAACTGTTTCACCACTTTTAGGTATTCGAGCGCCATTGCCTTGTCGCCGGATTTCTTGCAGTAGAGCGCGGCCGCTTTGAATTCGGCTTGGCGTTCTGAAAGAACAAAACTCAAACTTAGAGAGGACGTTTTGGATGATGGTACCATGATATTGCATTGTCACCAAACTTACATAAGTATGTCAAATATTTTCAGCTCTAAAAAATCTTCCTATACTTTACACCTACTTTCTAACTCTACAGTCTATATAATACAATTATCCGTTGTCATAGTTTATCTTTTACTGTTAGAGTCTTGTCTTTTATTTTTTGTTATACATATATTGTCTTGTGTTATCTTCCGTGACGTCACCAAACGGCTCTATCGGAAGACCAGCGTTGGTTGTAACATGCTTACAACTAACTCATGCTGAGATAGAGTCCGCTTTGTGACTCTATTACAAAAATATGTTTTGTCCATTTTCTTTTTTTTTTTAATCGTGTTTGTTTTATATTTTTGTGTATTGAGTTACAAATAAACTATTCTATTCTTAATTAGTTATTCTGTGATAATACCTAGTTGAAATATACAACGTAACAAGAAAGTTCGGCAGTTTTCCGTCAAGCTCAGACCAAAGAGGCTTCCAGCTATCATTTCGTTGTCACCGCTAACACTAGATTCTGTATGGAGTATTCACGGCTTGGTCTAGCTCTGTGGGTTACCTAGACTCAGGACTTTTAGTGGAGCGAGATATATATTTTGCATACAGGTAGTTTTAGGCCTGGAATAAAAGATCCCATAAAGCAGTTCCAATGAGATAAAAATAACCGGGAAGAAATCGACATGAACATACATTATACAATTTACTAACAGCCGAACATAAAACCTCTTTTGTTAAAGTTGTTTAAAAACAAGTCCTTACTCTGTATAACCTGCAATCCTTGCTGCCTCTCCGCAGTGAGTTCGCTGGGCGGCGGCGGCGGCGCTTGCGCCGGCTCGGGCAAGCTCGGCGGGTCTGATGGACCCAGGTCTATTAGCGGCTCGGGTGCGCTCGGAGATTCTATTGATGTGGACCTGTGAAAGATTTGCGGTTTTAGAAATTTATTTTGCTCAAAAGAATTATATTCACTTATAGAGAAATATAGGATTATCTTAAGTAAACATGTAGAGCGGACTTATGTAACTAACAGTTGGAGATGTATTCGTAGGTAACGTGACTTACTGCTATGTACAAGACAAAAAAGATTTAATCATGGTAAATATCCCTGTTATAAGTGACTTTTTCAATAAATATAATGAATTATAAGTAATTTAACAGAGAGTTAGCCTTATCATACATTTCAAAGCGATGCGATTACGCAGCGATCACCAGGAAAACCGTCAGTGTGATAAGGCTGTTAAGGTTCTCGCTTCGCGAAAGCGAAACAGTGTCAAACTGTAATACAATTAAACCGTATAGTCACAAAAGAAAAACATTGGTATCCCTGTATATGCTTATGTCCACTCTATAGCAAGCTATGCTATAACGCTAGGGAGGCCCATGTCCAGTAGAAAACTTCGTGGCTGAGATATCGGCTGGTCTATTTTCTGTGATCTGTGATGTGTATAATGTGTACCTATATGTTTGTCTATGATCTTACCTAGGCGGCACCACCGGGGCCTGCTCCCTGGCAGTCCTAGGGGGCGCTGTCGGCGGGCTGTCGTCGGCCTGAGGCGCCGGCTTGCCGACGTTGACTGGCGGCGGGATGTCCTCATCGGGTATATGCTTGCCGGACTGAGCTTGCTTTAGCAACTCGTTCAGAGTTTTTAGACCACGGTTAAATCTGCAGAATGGATAGTTTTATAAGGTCACATTATAAGAAAAATAGAGAACAGATCTGAATATCTAGTACAATGTTGTGAATTGACAGGCAAACTCAGAGAGATTATATTCGAACGAGTGCGCCTAATTTTGCGTAAATAAGGCGTCTTAAGAAATGGAATGGGGATAATAATTGACTAGGGAATAGCGCGTGTGAAGCCGTGGACAGAAACATGTATCTTGCATACATAAGTTGAATCCAAAAATCGTCTTTGGTTGAATCACATACATGAAAAACTGGATGTTCTCAGTACCGCAGAAGTTTTTTGATTTGTTTTTTTTTTTAATCTCTACTTCTCCATACAATCCCAGTGTTTCCTTCCTACTCAAAAACGTTTTTATTATAATTAAAGAATATGTATAATAGTAAAGTAAATTAAAGAACATCAAGTGTATCAACATATACCAATGGTGGAATAAATGAAATGAAGAAACAGTAACATATACCGTCTAGCGCGTCCGGTCTCTCCACTCGCCTTAGCGTTCTTCTCCGCTAAACTGTAATGCGTGATCCTATTCTGAAGTAGACTGATAGTGCTACTCTCAGCACTGGGGGTGAAGGCTCCGGGGGGCGGAGGCGCGGGACGGGCGCTGCGCGGGGCGGGCGGCGGCTCTTCCTCGTCGAGGGAGAGGCCGCGGAGCTCGTTTAGAAGTTCTGGATCGTCTTCATCTGAATGGGGAATATTTATGAAGGTTTAATATGAAATATATATAAAACATAAATTAACATGATCAATAAATATATTAATAGTGCATCTAGTTGTAAATTTATAATAATAATATGCTTCGCGGTCAGTGATCTACTGTTTTGATATATGTACATATTTTTTACAGATAAGTAGAATTTGGACTTCCATCCAATGCTGTTTTCTAAAACCTAAAACCACCTATGAATAAAGCTTCTCCATAATATGCTACTATTATTTCTTTTCTCTCACTGTTTAGTTTGGCTTGTCATGTCTAAGATTAGGACCTCAGTTGAAGAGTGGAAGCATTTCCAATCTTTATTATTTAAGAATGAAGGTTCAAAATATGTTGAAAGCAATTCAGGGACAATTAAACTTGGGTACATTGGAAAGTAAGATATCTTATTTCAGCTGATTGCATTCAGTAATAAGCATTGTTCTTTAGTTTAAAATTATTGGAAACAATAAGCTGATTAGGATGCTGATGAAACTTTTCATTGCCACAATGCTAGTTAGTACTTATTGTACTGGCAAATTGCATGGAATATTATGGCTGTTTAATTGAAATATGTAGTATGTGTCCAAATCACCCATTAGTACTGGTAAATTATAACTAGATGTCGCTGTAAAAAGTGGACGAGCTCTAGATCGCGCTATCGTTTGGTTCACGACATTTACCTACATCAGAACCATAATTTTTAATAAACAAGTTCTCAATGGAAACCAAATAGTTGTGTTATTTACCTAGTACGCGAATTAACAATAGCTATAAGTCAAAGGATCAGATTAGGTTGTAAAATTTGTTACCAGAAACATCATCATCAGAGGGTATATCCTTCAGGCTCTCAGCAATCATGGCGTCCAAGTTAGCTGCAGGTACAGGCGCTGGCTTCCGAGGGCGTTGGCTCTTGGGACCACCCCCGCTGAGTGCTGCCAATTCAGCTTCGAAGTCCATGTCATTATCAGACAGGTCCAGTGGTTCATCACCATCATCCAGATCCATATCTAGGAGTCCAAACTGAAAGAAGTTTGTATATAGTTATGAATCTCTTGGCGTTTAGTTAACTTGCATTTTTCTAGCAGCCTATCATATTTAATTTTAATTAAAATATTCTCGGTTGTTATAGGTACTGAGCTACTGAATTAATTGTTTTGGAGTTAGACTAAGTTATCTTCTTTTATGTCAAGAGATATGGCCCAAACAATCAAATCAATATAAAAAAGTGATAAGACGAATGGTGGCTTCAAAACATCCCTTTGTTTACAAAATTATAATCAGCTGTTCAGATCTCAAAACAAAGCCCAGATCTAACTGGATTTTACATTCTAGTGGTGTGGGTCTATTGACTCCAGTTTCTATAAATAAACAGTGTCGTTATCACAGGAAATTAAAGTTGTTAGAGGCTCGAGACAAGTAAATAATGATCAATGACTCACTTGGGACAAGTTGCCTCTTTTACCAGAACTAGGTTTCGGTTTACGAGACATTTTCTTTGAAATCACTGGTTTAATTTCTTTGTAACTTAGCAATTCACTGCTAAATAATATGAAGACAAAGAAAGGCCTAATTATTCGGGAACAATATTTTATTTTCGTAAAAAAAAATAATCACATTTCTCGCGAATAAAATCTTGTGAGTGAATCAAAGACTGAATGAATGAATTCAATGAATATTGAATGAATTAATATATTGCGTTGCGAGGAGCGATAAAGATCTGTTTGACATTGACATTTTCTAATGAAATTCCATAGACTTTTAAACATTTCCGTTCTATTTTTATCTGTGTATAAAATGCTTCCAGCTGCTATTTTATATTTTACATATATTTTTATAAACGTTGAATGGTGATGTATAAGTTTTTCAGAACTGTTCTATAAAATTAAAGAGAATACACTGTATTTTATTGTAAAAGTGGAGCATAGATTAACATAAAATTGAATGATCTTTGTTTCCATAAATGTACTTTCGTCAAAGTGCCGATATTCTACGCTAAAACGATCAAATCAATTGCAGCTGGTAACACTTTAAAGTGACGTATGAACGGCAGAAGAAACGAAAACGAAAAAAGCCTTTCTGTGCCGTTGTTATCTTCTAAAATACTTGAAGAATGGATACAAACGGCCAGACTAATGGGCTCAAATCTAAAAAGAAAGAAAACGGCGATGTCCAGGACAACCTTTGGTAATAGTTCACTGTTATTTTTATGGCTTACATGCACTCCCCATACAAGGGGATCCAATGTGTCACACCTACGTATGTCAAAGGCTTGCACCTGAGAAATATGTGACCTAGCTGCTACGTTTTACCTTTGTATGTAAAGTGGCGGTGAAATATTCTCACAATGAGGCGGCAGAGTCAGGCGCTGCACTTTCTAGCGAAACGAAGCAACCTCACGAAGTTGACGCATAACTTGATGATGACTGATGAATCTTTGCAGGTCAGCAATCCTAGAGGAAGTACAGAACCAAGGGAACACAAAACTACCTTCAAACAAAAATGTGCTTGTACTGGGGGACAACGAAACTGGGAAGACAACTTTAGTAGCAAAATTACAAGGGGTCGAAGACCCCAAGAAAGGATCTGCTCTAGAATATGCATATATAGATATTAGTGATGAGTACAGGGATGGTAAGTACTGTTGTCATACAGAAAGTCCTAGAAACCACTCATTTGTTGCTGGTGGTAAAGATTCTGATAAGAAATACTGCTGTACAACTTCATCAAATGGTATTATTATTAGACACAAGCGAGTGTTTAAACTGTAAAAGTCTGATCATGGATCTTATTGTAGATCTGCTGATAAACCAACAAAGCATCCAAAGATCCTAAACTATTCATCGAGTTTTCGGCCCACTATATAAAAACTACTTCGGCAGAACCTTATGATAGAGCGGTATCTGAAGATTAAGAACCCTCATCAACTCATCTATGGCGTCTGTTGGATATAGATGCCATAGATGAATTGATGAGGGTTCTTAAAGAATGATAGTTTTTAGAGTTCATAAGTGTTCATTAAAAACCATATACACTAGTGCGTAAGGCCTCACACTCCAGGGCATTTCTACGTTTAATAAGGAATACAAGTCCCGCAGAAGTACATTTCTTTTGGAATATTATTACTGCCTAATCTCGTATAGTATATTCAGTAGGCTCTTAATTTAGTCTCAATAATTCTTTCCAGACCACACACGACTCAGCGTATGGGTCTTAGATGGCGACCCAGGTCATACGAACCTGCTCAAGTTTGCACTCAGCGAAAAGACATTCCCTCACACACTGGTGATCCTCACCGTGGCTATGACCACGCCGTGGGGGCTGCTGGATCAACTACAGAGCTGGGCATCTGTGCTCGGCGATCATATAGACAAATTAGATCTCACACCTGGTAAGTTTGCTCTTTAATATCCATAAAAAAAGTAAATATTTATATCATAAAACTTAAAACATAGTATGTACTATGTATTTAAAGTGGAATTACTACAAAACTATCAAAATATCAACCCCCCTAAAACCCTCTTGTGTCATTCATGATGTTAACCACTTTGGAATACAAAAAGCTGAAAATATAGTTTTGTTTAATATTAAAATATAATTTTATTTTTAAATTATATATATTATATAATCTGATATTAGTAAGTACATATACAACTTGATATATTCATTGATTTTTAATGAATATTTTTTAAAATTTAAATCAAAATGATTTCCCTGTGTTTCCTTCCAAATTCCTATTTACACAACCCAACATTGTGTCCCTTTGCATTGCTAAGCTTGATGATGACAAGAGCAATCTATAAACCTCATTATATTGTAGTGTAGACAGAACAAAGAGTGCAGCTTCTACATATTTAACATAGTGACTCATTGATTTATTCATTGATTTTTAATGAATATTTTTTTAAATTTAAATCAAAATGATTTCCCTGTGTTTCCTTCCAAATTCCTATATACACAACCATTGTGTCCCTTTGCATTGCTAAGCTTGATGATGACAAGAACAATCTATAAACCTCATTATATTGTAGTGTAGACAGAACAAACAGTGCAGCTTCTACATATTTAACATAGTGACTCACGCGTTTCCCTGTCTACTTAATATTCCCGGTGCATAGCTAGATATCGCCTTAGTTGATAGAATGGACCATTATCTTTAAATTAACCTCAAGAGAAGACTAACCCCGGATTAATCGCACGTTCGTCAATCGTCGCGAATCGTCAATTCGTCACTTGAGACGGGTTCAAATCTGAGGTGCGTTTGAGTATTGGAGTGGTATCTCAGCATTATTTACTAAATAATACGAGATTAGCTCACAAACACGTTACTAACAACAAGTGTGTCTTACGTGATTTTTGTTGATTTTTTCTATACGATCCGAACGCGTTTAGAATGTGGCAAGTGAACACAATTTCCGTGGATTAAATAGTACGATTAATCAAAGATTTTTAAAAGCTCCTTCTGTCTCTTCCATCTGCAGTACATAAAGCTCCGCTTTAAAGGCTACTTTCATTCAATAACTTACAGTTGAGTTACGTAATGCGGCCTTCCTTCAACGGAACTTTAAATCATTAATGTCTGGTAGAGATCGCTCTTGAGCGATAAGACCGCCAATTGTATCTAGTTTTTTAAGATTTTATTTTACATTGTCATTTTATACGTGTGCAATAAAGAATTAACTATCTATCTATCATTCATGACTTCGTCGTACGAACGAGTAAACCTACGGATTATCGAAAATGTATCATGCCCAGGTATACATAGTCTCCAAAACAACTAATATTTTCTTTTGTTTTTGTCGGTATAAACTTTGCATGCATAAAATTCTGAATCAGAAATAACATAATGATCTTTACTTATATCTTTACCTTTGTCGAGGCGAGGGAGCGTTTGCGACGCAGGAGGTTGCGGGTTCGATTCCCATTTCGGGACAAATATTTGTACGTTTCCTATGTATAAAAAAATATATCGTGTAGTGTATTGTATTAAGTGTATCGGTTATCTAGTACCCATAATACAATCTCAGCTTAGTTTGAGGCTAGCTAATGGTGTGTAAATTGTCTAGCATTATTTATTTACTTACGATCACAAGAGACCGCGCAAAGCCATGGCCAGAAGCGGGTCGATAACTAACCTCAAAAACCTAGTTACGACTTACAAAGAGGTTCTTCATCATTTTGTTCTAAATCTTGATCTCCCTCGAACAGCCACCTTTAAGCGTGACCATGATTTTGCCAGTCGCTTGTAGCTTTACTTAAGAGATGACAATCTTATGAGTTAGACCTCGTAAAGTTTATTTTGACCGTGACTCATCGCGTAGTGTTATTTAATATTCTACCAATGGTTACGTCATCGTGGTACGAGGTCCCAATCAGAATACTCAAGTGGTTAAACAGGCTGTGCTCAATAGTTTTTCTATTATCTTTCGCATCGATATTCAACAAAAACAAGAAATTCTATAGTGTCTTTATTATTGCCGGATTTAGAATCTTATTAGGTCATCTAAGTTAGACATTATTCAAAATTTTTATGCATCAATAGCCACAATTTATGTTTTTATTTTGTTTTGTTTGTTAGTTATAAGTTTAGGTTATGATAGGAGTGGCATTCTTTACGAAGTAAAAGTCCTTAACGATAAATATGATTAAAAAAAAAAAACTAAGTTAGAATAGATATCGCCATTTTTTTGTTTCTTTTCTAGGTATAGGTATTCTTCACGCTTTTTAAATATCACATACATATTTAAATATGATCTACACTAAAGTCATTTAAAACGGGATATTTACCATGATTTCTAGTGATACTAATGATCATCTAGTTCATAAAATTTGCCCGTGTATATTCGCTGCACTTAAATTGACGTTTGAAATGAATTCAAACGACAGTATATGCATTTAAATGCACGTTTTATCCAAGTAATTAAGTTACTCTATTAAACCAGACGCTCTAACTGTATGTTATGGATATATTATTAAAATATATTTGAATGCAAATATTGTAGAAAACATCTCCTTTTAATTAGAACCAACTAAATCTACGGCTGGTATATTAATTAACCTTCAAACAAAAGCAAGGCCAATAAAAGCTTCTACAAGTAATACAAGTAATTCCTCGATTTTGCGGCTTAGGCTCCGCGCAAATGGGCCACCGACCACAGCCACCGGTGGCTGTCGCGCGCTACCACCACGTACGATATTATACGCTGTAGCGAGTGGCCGCCACCGGCTACACGTATTTGGCGCGTCTATACAAAATATATGAAAAAGTATGTTAAGTGGCTGTCGCTGGCCATCAGTGGCTGTGGTCGGTGGCTCGTTTGCGCGGAGCCCTAATAAAGAAGTTAAGGTTAATTGAGCCCTCCCTTCTAAATACAAGTGCAAACTTAGTTAGAGCGAGGAGTCACCTTAACTCTGAAAGGTTAAGATAAGTACTTCATATTAAAATCTTTGAATTGTAAAATAGCTGTAACTACCCACTTGTTAACTTTTTTTTATATGAATAAAAAAATATTATTACAAAAATATGGGCCTTTCTCTACTAACTGGAAACTTGTCTATTGACAGCTGTCCGAACCCTATTTTTCTAGAAAATTAAACATTTAATGTATTAAGTTGATAGATAGTTATAATATAAATACATATAAACAAGAAACCATTGTAATTTTCCCTTATTTTTCGAATTATAGGCAATTTTGTAAAAAAATGCGGCAGAGGACTGTTTTGCCACCCAGAGGACTGTTTTTTTCCACCCAGAGAACAGTTTATGTCAATGTTTATATGAAAAAAAATAACACAATATCAATTATTAAATGTGATCAAATAAATTCTTTTCTTTATTGAATACTGTATCACATACAGAATTTAAATACTTATATTTATCAGGAACAAATTGCGAGTTTAGCTCTCTAAGTAACGAATTAAAATAATTATAATCAAAATTAAGCTTAGGTACTAAGAATCAGCCTTGTTTACTTATCAATGCAGCCTTATTTCTCAAAAACAGGTACAGGTATATTAAAATAATAAAATATTCGTTTCCCTTTTAGGGCAATATCTGGGTTTGGCAACTTCTTTAATATTTGGTCAAAAGACACATGAGAAACATCATTTTCATCGACGTTTCTGCTCTTTTATTTCTTCTTTGGTTTTAGGTTTTTTCTTTGGTGGCATTGCGGCAATACTAAAACAATAAAACATACTTTCAATAATTAAAAAAAACCGTAAGGGTTTAAAAACAGGTAGTTACTAGTTAGTATTATTTTATATTCCAAAATCCATAATAATAGAAAACCAAAGACGTGAGATTAGCGTGACAGGCCAATGTAAGAAAGAAAGAGGCTATCGACAAGCAGTAGGTTAGTGCAGACTATAAAGAATATTAATAAAATACACAGACGTCAAATAAAACAGTCCTCTGTCACATTGAACAGTCGTCTGTGTTATAAATTAATTTCCAGAGGACTGTTGCACAGAGGACTGTTTTTTTACGTAAAAAATGTCATACCACGTATCAGTTTAAATATTACTTCATAACACAGAAACAGCTATAAATTATCACACTGAGCAATTTTTTTGTTAAGTAAATATAATTATAACACATAAAACACCGTAAAATAGACTTACCAGAGGAATGTTCACTCAACACTACAGAGACGTGGCTCCCACACAGACGCGGAGTTGTCACTGCGCAAAATGGCGGCGACTTGTTTAGCATGGCGACCGAGCAAACTTCACACTGTTAGCCTTCAGTTTAAAGGGAAATGTAAGCACAATAGTGTTTAATATTTTTGTGGCGCGATATTCAAATTGTGACAGAGTACTGTTCAAAAATGTAATGGACAAAATTCGAATACTAGTTTTTAGTACTAAAAAATTCTCTAAAATTATAATTGTTTTTTGTTCACATGCATCCAATATTCTTTATGTTTATAAAGTTATAAGATTTTACATTTTTAAATACAACTAATAAAAACCGAACCGAATCATACTCGATCCGGAATTAGGACATAACAGAGGACTGTTTTAGTGGCTTTTAGACCGAGTTTATGAAATAATTATGATTCTAAATAATGATTAAGCTTGGCTCCTTAAATAACAGATTATATATTATGTGTTTTAATAAATAAAACCATACATTAATATAGCCAAAGTTAAAAAAAAATGCTTGGACCATGATTTTCCTGTTAGTAGAGAAAGGCCCATATATATTAAATGTTGCATGCTTCTACTTGACCTTAACCTCGGTAATACACATCTGTTGAATGAGTGAAATGTCAAGTTCTAACTAGACTTCGTAGACTTGGGTTCTTTTCTTATCTATTGAAAACAAGCTCCAATATAGTTTTCATACTTTATTCTACTAGATAATATAACTCATATAGTGTTATATTGTCTTGTATTCCAAAATGCATGGATCGATCGGATTTAGAACCTAGAGCAAGCTTTTTGATCGCCGATCGTTTTATGAAATACAGTTCGAAACGAGCAATACTTACTATACTAATAATACCAAAGAATTATAAAAAAAAAACTTGCTCATTACGACTATCCTCCTCTCTTCTCAGCTAGTTATTCCTTATAGTACACTACTGTCTGATTTCCTAATTGATTTCCACTTCCCTCTATCCTCGACGTCATCGAAAGCTTGACACTCTCATGTCTTTAAATACTACATATTTCCACTGTTTCCTGGGTCTCCCTTTGGACCTTGCCCGGGGATGGAAATCTGTAGTGCTAAATTACGACTTTCCAAAGTCTGTTATTGGCTGTTGCATAATCACTACACAGTATAAAACAAAGTCGTTTCTCGCAGTGTATCTGTCCCTATGTATGCTTAGATCTTTAAAACTAAGCACCGGATTTTGATGCGTTTTTTTAAATAGATAGATTGATTCAAAAGGAAGGTTTATAAAACATTTGAAACATAGATTTCCACGCGGGAGACGACGCGAGGCGCAGTTTGTGTTTAGTTATAAAAAGCAATTATAAAAGCACCGACATTCTGCCAGCCTGAGAATCTTCGTCATTAAAATAGCTTAAATCAAATCGACTTGCAGTAAAACAGATGTAACAAACATTTTTTTACATAAACGTTGTAATTGTGAGTAGAAAGCCTATCTGGTATTTATTCTCACGCTCTTAGCAATGATTCTAGTACATAGTAGATAATGAGCTGTAGTTTTAACGTTTACTGTAGTAATTGGCTCACGGAAGCTGTTTTTGTTACTCTATAAAACATTATGACGAAATTTCACTCAAAACAATAATAAAATTAGACGCTACGTTAATATATTATATTAGATAAATAAATAATATTCTCCTGAGCATTAAATGGGACATGTTACAAATAAAATACTTACAAAATAAATCGTATTTTATTTAAAAGCAAAAAGTACTGAAACGCATTCAAGGAGTTTTCCTTCCCTTAGTTAACAAACTTCTAACGGTAAAGACTTGGTCAATTGCAATTTATTTTATTTGTTAGAACTATTGTCACACCTTTCGTGCTAAAACCCCATAAATTAAATTACCTAGCATTTAGCATTCAATCAATATTTAACCGCGAAACGAGGTCTATATCAACAAAACCGAGCAACTGAAATTAAAATGCATAAGTCGAGATCATCATCATTAACCTATAGTAGTCCACTGCTGGACGTATTCAAGATATAAATGTTTAAAATATTTAATGAAGTCTCAAATCCACAGTTACTAGAACATTGTTTAAAAATCAACAAAAAGTAGGTTATTTTAGATTCAGAACTGAGGGATTGTTTATCTTTTTTGAAGATAAGATAGATTACATAAATTTTCAGTAACCTATCGTTCGCAGCATCTACATGTAATGTAAATCGTAAAATCTTTATTAACCCGCGAAACGTAGTCTCACATACAATAAACCAATCAGTAGCGTTACTGGCATCTGATTTTAAATGGCTTTTTAAAGCGATATTGAGGGGTGACATAAGAGCTATAAATCTCCGAAAATCCATATCATTACCGAAACGAGATCTCCTAAATTATAAATCTGTAGACTCTGGTACTAACGCCAAACTTTCAGCGACCTACTCTGAAACGTATCTAATCATTGGACGGAATACGCGCTACTTACGATCATGACTCATTACTCGTCTGCCTCGATATAAGAATAACTCATGGACGTGATAATAATTATTGTTATCTTTGTACTCTGTTTGTATGAGTAATCAATCATTGAGATTTAATGTTATTTTGCAGCAAAATGTGCAATTTGTTGAAGAAGTAATTTATAAAGAGGGATTCATTTAAAATTAATAAAGCTGATTTTGGATAATGTTAGTCAATGCCGCGAGGTTTCTGCGAATTGCATAAGTGTAAATAATTGAACGATCAAATGAACTTACTAGTACTTGAAAATCGATCCAAATAATGCCGTTCCAGTAGGAAGAGATAATAGGTACACTTTGTAGTCTACGAAGACTATTTATTAATCTTGGACTGGAACAACGGGATTATCAAAGGTAGCCAGTAAAGACTCCGTTAATTCTTGGCCTTGAAGTTTTGTATGTACGTTATCCATAATCTATTCCATGCCATCTCTAAATTTATGTGTGTATGTATGTCTATGCCTACCTGGGTATACACCCATGAGCGTTGTTGGGTATAGGCATTTAGACATTTATTTATTCATATTAGCATATCTATTGTGCCATGCTATCCCGTCCTAATAAACAAAATAAATAAGATTAGTATTTTCACCTGTACTCGATCCAAACAATAAACAACGCTTATCTATTTCTAGAACAAAGGTTACAGAGCAAAAAGCAGCAGGTGCAGAAATGGCTGAGGTATACCGAGCCCGGAGACGAGATGGAAGCCTCAGCGTCCTCCCCAATGAAGCGGTCGTCCAGAAATCTGTCGGATGACCTGGACAACTTGGATGATGATGACTGTCCTCTGCCGGAGGCTGTGCTCACCACCAATCTGGGGCTGGATATCGTTGTTGTGGCCACAAAGGTACTGAACGTGTTTGGTTTTTGTAGAAAATGTTTACCTTGAGTTTAGCTTACAACGGACGTTTTGAACACTTGGCTTTAGACAGGGATGCAGGATCTAATTCAAATAAATATCAAATATCAAAGTGCTTTATTTAATTGAGACCTTACAGCACTCTTGGTCACAATTCCCGTCGGAAGCAAAAGTGTTTTACCGAAGTGGAAGAACACATTGAAGAATAAAATTAATTATAAAAAAAAAAAAAAAAAGTTTCTTTATTCAGACAGGTTCATAATGGTGGAAAACTCAAGCCTTAGATGCCTACAAATTTTTGAAAAGTTTTTGCTTATGTTGATATACATAAATAGTTGAGTAACATCAGTTTTGGTTAACCAAAACTGGCGTTATTAAACTGCTGGACACAGCATCATCTAGACCCAAGCTAAGAGCTTGTGTTTTGGGTACTAGATGACTGATATACATAATACAATACATTACATAGATGTTTTTATTATACATAGATAGCGACCAGAACACCCGGAACAAATATCTGGAGATCTTACACACAATTGTCCCGAGGCACGAATCGAATTCGCAACCTCCTGCATTGCAGGCGGACCTTCGCCCACCGCGCCACAGAGATCATCGAAAATAATAATACAAATGCGCTCCAAACAACATTTTTCGACGCAACAACTCAAATGCCTCCATCTCTTTCAGACTGACTACATGAGTACACTGGAGAAAGAGCACGACTATCGCGACGAGCATTTCGACTTCATGCAGCAGTGGGTGCGCCGCTTCTGTCTACAATACGGCGCTGCCTTGTTCTACACCAGCGCTAAGGAAGATAAGAACTGTGATCTGCTCTACAAGTATCTCACGCACAGGTAACTAACTTCACACCAGTGCAGTGCGTCTAGCATCTCAAGCATTCTAACTATAACTAACTTCACTAAAGACAAAGTTCTTTATTTTTAGGCTTTACAGGACTTGTAAGACACGTTAGATATTTCAAATTATACGATTTAAATATATCGTTCTAAATGTTTACTATAATTATAAGCACTAATACAACGGGTATTTATCGCGTTTATTGACCTATTTTTCCCGACATTAAATACAAATAGACCTCCCCTAATGACCGCCACAGCGCCCTGTCTTCAGCTTGACGCATCCAGCATCTGCAGTTTTTCGCAGGTCCCACCTGGTCTGATGGCGTCCTACCCTACGTTTACCCAGTCGTGGCCTCCACTCACCAACACGTTCTCGTGGTTGTTAAAGCTAAATAAAAAATTATATGACAACAAATTATTAAGCTGTCGTTTTTTTTTCAGGATATATGGTCTGCCGTTCAGAACACCCGCACTTATTGTGGAAAAAGACGCTGTATTGATGTAAGTTCATATCTTTAGACGTGCGTTTATACACAAACATACAATTATATGTAGGTGCTACCTACTTCTTACATAAATAGGTATTAAACAAATAGTGTGAAGCAAATCAAATTCATTTATTGCATGAAATACATGTTATAAAAGTGGTTATAATGTATTCTACCCTATTGGGCTAATTTAAAAAAAAAATACAATTCTAAAAAAATAATACATAACATTCTCACACTCACACTTGACTCTCACCCCACAATTCTTTGTTTTCTTGATAATTTTGAAGCTTATTTGCATGCGCTATATAATTAAAATAATTAATAAATGTGTCATTTCCACTATAGACCCGCAGGCTGGGACAGCATGAAGAAAATTAGCATATTACATGAAAACATGCAGTCTTGTAAACCGGACGACTACTACAGAGACGTCATCACACAACCCGCTATCAGAAAAGTGAGTTTTATTATGTTTTCATTATCATAAATCATCATTCTTGGCCCTGTGCACTGCTTGGGTAATACATAAACAAAATGAAATAGTCTACTTTTAAACACGCCTTTGATAATGGGATTACGAGGAACGCTGGCCTTTCGCAAGGGGCCGTCTCCACGAGCGACGCGTTTTGCTATTATTTTGTTGATGTGTTAGTTTAAGAGTTCAGTGGTGCCAGACGAGAGCTAAATAAGTATATAGTATCTAAATCGGTCAGTAAAATAATGACGTAACGTCCTTGTTTGGCGAGATGCAACGCTGAAATGACTCAGACAGGACGTTTGACAGCGCGCACGTCGCGCGCTCGCTGCGAGAGCGCCACGTTCCGCGGTGAGCGCATGGAATGTCGTGTCACACGCACTCAACCACTCGTTGCATCGTCGCGATATCATCACCGTGTGAAGACACATCCTAAGAGTGTATAGAAATACGTGGCACGACGATAACATCGCCGCGATTCGTATAGCCAATGTGGTCAAAAGCAAGTCCAGTTTGCACAAAAAAGCGTATTTGTAACGTGTTCCTTCTTATCTTCCAGAGTGGTGGTAACCGAGAAGCAGAGATACAGGTGGAAGAGGAGCAGATGTTCCTCGCGCGGCAGCTGGCGGCGCTGATGGCGGGCTCGCCCGCGATGGCGCGCGCCGACTCCCCGCTCCGGGCCACGCAGCGGGCGCAGCAACAGGTAACACTCCTTCAAATCATCACAACTTGAATTAACAAACTGAAAATAAATAAATAAATATTTCTGGACAATCCACACAGCATCACCTAGCCCCAAGCTAAGCAGAGCTCTGCTTGGCTCGGGGCTAGATGCTGAGTAGTTTGTCGAGCATTATTTATTTATTAACCAATGTAAATTAATTCCCCAGCTGGAAGGCGCAAAGATCGGCATGAGCCCAGGAACGCCGGGCAACGAGGGAGTCCTAGCAAACTTCTTCAACTCGCTTCTGTACAAGAAGACAGGGTCGCCGGGCGCGGCGGGCGCGCGCGAGCCCCCGGGCGCCGCCGTGCGCTCGGACGCCGCCGCCGAGCTGGACCGACTGACGCGCGCCAAGCGACACCCGCCCCTCGACCTCAACTCCAGCGAGTGCTAGACACTCACACTGTACTATAGGTACGTATTAGATCTAGTAGGAGTAGGTCGTCCTCCAACTAGGTGGGATGGCGACCTGCGAAAGACGGCAGGTAGTAGATGCTGGATGCGGCAAGCTGAAGACGCTCATTGGGGGAGGGCTATGTCCAGCAGTGGACTGCTATAGGCTGATGATGATATAACACATACGATTTCTACAAAGAATACCTAAATGGCCGCGTCGTGCCGCGCAGTTCCGCTCAGTGCGGTCGTACCTTAGTCTTATAGTCGGTTCTCATTCCTTCTATAATCTACTATCTTCTTATTAAATAAAAATATTTAATAAGACAAATGTAATGTTAACTTGTATATAATACTTCTGTTATATTATGTACCTTTACCTTGTTGAAACTCATGTAACTCTAATCCCAGAGGTGGGCGTTGCGACCTACGACACAGTATTTAACTTCTGCAGGACGCATCGCTTCATCTTTTGCTATTAACACCTTAATTAAGTTTTTAAAATAAAGACTTTGTTTTTATTTATTGAAGTCAAACTAGTCCTGTATACAATTTAATAACTAAAATATCTCTTTCCAGGTAAATAAAAAAGCGGCGTGTCGACTCGCGCTCGGCACGGCTTGCGACCGGCGACGGAAGGACGCAGCGACGGTAAGCTTCGCATCACGTCGCTATTTACGTGGCTTAGAAGACTACTTACGACTTACTCCGAGATATACTTGTTTGGATTCGAACACTGCGTATACCATAGACCTTTGATACCTGGTGGACCTACTAAGGTCGCCTTAACTCGCACATTACATCATTAGTTAAGAGATCTGTGGTAACTGCCGATCGTAAGCGGAAGGTAGCTGTCAAGTCCCGTCTGATCATAGACTATGTAAACAATTTCTCTGTAACTACCAACTTAGAGATTATAGTTTTGAAATAGGTATATACATGGCCTCCTCATCGATTTCGATGACGGCGACCCTGGATATCACGGATTTTATCTAATATGGCTCGCTAGACCAAACTTGGTCGTGAATATCCTACGGCACGAATGGCAGTAGAGTTGGCCCGATGAGTTATATGTATAATTGTATACGTGTAGGAGGGCTTAGGTCTTTGAAATAGGTATCAAAGAAGTCGAAAGTTATCAGAATTCGAACATTCACTGCAATGAAACGGGACACGGTAGATACATATTATTGTTTATTTGGAAGTAGTCCTTCGTATCTAATAGCGTTTTATGCGACTTTCTAAAATGTTTTGAGATTAAATAAATTCATAATTTTGTAGAATTAACTAAAAATTCCACAAAATATCCTTAGCCGACCCAATGTATAGTTACTTAAATTAAAGATAAGATAAAGTGGAGTATTTTCGATACTTAATAATACAGCCCCATCATCAAAATAATCATTAATTTTGAAGCCTATCAATCTTTAATGTTACACTTTGGTGGTATTCAATCATTTGAAAATTTGATATTTTGCGGGACTCGTTACCGTATGTACTGTAGTTATATTAAATACTATAGTTTTAATCACATAACCAAAAGTCATTAAACAAAGAATACCGTGTTGTCGCCAACATAAAACCATGGGAAGATATTTGAACATCCCATGATTCCCCAGTAACAATTATAAAACATTGTTTTTCGCTCCATAAATGTCCATAACACTTATCTTTAGACCATCGGCTGAATGTTTCTGAATAACATGATAAATAACTGTGTGGATACTTAACTCTCAGGCTCGTGTTGAGAATGTTAGCTCAGTTATCGATTTATGTTTGAGTAACACTTTTCTATATCATAAACGCCTCGAGCATAGATCTAGCACTTATGGTCCGGGAGCCAGTGACAGATTTGCATGACCAAGTCCCTCCCAAGCAAAACATCGTAATTTGCATTAGGGATTAATATTATGAATACTCGTGACCGTCAGCTGCATTCGTTGATGGGTTGGGCAGTAGCAGCGACGACTCCCATGGAATCAGGTTCAAATCAGAAATTAAAATTCGCATATTCCAGAATTCTGATATTAATCCCTAATGCATTTTACGAATATTGACTCGGAAGGAAATAATTGACCAAATTTGTACCTGGCTCCCGGACCATTACTGAGCAAGCTTTGATAATACGGACGTTAATTTATCTTAACACCAAGAAGTTTCTTAACATTTGTACGTATAACGCGAATTAGGAGTAGACTAAATGTTTTTTTTAAGCTTTCGTAAGATACCTCTCTGTTGAGATTATAGCTCTGTACTGTGATCTTCTGTGAAGATGGAAGTGCAACCCAGCATGCACAATGAAGTCATATAGTAGCTGTTTTATGTTGATTTTTTTAATGATTTGTGTGTAAAAAAGAATTGTATAACTACCCTCATCTCATTATCACACCATTATTCCAATGTGTTAACGTCAGCTATGATAAAAACGACGGAGAAAATTACTGAAATACTAAAATTACAATGATTAGTGGTGTGTTTGTTGCAGGTGAAAAAATCACAAAAAACAGCTACCACTTTTATGTACAAAGAATTTACAGTATTCGTCTATTGCCGTGACACGCTTCCAAGCTTTCTAGCAAACTTTTGTCAGTTTGTTGATATCTATTTTCAACTAGCCAATGCTTCGTGGTGGGGAGCAATTACTTAGGCAAGTCTGGTCTGTGACAACCGATTGACGGATATTGTATTATAAATAATAATATTTATGTTAAATTTATTTGCTCATAATGTGTATAAATTAAATAGCTTCTTCCGCTTGGGTTGTAATGGTGACCTTTGTTTTTATAACGGAATTTATTTATTAAATCAATCTATTGTTTTAAAATATCAAAATTAGAATTCTAAAACGAGTTTCGATTCTGGGGTTTCAAGACGCGCTTAAATTGCATTATTTATAGTTTAATTTTAATGCAATTTTAGAGTAAATTTCTCAGAATGGATACTGTTGCATTAATATTTTGTAAGTTATTATAATAATACTGTTTGTGGTGCAATAATGAACATTCCAAACCTGGTTTGGTGCTTTGTATTAGTAAATTTTTTCATGAAAATTTGTGTTTTATTTTTACTTGCCTATTTGCTCTCTTGAATTTGTGGCTATAATATTAAACTTTAAAATCATACACATAAAGGTCACTGTTAAATCCAAAACAATCCATTTCAATTATTCATGCAAGTACTTACTTAAATGTAGCGTCATTCGTTCAATCCATATGAAATAATCGAGAAGCGTAGCTTTCTTTAGGTATTTATCAAATAAGGCTAATACATTTTAGCAATGATGTAACTTTATTAACTTAATTTAGCTGTTTAATGATAAAATATATCTAATTGATATTGTCGGCAAACTTATTTAAGTGGCAGCTAATTTTCTTGGACTATATTTTTAAATACACATAAAAATATCAAGTTATTGAATATAAAATATAGAATCCGAGTAATAGTCAGTAGACAAAAGACACGTAGGTACATATTCTTTGAAACTATAATATTTATTGAAATCGTTTGTCAATAGATACTATCGTAGTAATAACTCAATGTGTAAATAAATAAAGATTCGCATGTTTTTGATATGAAAAGTATGGAATAACGGAAAAGAAGGCTGGAGGTTTTATTTTTATAACGGGGGATTAAATGTTAGGTGGCTAAATGCATAATTAATAATTTAAAAACTATTTTTAAGAATATCTTTGACCATTCGAAAGTGCTTGATGCACGCTAACAGCTGTTGCAATGGCACATCGCGCAAAAGAGATGAACTTTCAGATGAACGCATAAATGAAAGATAATTAATTGACAACGAAATAACTAACTAGTGAGAAAGTCACACAGTTTCAAGTAGTACCACATCCTATGTTAACACGCATCTCTTGACCAGGCGTGCCATAACAATTGCCATGTACTGTATGGTCATATATTATACGTACTATATTTATGTAAATGTAATGTATTTATATATTTGCTTATTAAAAGTATTGCTTTCACCACAGCAACCGAACGCAGATCAAACTAGGCTTTTTTGCTCAGTAAAAATATAATTATTAATTTATTTATACTGTTATTTTATATTTTACTAGTCAAAATGTCAGTTTGATTGTATTTTACGCGTGATTCATGATTTTCAAGTTGGATTATATTTAATAACATTAGTATCTTCAACGACTTGCAACTGACTGAAGCATGTGTTTAAAAGTTTTAATTATCTACATTTTCTTCTGTGATATCATTTTATGTAGAACAAAATGTTTCTTGATAATTGGTTTGGTTCTGTTAGCCACGTAGCATCCTCTAGGGCTAAGTATTGTGTTATCAGTCACTATATCGGTCTTTTCGGCCCTTCGGCATAATGCCGAATCGAACGCAAAGAATTATCAAAGTATAACGTCGAATTTTAAGCTACAATTACCTATGTGCAAAATCTGTTTGATCGAAAGAGCTTTCTAATGATGAGCAAAATTACCACCTATAGCTGCACAAGCTTGAAGATTTTAACATTAGTGGTCCTCAATTCAACGACCGATTTAATTTCGGCTATAGCTTTACAAGCTTGAAGATTTTAACATTAGTGGTCGTCAATTCAACGACCGAATTTAAGAACTGATAGACCAATACTGAAACCAAAACGGTTATATGTATTTTACTGTTAAACCAGCAAAGTGATGTTATTATAAGTAGTTTCTCATTCAGAAGTTTGGTTACGCTTTGCAATAGGGTAGATTCCATATTTAATAGTGATTTAGTTGTTATAAAGGTGTTGATTTTTGTGCAGCATTTTATGCCACACTGTAGGCTAAGTACGAAGATTGTTCTCTAGGGTAGAAATGATGATGATTCTTTGTTGATGGCAACTTTGTCTGGTTGGTCACTTTTCTGCCAGTTTCAAGTAATGGAAAAATTACAATGAGTTACATCGCATCGTCGTACATTGCTTACTTTACTGAAGTTAGGCATGAATTTCTAATTATTTAGGCATTCGATGGCAAAGTGACGTAATTTTTTCTATTCTAGACAAATAATCCCTGTGGTTACTCTACTGGAAGCAGGAAATACTTCAAGCAATTATTAAAGAACTTCGAAACAACTTATAATGTCAAATATATATTTTTGTATATATTTAATTTTATTGTAACAGTCAAATAAAGTTAGGCCTTAAAAATGTTGCCCAGTATCAACACATTATCTATGTTAAAAAATACTAATTATATGCATATGCGACGGTCGTAAGACTTAAACGACTTTTAATGAGTGTATTAAATATTTAATATTGAATTTAAAAGAAAAACTAAGTAAAAGGCAGACAGTGAACATCATTATGTACTTGTGACATTTTTGTTATGTTTTCGTATGTATTCTGGTACACTCATCTCTGTAAATATGTATTATTTTACAGCATGAACGCAGTGACTTAACTCGGAGACTGTACTTTGATTTCAAATACAGAATGTCAAATTGAACCATAAATATTTTAATGGTACGCAAATCTATCACCTTATCTCAGTGTATTATTCATTATTATATTTATTTAGTTTTATGTTCAGCAGTAAATATAAATTATTATGTTTAATAAAACCATGTTAATTTCTAAACACGGAAGAATTAGGCTTCTGTCATTCCTTAACCATGTGTCTAAAATAACTAAAGTATTTGTCATTTAGTTCTTAATTTTATATATTGCATTGTACAGATTATCAAATAAACCAATTGAAACTGTTCTGATCGATCTGAGATCTTTTATTTTTAATCATTTGTTGATCAATTAATTTTGTTTTATACTGTTGTCTAGACTAAAGTGATAGAAGATGGAAAGAGAAGATAAGAAACGCAGACTCCATCGAAAAATAATTTAGGAGAGAGGCAGAAAGAGGTTAGTGATTGATAATTCTATGTCTACCACATGTTCGAAACAGCATTTGCATGCATTAGCAAAATACAATTAACTCTATGGGCGTTACTACATGAATTAAACAGATAAGTTCTGACGCGCGTCACTAAGATAACACCTCAACAGCCTATGTTGGTCCACTGCTGGACACAGGCCTCCTGATAAGCGCCTTATTGGCTTTTATCTCATGGGAGTAATAAAAGGGGGGCACCACAATAGTGTGGTTATGCTTATGCCCTGAAGTGTAACATATTAGTGGGGTCGACTGTAAGTTCTTGGTGTATTGAGTTTACCATACATATTATACGGTAGCTATCTTAATCAAGATATTAAATAATGAATATATAGACAGATATTGAAAATTTTACCCGGCTAATCTTATCTGAGTTATTTTTTATTTTTTTTTACCTTGGACGCTATAGCTATCATTATTTTGTGATTTTGCTATTGAACAAAGTTCAACTCTACCTTGATTGAACGCATAATATCGCCAATAAGGATATTTTGATATGATTTCAAATGATTAGACGGATTAATTTTGATTGTTTCTAAGGCTCAAAGCACACCAAAAGAGCGTCGAAGCGCAGCGAATCGGAGCGCAGTTTCAGTGGCATATGAATTTTAACTTTATTTTCATTACAATAAAACTTATTATCGCATGAGAAACTTGAACTTGAACCTAAGTCAAACAAAGGTCCTGCAGCGGGATTACTAAGGCAGATCTTCGTCTACTACTGCGCCATCCATCCATCAACTCGAAGAAGTGACTCCACATCGAAGAAGTGGTCCACTCTTAGGAATAGTCCTAAGAGTTCAATAGAGGGACATTTGCCATAATCACCGCGCTTGGCAAGAGACATCGTGATTCGCCACCATAACAGCCACCCAACAACAATTAAATTACCACACCACCGCTCTCACAAGACTAGATAAGTAACCTTCGGGAGATCCCCGGGAGCAAACCATTTCTTCTCCGAAACTGTCACGGCATTGCTACGCTATACATGAAATCAAAATAGACACATTTTTAAATAGGTATTATATTTTGCTGATTTTGTCCAATAAATTGGACTTTGTACCTCGGATTTCCTATTACCTACGTGCTGTCGGGCCTTGAGTTTAGTCAACCGGTTGGTATTGTTCATGCTCGCCTTGACTTTGACACAGTTCATGCCAAAATAAGGAAGTGGGCCTATGTATTGCGAAGAATCACTTCATAGTATAAAACAAATTCGCTTACCGCTGTCTGTCTGTTCCTATGTATGCTTAGATCTTTAACTTTAAATGGTAAATTAGGCATATTATTAACTTTATTGTATATAGCCACCTAGCATTTAACTTTAAATTTATGTTGCAATACCCTTGCAGGGTGCATGTTGGACTTATTATATATTTTTTAAGAACTTTTGTACACATGTAAGCAATAAATCATTGAGTATTGAGTAAAACAACGCAACGGATTTTGATGCGGTTTAATTAGATTTTTAATAGATAGAGTGATTCAAAACAAATTTTTATAAACCATTTAGCACATAAATTTCCACGCGGGCGAAGCCGTGGGACACAGCTAGTTAGTAGGTAATAAACTTCTTTTAACGACATGATATTTTATCAAACTCTGTTATGTTGTTTAAGATTACGAAGGTCAGTGTGCTATAAGTGTCCTAATGCCTACATATTAAAATGATTATCATTTTATTAAATTACTCAATGAAAAGCCCTAACGCAAGTACCGTAACGTAGTAGGTTCCTATATAATAGTTTCTCTCAGTAAGTAACCTACTCGCGTGTATTCCCAATAGACCCATCTACACGGCGCGGCACCACTACGGTGCCCATCGAGATACATATATGTAGGTAATCCATGCAACGTGGAATGTTTTATAGCTTTTATTTCTACAACCTATACCTATTTTTAAACTTACGCGATCTGAACACATAATTATAACTATTAATACAACGGGTATTTATCGCGTTTATTTACCTTTTTTCCCGACGTTTCAACAGGTTTACACTCTGTCATCCCGTGACCACGACAGAGTATAAACCTGTTGAAACGTTGGGAAAAAAGGTAAATAAACGCGATAAATACCCGTTGTATTAATACTTATAACCTATACCTACTAATGCTCACTGGCCTAAAGAGGGCCCTGCCCTCGACACAATACATCTTCCACTCTATTCGGTTGTTACTAATCTATCACCAGCTAGTAGCCTTTTTCTCTCAAGCGGTCGTGTATTCTTAGTCAATAGTGACTCAATATTAAGCTACCTCTACATTTTGCCACCTTGCCGCTGATTAGTAAAGCAAACAAATGGTTTAAGACGTGAATAAATCCAGATATTACCGGATAATCCAACTAATAGCTAAACTTGAAAATCATGATTTGAGCGGACGCCGCTTTATGTAATGATCGGCTCAATGATCTTGTTTTTTTTAACGAAGTTGAAACTTTGAAGGTGGGTTATTTGCAGGGATCGATAATAAATAATGTATATAAATAAATAAATAAATAATGCTGGACAATTCACACAGCATTATCTAGCCCCATGGTAAGCAGAGCTTGTGTTATGGGTACTAGATAACTGATATACATAATACAATACATTACATAGATAAATATTTTTTATTATACATAGAAAACGACCAGAACACCCGAAACAAATATCTGCAGATCGTACACACATTTGTTCCGAGGCGGGAATCGAACCCGCAACCTCATGCGTCGCAGGCGGACGTTCGCCCACCGCGCCACATCGGTCGTCATATTGTTCCTTCATGTCCAGTCCATCCTATGGTTGCCTGGAAGATATCGCTCTTAGCGATAAGGCTGCCCTTTATACTTCCTTTATTCTATTGTTTATTTCTGTTTTGTGTGGTATAATAAAGTGTTTTCTATCTATCTACATATCTATGGCTGGACAATCCACATACATCTAGCCCCAAGCTAAGCGAAGCTTGTGTTATATCATGGGTATTAGATGACCGATTCTCGTATATTTAATACAATACAAAATACATAGATGTTCTTTTATATTCATGGAAAATACCCAGAACACCCGAGACAAATAATCGTACAAACATTTTTCCCAAGGTTGGACTCGAACCCGCAACCTCCTGCGTCGCATGACGACTTTCGCCCGCCGCGCCACATTAATCATGTTATTATCGATGTGGTTCTAGGCTAGAATCAAGAAAAAAGTAAAATTGAGGTGCGGGGTAAATAGTTCAAAAAGAAGTGTGGCCCATGAGGGGATCGAACCCGCGACCTTCGCGTTATTAGCACGACGCTCTAACCAACTGAGCTAATGGGCCAGATGACACATGCGGTGAAATTGTGAATCATACTTTAATTTTCAATATGTACATTATAGTGAAATCCAATGTTTTCAAACATCTATCGGCAAAATTGCTAACAGCATTAACCTTCCAACAGTGTTATAATTAAATTTAGCTTTAAATTAGATAGCTTCCATTTCTTAAAAATTGCCAATGTTAGACAATTTTTGTCATTTACAGTCCATTAACACTTTGACTGCGGTTTTTTTTCGACGACGGCGATCTTTTTTTTTTACCTAAAAAATTCGTGCTGCCGCTCTACACAGCGGTTGTGTTGCGCCGCACATGCGTTTCGTTCGAAAAATATTACGACTATGCTGAGTCACACAGATCTGTATTTTCTCAGCCGCTGCGCTAGTGTGGATTTACGCAAATTAGTCATTTGTAGAAAACTCATACCGTGCGTTTTCAGCACTCAAAGTGTTAAAAAAACTAGATTAGGTACTAGAGATCTTTCTTTTCTCCATATTAGTAGAGACACAAGGAAAGTTTCCTTCCTATATTTACCGGTATAGATACATAGATGCTAGGTATATTTGATATACCATGGCATAGATGTATTCACTATTCAGCAGCTAGCAGCATTATTTCAAACATTTTATGCATTAGGTAAGTGAGTGTGTTTAATGTGTTTATCATTTATTTATTTTATTTTAAGCCATTACTGTCCCACTGCTGGGCAAAGGCCTCCCTTTTCTCCTTCCACTCCTCGCGATCCAACGCTGCAACAGGCCATGATGGAAGATGTTATGTGTTTATCATGCTTAGATATAAATGAGTTTTTTTAAATATATGATCTAGGATAATTATTTAATATAGGTTAACTTGTACTGTTGTCAGATCGTTCGTTAACTACAGTACCTAGATTATCAATTTATTTTTAAATTAAGTGGGAACTATAGTGCTAAGACAAACCTAACATAGGCTTTAAGGCCTAACTTAATGATGTAACCTATTTGTATGAATAAATAATCTATCTATCAAAAAAAACACACTACTGTAGGTATTACAAAACATTACTGTAGGTATTATGTAGTTTTGGCCTAGTTAGACGATGCTGTGTGGATTGTTCAGTGTTATTTATTTATTTTTAATCTATGTAGGTAGGTAGATACTCAAGTAGGTAATAAATCTTGGAACTCGTCCAATCAATTTAATACCTACTTACTATCTCGTTAACCTGTCACGGGCCACGTGCAAGTCTCCTGCAGTGATTTGCGTCGCACATAGCCTGTTGACGTCAAACAGGTTGTGCTATAGCACATACCTACCGACTTAGGTACAGGTATTATAACTAAAGGTAAATTACTTACTTAAATAAGTCTAACTACTGTCCCTGTATATCCGAGATTAAAAGTAGCATATAGGGACCAAACAGTGACGTCATAAAAAACGCGTCACCCCCAGGGGTACCCGATAATAACGCATGTATATTCCTATAGATTTTTCGTGGTATTTGAGTAATGATTTTTTTAACGTTTTGTTTGAGAATTTTTGGGAGGAACGGCTAATTTCTTTTTGTGGAATTTAGTGTTTTGGTTTATGTAAAATGTGTATCGTACCTTCTTGCATAAAATTATCAGCTTTCTAACAGTAATGCAAGTAGGTATAGGTTATTTTGCCTATACATACATAGATATATTTTTGGGACGTGCCTGTATGTACCTAATTACCTATAACGATTCACCGGCAACTATGTATGTAGTTTCCGTATCCGTACACCCAAATCAAAGTAGCATCGCTGCTAGCCGATAGAGAACAGCCATGGTTAGGTTTAGGAAGACAAATGCTCATCAATACCTTATCCACCACCACCAATATCAGCGAGAACAATAATTTTCAAGGCCCGTAATCGTAGAAAAGAAACGAAAATCAGAAACAAAGAATACCTACCTAGTTCTGATCCGTTTTGGTGCAAACGCTATCTTATGCAACTAACATAAAAGTTGGATTCGAACTAAAACGAATCAGAAATATCGATTATTGTTTTCCGAGTAGGCACCCTCGTTAGAATGGGACTCGCTAACCTAACTACTAGTAACTTTGTGATAGAGTTTTTAGATATTATTAGATTCTAGGCATGGGAATACTCTAATCTAATAAATAGGTACTAATATACATTTTTGATTTGTGTTTCAAAATATTAAATAATACAAAATAAGGAACTAATAAATAATATTCCTAAAGATCTACATCCCAACAAGTTTTTCTGCGAAAATTGCATAAAAACAATTGCGTAGTTACTAACCTATAAACACCCTATCCTATAGCTAGCTGGGTATATCTGTATTCCCCGCGCAACCTCCACCGCGCTGACGTCACAGGCTGGCCTCGATCCTGAAGTAAGGGTAGGGGTGGAGGGGGGCTACACGTGCTTCGTGGGTAAACAGATTGAGAGCAGTGACGACGTAGGAACCTAGTTTGGATTTGGAACAGGATCTAGAAAGTGCGAAGGTTTCATGTTAGATGAATCTAGATCAACTTTTGAAACTACGACGACCGATGTGGCGCGGTGGGCGAAGGTCCGCTTGCGACGCAGGAGGTTGCGGGTTCGATTCCCGCCTCGGAACAATTGTAGATATTTGTTCCGGGTGTTCTGGTTGTTTTCTATGTATAATAAAAAAAATATCGATCTATGTAATATATTGTATTATATATCAGTTATCTAGTACCCATAACACAAGCTCTGCTTACCATGGGGCTAGATAGTGCTGTGTGAATTGTCCAGCATATTTATTTATTTAAACTATCATGGTTATTATCAGAAAAGTCATTATTATAATATATATAGCTGGATTACCACTCACTCACTGATTCACTGACTGATTGACATAATTGTTCTCCTTGATGGTGGATGGGAAGGTATGTTTTTTTTTACGGTATCGTATAGGGGAGGTAAAAGTCTCCTAGGGAAAATTCCGACTTTTTGAGATTTGCCCCCCCAAGACCCCCCCCAGTGGGGGGGCTCCTACGTGGAGCCATATTGCTTAATTTTTTTATGGGGGTTGTATAGAAGGGGACAAGTGATTTTGATTGCATAGAAAATTTTGCCCCCCCCCTGCCCCCCAGGACCCCCCTTTTGAGTGTGCTACCAGATGCCGTCGCGATAGAGAGGTTCTGATTGCGGGATCGTATAGAGGGTTTCTCTTCGTTTTGGAAGAAAAAAAAATTGGAACCCCCCCTTTGACCCCCTTTTTTGCCCCCCCTTTCCATCTCCAAAACGGATAGGTTTTGAAGAAATTTTTTTTCACAGTCTTGTAGAGGAGGAAAAATGGTTTCGAACGACAAAAAAAAATTGCCCCCTTTTGCCCCCCAGACCCCCTTTTTTAGGAAAAACCGAAAATTGGCCTATATTTGACCTTTTTTTTCGGGTGAAGCATCGCGGCGAGCGAAGCGAGCCGCGATGCGACCGCGGGGAACAGCACGGCGAGCGAAGCGAGCCGTGCTGTGACCCCCCAATGACCCCCCAAGACCCCCCAAGACCCCCTCAACTATAACCCGGGGGAGCATTGCGGCGAGCGAAGCGAGCCGCGATGCGACCAATGGGAACGGCACGGTGAGCGAAGCGAGCCGTGCCGTGACTCCCCCATACCCCACCCCCCCTGTACCCCCGCCCCCAACCAAAAAATCTGATATGGGTATCGTGTTTGACTAACTTGGGGGTGAGGATTTCGAATTCGATGCGACCAAGGGGAACGGCACGGTGAGCGAAGCGAGCCGTGCCGTGACCCCTCACGCCCCCAGCCCCCCTGTACCCCCTCCCCCAACCAAAAAATCTGATATGGGTATCGTTTTTGACTAACTTGGGGGTGAGGATTTCGAATTCGATGCGACCAAGGGGAACAGCACGGCGAGCGAAGCGAGCCGTGCTGTAACCCCCCAATGACCCCCCAAGACCCCCTCAACTATAACCCGGGGGAGCATTGCGGCGAGCGAAGCGAGCCGCAATGCGACCAAGGGGAACGGCACGGTGAGCGAAGCAAGCCGTGCCGTGACCCCCCACGTCCCCAGCCCCCCTGTACCCCCTCCCCCAACCAAAAAATCTGATATGGGTATCGTTTTTGACTAACTTGGGGGTGAGGATTTCGAATTCGACGCGACCAAGGGGAACAGCACGGCTCGCTTCGCTCGCCGTGCTGTGACCCCCCATTGACCCCCCAAGACCCCCTCAACTATAACCCGGGGGAGCATTGCGGCGAGCGAAGCGAGCCGCAATGCGACCAAGGGGAACGGCACGGTGAGCGAAGCGAGCCGTGCCGTTACCCCCCACGCCCCCAGCCCCCCTGTACCCCCTCCCCCAACCAAAAAATCTGATATGGGTATCGTTTTTGACTAACTTGGGGGTGAGGATTTCGAATCCGATGCGACCAAGGGGAACAGCACGGCGAGCGAAGCGAGCCGTGCTGTGACCCCCCAATGACCCCCCAAGACCCCCTCAACTATAACCCGGGTGAGCATTGCGGCGAGCGAAGCGAGCCGCAATGCGACCAAGGGGAACGGCACGGTGAGCGAAGCGAGCCGTGCCGTGACCTCCCACGCCCCCAGCCCCCCTGTACCCCCTCCCCCAACCAAAAAATCTGATATGGGTATCGTTTTTGACTAACTTGGGGGTGAGGATTTCGAATTCGATGCGACCAAGGGGAACAGCACGGCGAGCGAAGCGAGCCGTGCTGTGACCCCCCAATGACCCCCCAAGACCCCCTCAACTATAACCCGGGGGAGCATTGCGGCGAGCGAAGCGAGCTGCAATGCGACCAAGGGGAACGGCACGGTGAGCGAAGCGAGCCGTGCCGTGACCTCCCACGCCCCCAGCCCCCCTGTACCCCCTCCCCCAACCAAAAAATCTGATATGGGTATCGTTTTTGACTTACTTGGGGGTGAGGATTTCGAATTCGATGCGACCAAGGGGAACAGCACGGCGAGCGAAGCGAGCCTTGCTGTGACCCCCCAATGACCCCCCAAGACCCCCTCAACTATAACCATCGTTTTCGATCAACTCGCATACGTCGACTACGAAAAAAATTTCCCCCGTTAACCCAGGGTAGCATTGTGGCGAGCGAAGCGAGCCACAATGCGATCGAATTGCGACCATTGTCACACAGCAAGGCGAGCGAAGCGAGCCGCGCTTCCTGACCTGATGCGACAGCTGTCGCACAGCAAGGCGAGCGAAGCGAGCCTTGCTGTGTGGCAGCAGGAGCAGAGTCGTGCGTCAATGCGACCACCGCCATACAGCAAGGCGAGCGAAGCGAGCCGCGCTGTGTGATGGCACACCCACTAATATACCTAGATATCGTTTTCGATCAACTCGCATACGTCGACTATGAAAAAAATTTCCATTTCCAAATTCAGGATGGCTGACATCTCTATATCGCAGTTTATACTCGCTTTGAGACGGGCACCCACATAATATGGGTATCGTTTTCGAAAACTCGCATACGTAGATTACGAAAACGATCTCCATTTCCAAATCCAAGATGGCTGACATTTTTTCATCGCAAAATTTTCCCATGGCTATAGATTTCAAACAAAATAATCAAAGGTACGAAAAGGAAGTCTTCATAAAAAATAACTGTTACACATAACCGCCGCGAGCTGCTTGCAGCTCGCGCACACCTAACAACTAGTTATAATATATAAAGCTAAATTACCACTCACTGATTCACTGATTCACTGATTCACTGACTGATTGACATAATTGTTCGCCTTGATGGTGGATGGAAAGGTATGTTTTTTTTTACGGAATCGTATAGGGGAGGTAAAAGTCTCCTAGGGAAAATTCCGACTTTTTGAGATTTGCCCCCCCAAGACCCCCCCCTCAGGGGGGGCTCCTACGTAGAGCCATATTGCTTAATTTTTTTATGGGGGTTGTATAGAGGGGGACAAGTGATTTTGATTGCTTAGAAAATTTTGCCCCCCCCCCTGCCCCCAGGACCTCCCTTTTGAGTGTGCTACCAGATGCCGTCGTGATAGAGGGATTCTGATTGCGGGGTCGTATAGAGGGTTTCTCTTCGTTTTGGAAGAAAAAAAATTGGAACCACCCCTTTGACCCCCTTTTTTGCCCCCCCTTTCCATCGCCAAAACGGATAGACTTGGAAGATTTTTTTTTTCACAGTCATGTAGAGTAGGGTAAATGGTTTTGAATGACAAAAAAAACTTGCCCCCTTTTGCCCCCCAGACCCCCTTTTTTTAAGAAAAACCGAAAATTGGCCTATATTTGACCTTTTTTTTCGGGTGGAGCATCGCGGCGAGCGAAGCGAGCCGCGATGCGACCGCGGGGAACAGCACGGCGAGCGAAGCGAGCCGTGCTGTGACCCCCCAATGACCCCCCAAGACCCCCCAAGACCCCCTCAACCCGGGGGAGCATTGCGGCGAGCGAAGCGAGCCGCGATGCGACCAAGGGGAACGGCACGGTGAGCGAAGCGAGCCGTGCCGTGACTCCCCCATACCCCACCCCCCCCCTGTACCCCCTCCCCCAACCAAAAAATCTGATATGGGTATCGTTTTTGACTAACTTGGGGGTGAGGATTTCGAATCCGATGCGACCAAGGGGAACAGCACGGCGAGCGAAGCGAGCCGTGCTGTGACCCCCCAATGACCCCCCAAGACCCCCTCAACTATAACCCGGGGGAGCATTGCGGCGAGCGAAGCGAGCCGCAATGCGACCAAGGGGAACGGCACGGTGAGCGAAGCGAGCCGTGCCGTGACCCCCCACGCCCCCAGCCCCCCTGTACCCCCTCCCCCAACCAAAAAATCTGATATGGGTATCGTTTTGACTAACCTGGGGGTGAGGATTTCGAATTCGATACGACCAAGGAGAACAGCACGGCGAGCGAAGCGAGCCGTGCTGTGACCCCCCAATGACCCCCCAAGACCCCCTCAACTATAACCCGGGGGAGCATTGCGGCGAGCGAAGCGAGCCGCAATGCGACCAAGGGGAACGGCACGGTGAGCGAAGCGAGCCGTGCCGTGACCCCCCACGCCCCCAGCCCCCCTGCACCCCCTCCCCCAACCAAAAAATCTGATATGGGTATCGTTTTTGACTAACTTGGGGGTGAGGATTTCGAATCCGATGCGACCAAGGGGAACAGCACGGCGAGCGAAGCGAGCCGCGATATGACCGCGGGTAACCCCCCCAAGACCCCCTCACCCTTAACCCAGGGTAGCATTGTGGCGAGCGAAGCGAGCCACAATGCGATCGAATTGCGACCATTGTCACACAGCAAGGCGAGCGAAGCGAGCCGCGCTTCCTGACCTGATGCGACAGCTGTCGCACAGCAAGGCGAGCGAAGCGAGCCTTGCTGTGTGGCAGCAGGAGCAGAGTCGTGCGTCAATGCGACCACCGCCATACAGCAAGGCGAGCGAAGCGAGCCGCGCTGTATGATGGCACACCCACTAATATAGATATCGTTTTCGATCAACTCGCATACGTCGACTACGAAAAAAATTTCCATTTCCAAATTCAAGATGGCTGACATCTCTATATCGCAGTTTATACTCGCCTTAAGACGAGCACCCACATAATATGGGTATCGTTTTCGAATAACTCGCATACGTAGATTACGAAAAAGATGTCCATTTCCAAATCAAAGATGGCTAACATTTTTTCATCGCAAAATTTTCTCATGGCTATCGATTTCAAACAAAATAATCAAAGGTACGAAAAAGAAGTCTTAATAAAAAATTACTGTTACACATAACCGCCGCGAGCTGCTTGCAGCTCGCGCACACCTAACAACTAGTTTATAATTATAACCATAGAGTTCGAAAATTATTACTCATAAGTCAATAAGTTGGAATTCATTCACTATAACGGTATATTACAATGATTTGATTAAAAAATCAAATCGTGTTAAATTTCCCGTTATAAATATCGTTTGCGATACGGTTTTATGTTAGTTTTCGATTAGATACTTTGTAACTCTTTAAAAGTGGCTTTCACAAACTTTATGTTGCTTAAGAGTATTAATTTAACTGCTACTACTGTACAGTCGATCCTAAGGTTGCCTGGAAGAGATCGCTCTCAGCGATAAGGCCGCCCTTTATACTTCATTTATTCTATTGTATATTTCAGTATTGTTTTCTGTTTTGTGTGGTATAATTAAGTATCTTCTATCTATCTATCTACTGTACCTATAATAATTAAGATAAATTTTCAACCCAGTTTTCATCATATTCGCCTACTAACAGTAGATTTAGATAACTAATAGACGAATGAGGTAAAATCAAAATAATCCTCTCTCTATGACTACGTAAATGACACTAACGACAAGAAAGAATATACCTAGAGCTATTCAATTGATTCTGCTGACCTAAGTATTAAACCATCCTTTTTTCATGGATGTTAACGTGCCTAAAGTCGAAGCATTGTTTATGGTGAGATTGTAGATAACAAGTTCAGTCTCGCTAAAATTTCAAAAGAAAAAATGAATGCAAAGGCATAAAGTTCGTACCTACCTAAAATATTGAATTTAAGGAGTTTCTTACATTACAATTTACGAAGTAACGTAAAAAATACTTAGGTCCTGCAAAAGTTAGTCTTACATATTTAAATGGTATGTACCGGAACATAGGCTACTAGGATTTTTGGTATTACCACCACACTACCAATAAAATACCTTCATCCCCAACGTTCACCGAAACACCGGCGTTCATTCACAAAGCGTAGTAAACAACCCACTGCGGCGATCGATGCCGCCCGCCTAGCGAATGTCAAGTTGAAGGGGGTGACGTCAGCCGCCCACGCCGCCCTGCCCCGGGGCACGCCGCGCCGCCCTGCCTTACCCCTGTGGAGCGCTGAGCGCGGTGTGATGCTGTGTTCATTCAGAGTTAGATATTTTTTGGGTTATTCGAAAATTTCAATAGTATTTAGAAATTTTCATTAAAACTCACTTATAACGGGATATTTAACATGATTTGACCACGGCGCATGAAACTGTGCCGAAATATTGGAAAACTCAAAAATCAAATCATGGTAAATATCCCGTTAAATAAGTGTGTTTTGTGTTAATAACATAAGAGTTTGAAAAGATTAAAATATCATTAGTTTTTTATAAAAAGCAAATCAAATTGTTGTAAGCAACTTTGTTGAGATGATAATATGTCTGATCATTTGGTCATCATAGTGTAAGTCCCCTGATCTGAAGAATTCATCATCATCAAATCCGCCGACCTACGCCCACAGCTGGACAAAGACCTTCCCTATAGACCTCCACTATTGACCGATTCTGAGCTGCCCACATCCAGCGATTTGCCTCGACCTTCACTAGGTCGTTGGTCCATCGCGTGGGGGGCCCACCCACACCGAGCCTTCCGGTACCTGGTCGCCACTCAAGAGCTTTGCGGCCCCAGCGGACTTCGGTCTTACGGGCTTTGTGCCCTGCCCACTGCCCCTTGTGTTTTGGAATTCTGAGAGCTATGTTGGTTAACTTGGTTCAAAAGAACCTAATTCATCATTATATAGAACAAAATAGATAGTCTAGAAGTACCTTTCTTCTAGGTTTTCATCCAGCAGCCAGCGTTCTTCTCAACCACAGATTATGTAATGTTTCTTCGCCATAACTTACCGAATCGAAAGAAAGAAAGTTATTAGTCGTAGGAGGATCTCTCATCTTGTAGATGGTCTATAAAAATTCGTAGACCATTCTATAAACGTAGCTTTGGCCAGGTTTTGTCGAATAAAAGATTACCTACATACATACATACATCATATGTACTAGACACATAAGTTAAGAACATATCTACTAATGGTTTCTTCTCACTTCTTCCACTGGTGGACAAAAAATTTAAGTGAATATAAAATATTGAATAGTATAAAATATGACTTGTCTAAGTGCTTATTTGTAAGCCTAAAGAAATAAACTTTCATTTAATTTCATTAATTTAAGTAAAGGTTCTTGTGTGAGATTATGATTACTGATTATAAATTAGAATAAATATGAATCTATCTATCATTAGATTATTGAACGAGAGCATAACGCATAGTGGTAATGCTCATTTATCTAGTAGTGTAACAAAATTACTCTGGTTTTTCGTAGTCGAGCTACGAACTCGTAGCAAAAGCTACGAGTTCGCATATTTATTGCGCTAGTTTTGTCGATCAATTTTCCAGTGGATTTTCGTTCAACACGATTTCTTTGTTTAGGTTGCTGAGTCGAACAATAAATCACGTAGACATAAAGTAGTTTCCGTATATGTTTTTACAAGGTTTTTTAACAAGGCTATTACGTAACATTTTATTCAAAGACAAGGGTGGTATTCTCTGACCTCTATTGAATAAATAAAGGTAGTGGTGTCCGATTTTATATATTAGCGGTTGTTGACGTTATAGCTTTGACGTATTGTGTGAAAACTATTACGAAACACGTAATAATATATCTTCAAAAAATACCACTGTGAAAAAAGACAATTTCATACCAGTTTCTAAAATGTTGGCAAAGGCTGGTAATGGCAAGCTCGGAACACATTATCACGGTAAAATATTAAAAAAATAAGTGAGAATTACTCGGACTCTGTGAAGTCTGCCTCCGCCAGCACTCGGCTGATTATCTGGTGGTCCGAGACACAGACTGATGCGGATATATATCAACACTACTCTCGTGGCTCAGGACCTAAGCCAACGAAACCAGATTTCTTCAGGCATCTCGGTTCTGAGCTCCTGTATACTTGCGTCAAGTTCGTAAAGATCGGCTTCTATCTCGTCACGCTCGTCACGTTACGTTACGTCACGTCACGTTCGTGGTTTTAAATGTATGCTACGTTGAGAAAATCGGTTCTTACCAGAATATATGTATTTTATACCAGAATAATATCATTAATGGATTAATACTGCAAGTCCCGTTCGCAATGCTGCAATACTGTTATATGTAGAAAATATAGAGTCAGCCTTGGAGTAAGCAGGCTTATTGAAAAGTTCAGTTTGATTCGTTTTCTAGTTTAAACAAATATAGGTAATCTCGAATAAAGTACAAGATTTGTTTCTTCTAGCGACCGGGAATGCGAAGGCGCGGCGAAAAACCAATAACCATTCAAAAATATCAGCAAACCTTTTCTTCGTTTAAACCACAACCCGCCTTCAGGGTGCGGGGGGTAATATCGACCGCGCTTCATGAATGGTCTTCTGAACGCTGCTGACGTCATTCGTGAGGGGCGCGGGGTGAGCCCCGTGTGGAACCGTGAACTTGCAATATCGATCTGTGAACTTGAATGCAGTTGAATGTCAAGGTATTATCTGTGGATGCCTTTAGATGGAGGTTTGTACTGGAATTTAATAAAGCTTTATGAAAATTATTAATATTAAAATCTTTGCGGACGTTTTGTAACGGGCTTTGTTCTTCATACGATACGTAGAGATGGTAGTAGATGTAGGCAAGGAATTTTTGTTAGGATAAAAACTCCTTGGGTGTAGGTTTCTTGGCAAGTGTGTTCCTAGTTCTAACGTAGCCACACCCACACTACACATAGATGTCCTAGTGGTCTTAGATTTTGCAAATCAAGGAAATTAGACCGGAGAACTTTTAATTACTTTTTATAAAGCTTAAGAATATTGTAGCTAATAAATTTGTAACAATTTTGCACGCCCTGACGAGGCAGAATGTATAGGAACCTTATTATTAAGAAGATCTATTGTACCGACATTCCTGCAAAAATAAATGATTTATGATTTATATTTAACGACATTTGTGGTGCAGATACTTGTTGGATCGTGTCCCGCTATTGAACAATAAAATTGTTGAATTGACTTAGGTACTTTACTATTTCATTTTTGTTACGCCAATCCTGAATGAATCGCGCTCAAAGGCTTAGATGAAATTCGAAACCTGTACCGTTAGTACAGGTTAGCTTCACTTCTGGTATATTTAAAAAAAAAATCTGTGATGATTTTATTACTAACTAGCTGCACCCATATTATTGTTCTGTGGCTGCGCCCCGCGGTTTCACCCGCGTGGTGATAGATATTTTGGATAATATACAATATCTATATATATAAAAGAAAATCGTGTTTGTTACAACACTTATAACTCGAGAACGGCTGGACCGATTTAGCTTAAAATTGGTGGAGAGGTAGCTTAGAACCAGGAGTCTAACATAGGATACTTTTTATCATTTAAACAATTTGACACATAGATTTCCACGGGGGCGAAGCCGCGGGGAGCAGCTAGTATCTTTATAAATTGTAGCCTATGTGTTATTCTGATGTATAAGCATTATATTTCATTAAAATCCATTCATTAGTTTTTACATGAAAGAGTAACGAACATCCATCCATCCATCCATACTTACAAACTTTCACATTTATAATATTAGTAGGATATCTAATCTTTTTAGAGGAACATTTTAAAAATGTGCATGAAGTGTACACAGTTAGTATACATTCAATAATAATCTCCTTCACGTAATGTCATAGCAACTAGCGTAGCATAAACATTCTCTGCCTTGCTGACGTCATTCGCAAGGCGCGCTGGGGTAAGCCCGGCCGGAGGGACCCTGAACTTGCAGTATCGATCTGTGAACTTGAACGCTGCAGCTGTGACTGGCAGTCAAGGGAACTACTTTAGTTAGGGGTTGATGATGGAGATTCTTTGATAATGGCAATTGTGTCTGGTTAAACACTTCTGCCAGTTTCAAGTATAGAAAATAATTGTATTTCTGGTCGGGTGGGTTTGGTTATTTCTGTCCCATGGAAACTGATATATGGGATAAAAAGTAGCCTACGTTTTATTCTGAGCCTGGAACTATCTGTATGAAAAAAACAAAACTAGGTTTTGCCCGATCCGTGCAGTACCTAGTTTCTGCGTGAAAGAGTAACAAACATCCATACTTACATACAAACTTTCGCATTTATAATATTAGATGGAATTAGCAAGCTGAAGTGGCAGTGGGCCGGCCATATCTCGCGAAGAACCGACGTTACTGGGGCAAACTTGTAGTTGAGTGGAGATCACGGCTCGGTAAACGTAGTGTAGGACGCCCTCCGACCAGGTGGGACGACGACCTGCGAAAGACTGCAGGTAGATGCTGGATGCGTCAAGCTGAAGACAGGGCGCTATGGCGCTCATTGGGGGAGGCCTCCAGCAGTGGACTGCTATAGGATGATGATTTATTTATTTATAGTCGAATATATAATATCTCGCACCTTGTACCAGATGCCAGATATACCCAACACAAACTCTCCTTACTGATTCCGAGACCCTCGTTACTATGTGAAACAGCCACAAACAAAAAAGATAGACATAGGTTGTATTGAACGTCCCCTGCTGACGTCATTCGCAAGGCGCGCTGGGGTAAACCCGGCCGGGAGGGACCCTGAACTTGCAGTATCGATCTGTGAACTTGAACGCTGCAGCTGTGACTGGCAGTCAAGGGAACTTTATATGAGGGTTTCTCGTTGTCTCGAAGTAGAAGGATTTTTTAGTTTAGCGATTAAAAAGGACGTTTACACACGATAAATAGATTGAAGTGAACAAAAAATCAAAGCAAACACTTTGTTACCTAGTTTACGCAATTTTTTCTTGTAGTCTCTTGAAGGATTTTTCATTTTCGCGATTAATAAGGACGTTCAATTAAAAACGGTAAACAGATTGAAGTAAACAAAAAATTAAAGCGAATACTTTGTTACCTAGTTTTACACAATTTTTTCTCGTAGTCTCTTGAAGGATTTTTTAGTTTCGCGATTTAAAAGGAACACACGATAATTGGATTGAAGTGAACAAAAAATCAAAGAGAACACTTTGTTACCTAGTGTTACACAATTTTTTCTTCTAGTCTCTTGAAGGAACTTTCGGCTTTGCGATTTAAAAGAAACACATGATAAATAGATTCAAGTAAACAAAAAATCAAAGCGAACACTTTGTTACCTAGTTTAGTGTAGAGTAGTACGCAATTTGAAGTTTGTGACATGTCTTTATGATCTAAAGTGAGTGATAGACGTACGAACTTAAAGTATGCGGTTTTTAAGATCGCGAATTTACCTCGACTCAACGTCGGTGACACACATAAAGCTTATTCACTCTGTATTGCGATGTCGTCGACAAAAGAAGCTTTGTGTTATTTAGGAATTATATCGTATTACATTTTAAACACCAAAAACTGACAGACTGGCTAAATTAAGTCGCGGCTTGTGGCTCGCAGTGCTGCCACACGTACGAGCGGAGGCGGGTTACGAGCAAAATTTCAAACTTGTCAGATCGCTAATGAACATGAACGTACTCGGCGGTTTTAAAGTACGCGTACTTAGGGTGACACACCAGCGAAAAAGGTCGTTTAGCCACAAGTTCGCGAACTTACTCGCACGTCTATCAGGAAATATAGCAATTTGATGTTTAATTTGAGGAATGTATTTAAACATTTTAGATCTAAAATATTGTTTCTTATTTAATGCTTTGAATAATACATGGATGGGAAATTTATTCTTGCGGGCAGAATGAGTGTTAGCGGTTTTCCTTTACCTATAGATTTCAAAGCTTTTAACTTACGGATATTGTTACATAAATAAACAGTGAAGTCCCGTGATCCTGATTCAACGAAACAAAAGCGACCTAGATACTTCGTCTTTTATTTTTCGTTCATCTCTTTGGAATATTGTTTTCTATTCACAGGAATTATGTGCTCGAGGAATATTGAATTCCACCAATATTTATAGATATTCTATGCCTCCATTACGAGGAAGTACCTTTAACATCCTACTAATATTATAAACGCGAAAGTTTGTAAGTATGGATGTTTGTAACTCTTTCACGTAAAAACTACTGAATGGATTTTAATGAAACTTTACAATAATATAGCTTATACATAAGAATAACACATAGGTTACAATTCATAAAGATATGTATCCAAAATATCTATCACCACGCGGGTGAAACCGCGGGGCGCAGCTAGTATACAATAAAGTCGTTATGGAGTTGACGAATTCCTTTGTTTTCAGCTTTACGTCACCCGCGTCAAATGACGCTTGATTCTGTATTTATTACGTCATTGGTTTTTGGTCAGACGCTTGAGACTGCGCGCGGTGTTTATGATTTTTTGTAAAGCATTGACGAACTTAGGTTATTGCAGCTTGCTTTGTTTTTAATTTCAGATATGATGATGATTCTTTGTTATTGGCAACTGAGTCAGGTTGGACACTTTTCTGCCAGTGTCAAGTAATTTAATTACGATCTGCAGATATTTGTTTCGGGTGTTCTGGTCGTTTTCTATGTATAATAAAAAATATCTATCTATGTAATGTATTTTATTATGTATATCAGTTATCTAGTACCCATAACACAAGCTCTGCTTACCATGGGGCTAGATAATGCTGTGTGAATTGTCCAGCATTATTTATAATAACATAATAATGAAAAAATAATACAAAAATAAAATAAAAATAAAATAAAAATTTAAATGTTTTACTTGACATTGGACCTATACATTAAGAAGCTCACTTGGATATAAAAGTAATTTCTTCTATGTCTAAAACACTTATAATATTTATGAGTTTGCTCCTTCTTTTGTCTATGTAATGTAGGTAGTAAAAAAAAAACGATTACCTTCTATGCTAAGAGTAACGTAGTTTTTTGTCATTGAGGTTGTCATGTCACTACATCACCACTGTTGAGTGATGATGTTGACGGTTCGTCATGTGGCGTCAAGCGGTCTCTGGATGACGCAAGTATATTTTTAGTTTATGTATAATGGTTACCTACGTTCTGAAATATCTAAGCCGAGGTCATCATCATCATCATCATCCATAGCAGTCCACTGCTGGACGTAGGCCTCCCCCAATGAGCGCCATAGCGCCCTGTCTTCAGCTTGCCGCATCCAGCATCTACCTGCAGTCTTTCGCAGGTCGTCATCCCACCTGGTCGGAGGGCGTCCTACACTACGTTTACCGAGTCGTGGTCTCCACTCAAGAACACGTTTGCCCCATCGGCCGTCGGTTCTTCGCAAGATATGGCCGGCCCACTGCCACTTCAGCTTGCTAATTCTTTGAGCTATGTCGATAACCTTGGTTCTCTGTCGGATGTATTCGTTACGAATCCTATCCTTCAGAGAAACTCCGAGCATAGCTCTTTCCATAGCTCGCTGAGCGACTTTGAACTGGTGGACCAGCCCTATCGTGAGTGTCCACGTCTCAGCTCCGCCGAGGTAACTACTAACAAATGCAATGTTGGAGAGTTCAATAGACAAAGGCAAGAAAAGATAAACGATTGATGGTTTATAATTTTTTTATTTGCCCTTCACAGACACCCCATTGCCTAAGCTAGTGTTACTGAGCAGTAAATGCATTTGAAATACAGGTTTTGTTAATAATATTTTATATTTAAAACTAGTTTCTGCCCGTGGCTTTGCCGCGCTTTTTTCAATAATAATTAGCCTATTATGTTAATCCATGACCAGGTTTTTGTATGCAAAATATCAGCTAGGTCCATTCACTTTTTTGTCGTTGGCTTCGGTCATACACCTTTACAACGGCAAAAACTATCGCCTATATTATATGAGTAATTTTGGTGGGTACGTAACTATGCTAATTACGTACTCTACCTTATCCAACATTTCACTTTGCTACGCCGCCGTAGGCCCGCTACGCTGTAGCGTGCTACGCTGTTGTAGCAGCTACGGTGAATCTTTAGCAGGCTTTTCTAGTCTAACCTAAGTAGATTAGATATATTTGATAGATAGATAGATAATTCTTTATTTGTACTTATATCTAATACAGTTACACGAATTGGAGGCCTTAAAGCGATTAATTCCAGGCAACCAAAGCTTAAAGTTAAAATCAAAGGATGACAGGTGCTAAAACTAAAATTATACTATCATCATCATTAGCCTATATTAGTCCACTGCTGGACATAGGCCTCCCCCAATGAGCGCCATAGCTCCCTGTCTTCAGCTTGACGCATCCAGCATCTATCTGCAGTCTTTCGCAGGTCGTCGCCACCTGGTCGGAGGGCGTCCTACACTACGTTTACCGAGTCGTGGTCTGCACCCAAGAACACGTTTGCCCCAGGGGCCGTCGGTTCTTCGCGAGATATGGCCGGCCCACTACCACTTCAGATTGCTAATTCTCAGAGCTATGTCGATAACTTTGGTTCTCTGTCGGAAATAAAATTATACTAATACAAAAAAAAACATGAAAAACATACATAACACTTATACAAATAAAAATATACACTAATATATGAAAATAAATAGCTAGTGGTGACTTTTCATCATCTTCGATATATTTATCTGTCTAACGTAGTACGCTAAGAAATAGAAATAGCATTGTGGTCCAGAAATGGTATCTGCGAAACTATAATATTTAATTAGAAAATAAAATAATACAAATGTTTATCCGCCGAAATTTTTTATTTTATTTTATTTTCAAAATTTTGGGAAAACTTGCAGCTAGGTCTTAAAAATTGTTACTTTCTTAGTACATGCCGGTAAATACCAGCGCATGTGTGCTGAGGGCATTTCGATTGGATTGATTGACTCTTAGGTATTGCCTACATTTTTATCAAAACCTACCTAACTTGCGTATGCGCAGGCAAATAGCCGATTTCGATAGCGTACGCGCACGAGTAACCTGTCACGTACTAACTATACCTAGCACGAAGGGCCCGCGTGATGTTATTTGCCTACAAATATTTACTTACTAGTTTTTATATCTACATATTGTTAAAGTACATATTTCCTCTGTCGCTATAGGCTGTTTCTCAAGGTCTTTATTTCTATTGCCGACCGAAAAATTCTTGTTGATTTTATTTATATTAGTGCGTTTTTGTTTGTTTGTATAGCGGTAGTGAGTAGTCAGTCCGTAACGCCAACAAATTGCTTTGCCGGAAGACCAGCGTTGGTTGCTAGCATGCTAGTCATAAGTTCATAACTCATGCTGAGGCAAAGCCATTTTGTTACTGAACTTACATGATTACCGACACGTTTAGTTTACATATAAGTTTAAGTTTATTATGTCTGTGTAAGTCTTTTAACAAATAAATTCATTTAATTTTTCATTTCATTTTTAATTTCATTTTTCATTTCATTTCATTTTCGTTTCAAAAACATAATCAGGTATGACCTAATTCAATATTTTTTATTAACTTAGATTTTATGAAAAACGTAAATCTTAAAACACAGAGCGGTTACGCAGTATCCGAAAAAAAAAACAAAGTGTGACGTTCATATACAAAGTTTAACGACAGAAGGTTCTACCAGAGATTCGGTCTGCCCATCGGATTAAGAGAGTGAGGGAATAGTGCACCTGTGTTTGCACGCACACTTGTGCACTATAATATGTTCTGCGCACCTAGTCCGCCGTCGCCGGGCCGAAGATTCGCTAGAAGGACATCAAGCCATCGGCAAGTGTATACATATATTATTATGTATAATAGGTATTCTTGTCTCATACTCACATATTCTTAAATCAGCGTCTTGATAAGTAAATAAATAAATAAAATAAATAAATAATGCTGGACAATTCACACAGCGTTATGGGTACTAGACAACTTATACAAAATACAATATATTACATAGATAGATATTTTTTATTATACTTAGAAAACGACCAGAACACCCGGAACTAATATCTGCAGGTCTTACACATAATTGTTCCGAGGCGGGAATCGAACCCGCAACCTTCGCCCACCGCGCCACATCGGTCGTCAAGTCAAGTGACGTGATTGCTTATGATGACTTCTCATTTTTCTGTTTTAATCACTGTCACAAAACACCATTTTGGATTTATAAGCAATAATTTACAACTCATAAGAGGGTGTAAGGGGGACTCCAACATCTCGTCTCCCAACCCAACCTAACCTACACGTGGTACACCCTGCTATATGGCTGATGGCTAAACGTATGTTTAGGTAGGCATGTAATAAAGCAAGCGCGTGTAACAACAACCAAAATAGTTAATAATCATATCTGTGCATGTTATTATTGTTATCACAATTTCCCACGAATAACAACTTCGGCAAAGATAGCCGGCGTAGAGCACGCAGTGGGAACTCGTTGACCGAATCTAGAGACGGAAATTATCTACCAATTTTTATAAAACCAAGATGTAATATTTTCGGTCTATTATTATTTCGTGTCTATATTTTTATATTTACCACGTGAGCATCAGTAATGCAGTGCACCTTACCAACTCTACGCTAAAGGTAATCTACTAGTACCTACTGTTCACATTATAAAACAGAGTTCTAAAGGAGTTTTAAACTCTAAGAAGCTCATAATGTTTTCAACCTTCACTTCTAAAACGCGTATCTCAATCTGTAGTTTCGTTCATTTATTTATTTTATTTTATTTATTTATTTAATTATTAACTAGCACGATTACTTATATTACAACCAATTACACTAGTTAATTACAATACCTATACATATATTAGAACAAATGAAACATACAAAAATAAGAAAAAATTATACATAAAATTACACAATAAGAAAAACGAATAATAATTGATCATTTATAAAAATTCCAGGCATATTAAATTGTATAAAAACATTATGCATTTTAAAACTAAAAATAAATTAAACAAACAAACTCAAAATATTACTCCTATCATTCATCTCTCTCGCAAAACCTCAGGCACACCAACATAATATCCTTCCATTCGTCCGCAAATATATCACAGTCCGGGTTCTGTTCAAGAAGTCTGTTGAGGGCGGTGAGTGTGCGAGGCAGTGGAGAGTTTGCGCGAGCCACGGTTCTGCAGAAAGGCTCTGAAAAAAGCCTAATATTTCTGTGGCGAAGGTAACTATCGGGTAGGTTAAGACGAAAGAGAAGGTTGTGCAGACCTGGGGCGTCGATCATACCGCGGAGTATCTTGCACAAAGTTGCCGTCTGATCGTACGCCCTCCTGGTTTGTAGGGAGTTGTACCCGAGACATCCCTGGAGAAACTTGGTTGGGTACATGAATGGGTAGTACCCAAAAAGTCGCTTGTACAAAAACCTTAGGAACGCCTTTTGAACTTTCTCCAGTGACAGAGCGTACGTACTTTCATGGGGGTTCCATACGCAACAGCTTGACTCAAAATCATCAAAGGTAAAAAGCCAATATGTGTCATTTTGAGACAATATCATTGTTATGGCGACGCGATTGTTTTAGTAGAATTAGAACGGAAGGGATTAAGATTATAAATACGTACTAGAAGAAACTTCTAGAAGTCACCTCTATGTAAGCACTACAGCTTTAGCTCTAGCTCATCTCTACGACTGAGGCAAGTTCCATCACGACTTAACGGCGTGCTAACCGCAAATGAGTCACGTGAGTGATAAGGATAACAGGTGATAAAGATAACTGGTTCTCCGATAACGTGTTATTGATATAGCATACGGCTATCTGGATCTTTCGATAACCGGTTAAATAAAACAGGATATGAGATGAGCTTTTGTTAAAACTTCCTGCTACAACTAAAAAAATCTATTAAGGGTCCGTCGACCCTCGCTTGCAAAAATCGCTCCGAATATCGCTGTCCCGATAGCAATATTAGCCGTTCAAAATTTGGTATGTTCCGTAATACCAAAAATTATGACTGAAAACTTTTTGTATTCTTCACAAAGTACTGTAACTAGACAATATAAGCTATGTTCCTTAATAAATAAAACGTAAGATATTGATGTTTTTAATACGAAACAAATAGCAAGAAAACTTATCCATTTTCGCATAAAAATGTGCAAAATGTGATTGGCTTTCTGTATTTTGAAAAAAAAAAACTATTTGGTAACCTAGATAAATACTATTTTAATACAAATAATGCAATATTATAGTGGAAATATGCTTGAATTAGAAATAATTTTGGTATTACGTTTGTATGAAGAATTCGTCCCTCCGGAGGCCCCTTAAGTTATCAATCTATAGTTCGTCAAAAAAGCGCAAAAGATTTCATTTAGCCTCTTCGCAAAGACGTTGTACTATTTCGCTGATGCAAAAAGGCTAGGTTCTTTTTATTAATTATAATAACTCTTTTTTAACAAGCCAATATATCACCAAAGTGCTTGGGAAGACAAATCTAACGAACCGACGGGTTAAGTCGTTTCGTTTAGGAGCCCCCATGGCCACCCTCTCCATCAGACCAGCTCGATGGTACTTAACATTGCATTATCACCGAAATAACATAAGTATGCCTGCAATTGTTTGATGATATGATAATTGGTTTAAATTCAGTTGCAAGATACGCACACATAACGATATGACGACCGATGTGGCGCGGTGGGCGAAGGTCCGCCTGCGACGCAGGAGGTTGCGGGTTCGATTCCCGCCTCGGAACAATTGTGTGTACGATCTGCAGATATTTGTTCCGGGTGTTCTGGTCGTTTTCTATGTATAATAAAAAATATGTATTATGTATATCAGTTATCTAGTACCTATAACACAAGCTCTGCTTACCATGGGGCTAGATAATGCTGTGTGAATTGACCACCATTATTTATTTATTTATTTATTTATAATTTTAATATTCATTTATTATCAAAAACACAAATAATATTAAGTCACTTACATGAGAACAGGGTTCTTAGGTTGAGTGTAGTTCACTTGATAAGAAGTGAAAACATACAGAGCAAGTTAAAGAAAATCTTGATATAATTTAGATATTGCCAAAAAAAATCTACCCAGTTCATCACCTATAATAAAAAGCTTCATAGACTGACAAAGTGAGGTATTAAACTCTGTGGCAATCACCCTTTTAAACGCATTCACTGTCCAGCCTCTACGGTGTGACCCGAAGGGGCTCGCCGCCGCGCCTCCCAGACCGCCAGACATGTCGTGAGCCATGAAAAATTAACGACCTCTGGCACAGTGGGCGAAGGTCCGCCTGCGACGCAGGAGGTTTTGGGTTTGAAACCCGCATCGAGACAAATGTTTGCAGCTATTTGTTCCAGGTGTTCTAGTCGTTTTCTTATTATAATAAAAATATATTTCTATGTAATGTATTGTACCTATTATGTATATCAGTCATCTATACCCATAACACAAGCTCTGCTTAGCTTGGGGCTAGACGATGCTGAGGGAATTGACCAGCAATATTTATTTATTTTATTAGTTAAATAAAACTTTATAAACGACAAGATTCCAAACCGTTTATCTGTGCCACCATTTTATGTGACTCTACTTATCTAATTACAGATTCGGAAGGCCCTGACGCAGGCCCTATTGGCCTATTTAGCTAACACGGATAGCAGGTCATTTATTTATGCCTCGCACATCTATTTTCGGGGGACCAAAGGACCAAATTAGAAGATATTATAACCTTCAATCTACGCCTTCAACGAAAATAGAAGCTGTTTCGAAACATTTTCGGCATCAAACTTTTATGATAGCCCACCATTCTTTTGTTTAAAGTTTTATTTACGAGAAACATGACAAGGTGGTTTATTTTTGTTTTTCTTTTTTTAGAACAATTGGGCCCTTTTCCCATGTACAAAATTCGGAATATTTACCATGATGAGATGATGACAAAAAATGAAGGTAGATCAGTATGTCTGCCAATAAAAACTTACTGCCTTCAGTCTTTTCGTGATACAATACAATACAAAAACACTTTATTGTATACCAGTTACAGATTATTATAAAAGACATCACATGATACAAGTGCAATGGGCGGCCTTATCGCTTAGAAGCGATCTCTTCCGGGCAACCTTTGACAACCGTGATCATGGCGCATGAATTGGAAAACTCTAAAATCGAATCAAATTATCAGTAGTCCGATGATTTAGTCTATCACTTTAGATTAGACTAGGTGATTCTACGAGGATGTCAGGTAACTTGTTTGGGCATTCAACCAAATCTGAATGCTCAAAGGGTAACTTAGAGAATTTGACATTAAACTGACTATAATCATTTTCTAAAAACTCTTTGATACTTTACAGTTTACAGCGATAGGTAAGAGTACATGTTTCCAAAAACCTCCAGTACACGCGTACTGTGGATTTTTGTTAAAAGATACATAACGTTATATTTGTTCTAGATATAAAATGTATTTTTAACCTCATCTAACGAGTAAGCAATTAAGTTTACGTTGGTTTAATTTCACTGCATAGGAAATAATCCTTGAATACGTTGTCATCTGAAGTTTTTGTGAGACATGTTTCTTAAATTTAGGCTTTCTTTTCAAAAGTATAAACTCAGTAGTTTAAAATTAAGATAGCTGTTGCCAATTATGCCGTACTCGCTTATGAAAGTTTGTTTCATTCATAAATCACGAAAAAAATTCAACAGGTGGTTATTTTATTTTTACAATCAATCTCTCACAATAGGGAATTATCCTTACTGTGAGAGAGAATATCCATTTGTAACTTTTAGACTTCAACCAAGTAGGCCCATAGAATAATTTTTAAAATTCTAGAGATTCTATAGATTATTTATTTTACATGTAGGCCATAATACCCTGGGGTATAGGTATGGTATTTAGTGGACTACATGTCTAGGCCTAGACATGTATGTAGTCCATACTAAGGTGGATGTGATGATAATGATGAAAACATCGGTTTTCATCATTACATCCGTCCACTGGACATAGATCTCTTTTATGGCTCTTTTGATCTTGCCTGTGCGAGATGCGAGACCCCCCGAACTGTTATTATTATTATTTTTCGAATTGACAATAATGCTGTTGACCTCAGATGGCCGCCATGACAGCGTTACCGGACTTTTGGCGGGCGCAGAGGGCGCCTTGCCGGTAAAAGTTAGGTTGGGGCAACACGCACAAGGGCCACCACTTAGGTGCGAGCCTCGGCTTGGGCTGTTTCCAGATGCTATAAGAAGGACTAAATAGATTTGACAATTTGTACTTGACCGATTTTTGACAATATTTTGTCATGATTAGTCCCGATAGGGGGCGGCAGAGGCGATAAGTAGGTATCTACCGTATCTCAATGGTTGTTTGCAGTCGCGTGGGGCGGGTCTCGACCTTAGATAGCACTAGTAATAACCAGTTTATTATCTAATACCTACTCCATGTGAGATAATACTGTGAAAACAAGCATGCGTTACTAGTAAGGCATCAAGGAATAAAAAGCGCTGACGCTGTAAGGCTTAATAGGGCTTAGTAAGTACTATGCGATCTAGAAAAGAAGCCATCTAAAAGTTCTAGAATACAAAATAAATACAAAAAGAAACGTGGCCCATGAGGGGATCGAACCCGCGACCTTCGCGTTATTAGCACGACGCTCTAACCAACTGAGCTAATGGGCCGATGGAACAACAGTCGAAAGTTAGAATCAGTACATCAGTGTATATTCTTTTGTTGTTGGCACAATTTAATGGTACAGTTGAAAAAAATTATTTGGGAAGCAGAGTTCATAGTCAATATAGGTCAAATTTAAGGTTGTCGCAAATCAGAGGCGCACAGTTACAACTCGCCACAAAATTGTGTATTCGAATAATAATTATGTTCTTTAAACTCGTAATATTTTGATGCATTTCGTATTGACGGCATCAGATGACAGACGCGGGCCACTCGTTTGAAGCTTGTGGGAAGCCATTTTGCAACTGTAAAATTTATTTAATAATAGCGGTGTTTAAGCCCATATTTGAATGCAAATTTTTGTGCTGCGTGGTAGCGGCGTTGGAATAATGACTATGTGCAGAGGTTTGTATACCTAAGTGGCTAGGTAATTAACATCAGGGAGCTGTTGATAAATTTAGTACAAAAATCTTTTTTTTTATATATGTATATCAAATGCCAAGCCGGTTATTTATCCGAAACCTTATTGGTATTTTGAATTAGGGAATTTTAGATAGATAGATAGATAATTCTTTATTGCACACTAAAATGACAATGTAAAATAAAAACTTAAAAAAACTATATACAATTGGCGGTCTTATCGCTCAAGAGCGATCTCTACCAGACAACCATGGATGGATAGGATCGTGGACAGTACCAGGGGATCTGTGTGCTTGCAGGTTATACATACATTATAAAATAAAATATAATACTTATAATACTTACATGGCAATATACTACATACATATCATAAAATATATATGCTTATACTACTTATATACATAGGGACTCAGTTGTGCATTAGTGACAGCAGGACAAATAGTGCTCCTTTAACATAGTTTTAAAGGTTGGTAACGACTTAGCACGCCTCACCGAAACTGGTAATGCGTTCCATAGTTGAACAGCCCGGGCAGTAAAGGAATGGGCGAAGAAAGAAGTAGAGTGAGCTGGTACTTGCAGCATAAGGGTTGCCGAAGAGCGCAGAGAAAGAGTGTGAGAAAGATGAAGAAAGGTGAAACGCTCTTTGAGATAAGGGGGTGCAGAGGCCAGAAATAGAATGTTAAAGAGAAGAGATAGGATATGAGAATTACGGCGAAGCCGTATAGGTAGCCACTTGAGCTTCCTGCGAAATTCCGAGACATGGTCATATTTGCGCAAGCCAAATATAAACCTTATCCCGACATTCTGCAGGCGCTCAAGTTTATCCATCTGTTGCTCAGTTAGATCAAGAAAGGAAGAATCTGCATAATCGAGAATTGGAAGGAGGAGAGATTGTGCAAGGGAAATTTTAGTGGCAATGGGTAAAAAGTTACGCAGCCTTCTCAGTGAACCAGCGGAAGCAAACATCCTACGGCTGATTTCAGATATCTGCGGTCCCCACGACAGATTTCGATCAATGAGAACCCCTAAATTTTTAACAGTTTCGCTTTGCGCGACAGGAATCCCATTAAATATAACGTTTGGAAGACTGCTCCAATTTATTCGAGCAATCATCCGCGAGCTTTCTACTGTGATCACCTGCGTTTTCGCAGGGTTCACTTTTAAGCCAAAGCTCTTACTCCAGTCCAAGATACAAGCTAGGTCTTCTACGTCTTTTACTCTAATAATAATGTTTTTTTATTGATGGTGCTATAAGTAATATTGTATTCTATCTATACTAAAATTATAAAGAGGAAAGGTTTGATTTTTTGTTTGTTAGTTTGTAATAAATAGGCTCCGAACCTACTGGACCGATTTGAAAAATTCACCGTTGGGAAGTTACACTATCCCCGGTGAACATAGGCTATATTATATTTTCAAAAAAGTTAGGCATCCGTACTAAAACCGTGCGAAGCCGGGAAGGTCCGCTAGTTCTGTTATATAAAATAAATAATAAATAAATAATGCTGGACAATTCACACAGCATTAGCCCCATGGTAAGCAGAGCTTGTGTTATGGGTACTAGATAACTGATATACATAATACAATACATTACATAGAAAGATATTTTTTATTATACATAGAAAACAACCAGAACACCCGGAACAAATATCTGCAGATCGTACACACAATTGTTCCGAGGCGGGAATCGAACCCGCAACCTCCTGCGTCGCAGGCGGACCTTCGCCCACCGCGCCACATCGGTCGTCAATATATGTATATATAGCATTATCGACATCACGCTGTGTGACTTACTTCTTGCGTGTATTGTGGAAGATAAGCAGAGAATGAGGTTATCAGGTATCAGTTTTGCTTACTTATTTTTCGCTATTGTTATAGTTTTAAATGAAAACACTAACATACAGAGGTCAGCGATAGTTCCTGATGATATTTTGTTGGTATGATTGCCATTATACGCAACCGTGGTCGGTTATTTTTGTTCTTACGTCATTTGTATGGTGTACCTTAGTAATGTAAGCAATTAGAAAATTGGAAATAAACTGTGAATCTGTTTTTTTTTATTAGGCACTTATAGGGTTATTATAAAAAAACATTAACACTTTGAGTGCTGAAATCACACGGTATGTGTTTTCTACAAGTGACTAATATGCGTATATCCACACTAGCGCAGCGGCTGAGAAAATACAGATCTGTGTGACTCAGCACAGCCGTAACATTTTTCGAACGAAACGCATGAGCGGCGCAACACAACCGCTGTGTAGAGCTTTTTTAGGTTAAAAAAAAAGATCGCAGTCGTCGAAAAAAAATCGCTTTCAAAGTGTTAATAGTAGGTATAAGTACCCTACTATTCATGTTTTTTTATTTTTTTATTTTATCTGTATAAAGTTGAAACAACCAATGATGTGATCAAGTTGATAAGATTTTGAGGGAAATTTATAAATTAGTTGAGTTGAGTTAACATATGTATATATTTTTTTACCATTTCTTGAGATTTGATTAAATTCTATAATACGTTTGGAAATAATATGATAAAATACCATAAGAAATCCGTTTTTTCAGCCTAATGAGGGATTTAAAAGGCATTTAACGTTTTACCATTTTCTAGGTTTTGATCAAATCACGAATTCTACCGTTTCCCTGCAACATAACATCAGCATTGATATCCATTTTATGAAATCTACATGAGTTTGCGAATCATTCTTTATTGATATACTTATATTTAATCTTTCATATCTTATCGTAGGCAAATAAAGGAATATTTTGCAGAATTATCAATGAAAAAACACTTTCATTCGCCAATCCATTCAGATATCATGATAATAATCTGTTTAGATACTTAATTATGATAAAATGATATCAATAACAATCATTCATGTGTCATAAAGATATTTATTCGTCTAGAATATTCCAGATAAATTCCATAGGTAGTCTGTAGTTAGTGTCAACACTCTACCTAGGTATCTACTTTTTATTTTATACATATGTATTTAGTTAAGGATACACCACCTGCACCTGTGCACCTTAAATATTTACCTTCATCTTTTGCTGCAAATGCAATAAAAACTTTTTACACGACTTCAGAAAAGGAAGAGATGCTCAATTCGACTGTATTTTTCTTTAACACTTTGAGTGCTGAAAACGCACGGTATGAGTTTTCTACAAGTGACTAATATGCGTAAATCCACACTAGCGCAGCGGCTGAGAAAATACAGATCTTTGTGACTCAGCAGAGCTGTAATATTTTTCGAACGAAACGCATGTGCGGCGCAACACAACCGCTGTGTAGAGCGGCAGCACGAATTTTTTAGGTAAAAAAAAAGATCGCAGTCGTCGAAAAAAAACCGCAGTCAAAGTGTTAACTCAGTATTTTCGAGTGAGTGAACTGATTTTGATGATTATTTTTTTTATTTGAAAGTTGGTGCTTCTCGTGTGATCCCATTTCAATTTGGTCCAGTTCTGACAGTGACATCCATGAGAAAACCATATAAGTCTTAAATTTGCAAGAAGTACGTGCGCAACAAATGGACGAATAACTCAATATCACGCCAACCGATTTCGATCATTCTTTTTTTGAACTTAGTTTTAAACCCATTTTCATTAATTAGGAATTTGATGTCGGTTTATAGATTTAAATTATTTACTTTACTTTATTGTATGTGTATTTATGTTAGGTATTAATATTTTTGGAAAGTTTCGGGTCTTTAGATGAAAAACTGATGGATAATTAAACTTAATAAATTAAATTTATGAAAATATGTCATGTCGATTTGAAAGCCATCTGAATTTAAGGGCTTGATTGGAACTCGCACTAAAATTCTAAAAAAAAGTATAAAGAACGGAGTGGTTATTGTGTAATAAAATAAGAATATAGGCTAAATACAAAGTAATGACAGGAGTCTCTATTGTTTTCTAAACAGATTGTTACGCTACTACAAAAGCAGACCAGCCATAAATTTTGGCAAATCGATACTAAAGAGTTATAGAGTCGAGATGTTCCATTTTTGTATGGAATTTCTGTCTTTACGGTAGAGACAACACTCATACAAAAAATTAAGTATAATGTATGTACATATATTATGTTACATAGATAATAAACACTGTGCTTAAAATTACTTTTCATCTCTACTCTACTATCAGATCTATGAAGAGGAAATTAACAATTTTTTTTAAATTATTTGTATATTATAATTTTAAAGTAGGAACAAGTCTTTATCTATTTATGTAATGTATTATATATTATTAGGTACCTATATCAGTCGCCTGTCAACCATAAATAACAAAAGCTCTGATTGAAGCATTGCTCTGAATGAAGCTTGGGGCTAGATGTGCTGTGTCATTATTTATGAAATTTGTCATAACATAAAATCAACCATTTGACATTAATATCATATAAGATGATTTACACGATGACTTTGTGAACCCAACCAAAGGGTTTCGATGACGTCTCGATAATATCGAGTACCTATCCAAACTTTGGGCTCTAGTTAGTCTTATAGGTCTTCTGAAACTATCATGGTTATTAACACCAAAGTCATTTAAAACGGGATATTTACCATGATTTGATTTTTAAGTTTTGAGATATTGGAAAACTCAAAAATCAAATTATGGTAAATATCCCGTTTTAAATGACTTTAGTCTTATAGGTACCTATAATTAGAATTAATTAGTAGGCTATGTTTTGAATTTCGTTATATCCGTTTGCTACATTTATTATTAAAAATAACGTTATCGATATCACGGTCTACACAACAGTGTGGTACCGTGACCCGCGCAGGCGCAGTCTGGTATCTTTGGCGGGAGGTATTTGCGTAAGAGTCTTATCTACTACCGAGTACCAACAACCAAGCATACAGATCCCTATCATCTGACTGATCAGACGACCGATGTGGCGCGGTGGGCGAAGGTCCACCTGCGACGCAGGAGGTTGTGGGTTCGATTCCCGCCTCGGAACAATTGTGTGTACGATCTGCAGATATTTGTTCCGGGTGTTCTGGTCGTTTTGTATGTATAATAAAAAATATCTATCTATGTAATGTATTGTATTATGTATATCAGTTATCTAGTACCCATAACACAAGCTCTGCTTACCATGGGGCTAGATAATGCTGTGTGAATTGTCCAGCATTATTTATTTATTTATTTATCTTTGCACTAGCTATCAAAGACAGGTCTAGCATTCTGGTCGGTGTTATCAGCGTGGTAGGTGACGTTAGGGCTTGGAAGTTAGTTGTTCGTCAGTCGGTGATGGATCGTCGCCGGCGGCACACCTCTGGGAGAGGTTATTGAATTTTTTAAAGGAAAAAATGATTTTTAGGCGTTAATGAGTCATGTAAGGATTCGCGTATGAGTGGTATACGAGTAAGTATTTATTTTTGTCGCGACGCAAAATCGCTTTACAAACCAGTCAGGCTGTTGACGTGTGCTTCCTTCAATTTAAAATTAGGTAAAGAAGCGTTCGATACTCAAAAACGCACACCGTTATGTTATTATGAGTGTCAAAAGCTTCGATAAACTTTTTTAATAATAATTTTCGAACATTTTTTAGGTTTTTAAAAACCCAATTTACAAGTTTTAAGTTGTAGAGCTGGTTAGTTTTATGTAGGTATTTGTAGTGTTATTATATTGAACTGTGGTTTATTTATATACATCATCATCATCATCATCAGCCTATATTAGTCCACTGCTGGACATAGGCCTCCCCCAATGAGCGCCATAGCGCCCTGTCTTCAGCTTGACGCATCCAGCATCTACCTGCAGTCTTTCGCAGGTCGTCATCCCACCTGGTCGGAGGGCGTCCTACACTACGTTTACCGAGTCGTGGTCTCCACTCAAGAACACGTTTGCCCCAGCGGCCGTCGGTTCTTCGCGAGATATGGCCGGCCCACTGCCACTTCAGCTTGCTAATTCTCATATTTATATACAAGGCTATGGAATATGTAAAGCATTATCGATCTAACTTAGTAGGTACATATCTATTGTTTGTTGCTCACCACATTTTATCATGATGTCATTTACATGTAACCTACTAATGATGCCAAGTACCTACTAAATATGGTACCTAAAATATCTAATAATACATGCGCCATACTTCCGGGATAGTGTTCTCTACCAAGTTAGAAAGAGCTCTGATAAAATACCTTGTCGTTTCACAATAACTCACAATGATTGCCTCTGTAACCAAAACAACTTAGCTATCGGGCTAATCGTACAAATTATAGCCATTTACATCATCCATACCTTTTTAATTGAACTTATCTTTACTCTAATTAACGTACAACTCGGATTGACAATGGAAAACTCTCTTTTGTACATAGTAACTGTATATGCCTACTTTATGAACTGATAAGCTGCCACGACGTAAATAAGTGGCAAAACATTGAAGTATAGCTACGTATGTAGCCGGCTTTATCTGAGCAAAACAAAGCCACGCGGCGAGCGCGTGGACAACGCACTCGCGTTTAAAAATAGAACGCAGCGCACCAAGATACCAGTCTAGCCAGTATAGCACGACCTCTATCGACTCAACTCCTCAGAGCATAGAGTTAGAGTCGCTTTTGTGTTTGAAATTAGAACCTTTTTAGCGCCATCATGCGTGATCTTTGCATCCGTTGAAGGACCACGCCCTGACGATGTTCGGAGTGCCGCGCGTTCCAAATTTGAAATTCTTGGCACTTGACTTGAGTTGTTTTGTTTTAATTTTAAAAAGTTGCATCAATTGCATTCTGCCAATCAATACCTACTACGCGCGCTATACTCCGAAATGTTATCAACATTCATTCTGTATCAGTTGAAATTACATTTTTTTATTATTTGTCATACTTAATTGGATGTCCAAGCAGTTTATCAAGCACTTAGCAAAACTTTTTGTTCATGACTCTACTAAGTTAGGCTTACGAAGGTGTGAATCACCGAAATATAAATAATTATGCTGTTTTTATTTGTGTTTCAAGAAAAGAAGCACTTACTTCAAATAATTGTAGTTTTATTTTGGTGCTTCTTACTTGAAACGCATATGACACCTATATTGTACATAACAGCTCACCTCACTGCCTTTTTCCTTAAACTTGATTCGCATATTTACTACAGAGATTCCAAGTATAACTGTCAATATTTTCCTCATATCAAACATAACATATTACCTACCATACCTATTTTATTTATCTAGATACCTACTAACCTATTTTTTATATTTCTTAATAAGGTTATAGGTATTCATAATTTGTTAATTATTATTTTGTTGATTTCAATATATTAGGTACCGGCAATTTTGCTGTATCTAACCTTTATCTAACCTACTTCTAGGCACCTAAGCTTGTTAGTAGAGTCACTTCAGAAAATATGTAAGAAACGTCAAAAGAAGTTACAGTAAAACACACGATCTGTGTCATGGAAACATTCTCTAGATTCTTCTATGATATAAACGATTAAACTAAGAAAAATAAGTAAATGAATGACTGAGGTCAGTCTGATGAAACTATCGAGTAGGTATGCCATGATATAACTGTATGGATTTAAGATGGTACTCAGTACGTGTGTGGATTTCGTAAGTATCAATAACATAATGATTAGGTAAGTATGTAAATAATGTAAACATCAATAAATATATAAAAACAAAAAAATATGAAGATTTGGTTGAGTAGAGACTCTACATGGCTTCTTCCGTAAACAAAATCGTATAAAATCCTCAATAATTTTAACTTTTTGGTTGTTTATTTGTCTTAGATTTCTGAAAGATAGAGCTAGATATGCTTCAATAACAAGAAATTGTTTAATATGGTACATAAGTTTAAAGAAATGTAAAGTTTACTAAACTCGGTGAAAACAGTTAATCATAACAGCAATTCTAATTCGAACCATGGCCACTCATTCCTACCGAGTCTTGCATAAAAACTGTTGCCAGTGTTGCCACAGGCGGGCTGCGCGCGCGCACGGTGGGCGCGTCAGCCGGCACGCACGCTCGGCGTGACGCGTGACGTCACCCGCCCGCTCGTCACCGCCAAACCCAACCCTATGCCATCAACATACAGCTGTTACACGAAATTTTCCATTCACGCAATCGACTTTCGGCGACCGCATTCGATGCAATAATTTTACCTGATGTACCTTAGAAGAATAAGGATGTTAGTAACGTCAATGGTTTTATCTTAATGCAAATATCGCGGTATCGCCCGACCGAGGGTATAAAAGCGCGAGCGAGCGTCGTTCGACGCCCAGTGCGGATCGCACTGGCACACTCAAAACAACTCACTAAACACTAGGCACACCTACACAGCAAAACACACACTTGAGCAACACACACTCATACGATGTACGATAATACTATGAACAAATAAAGCTGTATGACTGATCAGATCAAGCAATGTCGCTGATGACCAAAAATGAATCAGTGATGACTCACATTTTGAAAGGGATAGCCCACGTGAAACCGGTGAAACTGATAACATAGTAAATAAACAGGCCAATGCACTAACACGGAAGCGAATATAAATAAATATTACTACGCTACGTGATAATCTTATTAGTACTGAACTCAGGACCTAGTCTAATACTAGACTGTACAACAAGATGAAATAAATAATAATATAAACAATGTAGAAAACGAGTTGAAGAAACAGGCTATTCCAAGTATGATGAATAAACCGCCGATGTGACAAACAAAGAAATAAATTCACACAAATGTCATTTAACATTGTGAGTCATTCAACTGGAAGGAAGTCAAACCGGACATAAAGTGACGTATTTTATAAACGTAATACGACTGCGTTAGTCATTCGAAAGTTGATTTTGATCCCTCCAATTTGGACCCGGCCAGTGGGCTCGTCATCTCAAGCAAGAAACAGCTATACAGAGTTAGACAGATAGATTATGGCTCTATTGCACTACGAAAACTTAATAAACAGCTGCGTATATTACAGACTTTTCAGTTTAGGCAACTGAGGCTAGATAATAGTTTGAATTGGAATCTCAATAATGTACTGGACTTATTTCCAAATGCACTGGACTTATTTCCAAATGTAAATGTACTGGACTTATTTCCAAATGTAAATGTACTGGACTTATTTCCAAATGTACTGGACTTATTTCCAAAAAACAATGAATACAAGAACTTTATTAATTTAGTTTGTATAGTTTACGCAGAGTAACTAAGTTGCCCTTGGTGGCTACCATACCAAACTCTATTTTTGCATATCCTATCTAAACTTTACAAAATATAACGCGCAGTAGCCTATGGACTCATATTCTCTGTTACACTAGCTAGTATGTCAATTAATATCTAACATTTTACTCTTTACTTTAGGTACATTTAGGACACGTCGCAAGTTCAAATCCCGCTAAGAACCGTTTTTTTTTTGGGATATTATAGAGGTAGGATATATTATTTAATTTCTGACTGCGAGGGCACACACTATCAGAACAAAAAACCTGTATAATGTGACATCAGGACAGGAGTCAACGCAAAATGTAATACCTAAGTACCTAACTACTTGACCTAATAATACCTAAGTACTGATAAATTAGTAATTACTAAGATATACATAAATACTGGTATAGGTATACATATATTGCTTAGGTACTTGATAACTAACATCAATTTGAATCAACGATATGTACTTAATGTATGGTTATTATGTATATCAGTCATCTAGTACCCAATACCCATAACACTGCTCTGCTTAGCCACCTGGTCTGGGACTAGACGATGCTGTGTAGATTGTCCAGAATTCTGGTTTTTTTTTTAACTTTATCAGCTAAAATACTCGGATAACGTTGTTGCAAGACATAAATGAGGAATATGGAAGTAAAGTAACATGTTATGTTTACGAAAACCTGCCGAAAGCCACGAAAAAGGCACGAAATGTTATTGAAAAAAAAATATTCATTAGTATTGTCATCATCATCATCATCATCAGCCTATAGCAGTCCACTGCTGGACATAGGCCTCCCCCAATGAGCGCCATAGCGCCCTGTCTTCAGCTTGCCGCATCCAGCATCTACCTGCAGTCTTTCGCAGGTCGTCATCCCACCTGGTCGGAGGGCGTCCTACACTACGTTTACCGAGTCGTGGTCTCCACTCAAGAACACGTTTGCCCCATCGGCCGTCGGTTCTTCGCGAGATATGGCCGGCCCACTGCCACTTCAGCTTGCTAATTCTTTGATTTTTTCATTAGTATTGTGTGTATGTACAAAAATATGTAATTTTTAGTATACGGAGTTATAACATCGCCTTAGGGCTTAATAATAAAACCACCAATGATGTTACTATCTCAACTAATAAATATTTTGCACATTTGTATATAACCCTATAGCCTATAACTAAGTCAAGGTGCTCAATAAAATAAATCTTAACACAAATCGCAGTCAAGGCGATGCTATGAACTGGAAAACTTTGCAGAAAATGTAAGTTATTAAGTTATTTTATTATTTTGTTTGAAGCTGTAGGTATTTTTAAATATTTTCCATTGTGTATTGTTCCATTATCAATGTTCTAGAATGTCCATTGTATTTCCTGCAAGTAAACAAAACAATTTCCTTTATTAATTGATATTGCTCGTAAAATTAAAATATCTCAATCACACCTATTAAGTCTATAGAAAATAATAGAGTCTTATTTAAAACTAGTTTCTGCTCACGGCTTTAGCACGCGTTGTTTCTATAGAAACGTTTTAATGGTATTTCTGTAAGTCTTGCGAATTCTATGGATAGCTGATTTATGGTTTATTTATACCATCTTTCTTATAAAAGAACCCTTTTTTTTGATTTCAGGCTATATCTGTGCAAAATTTCAGCCCGATTCATTTAGTAGGCTCAGAGTAGTTATTCTAAGTATGTAGCTTAAGCGTGAAGAAGTAACAAACAACCATCTACATAATGTATCCATCCATCCATCTATACATCCATCTGTAGACGACCGATGTGGCGCGGTGGGCGAAGGTCCGCCTGCGACGCAGGAGGTTGCGGGTTCGATTCCCGCCTCGGAACAATTGTGTGTACGATTTGCAGATATTTGTTCCGGGCGTTCTGGTCGTTTTCTATGTAGGTATAATAAAAAATATCTATCTATGTAATGTATTGTATTATGTATATCAGTTATCTATTACCCATAACACAAGCTCTGCTTACCATGGGGCTAGATAATGCTGTGTGGATTGTCCAGCATTATTTATTTATTTATTTATCTATTCAAACGTCCAAACTTTCGCAGTTATAATTTCAGTGTGATGTGCAATAACGTCAACATCACCAAAAATTTCATATTTTCAGAACAAAGCACTAAGTAGGTAAACTAGGTAAGGTATCTGTTAACAAAAAGATAGCTAGGTACCTAGGTAATACAATTTTAAAAGGACCAGTTTATACCTATGTATGTAATCGTTATGTAGTCTAATAGTCATCGTCCTTTATATGTCCAAGATTTGCTGGAATATTCTCCGAAGTTATGTATTTTTATTTATTTCAGGGTCTCGTGTACCTATACCATTACCTGTGTTTGGTGTGTGTGTGTGTGTGTTTGTGTTTGAAAGGTATCAGCAATAGCTGGCCTGAGAATCAATGTAGGTAGAGCAAAATTCTTTATTTTTAGACGTATCGAGGCAAGGAATAGTTGTATATCTTCGCACGCATTTTACCGGTGTTCACTACATAACTGAAATCAAAACAAATGAAACGTGTTACTCAGCAAGAGCAAAGTAGAGGCAACAGACTACAGCATAGTTACTGCCAGCTGTAGGTAGAAGCGGGCGCGGCGATGACGTCACCTGCGCGCACGCAGCGGACGCGTGTTTCGCACGCCCACAACCGTGTTACGTTAGAGTAGAGTGTCATGCTTTGTTTCGATGCTGGAGGAAAATTGTTGATGGTTTGAGAAGTTTGTAGAAGCTTGATGATGTTTGTATAGATTTCGTAGGTTAGGTTTGAACATATTTTTTTTCGGCAAGCTGAAGACGGGGCGCTATTGCGCTCATTAGGGGAGACCTATGTCCAGCAGTGGACTGCTATAGGCTGATGATGATATTTTTTTTCTACTACGACTCTGTCTTATAACAACTATTGTATTAGGTACTACTCTATTGTATTACCTAGGTCATATCCTGGAAGTATAGATGAAAGTGTTTTTCATAAATACAAAACTTTGTAATGTGGATAATTCCAAAGTTTTGTATTTTTTGTACTTGACATTATTTTTTTTGTTTTAACCTTTTTAGGTCATTTACAAAACAACGGTTTCTTTCACAGTTATATTATAAAGAACTCTGGTTAAATACTACTTAGTAAATATAAAAAAATACGTTTTTGTAGCAGAACACACTTGTTCTGCTTGTTTTTGACATTATCTCAAAAAATATGCAGATCCTTTGAAATTTAAAAACAATAAGAATATTATTAAATCTTATAAAATAATTGGTAATAACTTATAGTAGATATACTTCGGTAAGGTACCTACCATTTAACTTGTCTAAGTGCTTATTTTGTAGCGTAAGCCTAAAGAAATAAAACATTTTGATAAGTTCCACGAACGCTCACAATCCGGACTTCCCCGTCTTAACTTTTGGTACTCGCAGTTCAAATCCAGGAATTGTTTACTCCCATGACCCCCATCGTGAGGTCATCATCACACTTTCACCGGATCCTTGGCACTCTGCCACTGGACTCGCCTGCTCGCTGGCTAAAGTACAAGCCCTGGTGATATACTGGTATGACAAGAGACGCTTCGTGATGGTTCATAGTTAATACATTCAAGACATCACAAATAAAAAGAATTAAGATTAAAACTATTTAGTTGAGTTATTTTTATGTATTATTGTGTGTACAGTTAAGAAAATTCAGCAACAGTAGGTACCTATGTTTTAAGAAACTTTATTCTCATAAGAATTACAATAATTCACTTAAGATAATAATTTAGGGCTAATTGCTTTCAAAGTATATTTACATTTGGGTGACGAGTATACTTATTACAATATAAAATAAAGATTTTTGGTTTATTAGCAAATTTATTAACAGAATATTAGCACGTCTGAAGTTGTCTAAAGATAGAAAATTTACGGCATTTTTAAATTTCAAAGCACCAAACTTTATTTCCGATGTCCAAGCTAAAGATTTTCTGACTCTGTAAAATAATGAAAGGTAATTTCTAATGCTGTTCATCAACAAATAACAGATACAAACTTCTTTTCCGGTCGAGCCCTTTCAGGTCTACTGTTGCATGGCTAGTGCCATAGATAAGCTATCAGTTTCAAGAAGTTCCCGTTATAGCTGCAGCCAGGTGGACTTTGGTTAGCACCACCCATGCGTGTCTAGTGTCCACGCAACACTATCGCAGGGTTGCCAGATGTCTAAACTTTTTTCTCGTACCGGGGATGCCAAAAATCTCGTACTTTTAGAACATAATCTCGTACAAATTAAAAGTTTAAAAATCTCATTAAATCTGTGTTCTAAACAATGTTACGAGTATCTCTGGTTTGGATTCGGTTTATTCATTTCTTGAGGTTGAGGTTATCAAATGAAACGAGTCCATATTATGCGTACGATGTTTAAAAACCGTGTCACCTGCTTTTTTTGCAGTCCATCCTCCCTTTTTAGTTATTTTCCTAGGCGGCGGCGTGGATGAATCCTCACTGTCACTACTCATTCTTTTAAATTTACTTTCTATTAATTAGGATGAAATATCGAAATGCACGGGAACTTGACAAACTTCAACTAATGAGAGTAATGAGTATAAAACATTCCCCTCCACGTTCAGTAAAATAAAAAAAGTAGAATGCGATGGTTACATGAGTGCAAGAAGGACAACAACAAACAAATACATTTAACGGGAATTCCCGGTCTAAGACATTTAGTGACAACTAGTGATGAGTCTAGTGATGTGCCTAGTCAATTGTTCTATGGCGGCGTGGACCTTATTATCCTTTTTATAATATTTTTGGTTGGGAAAATGGCACAGGCAGGCAACATTGTCAAAATCTCGTACAAAAGTGTACGAGATTTTTATCTATCTCTGGCAACCCTGCACTATCGTGGAATATTTCGATCGCTTTAATTTGCGTCTTATTTATACAGAGTGGAGATTTTACATGTAAATGTAGAGACAACAAGAAATCACATAATTTATATTCATTAATAGCAATTCTAAGAATTAGCAAGCTTAAATCGCAGTGGGCCGGACATATCTTGCGACGAACCGACAACCGCTGGGGCAAACGTGTGAACGGAGACCACGACTCGGTAAACGTGGTGTAGGACGCCCTCCGACCAGGTGGGATGACGACCTGCGAAAGACTGCAGGTAGATGCTAGCTGCTGAAGACAGGGCGCTGTGGCACTCATAAGGGGAGGCATTTTCCAACAATGGGCTAACATAAGCTGATGATGATGTTGATGATGAATAGTAACATTACTAATAGAACACGAACGCAATAGATTTTAATAAAATTATTTTTGCCTAGGTACCTATTCCCTGTTTGCAAAACTCAAAACAACCTATGGTACAGTTCGCACGTTGCTAAGAACGTAAAAAATGTTTATTTCATTTGTTTCGTTTCCCTGGCAACGCACTAGAATAATAATTAGGATGTAAACAAACAGGTAAACAATATTGGCAGTAAAGCCTTACCTAGTTACCAGTCGGAGGTCGACTACTCATCCGTGCTGCGAAGGTCTCTACTGTACCTACTGTATCTACCTCTAAACGAGCGTAAACATCTTAAATTCGCGTGTTTTACATCCATTTGTAATTCTGTGTAGTTCGGATCGTGAGTAGAGTACCTACACACTGCAGAGTATACCATACGTTATAGACATCCTACTAATATTATAAACACGAAAGTTTGTGAGGATGTATGTAAGGATGTTTGTTGCTCTTTCACTCAAAGACTACTGAATAGATTTTAATGAAACTTCACAATAATATAGCTTACATATCAGAATAAGACATAGGCTACAATTCATAAACATATATTGTATGTATATTATCCAAAATATCTATCACCACGCGGGTAAAACTGCGGGGCGCAGCTAGTCCTCTATAATTTAGTTAGCTAAACAAAAGTCTCTGAATAAAGCAATACTGAAGAAGGATGTCATAGATTTAGATTAAATAATGCAATTATTTTATTATTGCACGGCGCTGTTATAAAAATTATAGTTTAACAAAGCGCAAATGATTTCGAAAATGTTTAAAAAATTTTCGGAAATTCATTTTGTTCAATTAAAGATATCTTCTAAATACAAACCGCAAAAAGATAGTGGAATCCGGTAGGCTCCTTAGATAGGTGCCTACCGGATTCGTTTACAATCGTTTCTATATCCCTTCCAAATTAATGAAGATTGTAGACTGAATGATGACTACATATCAAAAATAACCAAGAGGTTGTATAAAGATGGTCTAGTAATAACTATATAAATAATAACCTTTGTAACATGTGCTGCAGTTGTCAAATAAATGTGTTATCTATCAATCTAGTCGTTTTTTATTTTATTTATAAGATCACCTCGCTTGAAATAAAATAAACAACATTTTTGAACAACACGAAAACATTTCTGAATAAAATGCGTACTTAATATCTGTTTTTTCGCCCGTATAGGTAGATAGACTGCGGTCAGCGTAGGGGTAATCAAAAATTTACAAAGTGGTAGATGGTTTCCGGGAAAACACCTGCGAACAAAATCAAAAATCAAAATCAAAATTCGTTTATTGCGTGAAATACATGATACAAAGCTCTTATAATGGAATGGGTCACAATGTATTCTGCCCTATTGGGCGTGCAATGATATAAAATTTACAATAATTAGCTACTATAAATTCTTAAAAAATTATACAAAAAATTCACAGACAAATAATAATAAAAAAAATACAGAGCAATAAATGACATATCTACAATTTATCGGTCATAAATTCATTAAAAGAGTAATAGCATTTTTGTGTCAATAGTTTGGTCACTTGTCTCCGAAACAACGCACAAGGTTTTTCTCTAATAAAAGGTTTTTCTCAAAGATTTACATCTTTGCCCGCGAAGCCGTAAGCAGAAGCTAGTTAATTTATAACTACAGAATTTTAACTATAATTCCATGCTACGCATTTATAAATCTGATAGAAACTCCTACAGCATCCGTGCTCGGTTATTTCTGAGCGGTTTGTTTTCGATTCGGTGCAAAGTTCACTTCTACAGATGTTGATCGTGCTCACGCTTATTTTTAAACGGAGGGTTAGGATTCTGAACGTTGGTTAAATGTTTTGAAGAACTCGGCGTTTAGCTACTTCCACAGATTACAGAACTGTTATCTATGGGTATTTCATCTAGACGGAGGAAATCGCCCCACATAATTTTCCAAATCGTTTCATGATTGACGGAGAAATCGACGAAAATACATAAAAAATACACACAAGTGGAAAAAGTACCAACTCCTCTTTTGTTTTTTCGTCGTTTAAAAATAAGACTACCGCCAACGGTTTGCATCATCATTATCAGCCTATAGCAGTCCACTGCTGGACATAGGCCTCCCCCAATGAGCGCCATAGCGCCCTGTCTTCAGCTTGCCGCATCCAGCATCTACCTGCAGTCTTGCGCAGGTCGTCATCCCACCTGGTCGGAGGGCGTCCTACACTACGTTTAACGAGTCGTGGTCTCCACTCAAGAACACGTTTGCCCCAGCGGCCGTCGATTCTTCGCGAGATATGGCCGGCCCACTGCCACTTCAGCTTTTTAATTTACCAAACCCTGTTAATCTCTAATCAATCAGAAACACTTTATTTCTTATTCGATTATAATGAATAGTATAAAATTTGACTTGTCCTAAGAGCTTATTTTGGAAGCTTAAAAAATAAGAAAATTTGACTTTTTGCTATTTGGCCAAATAGGATAAAGTTTTGTTCGGACATATAGATCATAAATAATTGATTATTAGGTACTGTTGTCATTTAGCCATTACACAATAACATAGGAATACTTAAGTAAGTACATATATTCCTGTAGTATATCCCCAGTAATTTATTTATTTATATATTTAAGTAGTATATTATTTAGTTTAATATTTGTAACATTTATTTAGTATTTATTTTTAAGTATACATGTTATGATCATATTAAATTATCTTTGGTACACCCCCTGCCTGTTCTTAAATTCATATAATTATTTCCATCCAAAGTTTGCCTGGAAGAGATCGCTTCTAAGCGATAAGGCCGCCCATTGTACTTGTCGCATGTAATGTCTTTTGTAATGATCTGTATCTGGTGTACAATAAAGTATTTATGTATTGTATTGTATTCACGTGATTGCAGACAAGCTCTAAGGATTTACTGTAGGTGACATAAACATCGGTGAGGTACACGAGATCTATTGCAAAATAATTGCAATGTTGCTCGTTTTAATGCAATTATAATAGGCAGTGACTAGATATGAATAGACCTATGCAGCTGTGTGAGCTGTGCGTTAAAACCACCCATCGTATACTTGATTCATTCGCCATTTAAATGGCCTTGAAAGCCCTTTGAACGGCCTTCCCTATACGATTGCAAAAGAAGCCTTAAGGGTCCGGCAACCCTCGCTAGCAAAAATCGCTCCGAATATCGCTGTCCTGGTGTTTAACCCTTGCGCCGCGCCCCATGCGTGCGCGATAGCAATATTAGCCGTTCAAAAGTTGGTTTGTTCAGTAATACCAAAAATTATGACTGAAAACTTTTTGTATTCTTCAAAAAGTATTGTTATTCTGTAACTAGACAATATAAGCTATGTTCCTTAATAAATAAAACGTAAGATATTGTTGTTTTTAATACAAAACAAATAGCAAGAAAACTTGTCCATTTTCGCATAAAAATGTGCAAAATGCGATTGGCTTTCATTTAAGTTTAGGTAAGTATTAAAAAAAAAAACTATTTAGGAACCTAGATAAATACTATTCAAATACAAATAATACAATATTATAGTGGAAATATGCTTGAATTGGAAATCATTTTGGTATTACATTTGTATGAAGAATTCGTCCCTCCGGAGGCCTCTCAAAACAGAATAATTTGTCTTATTAAACGACGGTATAATAAATAATAATTATGAGTTAGTGTAATTGCAAGAGTAGCTTGTATTTCAATAAATAAATAATTAGTTTATTGTGGAACAAAAACAAAGTACATTGAAGTAGGTAGTTCACCAAAACAGCGGATATAATCAAATCCAGTTCTAACATATGTATATATATTTGGTAATTTCCTGATTATTTAATAATAAAATAAATAACCCGCAGGGCAGCTTGTGGCGAGCTGTTGGTGAGTAGCGACACCACGGGTACCGAGTGCTCCCGGGGAAGTTCCTGGTTCTCGTCTTCGCTAGCGGAGTGGCATCCCAAGAGAACCAGACCCCCACCTCTTGCTTGCCTTCATTGGCCGGTCTGAGTGGAGTCGCGAGAGATGCATCTTAGGATGTAGACTCGGGGGTGGAAGTGTCTAATGGCGTAATAGCGAGGAAACCCGCTCACGAGCAGTCTTCGTGATGGTGAAATCGGGGCCGCACCTCTCGACACCCCTCAGTCGTTTGCGCCGATGTTGTTCCTCTCCGGTAATTTACTCCGGCTTTTTAAGGAACCCATCCAGCATTCGGAAAGCCACCGTCTGCCACTCTTCTTAACATTATGATTGACTTGTTTATGGCAGACGTCCGCAATCTCCCCCTATAGCCCGATTACCCAGTCCATCCATCCATCACAATAACCTGGTTTTATTTCTTTCATTTTTCTTTGCAATAGTCTCTACACCTGGTGGATACCATCTTTGGATGTATCATATTGTGCACCCGAGGATAATACCCGCTATGTGTAGCCATCGCCTTTAGATTATCTTCTCAAAGGGCCTCTGTGCTGTTGGCTTCGGCCCCACGCAAGCCTTCCAAAGGACCGGGTCACTTTATGGCCCGAGATCATGGTAAATAAATAATAATGCCCCACGCAAGCCTTCCAAAGGACCGGGTCACTTTATGGCCCGAGATCATGGTAAATGAGAGAAATAAATAATAAATAAATAAAAATTACGATTTTTTAAAATATTTACGTGCAACAGTACACCTAACCACACATAACTATATAGATATAATATACTACTTCTGTGCCCTAATCTACGCCAAAAGGCTTTAGTTTACCTACTTGAGGACGATGGTAGGCAAGTACTTTGGTGGTAGTCAGGTTAGGTATGTAGATACTTGCTTTGTGATAATGATTACTAAATAGGTAAAGCAGTCATTAGTACCTAACAGTTGTCAGATTAGTAATCGTTAGTGCGGTCACGTCCGCCAACCATCAGACGTTATGAATAGGTAGGGCAAGCTTGCAACGCAAACAAAGTTGCATTTATATGGTGTCCTTTGTGGTTGTAAAGGTTAATATAATTTTAATATTGTGGTGGGTTTATCCGAGAAGGGATGCCGTCCATGCCATCCTATTTATTTATTAACACTTTGACTGCGATTTTTTTCGACGACTGCGATCTTTTTTTTAACCTAAAAAATTCGTGCTGCCGCTCTACACAGCGGTTGTATTGCGCCGCACATGCGTTTCGTTCGAAAAATATTACAGCTGTGCTGAGTATGAATTTACGCATATTAGTCACTTGTAGAAAACACATACCGTGTGATTTCAGCAATCAAAGTGTTAAAGAAGATAGAAGTTTATAGTACAACTAAAGTACTCATTATCATTATGCTATTAACTATTAAACATAACATAACTATATTAATGTTTGTATGTGATGATGTGCCAACTCTTAGTTTGCTTATATCTTTTTCTCCATCCCTAGGTTGCCTGAGAGAAATCGCTGTCAGCGATAGGCCGCCTATTGTACTTTTAATGTTTAGATATAAGGTGTTATTTTATAGTTTTAAGTGCAATAAAGAGTTCATTAATTCATTCATTAATAAAACATATGTATTTTTGCCAGTCGTATAGTAGAAGAAAATAACGGGTAGTGAAATATAGTAAAAAGTAAAAGTAAAAGTAAAAGTAAAATGATGTTATTTTGTCAGAACATAACAGAGACTCTTATAAACTAAACTTAGATTAACAGACGACAGAGACTGACAAAACTCGGTCTCCACTCAGCATGTGCTATGGTAGAGCAAATCGTACCATAGCGCTGGTCTTCCGTGGAGACCGTGGTGCGCAAGGTGGCCTAATATAGTGAGGAACCAAACAAAAATATTAATTAATCAATAGAAAGTAAACCTGTATGTACACTATATACTATGGTTAATCAACATTACAATCGCTGCACAGTGTCGTTCCAAAATCTTAAATTCCGATGTTTGTGAAAAAAGGAATTTAAGAGCGATAAAAATTGTTTATCAGGGGACACTGTTCATCTATTTCCGGTGTTGCCCTACTTCAAACCACATCAGACAAACCTAACATAGGCTGGAACTATTAACTTAATACAATACAATACATTTATTCGTAACACCAAGTTATACGTCGAGTACAATAGTAGTAGTGGTTCTATAAAAACACTAGGTACTAACTTCTAAGTACATTAATCATTTATACACTCAAGAAATTCATAAAATAATTAATTATTGATTGCTTTATTTATTATATTTATTTACAATTTTAATATTATTTTTCACAAATGGGCAGTTCGTAAAACTCGTCAATGATGTAACCTACTTGTATGAATAAATAATCTATCTATCTATCAAAAAAGAAGATTTTCAAAGATTGAAGCTGTATTGTAATTTTTGATTTTGAAAGTTCGGCGTCGATTTGAATTTAACCTATGTTCATTCGTTTTTTTAAAAGGAATCTAGCTATCAGTCTGGAAGACCACCGCTATGGTACGATTTGCTCTACCATAGCACATGCTGAGTGGAGACCGAGTTTTGTCAGTCTCTGTCGTCTGTTAATCTAAGTTTAGTTTATAAGAGTCTCTGTTCTGTTCTGACAAAATAAAAATCTTTTACTTTTTTTTTTTTTACTTTTACTATCTTAGTAATATTATTATACAATAACTAACAAATTAATGGTTTCTTGTAATCAGAACTAATAAAAAATTGAAATATAACTTTTTTATTTTTTATAATGGCGAAAGTTTGTGCCGTTGTGAAGGAGACAGAGAAAGACAAAGCCAAAACTACTGGCTATTATGTTGTATTATTTGCTGCAATTCATGTTTACAATTTTTATTACTATTCAGTAAAAAAAAAAGGTCTGAAATATTGCACACGTAAAACAAACATTTGGATCTGGCTATACTTACTCTTTATTAGAATAAACGCGTGATAAACCGCAGGCAGAAGGTAGTTAGCTTCACTACATAGTTTGACGACCGATGTAGCGCGGTGGGCGAAGATCCGCCTGCGACGCAGGAGGTTGCGGGTTCGATTCCCGCCTCGGAACAAATATGTGTACGATCTGCAGATATTTGTTTCGGGTGTTCTGGTCGTTTTCTATGTATAATAAAAAAAAAAAAAATATCTATCTATGTAATGTATTGTATTATGTATATCAGTTATCTAGTACCCATAACACAAGCTCTGCTTACCATGGGGCTAGATAATGCTGTGTGAATTGTCCAGCATTATTTATTTTATTTATTTATTTAGTATAAAACAAAGTCGCTTCCCGCTGTCTGTCCCTCTATGTTTTCTTAGATCTTTAAAACTACGCAACGGATTTTGCTCTTTAATTCTTTATTGTACACATACAAAACTTAAAAATAACTTATATAAAAAGATATGTATATAAAAATGTATATATGATATGTATATAATATAATGATATCCATATAAAATATTGATAGCCTTACCTTATGTCTATGTAAGTTTATTATAATGTTTGTTATGTAGGTATTTAGTGTATTTGTTATCAATTATTTATTAAAGTGCCACCGTCTATATTGTTCGTTCATGTCCAGTCCATCCCAAGGTTGCCTGGAAGAGATCGCTCTCAGCGATAAGGCCGCCCTTTATACCTTTATTCTAAGTTTTTATCTCTGTATTATTTTCTGTTTTGTGTGGTGTAATAAAGTGTTATCTATCTATCTATGTACATAGGCATTTTGATGTGGTTTTTCTAAAATAGATAGAGTGATTCAAGAAGAAGGTGGAATAATATGTATAGAGGCATAATACATGCATTTGCACGTGTGCGAATCCGGGGCGGGTCGCCAGTTACTTATAATTTGAGCAGTTTTGCGTTTCCTTTTAAAAGGGCGCGGTTGGCTGTCGGTAGACAGACATTGAGTAGCACCTGTCTCAAGACGACGACGACGGATGTAAGGGCTCGTAGGGCACGTGCGGAGCGGGAGCCACCTGCGAGGTCATGCGGGGGTATGGCTACCAATCAACAACAGGTGGACAAACGATTAACTTAAAACATCAGAAGAAACGTATCTCAAAAGTTTTTGCGACACTAAAATAAAATAAATAAATATTGCTGGACAATCCACACAGCATCATCTAGCTTGGGGATAAGCAGAGCCAGTGTTATGGGTTACTGATACTTAATACCATTTTTTTTTATTCTACTAAAAACGACCAGAACACCCGGAACAAATGTCTGCAGATCGTACACATAATTGTCTCAACGCGGGTACCATAGAGAACACAAAAAAAAAAAAAAAATAACAATTACAGCGAAGAAAATAAAACCAAAATAACTAAATTTAGAGTATAAGTATAGCCATCCACCTTAACTAGAAACTAAAAATTTAGGTGTTTTTGGTAAATAAATTTTTTTTTTTTGTATTTTGTATCAGGAGAAACTTGTTAACGCTTAAAACTTTTTCAGAGACGAAAGAAAACAATCATTTCATCATCTTTTTAAAAGTGTCAAATTAATCGTAAAAATATTTATAGGTTTCCCACAAGATCCAAGGATGACAATAATTGGTATTGGCAGCATCTGCTCGACTTGGCTGGCAACACTCTTGATACTGAGAAATTCGGTGACAGAATTAGTGAAGTTTTATTGATTTCATGATATATAGATTGAAAACATCACTGGCATCATAGGTCAAAAAACAAATGGTCACTTAAAAAAATGCCAGTAAAAGTGAGTTTCTATGATAGTCTCAAAGATGTCGCCTAGCTCTAGTGTTAAAGAATTTTATAATAGCAAACCTATATCCTGATGCTAAAATAGAATGAGGTCTGCATAAAGCTCTTGAATAGTCAATAAAATACAATTAGGTCTGCTTAAAGCTCTTGAATAGTCACTGAAATACAATGAGGTCTGCATAAATTTCTTGATTAGTCACTAAAGTACAATGAAGTCTGCATAAAGCCCTTGAATAGTCACTGAAATACAATGTGGTCTGGATAAATCTCTTAAATGGTCACCATTTACTTAAATAGAAAATTAATTTAAAATTATTACAAATAATTACGCAAGCCTGTGAAGAAAAAATAAAATAATTAGACTCCGAAGTGGACTATTAACCAGAATTCGATAAACGTGAAGCGAGATGGTGGAAATAGCTCTCGAAACACATAGCAACCGAGCCCTAGCACCAGATATCAGTCCGCGACTTTTTATAACTTTGACCTGGCAAAAACTGTCCATCGTTTATAATTGTTTACAAATTAAAATAAAGAATAAAGATTAGCTTATAATGAGAGGTTAATTGATAGAAATAGAAAATTTTTGTTTGAGTTTCAAAATATTACAAATTAGGATTTGAGATTAGAATTTCAACTTACCACTAACAATGATATCATTAATAACAATGATCATTGTTAGTTGTAAGTTTGACATAAGATTAAGAAAGACTTTTGACTATAAAAGAAGATTAAAATTAAACCAATCCTTAAATAATTTTGGAAAATACCGTGTGCCTTTCCAATTCCCATTTGGACCTACTACTACTAGGCACGGCACCCCTCAAACACACCCTCTATAGAACAGCTGATCGGTCAATCTCAATCTCAATTCTAAGTAGGAAGGTATTTTCATAGGTTCTAAACAAGCTTCTAGATCGATCGACCTTCCAACTCCCCCCGATCCCCTTTAATTCTTTACCTGCGTAGTGCGTTATCTAGAAAGTAAATTTCAGCGTGGTTGCGTGACGTCACGCGTGCCGGCGCCGTGATCCAAGCGTGGTAGGCCTGTGCCACACCCGTGTCGTCTGGGATGTTCCTTGCGACGTGTTTTGTTGCATCTGTTGCCAATTTTTTATGAAATTATGTGTATTGCGTAATGTTTTGTAAAATTTTAATAAAAGCTCTCTAAACGGTTTTGTATAATACCTCCCCTAGTATTATGTTTTTCGAGGAAAAGTTTGGAATAGAAGGTGATGTACATTCCTAACTTTATATATATTTTTTTCAACTAAACTTCTATTCCAAGTAAGAAAACTCACCAAAGTTTTCTAGACTAGGGAGAGTTTTATTAATATCTATTTGCAGCAGAGTTTAAATTGAAGCATTTTATTTGATCTAAGAAAATTATTGAACTAATTCTGGATCAGAAAATCCATGTAAGGAGCTTTTGATGAGCTTTTTCTAGTAACGACTGGCACTGCAAATTTGTTTTTCGAAAAATGTAGAGTCATATAATTAGTGACAAAGTTTCAAAGAACGCTTGTGAGGTCAAAGGTCAGCCAATTATGGCCTTCCACAAACCTTGATGCTTTAATTGAGGTCTGCTCAGTTCTTCCGGGACTGATGCAATCATTTGGGCCGTTATTTAACTTATATATTTTTTTCCATTATTAGCTATTTAAAAAATATTTTTACCGTTGCCGGAAATTAAACTTTAGACTGCTGTGCTTACTCCTATGCAGACATCTGGCTAAAAATCTTGTTAATTTGCATTCAGTAACGATTTGCAGAAATTGAACATCATGTCTCCGTCTGCTGATCCATTATTTGACGACTCAAGAACTGGTGAATATCAAATCTCCTTTTTATTTTGAAACAATTAGAGTCTAATTTTCTAGTTCGCCAGTATCAGTGTGATAAGGCTGTGATGTCACCAGCAGTTATCAGCGGGTGTAGCTCGAGGACCGGCGCAGCGCCCAGTCGGGTGTCGGAGCCCGCCATAGGGGTCCCGCCGTGTGTACGTGACCTAACGTGATTCTATCTACGTGACCCAACGGATTCTTTACGTGGAAGTCGTGGAACGCCAGGAGCCAAAGGAGGCAGTGTCTAGTGATCATTCCTATGTGAAGTGTGAGTAGTGTTGGATTGCAGTGAAAACAACAGTATTGTATAAAACTCTTTTAATTCTAGCTTTATCAGCTCATAACATAATATCTTAACATAGAGACTTAAGTAGTCAGAACAGTCTTTGAAACTAAAACTAGGTAACGATCATGAGATCTAGATCACAGTCTGCGGTTCACTGTGGGGGAACCACCATGGGGGGTGTGGGGAGGAGGCGGTGCACCGAGGGGGGTGGGACGCGCTCCTTGGCGTGTCTCTTGACGTGCTTGGCGAGGTGGTCGGAGCGCATGAACCGGCGGTTGCAGACGCGGCAGCCGAACTTCTTCTCGCCGGTGTGCGTCCGCTTGTGGCGAGACAGCTCGTCGGAGCGCGAGAAACGCCGCTCGCAGCCTGCCCACGCGCAGCGGAAGGGCCGCTCGCCCGTGTGCGTCCGCGCGTGGGCCTTCAGGTGGGACGACTTGAAGTAGTTCTTGCCGCAGCCGGGGTGCGAGCACTCGTAGAGGCGTCGTCTAGCGACCGGCGCAGGGGCCACCAGCCAGAGCGCGGGGAGCAGCGTGCCCGGGACCAGCACCGCCGGCGCGGGGCGCGGCGCCAGCGGCACCCAGCCGGGCGCCGCCGCCGCCGGGGCTGACGGCACGCGCGGCTCCTCACGGGGCGCGCACACGGGGTGCGGCGCCGGCACGCGCTCCTCCACACATGCGAGACTAGCAGGTGGAGGCACCACGGCCGGCGGCGGACTCTGTGCCTTCGACGCGATGTACTGGGAGTAGCTGTGGCCGCGGTTCATTTTAAACTTGAGAGTTTTCAGTATGTTCATGTCGGGGGGCGGCGGGAGTGGCTCGGGACTGCAGGTGCCGTCCTTGTGGGCGCGCATGATGACAGAGACGCGCGGCTCCGGCGGTGGCGTGGCCAGCAGCGCGCGCGCCAGCTCCAGCCGCGCGCGCTTGCCGCCCTCCTCCTCGCCCTCGGAGTCCGAGGGCTGCGGCGTCACCAGCCCCGTGAGCCCGGCCAGAGGCGACGACTCACGGTGACGCTTTAGCGCAGCCTTCTTGAGAGGCAGCTCAACCTGAGGACAAAGACACCGCTACGTAAGTGAACGGTCGCTCGGGGGCGTGCACGCGACCGCTGCGTGATCGGTGATCGCGCTCGCTTGCCGCACTTTCGATTGCACAAAATTATACACAACATTTTTTTTATGGGAAAAGTGTAATAATATTTTTTTTATCAGGTGAGGTAAGTTTTTCGAAAACTTTCGGAAACTCACTTTATTTTCCATCAATGGAGGAGTAGACGGCGGGGACAGGGGTCCGCAAACTTCTAACATATCAGACATGGTAACCGAGTTTATATCATTCAACGCAAAATAAAACTTTCTTTTTATTCACAAAACTTGTGTATTAGCTCTGTGTTTATGCTCCAGAGAGCCGTGCGGTTCCGCGAGCGGGTGGCAGACGAATAAGCCGCTCCGCGAGTTGGCGCGGCAGGACGCGGCGGCGCGAGCGGGGTGCGGGGCGCGGGTGGCCAATGGGAGCGGACGGCGCGGCCGCGGGGACCAATGGGCGCGCGGGTGATCACGCAGCGCGCGCGTGCCGGCGCGTGGTGTTCACGTGCTCGAGGAGTGCGAGCACGAGGTCGCGGCGTGACGTCAGCGGCGCGCCCCCGCCTGACGTCGCAAGGTCGCGCTGCACGTCGCATCGCCCCGCACACAGCGCGACACCACCGTCTGCACTGCCTTCTCTATTTTGACAGTTTTGGGGTCGTCGCCCTTGACGGCTGGACAGCGCTTCTAGCTCGGCCGATGTAGGTCGCGAACGCATTGCCAACGACGACGACATTACACAAACGCGGATCAATCACCTATTGTGACAAATATCGACGCAATAAACTCATATTTTACACGATAAGTAGGTAGAGCATTTGAATTAGGGCTTGTGCTTTAAGGTTGTGTTGCCTTGTGAGTTTAGGTACTTTGTTATCTAAAAAATAAGATGTAGAGTTTCAATCCTTCCAATTAGTGCTTAGCATCTTCGAATCTTTTCATAACTGTACAGCAGTACAGTACAATATAGGTACATTGTACTGTACAGCACGTTACGAAAAGATTCGTTACCTTACCTAGTAAAAAAAGAAAACAAACAAATAAATAATGCCGGAAAATTCACACAGCATGACCACCTATCTAGCCCCAAGGTAAGCAAAGCTTGTATTATGGGTAGGGTAGGTACAAGCATGTACTAGCTAGATAACTAATAGGTATACTTACAACTTTGTTATTAATTTATTATCATTAATTAGTAAGAGTAAATTGTGCATATTTTCACGATAATGCAACGGGAAAGAAAACTGTATTATTGTGTGAGTAACGTGTGTTGCGAAAGTGTGCCACAGTTTATAAGGCAGTAGGTAGTCTCAGCCGCGCCACGCGGTGGCTGAATGATCGCGTTGAGTCCAATCTATAAGCTTTTCTACTGATTCGTTATTTTGATTCTAGCGGTGGTCGTGTACTTGTATAAAATACTACTGACATAGCCGCGTTTTCATTCGTGTGGGCTTTAGAAATACCCCAACTAATGTTAATGATTCAATAAAATCTACCTACGCCAAATTTTTACAAACAATCCAACCTTTACGATATTAAATTTATTATGGGAAAACAGAAGAATTTCTCCTAAGACTTCCATTTCTGCCTTCTTAGAATATTTTTTTCTAATAAAAACTTGAAACTATGTTTATTTATTTAAGTCACCTTTTTACGCTTCAAATTTTGATTGGGGCAACAGCCGAAGGTTCTGTCTATTGTCAGAATGTCTCGATTCTAAGGCGATGGGTGCTCAGAAAACTCGCCCGCGGCGGCGGGCAATGCGAGCGGGCGACAACCACACGTGTCGGTCAGTATTGTTTTCGTAAAATAGCGATTAGCGACGGGCAAACGCCGAGAGGCGTCCTGGTCTTATAATATTTTTTAATAAGGAAAAGGCGAACATAATTATTATTTTTGTGCGCCAGCGCCTCGACTCTGTCGCGACTTGCGCCTCAACTTAACTGTAGCAACCTGTCTTAAGTCTTGGTCTCTTGATCAATACGCAGTAAGATTCCGTATGCGGTGCGTATGCGTACTACCGGTCACATAATCGTATAAAAAAGTTTTAAAAAAATAAACAAATATAAACACTTTTGTTCCGTCGAGTTAGTGTGCGTCAGCGTAAAGGGTCAAGCTGTACGAGTATCCTCACTCCCCACCCCCGCACCACTCCTCACTTCATTGCGCTTGCCCTTTTCAGTTGACGCAGACTTGCACCGCAAATGTAAATTGTAATCATTAAATTACCTAATTATATAAGTTAAATATTGTACGTCCATAATTAATGGATAAACTGTTGTTTCACTTTTTTAAGATAATTTTGTACCAAGTTTTTACAATAAAATTATATCAATTGGAATTTGAACATACTGCGTAGTGACCAACAGGCGAAAGCTTTAGTTATCCGCTCTCAGCTCTCCTATTGGACCACGCTGTCAATGTGTGCGTTTGTGCATTGCTGTTCTCGTGTGTTTGGGAAACGCCCGCGCAATGCAACAGCCGGATGGTTGAGGTATATATAAAATTTTGGTAAGTATGGATAACAACAACTTATTTTATTGTATTGTATATGTTGTTTACAATACAATACAAGAAGTAGTTGCATTACATTTGATGTAAAGTAGGAAGGTGGGCAGGGCACTATGGCGCTCACAGATGTCGCTTATTAGGGTAGGTCCAGCTGTGGAGTTACATAGGCTGAAGATGATGATGTTGAGGAAGGTTGTTCAGAAAAATAATATTTCGCCATTTTATTTATTCAGCTAAACAGTCCTGCCCGCATTCATTATCCTGCATCTAATATAGAGCTACCCCCCAGGCACAACTATTGTGTATGAAACTGAATACCTAGACAAGAATAAACTATAAAATTACAATATTTGCCTATTTTATGCAATAGCGAACACAATAAACATTCTTGACCCTTGTGTCGCCATCTAGTGAATCAGTTCATAACTACGTACGTAGCACGTCTACGTAAATATCGTAGCAGAGCGCTAAGAAATCTCTTGCTACGAAGCTCTACGGTGCTACGCGTTCGTACACTGTGGTACAATAAATGCTAGGCAGGTTCAACAGATGGCATAACAGTCGAGATATTTTGTTGCGTCTCAAATAATCTCGACTGTAACGCCATCTGTTCAACCTGACCAGCATTATTTTACCGCGTTCTGTAGCAACGTAGAGCAACAAGATTTCGTAGCGCCATGGTACGATATTAACGTAGACGTGCTACGTATGTAGTTATGAACTGATTTACTAGATGGCGACACAAGCATTACGTTGTGTGTCACGTTTGTTTCTTACACTAGTAAACCAAACAGTATTGTTAAAACCTTTAATAAAACCTTCGTTCACCCGCCGCCTCCTCCGCGGAAACCTTGATCGATGTAAACAACCAAACACGGTCCATGCTTTTTAACCGACTTCAAAAATGGAGGAGATTCTCAATTCGATTGTTTTTTTATGTTCTTTACCTTAGAACTTTTGACTGCGTGAACCGATTTTGATGATTCTTTTCTTTTTTCATCATTTCTCTTTCTCATCTTTTTTCTTTTTTCATTCTATGACAAATCTGTACAGCTGTAAGCTACCCGTCTATGGAATGCTTTCCCTCTGGACATCAGACGTGCAAAATCACTCCCTATCTTCAAAAAACTGCTGCATCAGCATTATTTATCCTTATGAAAACATTAATAGCTCTATCTTATGTCTATGTAAGTCTATTATAATGTTTGTAAATTGTAATGTAGGTATGGCATGCAGTGTAGGTATTTGTTTTCTTTTTTTTATCTATATATTTATTAAGTACCACCGTCTATTTTGTATCTGCATGTCCAGTCCATCCTAAGGTTGCCTGGAAGAGATCGCTCTCAGCGATAAGGCCGCCCTTTAATCTATTGTTTATTCCTGTATTGTTTTCTGTTTTGTGTGGTATATATAATAAAGTTTTTTCTATTCATCTATCTATTCTTTTTTATTTGAATGCTGGTCCTTTCCGTGCCCATTTCAATTTGTTCCAGTTCTAACAGTGACATCCATGAGAAAACCAGATAAGTCTTAAATTTGCATTAAGTATTTGCAAGACAAATGGACCAAGAACTCAATAGCACGCCAAGCGATTTCGATGATTTATTTTAAATATTAAGGTGTGGTGTGGATGTCGGTTTTTAGTTTTTTAAAAGTCGCCAAATTATTCATAGAAAAGTTCCTCGAGAATACTCGAGATGGTTCGTGAACAGGATTCCCGCCACGCCGGCCTCTGTCTACTCGGCCTGTGAGTGTACTTCCCCTGACTGGGTCCAAAGATATCAAAAAGTTAAAATCGTGAATCACATCAAATCCTGATCAGGATGCATTATAAGTACGAATTTAACGAGTATTTATCCTGTTTATTTACCTATTTTTCCCGACGTTTCAACAGGTTTATACAATGTCATGTGGTGACTGAGTCACCCCGTGACCGAACGTTAAATCAGTACTTATATGTGATTACCTATTATTAGCACTGTTTCATTTAAAACTTTTTAGACATTATTCTAGCTGATGGTGTTCCAAAATAAATAAAATAAATAAATGTTAATAATGTGAATAACATAGGTACATATTGACATACAATCTCAGCCGTAACGCTCAGGGGTTTTGTCTATGTACAAGATAGATAGAAAATTCTTTATTGCACTTTAACTATAAACTATGTACAGTAAAAACTTAAAAATTAAGTACAATTGGCGGTCTTATCGCTCAAGAGCGATCTCTACCAGACAACCATCAATTGTACCACGTTGTAGAATAGCATCGCGTAGCATTGTAGAGCGTTCGTAGCAAGGCTCTTTGAGTTCCTATAAATCAAATTAAATGGATGATGAATGAACTTTTAGGGTTCCGATATCTAAAGGGTAAAATGGGCCCTTATTACTAAGACTCCGCTGTCCGTCTGTCTGTCTGTCACCAGGCTGTATCTTATGAACCGTGATAGTCAGACAGTTGGAATTTTCACAGATGATGTATTTCTGTAACTACTAAAACAACGAAATAAAATAAAATAAAAAGTTCCTTAATTCAGACAAAGGTAACTGTCCACATACATAAAAAATTACAAAAATAAAATACAATTAAAGAGAACATCCGAACTTAAATTAAATTAAAATTAGTTTGCTACAATTATTATTTGCAGCAGTCTTCAACAGACCCCCCCCCCCCCCCCCAACCCATGGAAATAAATACATATAGGAAATACATACATAGCTCCCATACAACAAACCTGATATTTTTGCCATTTATTGCTCGATATTGATAACGGCAACAGGAAGACGCTTGAAATATTTACAGAATGTTTTGTTAACACTCTAAAAAAACAATATTTAAGTGGGGCTCCCATAAAACAGACATTATTTTTTTGCCGTTTTTACAAATAATGTTACGGAACCCTTCGTGCGCGAATCTTACTCGCACTTGGCCGGTATTTTTCAATCCATTTGGACACGGTACACTAAAGCTATGCATCCACCGCATCGCAATCAGACCGCAATCATCGTACGCGGTAAGGTTTGATACCAGGAATCCCCTGATTTTAATTTCTCAGGAATATCCGATTATTTTTGCTTATTTGAGGAACAGGAAATCTTTAACTTGTTTTAAAATAAATAAATAAAATTCTTTTATTTCGGACTACTATAGATCCATAATTTGTTAGTAATGATCTTATAATAAATGTTAGTAATTCTTACGAACTAAAATTAAATTAAATTAAAATGAAAAGTAATAAATTAGAAAAAAATTTTTTTTTGAGTTTTACATACATCCTTCCCGGGAAATTAGGAACAGGTATTTCCCGGGACCAAACCCCACCCACAACAGGAGCGATGGACAATAAAAAAAAAAATTACACTATCTATAATATTATTAATAATGCGAAAGTTTGGATGTTACGATATATGGATGGATGTTTGTTATTACTTCACGCCAGAAAGTCTAAACGGATCGGGTTGAAATTTAGCAAAACAACATTTTTCACCGTTTCCAAAAGCGTTAGGTTTCTGAGATACATATGAAAAAAATAATTACAGCTATTAGTGAAAAATAATATGACAATTTAGGGCATTATGTTATAGAACACTAGTTTCTGTCCGCGGCTTCGCGGGCGTTGAACGTTTTAAAGTTATTTCTATCCCATGGGAACTGATTTATGGGATAAATAGGCTTTATTCCAGGCCCAGAACTACGTTAATACAAATTCTATATTCAAATAAATAAAATGAAAATTTATTCAAAAATATCTTAGAACTAAAGAGTAACAAAAAGTACATTACTTACATTCTGAGAAATAACAATGCGGGTGCCTGAACTAGGTGAAAACCTGTTTTTCAGGCTGAAAGAGTGCTAAAAACAAATAATATAATCAATTAGAACTTGCTTATTATACAAAGCGACGAATATGTATACCTTATGATAATAACTTATGCTACTTACTCTAAACGTTTATTATTCAATTACTGCCTTATCCGTCTAGTAATGAAGAGGTAACAAACATCCCAACTTCTACATTTATATTATTAGTGTATCAGTGAGATCAATTTTATATTTCAGCATACAAATATCGATCGATACACGTATTGATAAGGTATCGATCGCATGGGTATTAAATAATTAAAATTAAATAATGCTGGACAATTCACACAGCATTATCTAGCCCCATGGTAAGCTGAGCTTGTGTTATGGGTACTAGATAACTGATATACATAATACTATATATTACATAGATAGATATTTTTTATTATACATAGAAAACGACCAGAACACCCGGAACAAATATCTGCAGATCGTACACACAATTGTTCCGAGGCGGGAATCGAACCCGCAACCTCCTGCGTCGCAGGCGGACCTTCGCCCAATGTTCGCCCACCCCGCCACTTCGGTCGTCAATCGATAGATCCTCAATTTCTGTATCGTTAGTCTCTTTCCATTTTCGTTGTATTTTTTGAATATTTGGATAAATATCAACTTGGTCGGAGCTAGCAATAGAATTACTAATTTACACGTAAGTTACCTTTCAAAACGAACATGCATTTCATTTTTTTTCTCTGAATTTGTTCTGACTTATAGACATGAAAGCGTGAATCACTGATCAGAGTGATCACTGATCAGAGAGACTTGAAACTTGAACTACGATAGGATTTTTTAAATATCAAATTTTAAATTTAATATCACACACTGAGTGGTTTAAAGCAGTGGTTAAAATTTGTAAGAAAATTATTTTCATTTCTGCATTTTTTTTATACGTAACCTAACTTAACAAATCGAAAAAAAATGTGATTAATTATTTTCATTATCCAATCTTAGGGCCTCCATACCAATTATTCCGGATCAATACTAGGTATTGGCAGTTTTTGGGTAACTTTAGCTAACGGAGAAGTGAGACTCGGAATACTCGGCAACCGATCGGTTTGGCTAGTGGCCATCCCGTCCACTCGGGACAAACCCCTGTAACCGCGTTCCTCTTGTCTAAATAAACCGCGTCTCGGTGAAAAGTCGTTTTTCACTACTACTCCGTCTAGCCCCCTCGTTACATTAGCTTATTCAAGATTATTTACAAATGTTCCGAAAGGCTCGACACAGCCTTTGTTTGCCAAAAACTTACGTTCAAGCTTTAGCAAAATGTTACTCAGTTTAAAAAAAAGTAGAAGTTGATTTTAGAGAGCTTATGTTTACTTTGCTATTTTTAGCAAGTATTTCAAGTTATGTTTGACCTACGGCACTCTGTTTCAGATACCGCCCTTTGTACAATCCACAAATTGGAACAGCAAAACGCCATGATTTTCTTTTAGGTATTTGTTTTGATAATGCCAAGACATTTTGTTTTTTTACTATAATTATGTCTAGAGTCTGTGAAAAAAGAGAAATCCCTTAGGAATTGAGGGCGCGCGTGTACCAATGTAGGTACTACTTTTGTTGCTTTAATATGTCAGTTGACCGTTTCGCCACGAGACTTCTCATTTGCACAGACTCACACTCATATTTTATATGTCGTCGTCTTTGTGCGGAGTGATGAACAACCCATAGCCTACACGACTTGTCGTAAGGATTTGAAACTTGCAGTGTGTGTATATATAATACTCGTAGTACCTACGAAAGCGAGCATTAAGAAATGAATTTAATATATAATGCGCACTCTTAGACGTTTCAAAGGTAAGAAAGGTAAGACGTAAGGTTTTGAACGAAAATACTGTATTTACACAAAACCACAACACTACTAACAATACATAAACTATATGATTTAGGTAGGTATTTATCTATCTATACTAATATTATAAAGAGGAAATGTTTGTTTGTTTGTAATGAATAGGCTCCGAAACTACTGGACCGATTTGAAAAATTCTTTCACCGTTGGGAAGCTACACTATCCCCGGTGAACATAGGCTATATTATATTTTCTAAAAAGTTAGGGATTCGTACTAAAACCGCGCGAAGCCGGGAAGGTCCGCTAGTACAACCTAAATCAAAACTTTACAAGAAGGTTTACAAAGCATTCCAACAATTTGTTGTTTACTCGAATTTGCGGTAGGTTAGTTCAAATAAGCTTACAAGTCAAAGAAGTCCTTGTAAGTCCCTTGTAAAAATAAAATCGTTTTTTTTCAGTCCTTAACACTTTGAGTGCTGAAAACGCACGGTATGAGTTTTCTACAAGTGACTAATATGCGTAAATCCACACTAGCGCAGCGGCTGAGAAAATACAGATCTGTGTGACTCAGCACAGCCGTAATGTTTTTCGAACGAAACGCATGTGCGGCGCAACACAACCGCTGTGTAGCGCGGCAAAAGATCGCAGTCGTCGAAATAAAACCGCAGTCAAAGTGTTAATAAAATCCCGCAGATTACGTGAGAATAGTCTTAAATAAAATGAATGCCAATGAACATATTCAAAGTCCTCAAGTCCCTGTAATTAAAATATTGATTCATGGAATAATAGCATTTACCTAAAAGTATTTTTTTTTGTCGAATACTGAATAAGTTTCCAGATAGGGTCTTTAGGTCTTCTGGTAGATGCATTACCGATCAAACAAAAATATTATGGGCTAAGTTGGAACAAAGTTTTGATTGTCTTCATTCTTTGCTGGTTTAAAATTATTATTTTTCAGGTCAATGTCTATTTTTATGAACAGTTTTAGAAATTATGTATAAGCACAAACTTTTTGGAACTTTTGTTAAACAACGTTAACAAATGTCTCACTTTTCATATGAAAATACTCAGAGACTAGACGGCTCTACATTTAATTAAATCATCAAAATTTGTAAAAGTAAAGTAAAGTAAAGTAAAAAATCATTTATTTCTTTAGGCTTACAAAATAAGCACTTAGACAAGTCATATTTTATATATAAATTATTATCAAATACAATTATTTTACTGTTCACTTCAATTTTTTGTCCACTAGTGGAAGAAGTGAAAAGAAACCACTAGCATGTTCATCTCTTATATGTCTAATACATGGTTATTTGCCTATTTAAGTCTAAATATAATATGATTCGATACATGTCAATATTTAAGTAAAGCTATGCACAACAACAAATTACTTACTACATACTATTGTCGGTGCGAAACTGAGCGACATCTGGCCAAGCATTAACACCATTGAGATAATCATTTATGGAGTAGAAAGCCTTCTTGATGAGATTTAGTTTTATGTAATTTTTAAATTTACGAATAGGGAGCTCAGTTGCTTCAGATGGAAGCTTATTATAGAAGCGCACGCCATTGCCCATAACAAAACAAATATCTATATATCCAGAAGATAACCAAAGTTATCGACATAGCCTGCCATAGCTCGCAAAGAACCGCTCTGGGGTAAACATAAACGAGTTCATGAGTGGAGATCGCAACTCGGCAAGCGTAGTGTAGAAAGCCGGGCCGGGTGGGATGACGGCCTGCGAAAGACTGCAGGCTGGATCCGGCAATTCAAAGACAGACGCCATGGCAGTCATAAGAGGAGGTTTATGTCCAGCAGTGGACAAGTAATAGGTTGGCGATGATGATGATAAGATAACGATGATGTTTCTCCCTCTATACGAGATAATAAGGCCTAGTTGATGATCTCTGCGGCGCAGTTTCCTATGAACACAGAATATCACGGGGAGAGAGGCGAAAACCATACCCAGTCAATTAATCGATAATAATGTTAGCATATGGCGAAGGTTTAAAATTTGTGCACCTTCCTTCCAGACGCGTTCTTACCAACATTTAAAATGAAGTAATTGTAAAAAGTAAAATTTCGCAATGGCTTCCTTCTCGCGTAATAATGAGATCCATCAAGTTTATTGCAATTAAAGACCACACATGAATTATTGCAAACACTTCTCAGAACTGATGTGCTAATTAAAATATATATCATAAAAAGCTACACAGCCAACTGCATCAATATTACCAACACAGTCCGACCGCGTCAACTTTCCCACGCTGCGGTGCATCAAAAAAGAAAATTCCCAGCAATTTTCCTTCAGCACTGCTGCAGCCACAGCATCCTCGAGACGCGAGGGGAGGGGATAAGTGGGCGGGGCTTCCACCAGCCCCGCGAACGCACACGCCTCCGTCGCCAGTCGCGTGGTGACCGCCGCTCGGGGCGCACGTCTCCTCACAAACAACTTGCGCGGTATCGTGTGTCAGTGTTGTGTCATGTTGGGTACAGGTGCAAGGAGCTAGGTCATGTCACGAAGGAAGCAAAGCAACCCGAAACCACTAAAACGTGAGTCATGGGATGATCGGGAAGTTTGTTGATGTTTTCAGGCTATTGGTGGAAACTTAAGCTAAAAGTTATGTTAAGGAAACATGCTACGATTTGTTTTTATGATCAACTTTGTTTATCAGTTTATTTTTATTTAACTATCTGTTTACAATTTACTTCGGATTCCGGAAGTGTCAACAATTATTGGAACCTATATCAATTAATTAAAATTTTGCCATATTTACACCATAACAAATTTTAATGAAGTAACTATCTACAACATTGCTAATAATATTAACCCTAAAAACACAAGCAGTACATCTAAAAATTCTTTTGTTTTTTTTAGTTTTGTTTCAAATGAAGGCCACGTGGGTTATCCCCTCTCTTGGCTAAGCAAGTATGTAAAACTTTAAATAATACAAATTTTATGTTATCATATTTTTCAACTAAACGATGTACGTGTGATAAGGATTATTGTTATTAAAGTTCATAACTCCTAACACTTTACCTCACACTGGAAATTTCTATACGAAATTTAATATGAAAATTTCCCAAAAAATTGTCTCGACGGGACTTCAAGAAAACTTGTGTTGGATAAATGATACAGACAGTTGTCAAATATGGAATCAGTTATTAAGAGATTACAAATTAAGTTACAATATTTTTTTTAATGATATATTCCTTTAAAATTATAAAAACGTGTATTAGTAATATTAATAATTCACTAAATAATTCAGAACCTCTGTTAATCAGCTCTGCAACAACGATCGTCATATTATTTTTACCTCTTGCGTTTTATAGCCATGTTTACCACTTAACATTACACGATTTAAATAAATAAATAAACAATATTCACTCTTAACGTCAACATCATACTGTCTAGTTTTCTGCCTAAAAAGCGAGTTACAGTTTACAAATAGTTAAAACTAAACCCCAGTAATTATAAATAAATGTATTCTAAATAAAATATAACCACAGAAAATGTAATCAAGCTGGCTTTATTTAATTAAATACCATTGTAATAATTTATTATCATTTTTCGATTGAAACAGCACCATCTACCTACATAATACAGGAAAATTAATCGATATAAATAGATGTCAAGAGGCCAGAGGGTGGCAAGTGAACCAATGAAGTTCCTCATCGTTATTATCATTATAGTAACGAATACATCCGACAGAGAACCAAAGTTATCTTCGACATAGCTCTACGAATTAGCAAGCTGAAGTGGCAGTGGGCCGGCCATATCTCGCGATGAACCGATAACCGCTGGGACAAACGAGTTCTTGAGTGGGGACCACTACTCGGTAATCGTAGTGTAGGACGCCCTCCGACCAGGTGGGACGACTGCAGGTAGCTGCTGGATGCAGCAAGCTGAAGATAGGGCGCTGTGGCGCTCATTTGGGGAGGCCTATGTCCACCGTGGACTAATATAGGCTGATGATGATCATTATCATCAGCCCGTTTACGACCACTGCTGAACATATGCCTTCCCAAACGACGAGATGAATAGCGGTCCTAAGCCGCCTCCATCCATCGACTCCCTGCGACCGCTACAATGTCGTCGATCCATCTAGTGGGAGGTCTTCCCATACTCCGTTTGGCATTGCATCGCGGTCGCCACTCGAGAACCTTTACCTACTCCCCAAAGGTTATCAGTCCGGATAAAGTTCTGATGTAGGTACAAGTTACGTTAACAATCTTTTACAATAGGATATTTACCATGATTTTGGATGGCGACCTCTATGGCGCAGCGGCCGAAACCTGACGTAGATGGTTGTCGGTTTGATTCTCGCCGCAGGATAAATGTTTGCCGATCTTCAAGTACATTTTTTGGATTGCGTCAAAAGTTATCCTGCGGTGCAGGAGGTTGCGGATTCGATTCCCGCATCAGAAAAATGTTTGTACGATCTTCAGATATTTGTTCCGGGTACACTAGTCCTTTTCTATGTATAATAAAATATATATATCTATGTAATTGTTTTGTATTACGTATATCTGTTATCTAGCACCCATAACACAAGCTCTGCTTATTCTGCAGCTAGATCATGCTGTGTGGATGATCCAGCATTATTTATTTTTGTGATAACGATGATAGCTTGAATATAGCCCATCACACAATGCTGCATCTTCAAGTTCTGTTCGCCATTTTTGTTACAGTATTAGTCCTATTAAAAGCATAAAATACTAAAAATACAGTGCTTTTTGTGACATTCATCATGACATTAGCTTAAAAAGACCGCGGAAGACCATCGCTATGGTACGATCTCTACCATTGCACATGCTGAGAGACCGATTTTGTCAGTTTCTCTGTTAATCTGTTAAGACGACCGATGTGGCGCGGTGGGCGATGGTCCGCCTGCGACGCAGGAGGTTGCGGGTTCGATTCCCGCCTCGGAACAATTATGTGTACGATCTGCAGATATTTGTTCCGGGTGTTCTGGTCGTTATTTATGTATAATAAAAAATATCTATCTATGAGGGATGAAGTATTGTATTATGTATATCAGTTATCTAGTACCCATAACACAAGCTTTGCTTACCATGGGGCTAGATAATGCTGTGTGGATTGTTCAGCATTATTTATTTATTTATTTATTTAATCTAAGTTTAATTTCTAAGAGTCTCTGTTCTGACAAAATGAAAATTTCTTTTTACATTAAAAAAGCTCAATGAAGCATTGTAGTAACTAATAAGTTATTAAGACTATCATCATCATCATCCTATATTAGTCCACTGCTGGACATAGGCCTCCCCCAATGAGCGCCACAGCGCCCTGTCTTCAGCTTGACGCATCCAGCATCTACTTGCAGTCAGTTTGTCGTCATTCCACCTGGTCGGAGGGCGTCCTACATTGAAATGAAATGAAAGTTTATTTTTTTAGGCTTACAAATAAGCACTACGTTTACCGAGTCGTCGTCTCCACTCAAGAATACGTTTGCCCCAGCGGCCGTCGGTTCTTCGCGAGATATGGCCGGCCCACTGCCACTTCACTGAGACTACTGTCATGTTTTTGTTGCGTATTTTCTTTGATCGTGTCATCTTTTAAGTGGATGTATATTTGCAAATAAAAGTCCAGAGTAAGCCATTGCAGCTGTCATCATCATCATCATCATCAGCCTATATCAGTCCACTGCTGGACATAGGCCTCCCCCAATGAGCGCCATAGCGCCCTGTCTTCAGCTTGCCGCATCCAGCATCTACCTGCAGTCTTTCGCAAGTGGTCATCCCACCTAGTCGGAGGGCGTCCTACACTACGTTTACCGAGTCGCGATCTCCACTCAAGAACACGTTCGCAGCTGTACGATGTCATTATACCTATGTCTAAAACGTGTTATATCTATGTACAAGACACCTTGCTACAATAATTACCTATAAGATAATTATTACGTTGTAGATAATGATCGGTGTATATCGATTCGTTATGTAATTACCAATATATCTACGTAATTTATTGCATTAGGAAAGTATATCAGTTATCTAGTACCCATAACACAAGCTCTGCTCAGCTTGGGGCTAGATGATCAACCTATGTTAGTCCACGGCTGGACATAGGCCTCCCCCAAAGAGCGCCATGGCACCCTGTCTTCAGCTTGACGCATCCAGCATCTATACCTGCAGTCTTTCGCAGGTCGTCATCCCACCTGGTGGGAGGGCGTCCTACACTACGTTTACCAAGTCGTGGTCTCCACTCAATGTACTCTTAAACCTAAAGTTTAAAATTTTTGTAACTGATATAAAATATATATATCAGCTAAACAAAATAACACATTTTACTTTGTGCCAAAGATAACTTCTAAGACCTACCTGTTATCAAAATCCGCCTCAAAAATAAGTTAAACTTAAAACAACAAGTAATTTAGTTGGTCGATCGAATCATTGCGCGAGTTCGTTAAACCGCTATCTCGTCTTAATGTGTTCTACGATTGTCACCTTATCTACCGCTGATAACCAACTGGTAATTATTGTGGAAACAAGCCAACGATTTATTCTTCAATGTATTTTTTGTTTGAAATCAATAAGAACAGACTCGAGTTTTAGAAAAAAGGATAACTATGAAGGTGTTTCTTGTTATGTACTGGGATTACTCGATAATAGGCAAAAATATATTTTAAATTAGCAGTTCCCCGCAGTTTCATCCGCGTTTGACTCGAATTTCACTTTGTTAGGTGATTTTTTTGACACAGGTTACATTATTGAAGTTTTAGTAAGGATCCCTAACTTTTTTTAAAATATGCTTATATTCACCGGGGATAGTGTAGCTTCCCAACGGTGAAATAATTTTTCAAATCGGTCCAGTTGTTTCGGATATTCAATACAAACAAACAAACAAAAATTCAAACATTTCCTCTTTATAATATTAGTATAGATAAAGAATTTGAGCATATTTGTCAGTTTTGATGCATAAAAACGAAACTTATTTGACAGATCTTGAAATGACCATCTTTATTATTTTGACCGATAAGAAAGGGACGCGTCATTTTTAAAAAGGTAAATAAAAAAGCCTTAAAGGCTATAGGCTAAATTCCATAATCTTAAATACCACTGTTGAATCATGCTTACAAAACAAATAACTCAATTTAATTTTAAATTTACGTCAAATATTATAGAGTTCATGTAAATCGATAGATTTAATTATTAAAGAGCTATACTTGATATTGAATTTAAATAGATAAATTATTTCGATTGATTTATTTTTTGTTGCTGGGTTCATGTAACTTGTCTGGTAGAGATCGCTCTTGAGCGATAAGACCGCCAATTGTATCTAGTTTTTTAAAGTTTTTATTTTACATTGTCATTTTATACTTAGTGTGCAATAAAGAATTATCTATCTATCTATCTAACTCAAAAATCAAATCATTTTTTATTTTATTTTTCTTTCTTAGGGATAACAAACAGTATCACTTAAAAACTAACTATAAACTATTAAACTTAAATAAACGTAATTCTAGAAGTTAATATCCCGTTTTAAATGACTTTAATAGAAATTTTATATATGGGTAGCCTCTGTCAATTAATGAAGCAATTCATCACCTTTCTGACAAAACCTCAAAAGCGGATATGGGTAGCGTAGTTCCTCTATATAAACGAGAGATGTCGTTGTTGGAAAATGGCGGCGCGAGCGGTTTAATTGTAGTTTAAATAAGTTTAATAAACTTGTTATGTGGGTAAGTTATAACTCTATGCGGTTATAGTTAACAAATTAGTACTTAATATTACTAAAAGTTTATGAACATAGATATGTTTTGACAAAAATAGATAGAATAGCACCACCATCTTCCCGTAGGTGTCGTAGGAGGCGACTAAAGGACATACACTGGGGGGCGGGCAGCAACGTCCCTTGCAGCACACTCAATACACTGCGATCCCCAAACCGCATGCCCAGCGTGGGGATTATGGATTAGGTATATCTCTTGCCTTGACTATTGATGAATAAGCCTACATATTTGTAATGTGGATTAGTTAAAACTCTACATTATGTTATTATATTAAAATTAACGAAAAGGAACTTAATATAAGGTAGATACTGAACGTTTATGAACATAGATAATGTTTTGACAAAATTATATCTCTTGCTTTGACTATTGACGAATTAAATTAAATATCTTAATTCTTCAAGTTCGAAATAAATGAGTAAATGTTGTGAAAGTAAGAGAAAGTCACACAATGATAAATCTAAATTATCTTTGACCCTTATTGTTATCGACTGAGAGTAAACAATTGATTTTATCTTTATTTAAGTTTACTTGTTACTGTCAAATCACGTGTCACGGATAAGACATATTTTTAAATGAACAGATTCATTATTTGATATTTAAGGGTCCGGCGTCCTTGTTTAACCCTTGCGCCGCGCCTAATGCGTGCCCGATAGCAATATTAGCCGTTCAAAATTTGGTTTGTTCCGTAATACCAAAAATTATTACTGAAAACTTTATGAATTATTCACAAAGTATTGTTATTCTGTAACTAGACAATATAAGCTATGTTCCTTAATAAATAAAACGTAAGATACTGACGTTTTTAATACGAAACAAACAGCAAGAAAACTTGTCCATTTTCGCTTAAATTGTGCAAAATGCGATTGGCTTTCATTTCATTTTAGGTAAGTATTTTGAAAAATAAATCTATTTAGGAACCTAGATAAATACTATTCAAATACAAATAATACAATATTATAGTGGAAATATGTATGCTTGAATTGGAAATCATTTTGGTATTACGTTTGTATGAAGAATTCGTCCCTCCGGAGGCCCCTTAATAACTTAGGAGGTTATAACAAATATAAATGGGGCAAACGTGTTCTTGAATGGAGACCACGACTCGGTAAACGTAGTGTAGGACGCCATCCGACTAGGTGGGATCTGCGAAAGACTGCAGGTAGATGCTGGATGCGTCAAGCTGAAGACAGGGCGCTATGGCGCTCATTGGGGGAGGCTTATGTCCAGCAGTGGACTGCTATAGGCTGATGATGATGATGATGATGATTGTAACAATGGATGTGTGTTTATATATTAATTGAATTTAACATTGCACATTTATTGTGTTTTTTTTAGTTTTAGGACCAGGAATAATTTCATTCTTCGATATTTTATTAAGTAGATAAGTATAATTTAAGTGCAGCTTTAAGAGGTAAGAGCGCAAAATAGGTGGTACCTAGAGTTATTGTGACGTATATTATTATTTATATATATTATTCGGACGACCGATGTGGCGCGGTGGGCGAAGGTCCGCCTGCGACGCAGGAGGTTGCGGGTTCGATTCCCGCCTAGGAACAATTGTGTGTTCGATCTGCAGATATTTATTCCGGGTGTTCTGGTCGTTTTATATGTATAATAAAAAAAAAACTATCTACATATGTAATATATTGTATTATGTATATCAGTTATCTAGTACCCATAACACAAGCTCTGCTTACCATGGGGCTAGATAATGCTGTGTGAATTGTCTAGCATTATTTATTCATTTATTTATATACTCTATAATATTTATCTACTATAAGAATAACATTTATTATCAATGAGCAATATAAAATGGATAATTTCCTAAATTTTATGATGATGAGATGTAATTTTATATGTACAAAATAGTCCATTCACATTTATATATATAAAATAACTTGGGTAATCAGTTTTTATTCAACCTAGTTCTTATAATAATAACAGTTTACACAGAAACACCTGTTGACAATAATTGCCAACATCCTTTGTTGAAATAAAATAATTAACTGTTTTTTTTCTACAATCTAAATCAGTTCAGTTTAATTGGCTGACCTTAAATACGAGTTTCATTACAGATTTTTCACCTCTCAGATAATAAGAGAACTGATAAATACTAATATATCTATACTAATATTATAAAGAGGAAAGGTTTGATTTTTTGTTTGTTGACCGATTTGAAAAATTCTTTCACCATTGGGAAGCTCCCGGTGAACATAGGCTATATTATATTTTCAAAAAAGATAGGGATCCGTACTAAAACCGTGCGAAGCCGGGAAGGTCCGCTAGTTATATCTATTCTATACTAATAATATTATAAAGAGGAAAGGTTTGATTTTTTGTTTGTTTGTTTGTTTACTGAATAGGCTGCAAAACTACTGGACCGATTTGAAAAATTCTTTCACCGTTAGAAAGCTCCACTACCCCCGGTAAACATAGGAATATTATATGTATTTTCAAAAAAGTTAGGGATCCGTACTAAAACCGTGCGAAGCCGGGAAGGACCACTAGTATATAATATATTGATAAATACTTGTGATTGTGACCCAATCATAAACAGTTAGAAGGTGAGTGGAAAAATCGATAAAATTTCACATTTTGATATCTAATTCTACATTTTTATTGTTATGTGTTCATTTAAAATTCAGAACTGGTTTTATTGAAATTTTGCTTATACCTAATGCTATTTTATAAAATAGGTAGGCATATTTATCTACTATAAGAATATCAATAAGCAATAAATGATAAAAAGGATAATTTTCTAAATTTTATGATGATGATATGTAATTTTATATGTAGAAAAATAAATTTTTTTTATATACCTCTTCTATGGAGTAGGCACATAATATACGAATGATATACTTACTCTATCTAGCTACATGCTTTCAAATCTGTCTAGGTCTACAAGTGGACGGTCCAAGACGAAGTAAGAAAGGTCGAGGCTAAGCAATTATACATTACTATTAAATTATACTTTTTGTCCTTTCAATTCATAGATACAGTAAAGACGGCGAAAAGGGAACTTCACAAGGAACCCTTAAATTACAGGAGCCAACAGATTCCCTTTTAATCAATCCGATGCAAATCCAACAATAAATAAACAAACGTCAAAACCAACAGCTGAATACAAGAATCACGAACGAAATCTCAAATCACATAAAACAGTCGTGGACAAAAGTGCAATCATTCTTGTTTTACATGAGTTACAATTTGTACACGACAGTACACCTGATAGGGCGGTGGCATCAAAGGGTTATTGTGTGCCAACTTGTACGCAAATTACTGCGCGTGCGACTGTGGGACGCGTGCTTGCAAACCAGGGAAGAAAGTTTCATGTACCGTCTTTAAGTTGGCCGAGCAAATTACATTTGTTTTGTTTTATTTGACAGGCCCTTAGAGAGTCTCGGCACAGCTCGGCGAGTCTTGGCCAACATAATCCTCATGTGACGAATCATAAAAAATATCCATACAAAATCCATATAATTTACAACTATTTTTATAGATAAAAACACGTACACCTTGTAGCCAATAAATAGTCATTATTGGAAACTACAAGGTATACTACGAGGAAACTATAACGTGTTTTTCCCGAGCTTCCTAGAGTGCAGAACGCCTAAGAAAATAATTCTTATTATTTTTTACTAAGCCTTACAGAATTGGTCGAAGTATTTTTACTAATACTAAAGAGCACTTAGAAATGCTTTAAATTAATATAACTTGAAAAATTTGACGTCAGACAAAAATTTAATTTGTTTAGTGTTTCTTTTTCTTCTATTCTTCATATTTATTATTTTTTCTGACGTCACATTTGTCTATTTATTTACTTATCATCAAGCATGTCTTCAATCTACTTCGTACCATAATACTGTAAAAAGGAAATTACATTCCAATCAGTTAAAAAAAAATAAGAAGAAAGGACTGCATTTTGCCAGTACGCAGCCTGCGCATACGCAAGTAACTCATCCTTAGCAAGCTTTCAGAAGCTTAAGCTTTTGGCGAGCTTGCAAGCTGTTTGTAATTACTATATTATGATCTTAAGTTCCTATTAGCTATCTTAGATCTGATAAATTACAAAGTTTATCAAAACAATGAAATTCTATATCTATCAAAATAAAAATAGTATCACTAATAAGCTATATTTTTTTTAAATTATGTTGTACAATTGACTGTAATTCTTTATTGTACACACATACAAAACTTAAAAATAACTTAATTAATAAATATGTACATAGGCGTGCTAAATATAGCTTGTGTAATTGTACTAGATGACTGATACACTTAATAGAATGCATTACATTGATAGATCTATCTTTTAATAACCATATAAATTCCAAGAAATCTGGGAACAAATATTTGCAGGTCGCAAAATATTTTTCCCAAGGCGGGAATCGAACCCGCAAGCTCCTGCGTCGCAAGCAGAACTTCGTCCGCCGCGCTACATCGATCGTTAAATTTGACGATATTCTAGTGAAATTCTCAATATTGACAAAAAAAGTCTGAACCGCAGAATCACTCTAAGTAAGACCAAGACACAAAAAAATATAGAATTAATTTAATTGTCAATACGAATTCAAAAAATGCCTTTTTACTGGTGGTCTCCGCACTAGGTTCAGAACGTGTATCGCGGGAGGCCGGATTACTAATAGACAAGACTGTGTGTGTAAACAGGGCAGCAATTCACACTAGAAAAATACTTTAGAAAACAAAAGAAAAAAGCAAATACTAAAAATAAAAAAGAACAGCATCCCTATATCTGTGGTCACATGTACCCTCAAGTAAACCCCAGCATATTGCAACCACCCTGACTTAACCCCCTGGTTCCCACGCTGAAGCGTGCCCGCCATTGACGCAGACAGAGGGGTCTATTGACGCAGAGGGTTCTCAGTGACCGGCTCGTTTACTCTTTTCAATTGACTTCGGGGTGCGTGTGAAATAATTGTTTGATTCGATTTTGTATCTTTGACTTTGAATTAATGCATGTACACTTTATTAGACTTAAAACATAACAAATTAAAACCTTATAACTTAATTTCAATTTTGAACATAGGCGGCATTATCGCTGACAGCGATAATGCCGCATATTTCTCCCAGGAAACCTTGGGAGATTTCTCCCAGGGAACCTAGCCTAACCTACCCTTGGTAAATCATTTACTGAATATTTGGATTGAAAATTTGGATTTATGATAAAGATAAAGATAAAGATCATTTATTTGCATAAACATATTGTGTTATTGAGATGTTACAAACAGGTAGGTATCAAATATGTTTTACCAATTACGGTGTACAAATTGAGAGATATGGCATGCAGTCTCTGTTTATTAATTATTATTTAACTTATTTAAGTTAAGAAAATCAATCAATAGAAATAATGTCATAAAATATTTAAAAAATTCGTAATTACAACATGCAATAGTTCTATAATATAATATATTTTCATTAAAAAGTTAGAATTTATCATTTATGTGAAGCCATGGAGGAAAAATCCGCTGCTGCGCACGCGTCACAGCAGAGTGATCGTGTCATTCAGTAATTTGCTTGATTTTGTAACCAAAAAGGTATACCTAGGTAGTTTTTCGGTACGTGTTGAGATTATAACTGTTTTTTGTACAATTATTTTCGATCGCATTATAATGTGTTTTGTGTGTTAAATATAGTGCACGTATACAAATAGGAAATTGAGATTATTATGTATAATATGTAGAAATTTTTTGGCAACACCTCGTGTGTGTCCCTCACACCTTTGACCTTCACACATAGAAGAAGGCTTGGTCGATCGTATCATCTAAGCCTTCTATGTGTGAAGATTAATATGAGAAGAATGAAATCTGTGCCGGGAATAAAAAAAAACATGATTTGTATTATATATTTTCAAAGGCAGTTAATCCTATTTTCCTGTGTAAGATTCCATAATCTAGTATGTACTTATATCCTCAAGTTTTGCACATCCTCTTTGTTCCGTTAGAATCTTGTACACGTCAATAATAATTTAACTTGATGACAAATATTTTATCACGAATAAGTTGGTTTACCTCGTGTTTTCCAGAATGTAAAATTAACGGAGTTAATTAATCTTCCTGTTTGTCATTCATATACAAAAGTTTCAGAATTTATACTTTTTATTAGATCTGAAACTTTGAAGGAAACAAAGTGGCTCAATAGATGGCGCTTTTTGTCAGAAAGAGTACAAATGGCCGTTCTCAAAATTGACTTCCTCGTTTTGCTTTTTACCAGTTGAGTTTTATTGTTTCGAATATAAATTCTTGATTTCAGACTTCATTGGTCCATATCCAAATAAATAGTACATAGTAATAATAATAATTACCTAAAAAGTCGCATAAAATTAAATCTACAAAAAACACTACATAACAAAAAAGAACAACACAATAAACAAAAATTATTTGGCGATTTTGAACTTTATATTATAAACGATTTAGGTTTATTTTTTTAATTAAACTTTTATTAGATACAAAATTAATGAGAAATGAGAGTATATGACCTTATAGCATTTCTTTTGATACTTAACTTCAATCTTTATTGTTATCATAACAAAAAAAAAATACGGAAATTTTCCTAATTTTAAAATTAACACACCTTACACACCTAATAAAACCTTAACAGATTAAATTTCGGAATTTCAGTATCGAGTGTTTTATAAATCTCTCTTCGATAAGAATCGATATCTAAATGTGTATCTGCATGATCGATCAGCAGTTATCAGTCGATTAAATCCACGATTAGACGCCGCGATACAGATCAAATTACATGGATGTAGAATGTTTGCTGACGGATTATGCGTACTGGTCGGTGAGAAAGTTTCTTTTTTTTAAGAGTTGAAAATTTATTTTCTGAAGTTTGGTCTGAGTGACTGATTATTATAATTTTGGGAAAACTGACAGAAATTAATAAGAATAAAATGAATAAAAGAATTTCTTTATAGCCAACACACACACAGTGTTAAACAGAGTTACGAAAAAAAGGAAAAGACACATAAATACAGAAAAACATAAGAAGTAGAGTAAGAAAAACTGGTATTTCCCTATGTGCGCGGCTAATAAGGTCCCGTCTCAACTTGTTGTCATTATCGACCGAGGACGATAGTGACAATTATTATTAAGAAAGAATTGTGTGACTAGATGGGAACTTTATGAATAAATAAATAAATAAATAATGCTGGATAATTCAAACAGCATTATCTAGCCCCATGGCAAGCAGAGCTTGTGTTATGGGTACTAGATAACTGATATACATAATACAATATATTACATAGATAGATATTTTTTATTATACATAGAAAACAACCAGAACACCCGGTACAAATATCTGCAGATCGTACACACAATTGTTCCGAGGCGGGAATCGACCTTCGCCCACCGCGCCACATCGGTCGTCAAACAATAACGAACCTATATTAATAAGTTTATAAAAAATAAAGTAAATTATGGATGCTTCTTATTGGTCTTTTGTTTCGTTTTCTGTGATAGTTAAACAATTTTCACCGTTAGTTTTCCTTGAAAATATAAATATAGCCGTTTTTACCCAAACTTGACTAAAGTAAAAGTAAAAAATCATTTATTTCTTTAGGCTTACAAAATAAGCACTTAGACAAGTCATATTTTAAATATAAATTATTATCAAATAAAATTATTTTACTGTTCACTTCAATTTTTTGTCCACTGATGCTCTGTAGCACATCTTCAATACATTGTATAAAACTAAGTCGCTTCCCACTGTCTGTCGGTCCCTATGTATGCTTAGATCTTTAAAACTATACAACGGATTTTGATGCGGTTTTTTTTACACTTTTACTGCTGAAATCACACGGTATGTGTTTTCTACAAGTGGATAATATGCGTAAATCCATACTAGCACAGCGGCTGAGAAAATACAGATCTGTGTGACTCAGCACAGCCGTAATATTTTTCGAACGAAACGCATGTGCGGCGCAACACAACCGCTGTGTAGAGCGGCAGCACGAATTTTTTAGGTTAAAAAAAAGATCGCAGTCGTCGAAAAAAAACTGCTGTCAAAGTGTTAATAGAGGTTGTTTGAAGAGGAAGGTTTATAAGCCATTTGAAACATAGATTTTCATGCGGGCGAAGCCGCGGGGTCCAGCTAGTGATAACATAAAAACTCAGTAATACCATTTGAACTCTTTTCTTCAAAAGTCATTTAAAACGGTAATATATTTACCATGATTTGAATTTTGAGTTTTCCAATATTTCGGCACAGTTTCATGCGCCATGATCACGGAATAACTGAAGGCACTGCGAGTAAGTTTCTTGTCTTTTCGTCACCCCTGTACTACTCTACTTAGCTACAATCTACTTTTCTATCATTAGATCTATATCAGTATCAGCATCGACAGCGATATATAATCCACCGCGGATAGACTTATCGCGACAGCTACCTTATCTAGATTAAAATAAATTATGTTGAAAGTTTATACCTTGAATCATCATCATCATATCAACCCTTCTGTAGCCCACGGCTGGGCTATTCCTCATTCAATTCTCACCAGTCTCCTCGGTCCTCTGCCCTTTGCATCCGGCTGTGCCCAGTAACTTTCACTATGTCGACAACCTTAAATAAATAAATATAAATAATGCTGGACAATCCACACAGCATCATCTAACCCCAAGGTAAGCAGAGCTTGTGTTATGGGTACTAGATAACTGATATACATAATACAATACATTACATATATAGATATTTTGTATTATACATAGATAACGGCCAGAACACCCGGAACTAACAAATTAATTTTCTAATAATTAGACCCGCAAAAGCATATTGGCCACTAATAAAACGAATAAATAAATAAACAGGGTGTTCTATTATTACAGGTTCAAAGGTCGAGATTTGATACTACCCCACTTTTTAGGTCTCCATCCTCATCCAAATATTATTTCCCAAAAACTCTTTTATTTTCGAAAGCAAATTTACTTAATTATTTTCTTTCAAACTGAAGAAATCCCAGAAAATACCTACATATCCAGCTTCTTTTAATTTTCTCAGAATGAATCACCCTGTGTATACATCCTTTGATAACTTTTCCTTCCCCTAATAAGACTTAAAGATAATGTACAATATTTTGTTCCATACCGTTACGAGAACATTAAGGTTATCACTATCAGTCGTACACTTATCGACACAAACGTTACACACTCGAAATCGTGTTCAATATCTTATTGTAACTGATCATGCGATCCCAATTAAGCTTAGCAATGTTTACTTCAAGCCCCGATCGCGAACAAAGATTCCGTTAAATTTATTGTCCCAGGAATTGATAAAACTTTTGATTGTATCTGTACCGTATACTGAGATTGTGGCGTCTTGGAAACTCAACTCTATGGTTAGAAGATTAGAATTGAAATTAGAGGTTGTGAAGAGATAAGAGTCGTCAAAATTTAGTTTTCTGCATACCTACGAAATTTATGGGATAATAAATATAATTTACTTTATTTGTAGAGTCGTAGAGTTGAATTTTGTTTAGGAACGTGTACAGTTGAGGCATAAAGTCGTAGATTCTGCAGGATGATGTTGTTTGATGCGTTTTGGGAAGATCCACATTTTTCGGTCACGAAATGATCGTTTGATAACAGCTTGTGGGATTTTAGTTATTTTGAGAAAAAGTTCAAAGGGTCAATTCTGACGTTTATGCGATCAGGAGATTCATTAAAATTAAATAAGTAAATAATGTTTGACAATTCACAGCATTATTTAGCCCCAAGCTAAGCAGACAGAGCTTGTGTTATAGGTACTAGATAACTGATATACCTACATAATACAATACAGAGGCGGGGATCGAACCCGCATCCTCCTGTGTCGCAACTGTTTCTTTTCGCCTGGTTGTTGATTTCCAGATAAAACATTCTAACCTCAAATATTGCTAGTCAGCCATTAGTTTATTTATGTTTAAACCATTTTAGATAAGATTTGAACACATGTAATGGAGTGTTGGCTTAAGATAGTGATAACGATGTGGTATCAGATCGCTACCGATGTAATATAGATAACGGTTACATTATTTGATAATATAATACGGAGCTGAGACGTGGACACTCACGGTAGGGCTGGTCCACCAGTTCAAAGTCGCTCAGCGAGCTATGGAAAGAGCTATGCTCGGAGTTTCTCTGAAGGATAGGATTCGTAACGAATACATCCGACAGAGAACCAAAGTTATCGACATAGCTCTAAGAATTAGCAAGCTGAAGTGGCAGTGGGCCGGCCATATCTCGCGAAGAACCGACGGCCGCTGGGGCAAACGTGTTCTTGTGTGGAGACCACGACTCGATAAACCTAGTATAGGACGCCCTCCGACCAGGTGGGATGAAGACCTGCGAAAGACTGCAGGTAGATGCTGGATGCGGCAAGCTGAAGACAGGGCGCTGTGGCGCTCATTGGGGAGGCCTATATCCAGCAGTGGACTGCTATAGTCTGATGTTGATGATGAATTATAAAATAAAGCTTTTTTATGCCGTGAAAATGGCACATGAAACTGTGCCGAAATATTGGAAAAAAAATATAATTATGGTACATTAATATCTTGTTATGAATTTTCAATAAATTGTGTTGTGGCGATCATGAGGGAGGCAGTGGACTAAGAAAGGCTGATGATGACCGCCGAAAAGCGTTCAAAGTTGGTTAATGCATGATTATAAATAAATAAAAATAAATTAATAAATAATGCTGGACAATTCACACAGCATTATCTAGCCCCATGGTAAGCAGAGCTTGTGTTATGGGTACTAGATAACTGATATACATAATACAATACATTACATAGATAGATATTTTTTATTATACATAGAAAACAACCAGAACACCCGGAACAAATATCTGCAGATCGTACACACAATTGTCCCGAGGCGGGAATCGAACCCGCAACCTCCTGCGTCGCAGGCAGACCTTCGCCCACCGCGCCACATCGGTCGTCACAATTCGATTATTAGGCAACTTTAGGGTTTACCAAAGTAACGTACAGATTGTAGGCTACAGTAATAAGCCAGGGACGTCCCGTTGGTCAAGTATCGGCATCAGATCCCGGAGCTCGTGCCGTATCGGTGAGTAATAGCGCGCGGGATGCAAACACAGATACTGAGGTTCTCACGTCCGCGTTATTTGTATTGTAGCTTTGTAAGGCTAATTTCATAGCCGTTGATACCGAAATAACGTGAAACTTAGATTTCCCATGTAAAGTCCTGTCTGTGCTGTGTACTGAGTTTTGTTTTCTGTCTAGCTAGGACCGTCGTCGTTAGGGATGTCCTGCGTCTGTTCAGATCAACTATCGACTTTTCTATTCTTTTCTTTTTCTAGATCTATTCGACTTTTAGTGTATGACTCATTGTTTAATTTACTTTTTAACGGACGAAAAATAAAAGTGGAGGAGCTTCTTTGTGCGGCGGTATATCATTTTATGAGATATTAATATTATTTTTCCCGAAAAATTTAAAAAACAGTGTAAATAACTAGGGAATTTGAAGACGGTTTACAGTTAAAAAAAAAACATATTTTTTAAAAGTCGTAATAAAAATGTATTGTATACTGTTTTTTCTTGCTATTTCAATTTATATAATTTTTCATTAGATATTGGTTAACATTTTGTATGATTTTTTTTATTGAGATTTTTTAGAGACATTAACGATTATAATAATTCCTAAGATTTTGCACACCTGAATAGGTAGTTTGTATCTGGACATATTTAGAATTAAGTCCTTTTATACATACATACATGCAAATAAAGATTATGATTATGATTGGCGAATGAATAATTCAGTGATACACTCACGAGTATGTCCTAACTACTAATTTGATCAGCTGTGATTTTGGCCACTGTATGGGATGTTACTCGTATGTGCTGTGTTTGGTTGTTTTGTTTTGTTACCATAAGTTAGCAGCAAGCCGGACAAAACTTGTGAAGTTTGATCAAGTTATCACGTAAAGTACTTCTTAGTAACGCAATTTAGTTGATCAACACACAATATCGATAACTGCCCAAATAAAAGGTCACAGATAAAACTCTCTAAGTACTGTCAGATCGATCCGCCACGCTGCGATCACGTGGCTGCCTCTCGCTCTCACATCCAGATAGTTATCCCTATCTCTGTCTGTTTATCAGCTAGTTGAAATTAAAAAATAAAATAATGAGTGATACGGTTATCGGCCAGCATCCGCCGCGTATCGGGCTGATAACAAAACATCTGCTATTGCGGCCGGCCGATCTGTTCTAGTTGATATTTTATGTTTCTGATATAAATTGTGATGGTTTTTATTGGATCAACGATAAATTTAACGTGTTCAGGCTGTAACAGGGTCTTACCTTTACATACCTTCATAAGGGGACATTTCTTCCTTATCCTCCTAAAACATGGGCTTAGATAATCGAGGTGGCGCGGACATGTCAAACAAAATATACCATAATAGATATAAATCAATACTCAGGACGTAAACGTCCTGCAAATTCTTTTGATGGGTCTTTAATGCTACTATTGTCGACCTCCCTTAACTAACCTAACTTTCCAAGCAAATCAATTGTGTCTCAATCGATCTTCCATATCCAGTTTGGACTGTAGCTCTTTATTCATGGAGGATCCTACAAATTGGCGCTGCAAAAGCTCAAAAGAACTTACGTCATGATTACTGATCGCCGGGAAATTGACAACTTTGAATAGTCAGGAGCAATCAACAAAGATCAACATTTCGTAGGTATGAACTCACACAATTACACGCTTTTTGGAGGATCCGGGTGACTGGTAAAGTAAAAATGTTATTTATTGACATTGTAGATAGTGTAACAGGCGATACGAGGCAATAGGCTCCTAAACTAATTAAAAAACAGTTTTTCAGGAACCAGCAGGTGTTTAACTATATAATGATTTGTTGGGACACCTAGTCTTGCAATATCTGGGCATATTTTCTATAATCAAGGATCAAAATCCATGCCGGAGGCAATCAACAAAGATCAACATTTCGAGGGTATCGTATCAACTCACACAATCACATGTTTTTTGGAAGATCCGGGTGACTGGGGTTTAACTATTATTACCTATGATATGTAGGGAAAATTTGTTGGTCTTGCAATATCTGGGCATATTTTCTATAATCAGGGACCAAAATCCATGCCGGGAGCAATCAACAGCGATCATTTTGAAGCGGACTTACAATCGGCGGGCACCTAATCTGCCAGATAGCCTGACCCCGATAACCTGCGATTATCAGATGTTCCACGGAACTCTTACATGATTGTGGACTGTTTCGAGAACTTGATAACGTTTTTTAAGTACATAATTGAGACTCGTGTTCATCAATATATTAAACTTAAGTATCAGCGGTCAAGTTGAAACGAAAAAGGAAAATGAGACAATTTTGAAGGCAGTGGACTTAGTTTGGACGCAGTGGACATTATAGTTATCTGTTGGTGCTTGCAGGATTGCAAGCAATAATATACTTTGTCCACTGAAATCAAAAACTCTGCTTCTGGACCAGCTATTTCATGTTAGTCATTATATTATCTGAATTATGTTGGTTGGTAGATTATTGTGAATCACGGGACTTTACAAAAACCTTTAATATTATGTGATAAGAAACTCCCTGTCAGCTTTGAACCTAAAATAAATGCTGGACAATTCACACAACATCATCTAACCCCAAGCTAAGCAGAGCTTGTGTTATTATATTTTTTATACAATACATTACATGGATAGGTATATATGTTTCATTTATCTTGTACAAGACACTCGTAAAACAAAAATTATCTGCAGATTGTAAAAAAAACTCAGGAAAAAGATTTGTCCTGAGGCGGAAATTGACCCCAACCGCCTGCGCCCGAGGCGGACCTACAACCGTCGCGCCACAGAGGTCCTCAAAAACTTGTTATTTTAAAGTTTGTAATAAGCACTTGTTTTGAGTCATCGCCATCGCTTATCAATAACATACACTATCGCAACCAGTCTCTACATTGTACTTCAGACTCAAACCTACCAACAAAGTTTCAACAAAGGGATCTAGATGTCGCTACGTGGCTTATCATCTGGACCTTATCAGCTGTGATGTAAACTACTTCAGCTTATCTGAGCTATCGGTAAAAATGTATTTCTAATTGTTGTAGATACATATGTATGTATTAGATATTATAGAAGATCATTCATAGCCTTGATCAACATCAGCAACAGACGGTATCAAATATCTCTTGTGATTGATTAATTTATTTGCATTTTGAGATAGAGTCGATTTAAGTTATATGTCTTACTGGCTGCGCCCCGCGGTTTCGCCCCCAAAAATGTGTCGAAATGGTTTATAAAATTTCCTCTTGAATCACTCTATCTATATAAAAAAACAGCATCAAAATCCGTTGCGTAGTTTTAAAGATTACATAAGCATACATTGTAACAGACAGACAGCGGGAAGCGACTTATTCTATTTAGTGATTAGACACCGTTGAATGGGAGATAAGTGAAAATCTATGTAATTAGCAACGTCGTTTACTTGTCAATAGAATTTTATTTGTTAGGTACTCGTATATCTTTTATTACGAAGAGATTTTAATACAAGATATTTTTCAGACGAAACATTACATAAAATAACTTTTACTACAGTGTTTTGGTAATGGTAGGTTAGCACTCACACATCCAACACCAGTACCGCACAACACAAAAATGTGCATTCTAATACAGGCTACGTGATCAATATAAAAAGGATGTAAAGATTAAGAGTTAAAGTCCATATTTTAATGTAATTTTTTTGTGCTGTGTGGCAGTGCTGCAGTCTAAATCCGCGACAACTTTAACACCTGTCAATTGCTATTTGTGGTTATCACCAACATCAGCCTATGTCAGTCCATTGCTGGAGATAGGCCTCCCCTAATGAGCGTTATACCGCCCTGTCTTCAGCTTGACGCATCCAGCATCTGCCTTCAGTCTTTCTCAGGTGGGTAACCTGGCCGGAGGGCGTCCTACACTACTTTTGCCGAGTCGTGGTTTTTTGTGGTCAATAGTAACCAAATCAACTTTCTGATCACAATCTCTTCCAAATAACCGTGATTAAACAATAGCCTTCTAATCGAAAACCTCCTCAATTTGTCCAGACTCTGATTGATGCTCGAATTAATCTACCAAATAGGAAACGTTACAGTTCTAACCAAATTTCTTTCGTAATTAGAGCTATTTGTTTTAGAAGGGTTATCTTGATAGGCGAACAATGGAGAAAGGTTTTTTAATTCGATTAGGCGATGGTGAGATTTTGAAGAAATTGGTTGTTTAGTCTTGTAAATTAATTGTTAGTCGTTATTTTTTACGGACTGCGGTGGAGCTCACAGTAATGTGTAAGAATAATTATTACTTACACAGAGAAGTAGGTAAGAATAATAATTACCAACAAAGATAAGTAAGGAAATTAACTAGGCGACGCAAGAGATTTTGCAAATAACACAATTAATTTAATTGAATAAAAAAAAAACTTTTTTGTCCATTATTAGTAGATTTTTCCATCAATAGAAAGGATTTTCAACGCTTCAAGTTTTAATTACTGAAAATGAAAATGAAAAGTTTTTATTTCTTTAAGCTTACAAATAAGCACTTAGACAGGTCATATTTTATAGTTCACTTCAATTTTTTTGTCCACCAGTGGAAGAAGTGAGAAGAAACCACTAGTATGTTCATAACTTATGTGTCTAGTACATCTGATTTGCTTATCTGTAAGTTGGTAGATTTTGAGTTGGAGCAAAACTCGTTACAAGCTTTTTTATCTTCTAAGTAATCTTATATTTTGTAATAAGCTTTTTTACAAAGAATACATTTAACAATTTTTTTATAATTTATTTATTGATAATTTTTGCAACTCACTTGGAGTTTTGTTGTAGAAGCGCGAACTAAAAGGGATGGTAGAAATGAAAGTCGTTGGGTATATATTACTAGCCTATTTTAATGTTATTTTTGTATTTATTACTTTTGTGGTTATTATTGTTAGGTTTATTATTGTCTATTACCCATACTGAAACTTTGATCGAGCTTTGAAGCACTGGCCAAGTCCTTAAAGAAATTGAAGTTCTCTAATATTGATGTGAAGATAGAATAGAATAGAAAATGTTTATTTGTGTTTCAAATAAAATAATACAACTTAAGAACTAATAATAAAGATAACAAATTAGGAACGAATAAAATAATTAAAAGATCTCTGTATGTTTTCAGTTATTCTTATTAGTAGGTGTGTTTATCATGCTTAGATATAAATGAGTTTTTTGAATGTAAGATCTAGGATAATAATTTAATATAGGTTCACTTGTATTGTTGTGAGATCGTTCGTTAACTACAGTACCTAGATTATCAATTTATTTTTAAATGAACACTTTGAGTGCTGAAAACGCACGGTATGAGTTTTCTACAAGTGACTAATCTGCGAAAATCCACACTAGCGCAGCGGCTAAGAAAATACAGATCTTTGTGACTCAGCAGAGCAGTAATATTTTTCGAACGAAACGCATGTGCGGCACAACACAACCGCTGTGTAGAGCGGCAGCACTTTTTTTTTAGGTAAAAAAAAAGATCGCAGTCGTCGAAAAAAACCGCAGTCAAAGTGTTAAGTGAGCCTAACATAGGCTTTAAGGCACTACTAACTTAATGTTGTAACCTATTTGTATGAATAAATAATCTATATATCTATCTAGGTATTTCATCTGGTCATCTCCGTGTTTTCTCACAAGTTCTCAGTATTTAGAAGTTACCAGTGTATTTATCAGCATAATTCAGCTATACCAGTGTAATTGGAGGCGATGAGATAGCCAACAGGTGTCCGCGCGGGTGGCCGGCCCAATCATTTAGAAACCTATAGTACAATCTTGGATTGCTTTTGCCTTTTGTCTTACAACTGAGTTTTATACTACACTAGCGGACCTTCCCGGCTTCGCACGGTTTAAGTACGATCCCTAACTTTTTTGATAATATAATATAGTTTATGTTCACCGGGGATAGTGAAGCTTCCCAACGGTGAAGAAGAATTTTTCAAATCGGTCCAGTAGTTTCGGAGCCTATTCGTTACAAACAAACAAAACATCAAACATTTAACATAATATTAGTATAGACTACACCTACATTTTTCGCGCTAATCCCAAGCCGAAAGCCTGTTTTTCCCTAAGTTCCGTTTACGCAGCACGAACTCCTGTTTAAACGGAAGGTCAGATAAATGTTTTTTTTTATAAGCCTGAGTTTTTTGTTTCAGTCCACGTGAAAAACGTGAAAAATGTCTTATATTCGTGTAACTAAATTTGTCTTGTGTCTAATAAATAATGTCCATTCTTTCTATCTTAAACGTTCTCTTGAAATTTAACAATCCCAGAAATAACTTAAACTGAAATGGACACGTAAGTAATTCATTGAAACAGAACAAAACGTATCCCAACCCATCTAGTCTAGGTGTAAGAACATTTTGTAACCTAATCACCCGTCTCATCGCTGCCCGACCATTGTTCATTTGTCCTTTACAAAGAAAATTCGACTTTATTCCTAGAAACTTTAGGGAATATTTTCAGTTAAGTAAACTTCGACCTGCGGCCTGCAAAGCTGCGATACATTTCATCTGAAGAGCATAAATAGTGGATGCGTCAATTGTTAACAACCTCGCGATTCTCGTGATCGATTCAAGCGATTATGCCGTTTATTTTCTACTAGACTCGATTGTTTTATTCGATTGCCGCGGGAGTTGATCGCCCCTTAGTCAAATTCAATTCGTCTGGTTTAGATTGATGCCGGCGATAGGCAAAAAATAATAATTATTAAAAGTAGGGTAAAGGGAGGTAATTTCGTGATACAGGTAATGTCGTGATAATTTTCTAAATGATATGTAGAAGAAAATCATCACAATATGTAGAAGAAAATGATGCTGAAGAAACTGTAAATAAAAAAACTATGATGCTATTGCTGGTCCATCTTCGAAAGTTAAAGGTCCTGCTGCTGCTAAAAAGAATAGAAAAAGAAAAAATAAAGAAAATCAAACTAGCGATGACGATTGGGTATGTTCTGTATGTGACACAGCATATTCCACTGAAGTTAGATTAAAAAATGGCAAGAAATGGATCCAATGTTCCTACTGTGGTCGCCCTTATCATAATATATGCTTGAAAGTTGCCCCGGATGAGAACGAAGTCTATGTCCAGTGTGATGCATGTGCAGAATTAGAACAATAAAGCTTTTTTTTAGTATTATTGTACTGTTTATTCTTTTAAACCCTGTATGTTTTACCTATCACGATGTTACCTTCCTTATATCACGACATTAACAGTACAACTCACGAACTTCCCTATATGTATATACAATGCAGAATAACATAATTATTTATCAAAGAATATACTAGTATGTAGTGAATGCCCTAAACAAAAAACTATTGTCTGGGTAAATTGACTGATTAATATTAGAGGATTGACATAAAATATCAAACGTATCACGAAATTACCTCCCTACCTTTCGCTCCTGTTTCTGAAAAGGTTTACAAAATAATTTTAAACTGTATGTATAATTCTTCATTGTTTTTTGTTTCTCAAAGTCTAAAGTATGGCTGGATGATATCTTTCAATTGAATTTTGTAAGTGCTTTTTAGTGCAATATCCATAAAAATATTTCTTGAAGCTTGTTAACGCATTGACTGCTCTACCTCGGCCATGTGCAGCTTCTCGGCGGACAAGGAGCTACACAAAGTATATATATATCATCATGTGAGTTTTGGTTGGGCCATTTTTCTTGGCCGATGGCCATGTTGGTTTAACCACAGATAATATAATACATACGTTTAACTAAAGACACTATTCAAAATAATTCTTAATCATAAATCAGTGTTACAAAATACACATTCTTGATAGACTTTAACATACCTTCATAATATTGATAAAACACACAGCAAGATACATTTCGAAGTTATGATTTTGACACTTGCATATCGATTCATCGGATGACGGATACGACTGTCAAATGCAGCCTAATTGTATTTTAAACTTTATATCTTCGGTTTAAGTTGTAGTATTGGTTGTTAGAGTGTGGGTTTTGTTCTTTGTTAAGGACAAAACATTTGTTTTGACAGGCAGTGTACGGTTACGGGTGACTAAGATTGTCCGATAGTGTAGCGCGTTTTAGATTGAGAGATAAGTGAAGCGGACATACGGACGGGCAATTGGACTTGGTCTTGACTAGTGGTTTGCCGTGGGTTTGTTCACATCTTGTGGCAAGATCTGGTGGTTATTCTAAAATTACAGTTCTACAAGGAACCTAAGCAAACTTACCTATCTATTATCTTATATAATGTTATGTTGACTCTATTATAATACAAACGTTTGTCAAAAAACGAAACCGACCTCGAGTCCCTGAATTTTAAACGTTTGTTTTGCGGGATTAATATTAATTTAGTTTTTAAGTTTTGCGGGATTAATATTAATCGAAACCATTTTACAACCAATTACAAAATAATTTTCAAAGTCGGTCCACACTTGGTGGACAAATCTTCGTACATAATAAAATAAATAAAACTTCCTCTATTTTTCGAAGTTGGTTAAAAATACTGAAGGTCTATTGAACTCACAGTGATTGAAATAATGCAACATACCTAATGCAAGGTAACTTCTTTTTGTATCTTCTCCTAAAATCTAATTATTTTTTTTAATGCTTGACAATTCACACAGCATTATCTAGCCCCATGGTAAAATCATTCTTACTATCAATGTATACTATAGGATACATTCAAGGTCAAACTCCTACGAGTTTAAAGAGTGTTATAAATGTTAGTCCTATGTATATTCTTTTTAATATAAATAAATAAAATAACAAAAAATACAAAGATTATGAAAGATGTTCTCAAGAGCCGTGTGTCCCGAAGGTTTTACATTACACATTGTTCCGTAGCTCAGTTTTTTTGAACGCTGTTAATGGCTGATCTAAGATAAGATAAATACAATGTTTTAGTTTAATTATATACGAGTTTGTGTATTACTACTATTAATGGTTGTTATGGAATGTTGCTACTGAGTTTTGTAATCGGGTTCCAATAATATCGGGCTATTGTCTGAGAATATTTTATTTAGGCAGTTGTATATATCTGGGTGTGCCTATGCCTACCTATTTGACATATAACAATAATAATAATAACCCGCAGGGCAGCTTGTGGCGAGCTGTTGGTGAGTAGCGACACCACGGGTACCGAGTGCCTCTGGGGAAGTTCCTGGTTCTCGTCTCCGCTTGCGGAGTGGCATCCCAAGAGAACCAGATCCCCACCTCTTGCTTGCCTTCATTGGCCGGTCTGAGTGGAGTCGCGAGAGATGCATCTTAGGATGTAGACGCGGGGGTGGAAGTGTCTAATGGCGTAATAGCGAGGAAACCCGCTCACGAGCAGTCTTCGTGATGGTGAAATCGGGGTCGCACCTCTCGACACCCTTCAGTCGTTTGCGCCGATGTTGTTCCTCTCCGGTAATTTACTCCGGCTTTTTAAGGAACCCATCCAGCATTCGGCAAGCCACCGTCTGCCACTCTTCTTAACATTATGATTGACTTGTTTACGGCAGACGTCCGCAATCTCCCCTATAGCCCGATTACCCAGTCCATCAATCCATCACAATAGCCTGTTTTTATTTCTTTCATTTTTCTTTGCAATAGTCTCTACACCTGGCGGATACCATCTTTGGGTGTATCATATTGTGCATCCGAGGATGATACCCTCTATGTGTAGCCATCGCCTTTAGATTAACTTCTCTCTCTCTGTGCTGTTGGCTTCGGCCCCACGCAAGCCTTCCAAAGGACCGGGTCACTTTATGGCCCAAGATCATGGTAAATGAGAGACAATAATAACTAAGGTATTTTTGTCTCGAGTTTTACTTTGGGCAGATTTTTTTTAAGTTATTGCTAACAATTATGTTTAGATAATAATAATAAATGTTGTTATCAACTCTGCAGGCCTCTCTGTCCACCGAAAATTTTATTCATTTAAAATTTAAAGTGTTTTTACTTCTAGATCTTAACCTCTTCGAAACATCATCATCATCAGCCTATGTTAGTCCACCGCTAGACAAAGGCCTCCCCCAGTGAGCGCCATAGCGCCCTTCAGCTTGACGCATCCAGCATCTACCTGCAGTCTTTCGCAGGTCGTCATCCCACCTGGTCGTTTACCGACACTAAATGTCAGATATAAAATTGTAACTATAAAGTATTTTTTTGTATATCTGCTATAAGGATTCAAATTTAGATTTAAATTCAACGAAAATCTCTAATCCCATCCTAATTAAACCCAAATAAACCAGCTTGTTAGCTGTCGGAATATGGCGATCTTAGCCGAGCTCGCCCGAACCCGATCGGCTGCGATAGGCCCAGTAATCCGCGCCTACGCACCATTGTTTGAACGTAGAACGCTCGTTTTGTAGATACAATCGTATCGATACCCTGTATAAGGTGAGATAGAATTTGTCTGGGACGATTTATTTTAGAGGGAATTGGATTTTACAGTGTTTTATAAAGGTGTTGCTTGATAGAGCCATGCTGAGCTTTAATATCAAAATGCTTCATTTCCAGACCTTAAAGAATTCTTGGATAAGTTAGATATTACAAACTACATAGTAATACCCACTATGTAATGACAAATGACGTACCTATGTGGTTATTACTATGTAGGTAATAACTATAGATAGGTAATACGAGTATCTGACAGAAAGACGAAGAATAAGAAATTAAAATAAAAAATAAGTTCATTGCTACTTAAACAATTCATATGGAATTAATAAATAGGATTAAAATATATATATATATATGTACATATAACAATTATTATTATTTTTATATACTATATTTTCCATATACTAATAATAAATAACTATGAAATCCAATAAATAATTCGAAAATTAGTATACCTACCAACTTAATCGAGTTCTTAATAAACTATTGGATGGCCGTCATACTACGAAACGGTATGAACTTAGTTCCTGTCAGTATCCGGTAGGGGCGCTACAAGTCGAAACGATGTTTTTTATAGTTTCCGTAAACTTTCAAAACTCATGCTAACCCTCTAGGACAGTGAAATTCGTAGGTTAGTTGGTATATCTGCTATGAAAGCTATCACAGAGGATAATCGCTGTAAATTGGCCTCCATGGACAGACCATAAAGTTTTTATGCTTATTGTAATTCCTCAATTAGATTAAAATGTCTATTTTATGTTACCCTTGTACAGACGGACAAACATTTTCCTGCTAGATTCAAAATATCATTTTCCTAGTTCCATTATCTAGAATAAACACATTATTATTTATCCATCAAACATACAAACATAACATTAAGTATTTATACTTTAAAAATAACTACAGTTGTCAAAATCCGATTTTAATCTACGAAATTATCGAGTAATCGACGTTACGGGTGCGCGCGCGCCGGACGTCAAACGTCAAATATCATTTAGCCTCTATTCCAATAGACATAAGGTGTATTTCTTGTTTGAAAACAATTTGTTTGTCATGAAACAGTTACCTGTCATAGTGTGACATTTTAAAAGATTAAATCAGACCATTATGCGATGGTTTGATAGAGAGATGTTTTTATTTGAATAGTGATTTTTTTACTGGCCATTAGTGGTACTGTCGAGTTTGTTTATCTGATCCGTTTTTATCCGGTACCTCTCAGAAAGACTCCTATAGTTATCATTATCATCATCAGCCTATGTTAGTCCACTGTTGGATATAGGCCTCTCCTAAAGACCGCCATAGCGCCCTGTCTAAAGGTTGACACATTCCTTCAGTCTTTCGCAGGTCGTCATCCCAACTAGCCCGAGGGCGTCCTACTCTACGCTTACCGAGTCTAGGTCTCCACTCAAGGACAAGTTTACCCCAGTGGTTGGTGGTTCTTCGCGAGATATGGCCGGCCCACTGCCACTTCAGCTTGATAATTCTTAATAACTTTGAGTCCTTTTTTTATTTTTTATAAATAATTAAATATTGCTAGACAATTCACACAATTCTTTGTCTTCTCTATGAACCTAAATAGATGCATTTTTGTAAATTACCAGTTTCTGCCCGCGGCTTCGCAGGCATTGTTTAATACTTTCAGTGCCACCAACGCACATGGCACATGCACATGGACGCCTTCTACCTCTTGCAGCTACAAAGCGCCCTTGGGGGTCGCACCGCAGAGGCAAGGCATTGAATGCCATGCCTGATATTTATATTTTTTTATTTACTATGTCAGTTATTTATATCCCATGGGAATATAGGATAAAAAAGTATGTTTTATTCTAAGCCGACCTATATGCAAAATTTCAGCCCGATCCGTTCAGTAGTTTTGGTTTAAATTAGTTTTTAAAATATCCATATTTTTTCTAAATAAAAACGATAGGTCAAAGACTAAATCGGGTTCAAATTTATTTTACCTTTTGTAACGAATCAAACAAAGCATCTAAGTAACAACAACCTCCACCAATCGCAATGCGAATTCATAGAAATAGAATTATGTGATTGGTTCAGCACTTCACACTTTATTGGTTGATCGATCAATTCGAAATTCGAAAGCGTTGCAATGATTTAAGGGCTGGCGAGAGGTCGTGCCGATGGAGGATAGGGCTGCGCCTGTAATTATATTTTGTTTTTATTGCTTTAAGTACTTTGTTTGTATTGTAGTTTTGCGTGGAGACATTTGAATTAAATATATTTAAGGTGGTAGATGCTGGATGCGTCCAGCTGAAGACACGGCGCTTGGCGCTCATCGGGGGAGGCTTATGTCCTGCAATGGACTGCTAAAGGCTGATGATGATGATGATGAAGGTGGTAGATCAAAAAAATCTGGTTTTTACTATTTTCTAACGATTTAAGTAATTAGAGAGCAGATAACACGTTTTACGCACTTTGAAAGCCATTTGCTATGAATATTTGCTGAAACAATCAATTCTAACTTCGAATCAATTGTAGTTTTGGAGTCTACAGACATACTAATGTTATTTTTTTTAATCATATTTATTGTAAGAGCCTTTATAAATAAATTCATGGTGGTCCTATTGTGTAAGCTAGAAACAAAAATAATTAACTAAATTATCATTTGAACAGAAAACAAAAAAAGCGAAAACAAATAATACGTAATATACAATACAATACAAAAATACTTAATTGTACACCAGTTACAGATTATTATAAAAGACATCACATGATACAAGTACAATGGGCGGCCTTATCGCTTAGAAGCGATCTCTTCCAGGCAACCTTTGGATGGAAAGAATTATGTGAATTTAAGAAAGGCAATATAATGGTATTGAGAACCTCCTCCTTTTTTGAAATCGGTTAATAAACTAATTATTTACTTACAATAAAGCCATCACAAGTGATGGGTCAATAGACTCTAAAACTACTTATTGATTCGTAGTAAAAAACCGTTTTTTTTCACGCGTGACCAACTTAACAACGGCAACCTTGAGTACCAACTTTGAATTTTTTTGTAAAAATTGATTTAGTAAAATGTCCTTGCGTCACGTGTTTTCGAAAATGTAGAAGTAGCTTAGTAAATAATATGGTGGTAAGTTTCTCATACATTCTTGATTCTAATAATTTACTAAAGATCGAGCCCTACTTAGTAGTTGTTGGTAAAAGTATAAACTAGGGCCTATTCGGCGTATTGTGGCGCTGTGGGCGAATGTCCGCCTGCGACGCAGGAGGTTGCGGGTTCGATTCCCGCTTCGGAACAATTAAATGAAAAATATCTATCTATGTAATGTATTGTTGTATTATGTATATCAGTTATCTAGTACCCATAACACAAGCTTGCTGACCATGTGGCTAGATAATGCTGTGTGAATTGTCCAGCTTTATTTATTTATTCAAACTCCTTACAATGTAATGTAATGCAAAATATAAAAAACAAAATAGTTCCCTACAATACCTGTTGGCAAATGTTCCCGATACGGCCACAATCGGCGCGGGCCATAATCTCGCCATCGGTAATTTGGTAATAAAATGAAAATACGCTCTCCTTATCTATAATCCGCTCTATATAAACATCCCTTACTATATAAACATTAACAAAAGCCCACTCCATACCATCCAGCCAGCACTCTCACAGGAATATAGTCTTTAAGTTTTCAGTTTCCATTCAAAAACTTAAGACTTTATTTACCGTAGGGTTGATTATTGCGTGAGTGGAACGCACGCTGCAAATTTAATTTTCTTTGATAAACTTCTCGCGAGGTGCGTTCGAAAGTGTACTTTGGTGTGTTTACCTGAGGACGTATAGTTGTTTGATGGAGGTGCAGTGTTGGAAGGCATGTATCGGATAGTGATGCGGTGCTCGATAGGGCTCCGCCCCGCTTTTTTCGTGAGCAACGCAACAATGGATGATCTGCTAACTAAATAACGAGAACAATGTTGGTATTTTTTTTCCATCATGTTGGTCCATGTTGGACTGATCGCCTGTGAGGGGCTATCTTGATGTGTTTCAGGGTATCTTTAAATCCGAAATTGGTTGAATAATTGCATAAGGCTGTTTAAAATCCTCAATCACGTTACTTTACATCGAAAATGCTTGTTTATGGCGTATTGTGCAACTCTGGCAGTGTGTTGGAATAACAGTTTTTCTTGGAAACTTGCTCGTCTTAATTTTTTCTTGTCGTAATTGTTGAGTAATTAAATGCACAGAATGACGCTGCGCTGTCGTACGGCTTATCCGAGTTTTGAAATCCCCCATAAAGGGGTTATCTGTTTTTTTGTTTAAATTCCAGTTTTCAGGGGGAACAGGGGAATAAACCCGAAAACCTAACCAGATTTTAGGGCTTAATCCAGTGTTCCAGTTTTATTATTTTAATCAGTACCGTAACGATTTCTTAAACAGAGTTTAAACGGAGGTTAAGATCAACTTTAAAATGATTGCATTCTAAAATGCGGCTTAATAAATACATACATGACAAACATTCCGTAGACTCTGCCTCACACGACTCACGGCGACTACCGACTAGCGACTAAACATTGACGGCCTCAGAAGCGCTGCGGGCAAGCTCCGCCAGTGACGAAGGAGGATGCAGGTTCGAGTCCCGACTCAAATATTTTTACGATCTGTAGATATTTGTTCCGGATATTTGAATTATTCAGTAATGTTTAGATAAAGCTTACTAGATATTATTGGTGATAATTTTATTGAACATATGACAAATACTTACTTTCAAAATCAACAACATGCATTTAGGGTAAATACTGTGGGATTGTTTATTTATCTTATTATGTACACAAAACACATTGCCAGCATTAATAGAATAACACAAAAAAATTATCTGGCTTGAAACCTAACCTATGTATGTACACAACAAATAAATAGAGTGACTAGTAGTAGTTAGACATAATACAATTTTAAGAAGTTATACATATTTTTTTGTAGATATAAAAGTTTTTTGCAGATAATAAGAAATTTAGTGGTTTATTTTCGCTATTTTTTGTTATGATTAGTTTGGTTATATATCGAAATGGTAATTGTATCATCCATTTAATGGTTATTCCCTTTACAACTTATTTTGCTGATATAATTTCCATAAATCATTATGAAATCATCGCACCAACAAACATTTTACATTAACTTACCTATTCGATAAGACCTTAGTCCATCGACCTTACATTAAAATATTTTATAAAGCCTCTTTCACATAGAACATGTAAAGTTAGATTTTTCTTTGCACAGTGCCCTATGGTGTTTCCTATGTCAAAAGTTAGGGTGTTAGAGAATATAATTGTAATTTAACTTTTAAAATTTATAGTATTTAACGACATCAAGAGTAACATTTGTACCTACGGTGGAAATAAATAAACAACAAGTTAAAGAGGTAGGTACAAGTAGAAATATTTATCTGCGCTGAGTGGGATTAATGAGGAGTTATTCCTATCCTTTCTTGTGTGGAAGGCCGCCATCTTCAATGACGTAGGTTTGTGGGGACCAAATATTGGTATTTTATTTATTATTTTTGTATCTATGTATCACTAAAATAAACGGCAATATGTTAACATTTTCCCTAATCTATATTAGAGGTTGTGCAATCATGGATAAAAAAGTAAAAAAAAAACTATAATAGCTGATAAGATGGGGGCCACCTTGATTATATTGTCAGCCTAGTCAGCACAATCTATAATAAATAAATAAATAAAATATATTTCGGTTGTGACCCACAGCGGGAATCGAACCCGCAACCTCCTGCGTCGCAGGCGGACTTTCGCCCACCGCGCCAGGGTCGTCAACCTTACATTACATGCAATATAAGTCGTCTGGATAATTTGGGTAGGTATATTTATATTATATAGATATATTTATATTTATTTATATGTATATTTGTTCATATTTCAAGTCGCATGTAGCTAACCCCTTAGGAACAAGGAAACAAAGCCCCGTTTATCGAAGTTTTACAGAATTATTTTCCGTTAAATTATTTAGTCCCTGTATCATTTATTCTAATTATAAATTCTATGATTTTCCTGTTTTTATCATGTTGTTTGTTATGCCTGTTAGATTAGCTTTTGATTCATAGAAACTACCTTGTGCGGGATTATAGGGAAATAGGCTTCAACTGGCTTGGTTATTACAACATCAAAATCTATTATTCCATATCCATAGGTACTTCCTCGACCATAAGACTTACGGAGCTGAGACGTGGACACTCACGATAGGACTGGTCCACCAGTTCAAGGTCGCTCAGCGAGCTATGGAAAGAGCTCGGAGTTTCTCTGAAGGATAGGATTCGTAACGAATACATCCGACAGAGAACCAAAGTTATCGTCATAGCTCTAAGAATTAGCAAGCTGAAGTGGCAGTGGGCCGGCCATATCTCGCGAAGAACCGACGGCCGCTGGGGCAAACCTGTTCTTGAGTGGAGACCACGACTCGGTAAACGTAGTGTAGGACCCCCTCCGACCAGGTGGGATGATGACCTGCGAAAGACTGCAGGCAGATGCTGAATGCGTCACGCTGAAGACAGGGCGCTATGGCGCTCATTGGGGGAGGCCTATGTCCAGCTGTGGATTACCATAGGCTGATGATGATAATGATGATGAGGTAATTCCTCATCAGAACACAATTTTTTATTTATTTAAAATAATATTTGAAAAAAGCCTAACACTACCAACTTTGAATAACATTTTACGATAAAGGTTTGTAAAGGAGTGTTATTGGCGAGTTAGCCGAGTACCTATCACATAGATGTGACAATATTATGATTAGCTTATTTTCTTGATTAGTGTGATTACCTACCAACTGTACTAAAAGTAGTCATTATTAATTGCGTCCTTCAGATATTATAACAATATACATAATACATTTCCTCTGAAAATTTCATACTGCTGAAGTTGCCCTCTTATAACTTTTGAAACTATCATGGTTATTAATACTAAAGTCATTTAAAACGGGATATTTACCATGATTTGATTTTTGAGTTATCCAATATTTCGGCACAGTTGCATGCGCCATGATCACGGAGCGAGTTTTTATGGGCAGACATACCGATCTACCCTCATTTTTTGTCTTTTGCTACGAACGTTGCCACTACTCCGTGATCATGGCGCATGCAACTGTGTTCGGCACAGTTGCATGCGCCATGATCACGGAGGATATTGGATAACTCAAAAATCAAATCATGGTAAATATCCCTTTTTAAATGACTTTAGTATGCCCCCCTTAGATTTAGGGTTTTGTTTGAGGGATGAGTTTTTGATTTATTTTATGATTCTCCTGAAAGAAATACTTAGGTTACTTATTTATCTACTTAGGTTAACGCACTTGCATTTTCTAGAACTGCGATATCATATAATACTTTTTTTTTATTAATACTTTTTGCACGATAAACTATATACAAAACTTATTCTAGAAAATTTATACAAAGGCGAACTTAACCCTAAAAAGACTTCACTTCCAGCAAACCTTATTGGGAGAGAGAGACGCGTGCATAAATAAAATTAGAAATAGACCGAAGATTAAATTTTAACTTACTTAATAAAATAACAGATTTATCAATAAAAAAAGATGAGGTAAAGTTCCCCGGCATCCCTAAACCAGTTCTTTTCATCCTCAAACGACTAAGCTATTATCGATATCTTGTTGGGGTATTAAATTTAAACGGTAACTTTTTAATAAAAGCACTTTTAATAGGAACGTGGTCCCGATTTATAGAACAAACAAATTAGCGGAGTCGGTGACGAGATGTTATTAAGAAATGAATTGGGCGAACAGGGCTGGCACGACGAAGATATAATGCTCGCCATTTTGTGAAAAGCATAGGCTATAGAATTTCGCGTTCATACGAGCAGGATCAAGCATAGGTCCGCTTTTGGGGCCGCGGCGGCGGCGCACTATGGAATATCGTAGAACAAGAGCATATTAAAAATGGTTTTTACAAATATCATAATTTATCTAATATTTTGATTTTATTAGATACTCGAATAGTCAAATTATGTTATTCAATAGGATTTTGTTACTTAATACCCAAAATAATATTATTTTTCATAGTCAGCAGAAGTACGTTGAAGACGGCGGTGCCAAACTCAAGCCTTTGCATGGACATGTTTCAATGCAATATTGTGAAATAAATATTCAGCAGAGATATGTAGTATAATACATTTTTGGAAAGGTTGTTTCATGTATTTTACGAAACATCTATTAAATTTTCATATTATTTTCATATTTTTGAGTAATAGCTAAAAACGTCACATACCTTATTTTTCACTAATTTTTTTTTTCGTTGAAGGTTTTCTCTGTCGCCCACGGCTCCCCACGCGCATTTTTTTATGTTAATTAATAGTCTAACTATTCATACACATTATGCAAAAAAAATCAGCTGCGGTTTTTTGCGGTTTTAGAAGTTATAAGAAAAAATGTGATAGAAGTCGGAGCAGGAAATTTGTTATCTTTCGTGGTTTACCACAGAGACTGTTCGCAAGAACAGTATGGACATTTAATCAGTATTTTTTTTATCGGTCAATCATTTTGCGTGAGAATGTAAGTGATAATAATGATATAGGTAGGACCTACATCATTATTATCACTAGGTAGGTACCCATGCAGTATTGCAAAATAGTGTATAAAGGGAGGTACAAATTATTCCAGCCATTCACATTAGTGTTACTTCAAGTGAAGTGAAACTCATCTACGCCTGTCAGTAATTGATTGAAGTTCTAAAATGTCTTCATTCAGCTGCACTAAACGAGATTTCATGCTTCCCTACATCGAGGGTGGTAGAACCCTGGAATCATTGTCCAAAGTTTTAGAAGAAAAATTTAAAGTTTCTGAAAACAACTTGTGTTTTATAATAAGTGACATACAAAGGCACATTTTTCCTACGTTTAACAAGCGCTGGGCTATGGCATTTCGGAAAAAAGAAGATTTTATACAGAAGAATAGCACTTGGTTGGACTCAGGGTATTCGGTGACTTTACCGGACTCTGATCAATATTCTACACCATCAACTTCTGGCCAACGAGGAAGACCGTGCGTAGCTTATGGAGACTCCTCAGAATCTAACAAGAAGAGGAAAAACACACTTCTACTAAAAGAATATGGCTTTGAGCACATCAGTAACGCCTATGTGCAGGGACTACGGGCTGTGGGTGAAAATACAGAAGCACATCTTGTCGAATCATTAAGGAACACCAACAACCAAAAAAAATTATACATCTCAAGTATTTGGAACTCGGAACAGATAAAAATGCTTTCCGATCCGGAAGCATTGAGTGCTTTCTTAGATTTTGATTTAACAAAAGCACAATATATGTACTTGAGAAGCTTGACAAACGAACGAAATTGTAGTATGTTCCCGGCATACTACAAAATACAAGAAATAAAAAAATCTTGTTATCCACCGTCTTCTACAATTACAATCACTAATACTTATGCTAAAGTAAACAATATTAAAGATTTATTGGATCACACTGTAGCTAGAATTTTAGAAATCGATGCAGTTTTCCAAAGACAATATAAAACATTAATTCTCTACAGTAAATGGGGATGTGATGGTTCATCTGGCCAAAGCCAGTACAAGCAAATACTTCCAGAGGAGTCGGAAACGATTTCAGATGCCAATTTGTTCATCACTTCTATGGTCCCTATCAGATTGATTGATGAACAGTCGGGTATCGTTATTTGGAAAAATCCGGCACCTTCATCTGTTCGTTTTTGTAGACCCATTTCGATAGAGTTTTGTAAGGAAACTCCAGACAAAACCAAGGCTGTTGTAGATGAAATCAACAGGCAAATAAAGGCTTTGCAACCATCATTGATAAATAAAGATACTGTTGAAGTTCAAGTGAAGCATGAACTCTTTCTAACAATGATAGATGGAAAAGTGGCCCAGGTACTAACAGATACTCCTTCTGGTTCCACGTGCACGATATGTGGGGCCACTCCGCGACTTATGAATGATTTGTCGAAAGTTACTGCCAGACCTGAAAATGAAAGCGCCTACCAGTACGGACTGTCCACCTTACATGCCTGGATTCGCTGCATGGAAATGATATTACACATTTCCTATAATCTATCTTTTAAAACTTGGTCTGCTACAAGTGAAGAAAGCAAGAGATTGAAGAAGGAAAAGAAAGAACTTGTTCAAAAACGTTTCAGGGATGAGTTAGGATTGATAGTAGATAAAACTCGGCAAGGTAGTGGGTACACTAACGATGGGAATACCGCACGAAGATTTTTCTATTACAGCACATGCTCTGCGGAAATAACAGGTGTGGATGAAACATTAATAAAACGCCTCTACATTATTTTACAAGTTCTTTCTTCAGGAATGATTATCGATTCCAAAAAATTTGGCGAATACGCAATAGAAACTGCTAGAATATATGTGAATGAATATAATTGGTATTACATGCCATCTTCAGTCCACAAGATACTTTTACACGGAGAAAATATTATCAAATATTTCGCAGTTCTACCTATTGGACAGCTATCGGAAGATGCACAAGAGTCGCGCAACAAAGACTACAGAAACATGCGACTACATCATGCCAGAAAATGTTCTCGAACAGCTACAAATGAAGATGTCTTTAAAACTCTATTGTACACGTCAGATCCGTATATAACAAGTTTAAGAAAACCATACGTAAAAAATGTCAAAGATCTTGAAGAAGAGGCACTAAGTCTTCTAAAAGTGGCACCACTTGCAACCGACCCTGAAATATGTGTAGTAAAGCCTAAGTAGATGGTGACTTCTTTTCCAATGTATCCATTCTTACCTTTGATTATTTGATACATTTAATCATTACTTTTCACTTTTTTACAGTAGGCAGAAAATATAAGGTAATTAGGTAGATAGTTAGATACTAGTAATATTTACATTAAGAAAAAAAATTTTTTGGCCATAACTTATTCTAATTAACTTTAGTTTTTACTTTTTTGTTAACTTAAACCTTGTATTTCACATTAAATAAATTATTTACTTATTTTGTACTTGTTTTTTCCGTGTTTTTACTTTTTATGCTGTATATATATATATACATATATGAGAAATCACTTAAACTTATATACCATATGAATCTCTATACATTACTGTATATCTGTACCAAATTTCATCACGGTATGATTAAAATTCATGAAGTTACAGATTTTTGATCCGAAACTGATCTAAATATTCCATAGTGCGGCGGCGGCAGCGTGAGCGCAAATATCAAGTTATTGTTTATTCACAAGAACTTATGACTTATGACTTTTGGTTCAAGGAATCAAATACTTATTAATACTAATACTAAATAGCCTACGAATCAAAACAAGTAAATACATTTTCAACCTAAAAACATTCACAAATATAAATAGTTGCTGTATTACAGGAATCCTTATGAGGTATCCGACCTATCGGCTTTTCCCTGCTCCTTTTAATTTATATATTTTTTTAAATTATTTGAACTTATAAATATTTATTATATTTTATATTTTGTGGGTATTTTATTCAATCGCAATTAAAAAACTTAATTTTCATAGATTTTGTATAATTTTTATTCTTACAATAAAATTCTTAAAACATTCTCTTTCATCGATCCACCGACGACATGTAGGTAAGTATATTTTTTTAATATGTTTACTACAAAAAAATAGTTTTAATTTTTAGACACCCCTGATATTTGGAGAGCGGGGCGTTCTTCGGCCGCGGTCTCGCATATAAATTACGGATTTACACATAATGTTTCATTTTTCACCATCTCCCCAGTCGGGTAACGATTGACGGGTAATGAGCTGGTGTTGCCATCCTAATAGATTCAATACCCGATAAACATCAGGAAATTGAACCAATTTGAGGAAATTGATAGCGAATTTAGGGTAAAATGTTTTTAAAAATCGTTTATTTCTTGTAAATTAACCTCGACATATAAATCCTCAGAACAGGGAAATAGTTAAAATTTTAAATGTATAAGGTTTTTGTTTATCTTAAAGGAGCTTTCATAACTCTGACCCTTTTTTTAAAAAGTACCAATACATAATTATGTACATTACGTAAAAAAATATTCGACTAATATTGCGAATGCAAATAGGTTTTTACATGCCTTACCTCACTTCAATCACACCTTTACGCCCGATTTTTGGATCTTCATCTCAAAAACATGTCCTTTCAAATCCGAGACAATGAGCTATAATTGCTTTAGTTCCGTACATATATATAACTCAAAAACACCCATTATTTACGAAATAAACAGACTTTCACATCATTCATCACGATACGTAATATCCTTTTCTTTTCGTCACGTCATCTGCTTAAAATTCGCGATGACGTTTCCCTCGCGATTTGTAAACATGGCGTCACATCCGGTAAGGCCGCGGCGGAAATTCGACCTCCTTTTGGGGGGGCGACCCTCGAGCAACAACTTATGAAGGTGTTGTGATGGCTTTCGTACTTTATAGTGCAAGTTTTGGGGGAGAAAAATATTTATTGGTGGACACACTGATTATACTTATTGGTTGGTTTATACCCTGGAAGTAATTTTTTGTTAATTTTTCTCGTATTTTAATCAGGGCAGCATTAGCATAGATTATTTTGTCGATAAGAACAAGATACAATTATATAGATAAATATATAAGAAAGGTAAATTAGAAGTAAATAAACGCATCTAAGTAAAAGATACTTACAGCCGAGTATAGAACCTCCTCTTGAAGTCGTTTAAAAATTAAATTTTCCGAGACCTCTTAAAAATTACAGAACTTCTTTTTATCTAGAGTCTAAAATATGATATTAGATACTTTTATTATAATTTCGGTTTTGCTTTAGATAACATGGTTATTAACATAAAAGTAATTTATAACGGGATATTTATCATGACTTGAATTGTTTTTATTTTGCTTTAGATATTTTTATTTTTTTATTTTTAACGGAGTTATCTGTGATACTGATAACAAATTATGCTGATTTTAGCAAAATTTCAATCTTATCTTTATTTACCTGAAAACCCTCCTAGATAATAACACCAGTTTATCCCAAACGACGAGGGAAAACGACTCGGAAAAATAAAAATATTACTCATTAACTTAATTGAAAATGTCCAGAAAATATTTCATAGTTAATGTTCTTTTCCTAATGTTAACAAAAAATAATATTTACTTGAAATGGACGATTTATTTCAGATTTGCGGAGTAAAAAATGAACAATTAAAAAGAGATTTTAGCTAACGACTTGCTTTAAGGACCATGTTACGACGATTTCATTAAAAATATGTAACTTACTTGGAGACCATAATATTTTTCTTCGGTGTTTAGAGGGGTGGATGTATTTCAGAAATAATTTCATAGAATATCAACGAAAATTCGTCCTGCTGAAATTCATCATAACAAAATTAACACTTTGACTGCGAACTTTTTTCGACGACTGCGTTCTTTTTTTTAACCTAAGCCATTCGTGCTGCCGCTCTACACAGCGGTTGTGTTGCGCCGCACATGCGTTTCGTTCGAAAAACATTATAGCTGTGCTGAGTCACACAGATCTGTATTTTCTCAGCCGCTGCGCTAGTGTGGATTTACGCATATTAGTCACTTGTAGAAAACACATACGGTGTGATTTCAGCACTCGAAGAACACGACGCGACGCTTAGCATTTTCGTCTATTTTCACCAAGTAGGTAGGTTCATTGAGATGTTCCTCTATTTATAAATGTATAATTCATATCGTGGACGACCAGTGTGGCGCGGCCGGCGAAGGTCCGCCTGCGATGCAGGAGGTTGCAGGTTCGATTGCCGCCGGGATAAATATTTTTACAATCTACAAATATCTGTTCAAAGTGTTGAGGGTATTTTCTATGTAATTGTGTTAAATTATGTTTATCAGTCATCTAGTACCCATAACACAAGCTCTGCTTGGCTTGGGGCTGGATGGTGGCTATGTGGATTGTTAAACATTATTTATTATATCATTTTTGCCGCCAAATTGATCATTTTCGTAAAAATGCAGCCAATGTGCAAAAATATATCGGTGATGCACTCACGAATACATTTCAATTGATCAGGTGATTCGAGTGGTTAATTCATATTTTTATTTTGTTTCAGGTAAGAACAAAACAATAAGTAAGACTGTACGACAGATTACGTGATTTCGCAGCATCTCCGAAGTCATGACTAGAGGTACCTTCGATTTAGATCATCTTCTGAGATTAACTATGAGTGTAGACGGAGACTAGGCAACCGTAGTGCTGGTCGCTTTCTGACCAGGTGGGGTGACTGCAGGCAGATGCTGGATGCGGCAAGATGAAGACAGGGCGCTATAGCGCTCGTTAGGGTGATTCCTATGCCATGAAGTTGACAAACTTATGTTGATGATGACGATTCGACAGAAACTAAAATTTCCTTGGCCTATATTATGGTCGCTGAGCGAGTTTAAGGCCCGTAGCAGCCCAAAGGCGTGCACGCGATTAATCCATTTCCCAAGATTAATCCATAGAGCAGTATATGGCCAGCTTCTGCTACAAAAAACTCGTACGGCCACAAAAAAAAGCAGAAATGAGCCACACGTTGCAAACTTTTTAATCTGTCGAGACAATTCAAATGCTGCATAATGTGTTGGACGCAAAGTTGGAACAATAGTAAGCCGGTAGCGGCTTAAACAGCCAAGTGGGGTATCAGCGCCATTGTGGCCCGCGTGCGAGCGACTGCAGGAAGTTGCGGGTTTTTGTGGGAAAACGAGCTTTGTAATGAGGGGATTAGGCTGCTGTTTGGGTTGAACAGTGTGGCGTGAAGAGTTAATGAGCAATTTTTTGATTTAACATGGTTGTGGTCAAGGAGATTCTGCCCTTTTATACTTTCGCTGGGGAGACTGGTAATTGAGTAACTAGAAAATTAAATAATATCCCACAAAAATCAATTTCGATGGGTTTTGAACCCGCGACCTTTAGTACAGGGACGCTCTAACCAACTGAGCTACGAGATCAAGTGACCGACAAATCTAAAACCTTTGGGACTTCCTACGACTCTAGCGCCATGAGGAAAATGGGAACCTATTGCACATCCTCTCAGTCCATCAAATTCGAGTTTAACCAAGTCTTTTTTAGTCTATACTAATATTATAAAGAGGAAAGGTTTGATTTTTTGTTTGTTTGTAATGAAACTACTGGACCGATTTGAAAAATTATCTCACCGTTGGGAAGCTACACTATCCCCGGTGAGCATAGGCTATATTATATTTTCAAAAAAGTTAGGGATCCGTACTAAAACCGTGCGAAGACCCGGCTTCGCACGGTTTTAGTACGGACCGCTAGTCGACAATAAGAGACAAGTGGTAGCAATTACAATATACAATAATGACAGCGATTAATAGTGAATCAGCTTTACAAAAGGCGCTAGCGGCAGCGTAGCGGCTGTCTTTTTAAAACTGCTAAATGCTAAATAAAGCTATTTATTTAGAAAGAAGATTTATTATATATTTATAAAGAAGGATTATAAGCTGACTCGAATTTTTAAATTGTGTATTATATACATCAAAGATTACAATAATTTTGAGGAATTTATTTGATTTTCTATATATTACTTTATCGACAACCGATAAAGTACATACTAAAGCCTGCTCTATACGTCTTGTGATGTGAGGCACGTACTATAATTTCCCGCCCCCGGTTTCGGACGCTCGGACACACTAGATAAATGATGGCGAGTCAGTTTTCTCTTAAAATTAGAAGGTCATAGACCTCTACGAGTAGAAGCTTATATACGACGACAATCCCCCCCCCCCCCCCCCCCCAATAACAGCGAACAATTTTTTTTTCATATTAATGAATACATAATTTTACTTGGCACCCACACGAAAATCAAAGGGAAAGTAACGAGCAGAATAACAAAGAGTCAAAAAAACATATTATTCAAAAGAGATAAGAAACTAAACTTAAATAAACCTTAACAAAGACCTTTCGTAGACTCCTAAAATGAATGGAATTTCTATTTATTCAAAAAACTCTCGCCTGTAGAGGTGATCCCTTATCACAGCATTCGATTAAAATCGTTGCAAAATTTTAAATCAGCATTATGATCAGATATTAGCATAAAAATCAAATGATATTAGCACCTTGTTAGCACTCGGTCGGACAAAGGGCCTGCCCTTATATTTATAGCAAATTATGGCCCTTATCCGCGCCATCTTCATCTCTCGATAATGGAATCATGGGATGACAGATTTATATGGACATTACTCATGCTTTGAAGCCATCAAGTACCTTCTTGAGCTGGTTACGGCACAAAAGATAATTTGGCGTGTTAAAAAACTATAAACCGACTTCAAATTCCTTAATAATGAAAATGGGTTTATTTATTTATTTAATTAGAACGGCACAATCACCAATTACACTAATTATTTTACATATGAGAAAGACGAGTCACCCATCCCTCTCACAAAAATAAAAATTTAAAAATTTAGGTTTTAAAAAAATATAATCGATATCGGTTGGCTTGATATTGAGTTAGTAGTCAATTTGTTGCGCACATACTTAAAGCAAATTTAAGACTTATATGTATTTCTCATAAGAGAAGAAATAGATAAAGAATCATCTAAATCGGTTCACCCAGTCATACAGGGTGGTTTCTTTAAGATGGGAGGTAGGATGGTCTGTTGGCATGGGAGATAGCGCCAATCGGAAACAAAGAGTTAGTAGAAAGGTGTCTATCGAGCCATGGACTCAATATATTACAAAACGAACTGCAGTATATCAACAACAAAAAAATATGGGGCTTTTTAAATAGAATTTAAAGAAAATTCACACGGAATCTGTTCTTTGTATAAATCCTATCTGTTTTAACGAGAATGCAAAAAAAATATAGTTGAACAGTGGAAGTATTAGTATAGTTAAAGCACAGAATCACTATTTAGTACTAAGTTAGAGGTACACAGTATTCAATGTAAGTATAAAGTTTTGATTAGCCCACGAACATTTTCCTACATTAATTGAAATGTAAACAACAAACTTTCTTACTCTACACCAATTTAATCTCTTAACTGCTTCTAGAAATATCCGGCGTAACCTAAAGCCTTATCCACACTGTCCTCTCGCTCTCTGGGCTATCGACGGCGGTAACATTGATACCGCTGATTTATTCCCTATTACACCGCCTTAACTGATCACTCGATATTACCATTTTAAAACACTAACGACCCCCTAAATCCGGTTAGAGGTAATTTATTGTGTCAATTTTTGATTTAATTTTGAATGGCGATGATTTTTTTGTTCTGATGATATTTTAAATTTGGTGGAAATGTTTAAATTTGGTATATTAATATATTTTTTTATTTCGTTTTAACGAAGCTTTAACGTCTCAGTTTGTCGTTTCTTTTTCAAGTGTTGAATTCAGTGAAGTGTCGTATGTGCTACGTTTTGTTTAGGTATTAAGTTTAGCAAAAACTAACAATTCGACTCAATATCGTTCAATTTAATATCACTCAATATTATTTATACAATCTATTCAATCAAAGAGCTTTATTTCCTGAACTTTGCAAGACTCTTGGACATGCCACAAAATACAAATGACAAAAGTAAAACAAGGAAATAAGGTGGCCTCGGACACAATTGTGTGTACGATCTACAGACATTTGTACCGGATGTTCTGATTCTATGTATAATAAAAAAATACCTATGTATAAAGTATATCAGTCATCTAGTACCCATAACACAAGCTTTGCTTAGCTTGGGGCTATATGATACTGTGTGGTTTGTCCAGCATTATTTATTATTTTATAATAAACTCCTATGCGCCATGTTAGGCAACCTCAGTACTTAACGGTTTCCAACAAATTGGCAAAGCAGTACTTGGCGGGTTCCAATTATTGGCAAAGTAGGCAACGATTCCATCTTTCCGATAGTACCTTGTATTTGATAAGGTAAGCATGCAACTCTGATGAAACACCTGCCTTGCACACCTAGTCCAGCAGATAGTCCGGTCACCTTCGCCAATTAAACGGTGTTTACAAATACGAAGATAGCCACTTTCTCCCTATCTGCAATAACAAGTTTATCGCGGACAATGCACTATCGCACTGAGCGCATCGGAGACTGCATCTGTGTAGGGCTGACAGACCTGATAGACTGGAATCAAGGAGACCAGACCAGACCAGAAACCAGTGTGACTAGACCAGACCTGATACCACTGCGGTGAGTTCAGTGTAGCTCCGTCATTAGATTATGGATTTCAGTATTTACATGTGAATTTTCTTATCTCAAACAATATCCAAAGAATTGGTAAGATTAGGCTGCAATAAAAAAAAAACGATTCAAACTTGCATTTTTCTTATTAATCGGGTCCTTACCGTAGTATGATGATTGGTTATTTTCTATTACCAACATGTCGTAGCAGTTACACTTAGTTACGATCGCTTGAATAACTTAAACTTAACTCGCAACGTCGTCCTCACTAGTTAGTTTAATTAACGTTTTATTTGTTTTAGTAGATAACTGTTCAATTTTTCATAACTACTGTCATTTATTATCAATATTCAAAAATACCCACGTCGTCGTTACAACCAATTTTAACAAAATGTTTGATCACTATATCTACCTAGGCCAAATGGCCCAACAAGGTAAATCTAACGTTAGCTGACGATTCAAACTGAAATAATTTGTAAGCTAAAAATGGCCAGGCAGGTTATATAGCTCGCAGACCTGATAACCACTGGGGAGTAAAGGTTCTCGAGTGGCGGCCGCGATCCACTCCACTGATGGACCGACGATATCGTAGCGGCCGCAGGGAGTCGATGGATGGAGGCGGCTCAGGACCGCTCTTTGTAGCATCGTCGTATGGGAGAGGCCTATGACTAGCAGTGGACATGTGTGGACTGGTATGATGATGATCCAAAAATAATTAAAATTGGAAAATTCAAGCCGTTATAATATCATCATCAACTTAATAATCCACTGCTGGATATAGGCCTCCCCTAATGAGCGCCATAGCGCCCTGTCTTCCTGGGTTAATATACCTATGCAATATTTTTCAATATTATCTGTTATTATATTGGGTTATATTGTTATATTGGGTGCTCTGGTCGTTTTCTATGTATAATAAAAAAATATCTATCCATGTAATGTATTGTATTATGTATATCAGTTATCTAGTACATACCCATAACACAAGCTCTGCTTACCATGGGGCTAGATAATCCTGTGTGAATTGTCCAGCATTATTTATTTATTTATTTATTTATTATATATATTAATAGTATAAGTAAAGTTGGATTTCTTGTCAGCCCTACTAGTGTAGCGAAAGTGCGCTTCGCTATCAAACAATGTGACACGGCGATAGTGCAGCCGCGATAGTGCAGCGGCGATAGTAACGTGATCACACTATCGGTACCTATATACGAGACCCGGCCATTGTGCTACCGCTGTTGCTCTGCATTCTTACCTACCTACTTTATATCTATATCTCTATCCTATCATAATAATAATAATGCTGGACAATCCACACAGCATCATCTAGCCCCAAGCTAAGCAGAGCTTGTGCGTACTAGATGTCTGATATACATAATGTTCGGGTAAATCGACCACGCAGGAGATATGCATTTAGCTGCACTTGCAGTTGAACGCGTATTCGCTCGCGGTTGCCTAAATATACTCAGTCCGCGATTGTCCACTATTTTACAATACATAACATAGATATTTTTACTATCAAATCATTTATTCGCTGGAGTGTAGGTACAAAAACTCCTATAAAAATGGTATTTTCAATACATTTCTACCTCGTCGAGGCGGGCAAAATGTTAGCATGCAAATGTCACAGTAGTTTAGCAAGCTTAAATTAATATAAATTTCTTACCATTATATACATAGAACTATAATAACTTGTTCTAACTATTATACATAGAAAACACCCAGAAGACCCTGAACAAATATCTGCAGATCGTAAATAAATATATAAAAATTTCCCAAGGTTAGAATCGAACCAAGCAATTCAATCCGAATCGAAGGCGGACCTTTTCCCACTACAGAAACAGTGGTCGACATACATACATCCATCCAAACATAAAAACTTTCGCATTTATAATACTAGTATGATTTTATTTACATCTACATATTTTATGTTGTTTTCTTGTCTCGTTATTATCTCTGTTAAAGATTTACAAGTTCTTCTGCAATCGCAAGCTTTTAGCGTATCTATGTAAATAGATATTTTATCGATTTTAATGTTAAATCAGCGATTGTAGACATAAACGTTTACAATGTTGCTTCTATTATTGCCTGTTTACATTTACCAAGCGGGTTCAGATAAAGATAAAAGTCTTGCTTGACTTGTGTTTTTTATTGTTACTGTTGAACTTTCGAAGAGATGCCTGAAACACTTTAGTAAATTGGCACCATTCAGTTAACATACCGACTGCCGTTGGGCAAACGTGTTCTTGAGTGGAGACGTAGTGTAGGACGCCCTCCGACCAGGTGGGATGACGACCTGCGAAAGACTCCAGGTAGATACTGGATGCGGCAAGCTGAAGACAGGGCGCTATGGCGCTTTTTAGGGGAGGACTATGTCCAGCAGTGGACTAAAATAGAAACAACGCGTGCGAAGCCGCTGGGAGACTAGTAAAAAATAAATTTGATTAGGACATGAATATAAGGATAATTAAGACCACTCCTTAATGAGGGTGGTAGACTCCAGAGAGTTCTCAGGAGAGGTATACTTCATTTTAGAAGGTTCTTGTTACTCGTGTCCTTGGATACAACTGTTAATATTAATGTATCAGTATCTGGCACAAGTAACAAAGTCATTATCAGCATTATCAGTAGTATAGTATCACAAGGTGCTGTTTAGGTAACGCGGCGTGCTCTATCGCCGAGCCATCGCTGATTGTGTGGCACTGGCCTAATGCCTCGCAAGTTTGTTGCACTGGAGTTATCAGGTGTCGTATGTTGTACAGGGTGTGTTGGATGATTATTTGTAATTTCAAACAGAAATTCAAACAGTTTAAAATTGAGAGCAAATGTCACTACAAAGGCCATGACAGCTCATCTATTAACACTTTGACTGCTGAAATCACACGGTATGTGTTTTCTATAAGTGACTAATATGCGTAAATCCACACTAGCGCAGCGGCTGAGAAAATACAGATCTGTATGACTCAGCACAGCCGTAATATTTTTCGAACGAAACGCATGTGCGGCGCAACACAACCGCTGTGTAGAACGGCAGCACGAATTTTTTAGGTTAAAAAAAAGATCCCAGTCGTCGAAAAAAAATCGCAGTCAAAGTGTTAAGTCCATGAGAACATAATAGATGTTATGGTAAGCTAATATTTTAGTGTGTTATGAAGAACTTTGTTGATATCTCGCGAAGAACCGACAACAACTGGGGCAATCGAGTTCTTTAGTGGAGACCACGACTCGGTAAACGTAGTGTAGGACGCCCACCGACCAGGTGGGATGACGCCCTGCGAAAGACTGCAGGTAGATGCTGGATGCGTCGAGCTGAAGACAGGGCGCTATGGCGCTCATTGGGGGAGGTCTATGTCCAGCAGTGGACTGCTATAGGCTGATGATGATGACAATGGAATGTAATGTAAGAAATGTAAAAAATATCGTTTTTTAGTTATAATATGCAAATACTAATTTGTCACTTTTCTTTTTTCATTCGAAAAATTCCTTATTTCATATTCGATAACAACTTATGGTATAAAATCTGAAGAAAAATATTGAAAATCTGAAATATAAAATAGGAAGTTTCTCATTCTTCTACAAGCTGTCAATGGTGCCAACCTAAAGTAATTTGTGACTCTACCAACATGTAGGTAACTGTACCATACAGTCTCGTTTAGTAAAAGGAAGCTATTCAAACTCACTCAGACGGTTACACAATACTCAAACAAAGAACATTCCAGCAACTCTCGCAGATATAAGAAGCCCCAAAACCGTCTCACACCTGCATTATCAATTACATCAAAGTTACGTACTCTACATGAAGTGCGGACTGTATCGCATCGCGGGGGTTAATGGTGCGAGAGTCACTGATAACGGCCCCCTGCGACCCCCCTGCGCCCCCGGGAGCGGGGGGTATCAGCCAACACCAGATCAGAGATTGGGCAATTGTCTGGTAATAGATTAGAGAGTGTTAGATCGCGTGGTTGAAGAATCGGGAGTTTGGTTGTGAAGTTCGTTTTGTTTTTGTTCCTGGTTTTAGACGAGCCACTTTTAACATCCAATACTTATTGAAAAACCTATGTATAAACAATAAAACGTATTTTTATATTTTTACATTGATCCTTTCAATAAAACAATATTTTGTTGAAAGTATCAATGTTTGTAAGTTGTTGCGTTCAATAGAATGATAGAAAACACTTTAAAATACCACACAAAACGGAAAAAATACACGGATAAATACTTAGAATAGAAGAAGTATAAAGGGCAGCCTAATCGCTGAGAGCGATCTCTTCCAGGCAACCGTAGGATGAAGACGATGAAAGAATCTTATTAGAATCAACCGTTAATTTATTTTATTATTATTATTAAATTTAGGTTTTTATTTTTGTGGTGCTGAAACTTCAAAATCTAAGAGTTTAAATAATAAATAAATTACCCAAGACTCCGACTGACAGAGACTTGAACTTAACCTTCCACTTAGTACGGGAATACGATATAGGCCATAGGCCTTTTCTAATGAGCGCCATAGCGCCCTGTCTTCAGCTTGACGCAGCCAGCATACCCACGTCGTATTCACGGTCAAGTAGAGATATAATAATACTAAATGTACAAATACAGGCCATGTCACATGTACAAGCCAGTACACGGCCAATTTTCTTTCGGCCTCTCGTTTACATATAACCAGATCGTATCCAAAGACAACGTCCCAAAAACTGTCCCAGCCATAAAACACCCTGTGCCAACAAGTTTACGCACCGACCGTATTAAAATCAAAATATTGCCGCAAGTCCGTCATGCTATCTCCCGGCGGCAGGTGACTAGAGTTATATATTACGAGATTACGTGTGAAAAGGGCCTAATATTGCGAGATTACGTGTGAAAAGGGCCTACAGATTGATCATGCGCGAGCTGACGTTATCGCGCCCTTTAGGACCGACGCTTTTTCCTATAGCCGATTGAATGATAGGGGGAAATCATTTATTAGTTGGTATTTGGTACCTATGTGTTATCATTATCTAGATCGGTTGCCAATTTAAACAGGCTTTATTGTTTTTTTTTATTTATTTTATTTATTGATGTAATCAGAACGGCCCTAGGCCAATTATACAAATTACTGAAGGTACACATGTGATCAATAGTTATACAGCATACAGCAGTTTAATTTTTCCAATTACGAAATAAACGCGTACTTTTCTACGCCTGAAAACTTATATTTCCACGTCTAGCACCCAACACCTAACTCGGAAAGGATAAATAATTAAGTATGATCGTGCGATGGTATCGCTGAACAAAGGCAGGCTATCGCGGCGCGGCAGCCGGGCAGATCCGCGCCGCCCGCCCAGCAGCCGGCTCCACTGATATTGGCGGACGAGAATGTCGCTCGAGAAAATGACGGATGTGACACACGTTCTTTTTTGCCGTGTTTATTGTCGTTTGTTTTATAACGTGTTTTCAGACATTTTTCAGTATGTAAGTAATTTTTAGATTTCCTCTATGATGATAACCAGAAATTTTGTTAGTACTGCTAGAACACGTCAAGGGTATCTTTTGTTGCAATAGCTTTATTGTAGTTTAACACCTTTGATTCCATCCTTTGATTTTTATCTTTAGGGTTTTGTTGCCTGGAAAAAATAACTTTAATCGATAAGGCCAATTCGTCTACGTAAAGTAAAAAGTAAAAAATCATTTATTTCTTAAGTGCTTATTTTGTAAGCCTAAAGAAATAAATGATTTTTTTTCTTTAGGCTTACAGCCTTACCGCCTTTTACCAAACTGTTTTAGATATCACTTTTTTGTATAAACTATAATCTATCTATCTACTAGGTACCTGTTATTAAACACTGAACTTCTTAATAGAAAAATTAAATTACTGACATCTACACCTGTTTAGTTTCGCGTAAAATGGAAACGCACTCGACCGGGTGTGAGCAAAACCTCCTAAATGAATCCCTTATGAAAATGCGGCGGGTATCAGATAGCGGAGATAACTGTGATGGAATAGAGCTTGTGCGTGAGTGAGCACTGATAATACAACTTGATAACGGAAAAACAATTGTTATATCAAGGGCAAAGGTTCAGGTTTTATTGACTCACGGACTGAAATTAAATACTAGCTCTGTTTATATGGGACTACAATACAATACAAAAATACTTTATTGTACACCATGCAGATAATTATAAAAAGACATTACATGCGACACGTTCAATGGGCGGCCTTATCGCTTAGAAGCGATCTCTTTCAGGTAACCTGTGGATGAAAAAATTATGTGAATTTAAGAAAGGCAGGGGTTCTACCAAAGATAAGCTACAAGATGATGCTACTAGGGACTAGATGATACTGTGTGAATTGTCCAGCATTATTTTTTTATTTATTTATAGCTAAGTGGGAGTTCACTTCATCTTTCTGGCCAAGCCCATTTGGGGTTTCATGGCCGCAAATAAATACGTTCTTCTGTAGCTCGAAGCTTTAATAGTGGTTGTCACACTTTAAAGTTACTTGCGCGCGCACCATCTGTTAAAAAGCAAGGTATGCATCTACCTTCAAATATTCTATATCTTAGATCAACTACTGCAGATTAGACTTTACCTAAGTGGTTTTTACATAGGATAAACAGGAATAGGTACATAGTCAAAGAGTTTTTGACAAAAAAGTTGTTGTTTTACGCAAATCCACGCATTCTAAACACCTTAAAACTTTTTACTAAAGATTTTTTAGTTCCACGGTCAGTATCTCCTCCTTCAACGGATTCTACGTTCAAATATTTAAAAACAAAACCATGCCATAGAATAGCCCTGTATGCATAGAGCGGCCACAAAGCATCGATATCAGTGATGTAGATGGCTGTTAGTTCGAACGAGCGAGCCTCGCCAAATTGTCCGTGACGATACCGCGATACGGACTTTTGAATCGTTCGAGTGCGATTTCATGGACTTTTAAGTAAACCTTTGATTTAAAATAAGTATAGTTGCTTCTGTCTATTTTATTTGAAGTTCTCTTTGTTGTTGAATATTGTTCTGAAGAAATTAAAAAAATATTAATGACATTGAAGTAGTCAAAGAGTAAGAAGTAGATGCAATAGTTACTACATATCTGTGTTATAATGTAGTTAAATATTTATTTCTAAGTAAGCCAAATAAAAACTGTTTTATAACAGTAAAACAATTGTTGTTTCAATTGTAAATACTGGTTATGGATTGTTTCTATTATTTGATTGTATCGTTCTTTGTTAATTAAAGCTCGATTTTATTTTTGAATTTTCCGAGTTATGTCATAAATAAAAAAAAACTATGTTTTCTACAAGGAAAAATAAGTTGTTTTTTTTTTCGATAAATTGACAAAGTATTTAGTTTAGTTTAAATATATTTCATTTGTTTATTACAGGTGATTTTATTCAAGTAAAAAGTTTCATGAAAATATAATCGTGGTTGATGCTGTACCGATCAAAACGTGATCGAAAGTTCTAAGCCGATGTGCCTCAATTAATTAGACCACTGCTGCTGACTGGGGTGTGGGTTCAAGTCCCGTCGGAAACAAAACTTTCAATGAGGACTTTCACGTAAAAAGTCACAGTATTTTCAACCAGATGTTGCCTCTTCCGGTAATAACCGAACAGAGCCTGGATGGAGCATCGTTTAAGAGCCAGTAAAGCGCCGCTGAGTGAGCCGCGTTCATTAGCTCAATTGAGTAAAGCGATGTGGCGAGGCAGGGCCGTAGTCAAGGCTGCAGGCAGGGCCACCGTTGGCAGGGGTAATTGGGGTCTAACACTTTCATGGCCCAAGCAAGACGCAGATATTTTATTTTGTATTCAAAGTTTTTAACCCCTAAATCAGTGGCCATGCTTGCGTTGCAGGCAGACCCTCGCTCGCTGCTCCACAGTGGTTGTCATATATTTTATAATATACTAGCTGCGCTCCATCTCTTTGTCAAATAGTTTTATAAACCTTTATCTTGAATCACTATATCTATAAAAAAACCGCATCAAAATTTCCGTTGCATAGTTTTAAAGCATACATAAGAAGGGACAGACAGACAGCGGGAAGCGACTTTGTTTTATACTATATAGTGAAGTGTGATTTCTTACCAGACTTGACCGAAGATTGAAGAGCTTGACCCTTCGAAGTTAGTCCTGGGTACGTCCCTATTTGAGGTGTTTCATCTCAATCGAGGCAAGCGGTGTTTCGAGGTGTTTCATTGAGTTTCATCAGCTCAATTGAGCGTGAGGCGGATAAGCCTTGTAAGCATGTCCTGAGGTGTGCTTTGATAGCTTTCGTAAGATGTTTTATGTTTCGCTTTAAACGTGTTTTCCTTTGATAAGATTTAATGAAGCGAAGTGTGTGATGGAGGAAAAATAGGGCTGATTATGAAGCTTTAGTCAAAGCCTACAAGGATTTGTCTGAAGTTTTATCGTCTGAATGCTACAATCTATCATAATACTATTGGAAAAAATGGAAGAAAACTAAGTTTTCCGACTTTTATAAAGTTTTTGATTACTATAAGCTGAAAGCATACATAGATAGATAGACAATAATTTTAATGCACAATTAAAAATAAATCAAACAAGATAAAAAATAAAAATACTAGAATTATGTGACAATTTGGCGGTCTTATCGCTAAAGAGCGATCTCTACCAGACAACCGTGGATGGATAGGATCGTTGGATTGAAAAAGGGGAGATGCGGTATATACGTATATAGATGCGTATATAAATTAAATAAGTAAACATATTATATTTATACACAGAGACAAAAGACAAAAATAAACCATAAATTAACAGGAATACAGACAGAATCGGTCTCCACTCAGCATGTGCAATGGTGAAACAGATCATAACATAGCGGTGGTCTTCCGTCTTCATTGCTGCAATATCCCTAAGCGCACCGCCACCTTCAGGTAGGTTTGAGCGAAGTCGCGATCCGACGCTAGTTAATTCAAAACTCCATGCTCTTAGTGAAATGATCAGGATCGCGGGATGCCTGCAACTGAGAGATAAGGGAGGAAGAACGATATGTTCTAAGGACGTTCAGGGACGCAGTCACACAGCGTGCCGTTTTTGCAGGACCGTTTTATTCTACGAGTACTTCTATATTTTTATTTCTCAAAAGAACAAAGTTCACTTAAATGAGATTGTATATACAATATACTTAAGCTAACTATCTTTACTAATTATATTATAATAATAATAAATATTGCTGGAAAATTCACACAGCATTATCTAGCCCCATGGTAAGCAGAGCTTGTGTTATGGGTACTAGATACTTGATATACATAATACAATACATTACATAGATAGATATTTTTTATTATACGAAGAAAACAACCAGAACACCCGGAACAAATATCTGCAGATCGTACAATTGTTCCTAATTATGATTTAGTATTTTTATAATTATGCTATATAATACATAGGTTGTTACTTCGGATTATTTTTCTTCTTTTTTCTTGTCTCTTACGGGGTCTCGTACTCTAGTTCGGATGACGTTAGCTCGATGTTCATTACCTCGATGTCTTTACCTTGACCGACGACGGTACGTTTCGTCGGTGGGTCGTTACTTCGAAGGGTTTTTACCTCGATGGTACCTTTCGTCGATCCTTACCTCGAAAGATCAACAAAACCAAAGTTAATTTAAATAATAATTGAATGGTGTTAATATAGTACTATAGTGCACTACAATAACGGGAGAGTTTATAAGAATTATTTGTCTAGGTGTGTAGCCTCTTTGATCAAACCTCCAATATGCTGATATTTTTACGGCCTTTTGATTAGTAAAGTAAAGTAAAGTAAAACTAAAAAATCATTTATTTCTTTAGGCTTACAAAATAAGCACTTAGACAAGTCATATTTTATATATAAATTATTATCAAATACAATTATTTTAGGTACTGTTCACTTCAATTTTTTGTCCACTAGTGGAAGAAGTGAAAAGAAACCACTAGCATGTTCATCTCTTATATGTCTAATACATGGTTATTTGCCTATTTAAGTCTAAATATAATATGATTCGATGTCAATATTTAAGTAAAGCTATGCACAATTTGAAAAATGATTCTTATTCATATTACATGTACTTATTCTATAAGTGTGTCTTTTGTATTTGTATTTATTCAAAATAATTACATCTATTTTATAGGTATGACCTAATACGAAAGAGTAGTCAATAAAATATAAGCAAAATAATCCAATAAAAATACCAATGAGCAACTTGTATGTTGTTATAAATAAATTTCCTGCTATTGTATTGTTTTTTAACTTTCGCGGTTTGTTAACAAACAAGCACGAAACTTAGGTGAAAATAAAACAAGAGGTAAGCAATTATTATATTATCCTTCACTACTGGAAACAATCGTTTACTGGATCCGGTATACTGTCAGGTGTGTAGACTCGCTCCTTAAACTACATACCTTCGTTATCACGAAAAAGAAAACCAGACTGAAAAAAAGGTTGATGTGTAAATGCGTCCGAAGTAGACATTTAGATGTTTTGCTACATTCAAAATTTACCCATTGTTGTTGATGGCTGAGTTTATTTTTAAATGTTATTATTATTTTTATGTAAAACATTTATTTTTGTGCTTGGGACTTGATTATTTACGCTTTGTGCATTGTCCAGCATAATTTAAATTTATTTAAAATGTAGTGGTTTGTTAAATTAAACATAATATATGTACTTAATACTTATTGGACATTTCACACATCGTCATCCGGTCAAAAGTAAACATAATTTTTTTAAACATATTTTTTATGTTTGGAACACACCCTTTTCTCAATAGAAGACGAATACGTTTGTCGCTGTCCCTACTGATTGTAATATTTGCAAATCACACATAAAATTATAATTCCACGGAAATCGAACTCGCAACCTTCAGCGTTTCAGTCTAAATCTATTTCCACAATACGATTTATTTTACAAACAGTTGTCAGTTGTCTGCCTTCTTCACTGTCCGTCTCAACAAAACTCAGCCTTATCCTCCCCACTTTAAGGTTTATTTCACCTCCTATTTGATTATGCCCCGCTCATCATTACATTCGCAATCGAGTTCTGTCGCGTCAGGTTAAGGTTTCTTTTCCTTTGTATGGTTACCCAGCCTGTTGCTCCCGGATATTACCGGGTCTATCACGCTCCCCCTACCGGGAATCACCCTGTAATTCCCCAAATTACCTGATTTGGGGTAATTAAATATTTTCTTTGGGTTGTAAGACGTGTGTCTGTCAATTGTAAGATGGTAATGTAGACTGAATTATATTTTTGCTGAGAATTTATTTAAAGTGTGCAAATTTACGCTTTAGCTTATATATCATCAGCTAATGATTGGTTGGTGGAGAGAGGTTGATACCTATTATAGTCCACTGCTGGACATAGGGCTCCCCTAATGAGTTAATATATAATTTGTTAAAATAAAAGTACATAACTAGTAGCACAAAGCTTCATTTGCTTGCATAAAGCAAGCAGCAAGAAAGAAAAGTTATTTTGTACTTAGTCTAATTAAATATATTACAGATGCTGAAAATTTTACGGCAGTTTGTGAAGTATTTTTCTCAAAAAACTGTCAGGTATCAACTAGTAGCCCTTAGGAAATACGTTCTCTATTTTTCATGGCCTAAGGTCCTCAAAATATCCTAATTTGATCGCGCATAGGTATAACATATGTAAACTTACCTAGAACGTTTTCTCACAACAGGATAGGTATACCTTAGGTACCTATCCGTTCAAACATGTTCGTAGTAAAGCCCTTTAGAATAATAAAAGTGAACGTTCAACCAGCCCACACTTCTTATCGCGCCACAGGCACACCTTTAGATCGCAATCTTTTTAATTAATAACAAACAAAATGGCGGCGCTACCTTCAACACCCACATCAACGTGACACCCTGTATCGCTCATAATAAATAAATGATAATTAAAAATGCTTTACAGTTTATATGAAAAGGTTATTTGCAATACCACATTTTTATCTTAATAATAAATTAAGTAGTAGGACAATTTAATATATGATTAATTGGCTAATTAGTGGGTTTCAATAATAAACTAGCTCCTGCCAATATTACTTCGCACATTTTTTTACGACCAACCATCGCGTATAGCCAGGAGGCCTTATTTCCTTAACATTCGATTCTTTTTTTTTCCAAATTGGTACTTTAATTTCGTGTATAAAAGTACCAACATTTTGGCAGAAACAAAAAAACGCATTTGCGTAATGCTTAATTAATATAGGCCTCCTGCCTTAGAATGCCTACCTACAATCTATCTCTTTGATTTCATAAATTTATTAAGAGTCGTTTATTAGCTATGAGTAAAAAGACAGGAAAGTCCAGAATTGAGGTCTATTCGGATCTACGCGGTATTTGCTACCCATACCAGCTGGGGAAGTTAACTGAGTTTTCAACGGGGTAGAGAATACCGCTCTGGGTATCGAATACCGCGATGTTCTGAAAGTTTACATTATAATTATTTTAATTATAATGGAAATAATTCTTTGATTTTAATTTATTTTGAAATGGACAATGCTAGGTACAGTTTTTTCTACATTTTTGCAAAATGACGACCTACAGTGTGTTTCGCCTATGAGGAACACAGTAATAATAATCCCCCTGTATAAATCAGTATTTCCCTACTGTAAACAATGTCGCTAATGTATTTTTCTCGTGATTATCTTTATCGAAATCTAATCTATAAAACTTTTACAAAGTGAAATCGAGAATTAATTTCCCCAATTGATTGTATAACGCAAGGGTGTGATAGTGACGACCTTTGCAGCGCTGTGGGGTTGTGGCTTTGATACCCACTGTTGGACAAATATTTGGATAGAATAGAAGACATTTAAACCATATGTATATATACTATATTAAGGCTATAACGGGACTCACTTTGCCTGCAGCCCTGAGGCAGGCCGAAGACAGAGTGGTGTGGAAGCGGTTCATCAGCGTCACCGTGAAAGCCTTCCAGGACGGGCATGACCTTCAGCAATGAAGACAACGACAAAGAAGAAGAAGAGATATACTATATATATGTATATATATATACAATAGACGCGCTTGATTTTTTTTTAATTTGACGACCGATGTGGCGCGGTGGGCGAAGGTCCGCCTGCAACGCAGGAGGTTGCGGGTTCGATTCCCGCCTCGGAACAAATGTGTGTACCATCTGCAGATATTTGTTTCGGGTGTTCTGGTCGTTTTCTATGTATAATAAAAAATATCTATCTATGTAATGTATTGTTTTATGTATATCAGTTATCTAGTACCCATAACACAAGCTCTGCTTACCATGGGGCTAGATAATGCCGTGGGAATTGTTGTACAGCATTATAATTTATTTATTTATTTACTTGTAGAATAGGTAAGATGATTTTTTTTATTTTTAATCTGGTGCTTCGCTTGTGGTCCAGTTTCAATTTGTTCCAGTTCTGACAATGGCATCCATGAGAAAACCATAAGTCTTAAATTTGCATTAAGTATGTGCGCGACAATGGACGAATAACTCGATATCACGCCAACTGATGTCGATGATTCTTTTTTCAAAACGCATTTTGATTATATAGGAATTTAAAGTCGGTTTATAGATTTTTAAAACACGCCAAATAATTTATTTGCTAGCCGAATCTAGCTCCAAGAGCTTATCCCCATGGGTAGGCCTGATGGTAGGGCGGGTCAAATACTTTATATTCTCTATGGAGCGGGTTTGCGGTGACGTTTTAAATTAAAGCCAGTCATGAAAGCCATAAATAAATAAATAAATAATGCTGGACCATCCACACAGCATCTAGCCCCATGGTAAGCAAAGCTTGTGTTATGGGTACTAGATAACTGATATACATAATACAATACATTACATAGATAGTTTTTTTTTTTAAATTATATGTACAAAGAAAACGACCAGAACACCCGGAACAAATATCTGCAGATCGTACACACAATTGTTCCAAGGCGGGAATCGAACCCGCAACCTCCTGCGTCGCAGGCGGACCATCGCCCACCGCGCCACATCGGTCGTCAAATCATCAGCCATGTATGACGTGACTTCTTTTACCGTCCCTAAGCGCATCTTATATTATGTGATGAAAAATATCACATTAAGTAAACAAATAACTGATCTTCAAAGTTTATATTTCATTTTACAATAGTTTGTGTAGTTTTGTAATGAATCACCGGAGAATAACACTTGGAAACAAACTTTTACACAAGGTTTTAGACTTTACAGAAAATATAGTAACTCCAAAGTAACACTATTTTTCCGTATATTGAATGCAGTCGAATAGCAAGTACCTACAGGTAACATGCAGGTATATGCTATAGCAACTTATGGCGATAGAAACACGGAAGCGATTAGCCCAATAAGGCTGCATTCGCAAGGCTGGTACTGTATCCGGGTGATAACGCGTCCTTGTAGTGGTAGACATTTTGTTTTTCTGCTGGTTGTTACAGGTTTTATGATAACGTTTGGTATTGGTAATTTAAAGGTTTGGTTGGCTAAGTTATTGTTATTTTGTTCTTTGTCAAAATAGTCGCCGTGAAAGACTGAAGGCAGATGCTGGATGCGGTAAGCAATGAAGACTATTGCATTCGTTAGGGGAGGCCTGTGTCCAGCAGTGGACTCGGTTGATGATGAAAGAGGTTCATTTTCTATTGTTTTTATTTCTAATTTATGATTTTTTAATTTTGTGACGTCTCTAAGAGTCCTGTAATATAAATAATTAAATAATGCTGGACAATTCACACAGCATTATCTAGCCCCATGGTAAGCAGAGCCTGCCATGGTAAATATAAGGTCTAATGGAAATAAAGCACGCCATTAAGCACGATATATTTGAGTTATTATTGTATAAGTGATACACTAACGAATACATCTGAATTGACCAGCGTAAAACCCGTAGGTTGAAGTCGCGTTCACTCATAAGGTGACAATAAAGAAAAAGATCCTTGCTACGATCAAATGAATTCTGAGTCACCTTCTTGACATTTTTTATTTTATTTTATTTGGGAAATTAACAGTAGGTCTGTAGATACATAGAACTTTTAAACTATGAAACTAAGTAATATAAAAAAAGGCTGATAATACATTCTAAACAAACTAAATAATTATATAATTAATAGAAAAGATAAGAACTCAACGAAACTCTAGACAATCATGTATTTTACATTGCCTAAAGTAGACTTATCCAGGAGCTTTCGGTTTGGTTCAGAGAAAACCTCTGATATTTTCAGTGAGTTTTTGATACTAGATCTAGAAGCTGAAATAGATCACGGGCCACTCAATCCAAATTGCTCTCTATTTCTCGCTATCCACCGTTTAAAATCAAACACCTCCTGAAAAATCAACACCCTTCCGCGCTTACTAATAAACTAGGAAAAGATACCAAGACAATTTCATTTGAAACATTGAATGTTAAAGACGTGGAATGTCTACGTGGATGTTAATGTGCTGTGAGCAACACGCTTTCATACAAAATTGTATGTACGAGTTCGTATGTATGAGCTTCGACGATCAAAACTACAAAATACAAAATATTTGTTTCTTTAACCTAATGTACAATAATATAACAGTGTTTGAGATTCCCTTTAAGTAAAATATATTAAGTTTTTTTTATTATACATACAAAATCCTATGGTTGCCTGGAAGAGATCACTTTTAGCTATAAGGCCGCCCTTCTACTTCTTCTATTCTAAGTATTTATTTCTGTTTTGTGTGGTATAAGAAGTGATTTCACGGTTGTCTGGTAGAGATCGCTCTTGAGCAATAAGACCGCCGAATGTATTATTATTTTTTATCTTGTTTGTTTTATTTTTAAGTGTGCAATAAACGTATTATCTATCTATATTTCTATCTATCTATCGAATTATATCTCAGTTTGCGGGTAAACCGGCTTAATTTTTTTATTGACAACGTAGTGTGTTTAAAATGACGTAGGATATGTATGTGTGAGTGCGATAAGGATGTATTAGCACATTCCGCAGAGAACCACTGTATTCATTCTTATCCGGGGTAAGGCAGGTTACACCCCTAGTGACGCGACAATATCGATGCTTGTTTATTCGCTAGTGGCTGTGGATCGTCGATAACGAATGTGGAAATTAAAATAAGGTTTTGTAGGTAAATGTTTTAAGGCTGTCTCTAGATTGAAAAGAGTGTATTATGTGTGAACTAGTTAGTTTTTGCCGGGTTCGTGTGTGTCTTAACACTTTGACTGCTGAAATCACACGGTATGTGTTTTCTACAAGTGACTAATATACGTAAATCCACACTAGCGCAGCGGCTGAGAAAATACAGATCTGTGTGACTCAGCACAGCCGTAATATTTTTCGAACGAAACGCATGTGCGGCGCAACACAACCGCTGTGTAGAGGGGCAGCACGAATTTTAAGGTTAAAAAAAAGATCGCAGTCGTCGAAAAAAAAACCGCAGTCAAAGTGTTAAATAAATGAGAGTTTTTACAATAAAGCCGCTGTCCCATTATGCACCGCAAAGGACCAGTGGCTAAAGCCGCAACGTTCAGCAGCTTGCAGGGGCGGCGGCGGCGCGGCGGCGGCGGGCGGCGGCGGCGGCGGCGCGGCGCGTGGGCAGCCAACAGACAGCGTTAAACTCAAAGAAATAAATTAATGAATAATATCTCAATTTGTGTTACCTTAAATCATAATAAGGCCATTATCGAGTTATAAGGTATATAAGTTGAAAATGAAGAAGAAGAATATGATCGTTTTAAAAAATGCTTAGCTTCCTAATTCCCATATTATCTATATTGAAAGTCTACCTATACCTATAATATTATATTACCTATAATATTATATTACCTAAAACACCTAGCAATAAAACATCGATAAGTAAAGTATCGAGTACAGCGCATCCCTAGAAGGGGGTGACGTCGCTGGCGCGGCGAGATAGCGCGATACCATCGCCGGGTGGCAGCCCTGATAGTACGAATAATAATAATTTTATTATCGCGATCCAGGGCTGCTACTCACCTCGTTCGAGTTACTCTAGTGATGGGACGATGCACTTTCCGATGGGCGAATTATGGACGATTATTATTTTTATTCAAGGATTACCCATAAGAAATGGATTCGATCAGACCAACACTGCAATACTTCACCAGCGGCACTGATTGAAGTAGGTTTGGTCTACACCCTCAGTGGGTAGATAAAAAAATAATAATAATAATAATACTGGACAATTCACACAGCATTATCTAGCCCCATCGTAAGCAGAGCTTGTGTTATGGGTACTAGATAACTGATATACATAATACTATATATTACATAGATGATATTTTTTATTATACATAGAAAACGACCAGAACACCCGGAACAAATATCTGCAGATCATACACACAATTGTTCCGAGGCGGGAATCGAACCCGCAACCTTCTGCGTCGCAGGCGGACCTTCGCCCACCGCGCCACATCGGTCGTCATCATCATCAGCCTACAGCAGTCCACTGCTGGACATAGGCCTCCCCCAATGAGCGCCATAACGCCCTGTCTTCAGTTTGCCGCATGCTACATCTACCTGCAGTCTTTCGCAGGTCATCATCCCACCTGGTCGGAGGGCGTCCTACACTACGTTTACCGAGTCGTGGTCACCACTCAAGAACACGTTTGCCCCAGATACCAGGTAGATCAGACTGATGATAATGATTACAATACAATACAAAAATGCTTTATCGTTAGTAACTACCACAGTTTTCACTTTTTTCAACTGCCTACTTTTTCTACATTCGCATAATTTTACTGTGGACGTGAAATCTTTGTTTATAGATCTGATAGAATCTTAGTTCTAAGAAGTTGTACTTTATGTGACAAATAATATATTTCCTTACTTACTAATTAGGGATATGCTCTAACGAATGTTTTAATGAGCCTGAAAACTGAATTGTAGAATATTTTTAGTATGGTTTGACAATGCCCTTATACAGCAGATTACTTTGACATTTTATCTAATTTATTATTCAATTTAACTTATACCATTATTTATTATCTGTTTTATTGTGAGAAATTATTATAAATGAATTTATTTTAATTTTTTAAGAAGGCATGTCTGTCTGCTTTGTTTTTGCACAATGCCCTATGGTGTTTCCTTTGTCATAAGTTAGTATGTGTTATAATAAAAATGTTATTTATCTTTTAAAATAGTATTTAACGACATCATGTGTAACATTGTGTACCTACGGTGGAAATAAATAAACAAATAAACAAATCAACTCAAGCAAATAACACTTTAAGTACTCTGTAAGTTGTTAAAACTTATTATAAAATGGCCGTAAAACTACTTGAAAACATGAAAATAAAAACATTGACTGACCGACAGCGACTTCTGTATCCGGCTTTGCTCCCCGGGGGCGGGGGCGGGGGGCAAAGGGGCCAGAAAGGGGGGTAGGGGCTGCTTATCTCAGACTCGCAGATTGAATATATTTCATGTGTGACTTCATACTGGCAATCGGAGATTTTATACTGTTTCCAAGTTTATAGCTTAGACTTGAATCTCTAAGTTACATTTATATTTGACGAACTCTAGCGAGGTGGGCGAAGATCCGCCTGCGACGCAGTGGGTTGCGGGTTCGATTCCCGCCTCGGGACAATTGTGTGTACGATCTGCATAATAAAAAATATCTATATATGATCTATGTAATGTATTGTATTAAATATTATCTTTCATCTAGTACCCATAACACAAGCTTCTTAGCCTGGGGCTCGAGGATGCTGTGTGGATTGTCCACCATTATTTATTTATTTATATATGTATTTGAAGACCCATGGGCCTGATCTCTTATAGGTGAAATAACACAGGGAAAAAGAGTTAGTTAAAGTACCATCAAAAAAGTAAATACCAAAACACCTGAATTACAAAACTCATTTAAAACGGGATATTTACCATGATTTGATTTTTGAGTTTTCCAAAGTTCAGCACAGTTTCATGCGTTATTATCACGGACTAACTGAAGGCACTGCGAGTAAGTTTTTATGGGCAGACATACCGATCTATGTATATCATTATATTGTTTTTTTGTCTTTTGCTACGAACGTCACCACTAACTACCACCGGTTTCATTATCGAACGCAGCTCGATCACGATGGATTATATCTCGCAATATAATTTTACATAAACTGAGTAGAGCTTGTCTTGAACCAGATGACTGATTGTTTTAAATCTAAAAAATTACTCAATAAAATAACAAAAATGTTTATTCATCATTGAAGTAATAGCGAGCATTTGCATGTGAGCGTTACCGTCAGTAAAACATTATATTTTTTATGTATTTATTTATACATGTTTATCATTCAAAGGAAATGTAACATTTTAGAAAATGTGTGTAAAAATGCATTGATTTAGGTATAGCTAATTTATAGATTATTAGAGATTAAAGGTCTTTTAATGATTGTGCCAATTTTATGTATCATATGAACCTTCGGAGTCTGAAATAAATTATTTTAAGAATTAAAGAACTCATACTAAGTCATCTATGAAATGAAATGAAATGAAAGTTTATTTCTTTAGGCTTACAAATAAGCACTTAGACAAGTCATATCTTATACTATTTATTATTATATTGATGTTCACTTCAATTTTTTGTCCACCAGTGGAAGAAGTGAGAAGAAACCACTAGTATGTTCATAACTTATGTGTCTAGTACATATGATTTGCATATCTGTAAATCGTTAGATTTTGAGTTGGAGAAAAACTCGTTCCAAGCTTTTTTATCTTCTAGATAATCTGATATTTTGTAATAAGCCGTTTTACAAAGAATATGCTTCACAATTTTTTTAAATTTATTTATTGATAATTTTTGCAACTCACTTGGAGTTTTGTTGTAGAAGCGTATACATTGCCCTATAAAAGATACATTTATCTTATGTAGTCTAGTTGTGGGAACAGCGAGTTTATAAATAAATAAAATAAATAATGCTGGACAATTCACACAGCATTATCTAGCCCCATGGTAAGCAGAGCTTGTGTTATGGGTACTAGATAACTGATATACATAATACAATACATTACATAGATACATTTTTTTTTTATTATACATAGAAAAACAACCAGAACACCCGGAACAAATATCTGCAGATCGTACACACAATTGTTCCGAGGCGGGAATCGAACCCAACCGCAACCGCAACCTCCTGCGTCGCAGGCGGACCTTCGCCCACCGCGCTACATCGGTCGTCGTTATGCTTATTTCTACTATTTACATTATGTATATCGCTTTTTTTAGCGAACCGATTGATGTTTAAAACCTCTTACTCCTCCAGAATTTTCCACTTTACCACAGAGGTCGTGATAAAACCCCAAGGTCTAACAGGTGATACCCACAAGGATAACTACTAGTTCCACACGTTATCATTCGCAGGTTCGATTCCGTTCCGAGCTAATTAACTGATACCTATTCGTGAAACGTAGACTGATAACCCGGTGATAAGACATATTTGAATTGGATGTATTATGTGGCCTTTTTATAATGCCTTTTACTTTAACATTATTGAGTAGGTATTTTGTAATTACTTTTTATTACTAAAAGTGTTTAAATGTTGAAGTGTGTTACTAAAAGTCGCTGTCGTTGTTTTTACGATCAAAAAAAGGGACGGCATTATTTTTAACCGACTTCGAAGGAGGAGGTTCTATTTTCAGCTGTTCGAGTTCTCTGTCATTCATGAACCGCTTATGGCGTGGCGGACGAAGGTTCGGGGAGGTTGCGGGCTCGATTCTCGCCTTGGGAAAAATGTTCGTACGGTCTGAAAATATATGTCTAATATATTTTTTCTTTTATAAATGCACGATCAGTTTACAATATTCTTTACATTTCTTTTGTTTTCCTAAAGTATTTTTATTGTGTGAACTGTTCCCCTGTTTACTACAGTTGTCTTGATTTTTTTTTTAAGTCGGCCTCCCGCGATACAGTTTCTGAACCTAGTGACCAGAAAAAGGAATATAAAATTGTATTGGTAAATAATGAATTTTGTATTTAATTTTTTACTTGTACAGAGCGTGTATAAAGCTATGTATACAACAACGTTACAGATGCTAATTTTGAAAATAGCAATAATTTTCAGTTTAAGTAGGCATGTTCGGCATTGACTTTATTAATTCTGATAAAGTATAATAAGATACCGTGGGTTCTCTTGATCGTGTCGTATATATCTGCGTAAAGGCCTGCAAGCGACACCAATTGTTTCTATGCATCTCTATGAAATTGATTCCAAGCGCGGCGACACTGCAGCCTGCGACAGCGTCGACAGACTGCAGCACCAGTGGTGTCTTTTTAATATTAGCAACCGCGACCGCAGGCTGCTGGCGCAGTGCCAGCAGTGTCAACCACAGCCGCTAGCCGCAATGTCGCCTCAGTGGTGTCTTTTTAATATTAGCAACCGCGACCGCAGGCAGCACTTCTGGCACTGCGGTCAACCACAGCCGCTAGCCGCAATGTCGCCTGCGGTTGCAGTCTGCAGCCCATCTCGGACTTGTACCTTTATGCTCAGCGTTCATGAGCTAGCCTCCCCGCTGTGCGTATGTAGGTGGACAACGAGTTTTGGAGCCTATGGAATTATACGACGTGTCTGTTTATCAATATGTAACCGGATATTTTAGACAATAACTTATCTTTTCTATCAATAACGGTAAAAACCTCATTCAGCTACTGGTTGGTTTGTTTTCGACGATTCATGGATATAGGGATTATTAAAATAATTAACTTTAATGGAATACCTAAAGCACACCACTTATTATTATTTATTTACCTTGACAGTTATCCAATCAAAATAATTTTATTTCAGGCAACAAAGAATGTGTACAAAAAGTAACTTAATTAGGGCCCATATTTATTATTGTTCACCTATTTTATAAGCTACTCTGTTTTAACTTACCTTTTTAAAAATTATTTTTATTTATAATTAAGTAATTTAAAACAAGCTGTCTCCACGCGCGTCGCGGTTTCGTAGTGTTGTCCTTTAGGTATTCCATATCGCGGACTGATGTGCTTTCTATATTTCGTTGTGCGGTTTCCTGCTCGTATTTCTAGTTTTAGTATTCCGTAGAACAGTCGGGTAAAGTCCACATTCACTCCCAAGACAAAAAAACTATGAAGATCGCTGTCAAGTTATTATAGGCTAAATAAATGAGATGTATAAAAATAAAGCTAATTATATCTACTATCAACGGTTGATTGCATTTTTCTGAAGTACCTAGGCTTTGTAGGCTTTATACAATTTTAACGAATACATTTTTACGGTGTCTAACGTAGGTTTTTTGTGAAAAGTTTGAAATATAGTATTGTCATCCGACTTAAAATGGCACCGAACACAAGAAGAACGCAAAAAATAGACTCATTATAAAAGTATGTACATAAATTAAAAACTATAAATAAATAAATAAATAATAAATAATAAATAATAAATAATAAATAAATAATAAATAATAAATAATAAATAATAAATAATAAATAATAAATAATAAATAATAAATAATAAATAATAAATAATAAATAATAAATAATAAATAATAAATAATAAATAATAAATAATAAATAATAAATAATAAATAATAAATAATAAATAATAAATAATAAATAATAAATAATAAATAATAAATAATAAATAATAAATAATAAATAATAAATAATAAATAATAAATAATAAATAATAAATAATAAATAATAAATAATAAATAATAAATAATAAATAATAAATAATAAATAATAAATAATAAATAATAAATAATAAATAATAAATAATAAATAATAAATAATAAATAATAAATAATAAATAATAAATAATAAATAATAAATAATAAATAATAAATAATAAATAATAAATAATAAATAATAAATAAATAAATAATAAATAAATAATAAATAAATAATAAATAAATAATAAATAAATAATAAATAAATAATAAATAAATAAATAATAATACATAAATAATAAATAAATAAATAATAAATAAATAAATAATAAATCAATAAATAATGCTGGACAATTCACACAGCATTATCTAGCCCCATGGTAAGCAGAGCTTGTGTTATGGGTAGGTACTAGATAACTGATACACATAATACAATACATTACATAGATAGATATTTTTTATTATATATAGAAAACGACCAGAACACTCGGAACAAATATCTATAGATGCTTATATTATTTATTGACATACACCGTCAGTGTCATTCTACATCAAGCTGTGTCAATCTACATCAAGCTGTGTCTACGTAAAACTAGTTCTTATCTAATCATAGAAAAAGAATTCGGCTAACTATTCGTCATAACTCACGCAACAGGGGTCTTTATAATTTAAGTAAAACTTTAAAATCGCGCGCTCAAACAAAAACAAAACGCAAAGACTTCGTGTTTACGATCTAAGACCCGCTTAGATTATACAAAAGTATGTAAAATGCATTAAAAGCATTTTTCCTTGAACACTCCAATGGTCAGAACATGCCACGACGCGTGTGCAGCGGAGATTGCAGCGATAAGGCCGCCACTTTGCATAATACTGCATATTTTTTCAACAATATGTACCAGGTAATGCGCTAATGTGCTTGAGGTGCAATTTGAAAGAAAATAGGCATCGTAAGTTACGACCTCTGAAGACTGGAATGACACCTGTCGGCAAATGCTCGCAGTTACGACCACACTTACAAAAACAAAAAATCTTCTTTGTACACCATAATCAAATCATTACAAAAATACTTACATGTGACAAGTAAAATGGGCAGCTTTATCGCTTAGAAGCGATCTCTTTCAGGCAACCTTTGGATGGAAAGAATTATGTGAATTTAAGAAAGGCAGGGGGTGTATCACAGGTAGTCTAAATATGAACATAACAAGAATACTAATCAACAAATAATAAATAAGTGTTACAGATACCAAAGTAAATAATATACTACGATCACTATACTTAGATCTTTAAATTCGGATTTGATGCGGTTTTTTTAATAGATAAAGTGATTCCAGAGGAAAGTTTATAAACCATTTGACACAAATATTTCCACGCGGGCGAAGCCGCCGGGCGCAGCTAGTATAAGTTATATGAACATACTAGTGGTTTCTTTTTCACTTCCACTGGTGGACAAAAAATTGAAGTGAACATTAAAATTAAAATAATGTCAATAATGAATAGTATAAAATTTTCCTTGTCTAAGTGCTTATTTTGTAAGCCTAAAGAAATAAATGCTATTGAATTTGACTTTGTCTATAAATATGAATCGCTCCCGCTCATGCGTTAGATCTCTTCCTAAGGTCAACAGCGGGTCGCGGCCTAAGTTTATGATTGTAGCGATTATAATGTTATTTAATTTCTTTTCAGGTAAGTAGGCCATCGGTGCAGGAGCTTTGCATCTCGTACTAGTTGTGAGTATTATTAGGGCCGCTTTCACCAAACTTAGATAATTGTACCTTGTATAGATAGCTTAATCGAGTTTTAAGTAGCTATTTATATTTTGTTTATTTGTATAAAAATATGTTACTCTCACAGACTACTACTCAAACACTAAATTCATTTAAAACGGGATATCTACCATGATTTGATTTTTGAGTTATCCAATATTTCGGCACAGTTGCATGCGCCATGATCACGGAATAACTAAAAATCAAATGATGGTAGATATCCCGTTTTAAATGACTTTAGTGTTGATAACCATGATAGTTTCTAATGTTTTATTACTACTCAAACAGTTGTTAGGACATCCTTTTACGTATGTTAGTATAGATAGATAGATAGACAATACTTTTATTGCACACTTAAAAATAAAACAAACAAGGTAAACAATAATAACACAAGATATGTGACAATTTGGCGGTCTTATCGCTCAAGAGCGATCTCTACCAGACAACCGTGGATGGATAGGATCGTTGGATTGAAAAAGGGGATCTGAGTGCGTTTTTTTTTTTTTTTTTAATTTTTAATTTAGCCTGTTTCGTCCCACTGCTGGGCAAAGGCCTCCCCCAAATCTTTCCACTCAGTGCGGTCACGTGCGTTATTATGTAGTTAATAATAAAGTATATGCCAGGATGTCCTGCACAAGTATACTAACATACTCGTACATAGGCTAGGTATTTGCTTAACATTGGGGTACCTCAATGTCCCTCCACACGGTTCTGCAATCTGATAACATTTCCAAAATATTTATTCAAAAATTATCAAAGTTAATCAGCTTAAAGTCAAACAAAAAGCAGACATAATTCAGGGAACGTGTTTCTCAACGCCGCCGCCCTACTGATAAGGATGTACGGGCGATACGGGGGCGGCGATAAGCCCGGGGCGATAGCCGCCCGCCCTGCGATGCTATCGTGATTAAATAGCGCCGTTATCAGCTGGCGACGGATCTTGGGCGGCAGGTTAGTGATACGACAGAGAGTTAAAAAAAACTGCTTTAAAATAATTGCTAAATAATAATATGTAAACGTAGTGTAGGACGCCCTCCGACCAGGTGGGATGACGAAAGACTGCAGGTAGATGCTGGATGCGTGAAGCTGAAGACAGGGCGCTGTGATGCTCATTGAGATAATTGCAGACTGTTGCAGTTTATATCGAAATATATGGGGCTTGATTTTGTTACACAAAAATTTTAAGTTACGCCTTCATAACAATAATTGCAACTCTTGCATAATAAATTAAGTACCTTCAGCTTTCAATCAAATTCATAAAACCGTCGAATATTTGATCAGTGGTGTAAATTTTTCAATATAACAAACCACTCATTCCCACCATTTCCCACTCAATCAACCCTCCCCTCCATAAACAAGCACACCTCGGACAATAGCGATAGCATAACGTCTCTGTACCCGCACTAATCTACGTTATATGAATATCGTTGTCTGTGAATCCGTCAAACAGATGAGATAACGTAACTTTTGCTGTTTGTTACCCCCCTCCCCCTGTCATACATTACCTCCCCCTGTTGGGAGGATTTGGTAGCAGCTGATAAGGATTATAATTATTTGGCATGAGATTTGGATTATAGCTTTTTGAGATTGCCTAGACTTTTGTGAACACTTGACTTTAGTGTAAATTGTAATATACAGGGTAGCACGCAACATCAACTACATAGTATAAAACAAGTTCGCTTCCCGCTGTCTGTCTGTCCCTATGTATGATTAGATCTTTGAAACTACGCAACGGATATTGATTGGTTTTAATAGTTAGAGTGATTCAAGAGAAAGGTTTATTAACCATTTGACACATAGATATCCACGCGGACGAAGCCGCGGGGCGTAGCTAGTGTATACTAAAGAGAAACGGGTGATTCTGGACCCCTAAAAGATCAATTTTTTTTCTACGAATTTCGAACATGTTTAACATTTTTGTTAAAAGTTGTTCGAAATTCTAAAAATCGCCGACAAATCGCATAGCCAACCTTCACTGCAATTATTTATGACGTGGGTAAAACTACAAGGTATTTAAAAAAAATATTAAAAAAAACAGCTTTATTCCATATCCCAATAGTTATTAATATGTACAATTTTAAAACAATAATAATAATAGTAAAAGAAAGAATTAATAGTCGTGTATTATAATTTTATAATTGAATTGAATTTAGAATTAATTCGAATATTTTCGACGGTTCGATTTTCGGTTCGATTCCCGCCTCGGAACAATTGTGTGTACGATCTGCAGATATTTGTTCCGGGTGTTCTGGTAGTTATCTATGTATAATAAAAAATATCTATCTATTTAATATATTGTATTATGTATATCAGTTATCTAGTACCCATAACACAAGCTCTGCTTACCATGGGACTAGATAATGCTGTGTGAATTGTCCAGCATTATTTATTTATTTATTTATTTATAATTGTCTGATTTTTGTTGTGTCATGTCCTGATATGGACCACCTTCGGCTGTGTATGCCTCCTCCAAGGTATTTACCACACTAAAAATCACTAAATAGAGTCAATCTTCCAAACGCTTTTCAATATATTTGTCCAATGGCTGAATATGATATAATATATTTTAAAAACACAAAACGCATATAATAAGTTTTATTCATTCATTCATTCATTCCAACACGTGAATACAATCTCACACCTATTAATAAGGTGAGCCACGTTCGTCACAGTTGGCCGTAGGGCGGGCGTTATCACGGCTGTTATCAGCCGCCCGCCTTATCACACCCCGTATACGCTTATCTCTTTCAAGGGCGGCCTGTTTGTGCCCCAATTATTTTGATTATGCTGAGAAATCTTGTATCTACGTGCTGAAATAAAGTAAACCAGTGTGTTTTATACAATATATAAACATTTTTTTCTACATAGTATAAAAAAAAGTCGCTTCCCACTGTCTGTCTGTCCTTATGTATGCTTAGATATTTAACTGAAAATTGGGAAAAAAAGTTCTCAATAGAACCAATTGGATCTTGATCACTAGATCTACAGAGAGTAAAGGGATTAGAATTAGAACTACGTAACGGATTATGATGCGGTTTTTTTATAGATCGAGTGATTCAAGAAACAGGTTTATAATCCATTTGACACATACATTTCCACGCAGGCGAAGCCGCGGGGCGCAGATAGCAGCCGAACATAGTGACAATTGGATTTGTTGTACAAATGCTAAAATATAACTTCAAATTACCAGCAAGGGTCAAATTAAAAGAATTATTATAGGTAAATAAGTGTGGTCGAAACATTCGTGACATATCGTCAGCAACTTAGTCACTTACCACCAGGTGAGATTGTGGTCAAACGAAGGTCTATAGACTATAATATATTTTGACGACCGATGTGACGCGGTGGGCGATGGTCCGCCTGCGACGCAGGAGGTTGCGGGTTCGATTCCCGCCTCGGAACAATTGTGTGTACGATCTGCAGATATCTGTTCCGGGTGTTCTGGTCATTTTCTATGTATAATAAAAAATATCTATCTTTGTAATGTATTGTATTATGTATATCAGTTATCTAGTACCCATAACACAAGCTTTGCTTACCATGGGGCTAGATAATGCTGTGTAGATTGTCCAGCATTATTTATTTCTTTATTTATATACGAACTAACCTAAATACCGACACTATACCGAAGCTAAGATATAAATCAATAGATCTTCCCATAAAAATCTATCGATGAGACAATCTTTTGAATCTTTACTTACCTACATAAAAGATCACGTCTCAGTTTGTTCGTCCCAAAAGCTATAAAACTAAGTTCCATAACATGGTCGTAAATGTTTTTTTTTTTAACAAAAATGGTACAACATTTAAATAAACAATTTATTAAGTATTAAAGAAAAATGTTTATCTACGCATTTTTTGATATCTGAATCTCATCTTTCTAAGGAAATGGTTTATATTGCTTCTGCCCCGGCTTTGCTCGCGTAGTGACTAGATAAGGCTCATTCCACTAATTAACGCATCCACTGCCAAGTCTTTAGATTGCTGGCCGCAGCCCCGGTAGAACATGAATATGACGGGCATGTGAGTCATTGGCAATGAAAGTGTTAGCGCCAGTGAAGGGAATTTCACGATATTTTATTATAAATGAAATAATTTCATTTGAAATAATGAAATATTTTTTAACCTATTAGTGAAACAATTTCAGACACGGAACAGCTAGGGTACTTCAGATAATTATCTATTACAAACGAATTTTTGAAAGGTATGTACTTCCTGTTGGAGATATTCATTAGATAACGGATTCTCTAATTGTTAGGGTAAATCCCGGATAGTTGGCCCAATTTTTTAGAGGGCCTTGTAATTTCTAATTATTAATTGTCGTGAATGATTTCTATAAATATAGATGGTTTAATCTATTATATATATAGTTATATATATATAGTTTATCTATACCTATAGTTTTTGTTTAATTGACAAAAGTTGGCAACCCTCGGTACTAGACCATACAAGCGTTCTTTCCTTATCATTCAATGAAACTTACCTCATTTACGTCTCACACCTAAAACTAGACTTTTATCCTAGACCTCACTTAACCTATTAAATTAAACTCTAAGTAACATAATCTACACTACACACGAGCAAAGAGTTCGGCGAGCTTATTACTCGTTTGTCGCACCAGCTATCGGCGACTTCCGGCGACAGGCGAGATAGCGCGATAGCATCGTGCTAATTAAACTTATCGTAGACCAATTATTTATTAGCCAAGCTTATCGACACCATTGTTTATAAAGTACGCAGTCGAGACACATGGATTGAATTTTGTGGAGTATTCCCTTTTTGTATCAACTTTTCCCAACCCTAAGTACCTATCTAACGGCTCTATCTGAAGACCAGCGTTGGTTGTAACATGCTTACAACTAACTCATGCTGAGCTAGAGTCCGTTTTGTGACTCATGTACAAAAATCAGTTTTGTCCTTTATTTTTTTAATCATTTTTTTTTTGTGTTGCAGTTACAAATAAAAATTATTATATTCTATTCTATTTTATTCTCCCTAAAAAGTAGTTTGTTAGAATAAGTTGGAACAAAAAAGAACAATGTTTAAAGTTAACGCTTTTATAAGTACATAGGTTAATAATTTTGAGGATTTTAAGAAACTCAGTGGACTAAAACTCAATGGATACCTTTTAATTTTTGACAAAACTCAATCAAGTTTTTAGAAAATCCCTTGGCTTGATCCTATGTTCCTATGATTGTAATTTACCGAATACAATTTAACCATACCGCTGCCTGGCCCTCCAGTTAAGCTTACTTAATTTTAGTTAAGTGCATAATATTCTGTTTAGTTACCAAACTAAAAATCTTACTTAGTTATTAAAGTCATATTTGTAATTGTGCATTTTATTCACGATTGTTTTATAACCTTTACGTGACTTAAAAGCAATCTAAATTACAGAAATAAATTATTACCTTCTTAGCATTTACATAAGCAATTAGTGTATGTTGATTAAAGTGTCCGTGTGTAGCTCGAAACCTATTTTACCTTATTTACTGATAAGAAATAGTTTTTCCTAGTTAAAGATTAATTCCAAACCATTCACTGTATCTTGTTGTCGAAAATAATTATTTGCATAGTGAATCTAAATTTAGTTTCTAGGTTAGCCTATATATCAAAATGCAGTACAAAGCTATTAACTTCCTTATTTCCGTTCAGACCTTCTGTGAACATTTTGTAAAATGCGTTCTAGACGTGCCCAGTTTTGGGTTTTACTACTTCTTGACGTAGGTCAGTTAGGTTATTTTAAGTTATTTTAACTTTCGCGACCAGAACATTTATTCTACTTCCTACCTGGTAACTGTTCACAGGTGTTTATGGCGGCGCAATTGGTCCAAGGATACCTAACTTGGGTGATTCTTTTGAAATGGGTCGATTCAGGATTTGTCGTCGACAGGTCGATTGTTATTCATCATCAGCCTATATCAGTCCACTGCTGGACATAGGCCTCCCCCAATGAGCGCCATAGCGCCCTGTCTTCAGCTTGCCGCATCCAGCATCTACCTGCAGTCTTTCGCAAATCGTCATCGCACCTGGTAGGAGGGCGTCCTACACTACGTTTACCGAGTCGCGGTCTCCACTCAAGAACACGTTTGCCCCAGCGGCCGTCGGTTCTTCGCGAAATATGGCCGGCCCACGATTGTAATTAGTACCAAATAAATGTTTTATCTATCTATCTATTCAGACTACGAGACGCAACGAGCCAATGCTGTTTTCAGCTTTTTCAACTTGGTTGAGTAGACTTTTGCCACCTACATACATAGATACATACATATATGGAAGACGACCGATGTGGCGCGGTGGGCGAAGGTCCGCTTGCGACGCAGGAGGTTGCGGGTTCGATTCCCGCCTCGGAACAATTGTGTGTACGATCTGCAGATATTTGTTCCGGGTGTTCTGGTCGTTTTCTATGTATAATAAAAAATATCTATCTATGTAATGTATTGTATTATGTATATCAGTTATCTAGTACCCATAACACAAGCTCTTCTTACCATGGGGCTAGATAATGATGTGTGAATTGTCCAGCATTATTTATTTATTTATTTATATCTCTTTAAAGTCGGTACCTACGCATCCTATACGGTTAATGTGCTGTATATTTTTTCTTCTCATTCATAGCTTATACCTAAATCCGCCAAATCGTCGAAGCAATTCCAAAAAAGATCCATTAAACTTACATTTTGGCGAACATCAATTGCCGGCCGGCGCTTAAACCGAATATATCGGCAATAAAAATGTTAATACAGTAATGCAACTGCACATTTCTTATGTGTAATTTGCCACGTTGCTAACTAAAAATATGTTCGGGGTGTGGCGTGAGGCATAAGCGGTAGCGGAGCTACAATGTAGGGATAGAAAACTTCGATGACGTGAGGTGACTGCTACACTTCTCTCTTCACTTGGTCTCTCTCTCCCAATAAGGTTTGCTGGAAGAGAACTCTTTTTAGGGTTAAGTTCGCCTTTGTTTAAATTTTCTAGAATAAGTTTTGTGTTATGTTTTTCGTGCAAAAAGTATAAATAAATAAATAAATATTGATTGTACCAACGCCTCACTTGAAACGAGTCTATGTTTTACGGTTCTATAGTTACTTACTTCAAAAGGAAAAAGGAAATTTAATCATTTGTTTGTTTTTATACTTAAAATTAGTTAATAAAGGCTATGCTATATTAACTAATTTCTTACTTTTTATATTTATATTTTCCGTCATCTTTTTTCTTCATCATGTGGGCCGAAATTCCTAGGGACGAATATGGCATTAATCCTTTTGGATGGGTATGTATATATGTATAACCTATAGTGCTATTTTTATTACAAGATTTAAAAAAATCCTAAAGCACAACAAAGATTGCATAATTTATTGAATTTTTTAGGTGTAGCACATGACTTTTGAGGCCTGATGATGAAAGCACAGGTCAACAGGGTTTACTTACTTACCAGTTTTTACTTACCAGTAAGTAAACCCTGTTGACCAGTGCTTGCACAAAAAAAAAACAAACGAAACGATAACTAAGCCAACTATCGCCTTCCTCCTTCGAGGTTTTCTTCATAAATCATGAGTCAGTGCGTGGTCGGTACCGCCTATGACTTAAAGCAGAATGTCCAGTCATTGCAGTATTCTCGAAAACGGCCGTTAAGGAAATGGGACATGTAAATGAAGCAATTGCTTGTCCGACACGACGCCGATACGATTTTAAAATATAACGCGCCAACTTTGCAGCAACCGAAAGAAATGTTAGGAAATTGCATGGATATTAAACAGTTTAGAGCTTACTAGACTTAAACTGTTTGAGCGCTGTAAAACTGAGCTTTACGGCCTATTAAGTCTATTTTCCGCACAGTTGATTATTTTTTAAACTTACTTTAGTTATCATTCACGCAAATGTAATCCGAATAAATAAAAAACCCAATAAATTCGGGTTAGTTCCGCTATGCACGAGTCCCGCTTTGCTCGGATTCTAAAATATCTAAATAAAAGTGCCGCTATGCTCGGAAACAGATTCTCGGACTGTAGAAAAGAAAAAGCTTACATATGTTGCTGCTTCTTGATGGAATTCCATAGTAATAATTAAAATAAATACTCTCTTACTAGTTCCACTAATTAAACTAGTAGTTAAACAGCATTAACGATTGCATTTGATTACATTTGCGATTGTTATTGGTTCAATTTGTTATTTCTTTGAGTCATTAAAAATTATATGTATCTACTTAGTTCATTGTCACTATGGAGTTGTTACTATACTTAAAAAAAAATTGTATAATTCACACAGCATTATCTAGCCCTAAACTAATACAATACAATACAAAAATTATTTATTGTCGGCCTTATCGCTTAGAAGCGATCTCTTCCAGGCAACCTTTGGATGGAAAGAATTATATGAATTTAAGAAAAGGCAGCAGTAACTAAGTTGATCTTTTGTTATGAATTGGCACTGATGATGCATATATCGATGGCCTCTTAAACACCGCCGTACTACCAATATTCGTAAAACCTCTTTCTGCTAGCTTTATTACTTGTAGATCGCAGAAAATATAAAAAAGCAGAAAAATATTTTTTTAAATAAATAAATAAAAATAAATCTATTAGTTTCCCGCGCGATCGGTGACGATTAGCCCTAAGATATTTTTTTCTTTACGTTTTTTCTTATTATTGCGTTATATAAATGTAATTAGGTACAGGTTTCAGAAGAAAAAAAAATGTAAAAGCTGACGCGGTCTCCTTCTGCTATTCGTATACAAGGAGGCCTGGATTTATGAGATCAGCGTGGATTGTATGAAAAAAAAAACTTAATCATGTTCTCTGTAGAAATCCAGCTCATGAAATCCATCTGAACACTCGGTCTCTCGCGTAACAGACCTAGCCTAGTGCACATGCTTAGGGATTCGATAGAGGAATTCATTGTTTATTATTATTTGTTTATGTATTTGAGTATTATCATTTTTTTTTTCAATTTTAGTATTTATTTTGTATGACATGTGTTTATTAATTAAGGTGTCCGTATGTTATAACAGTTTCAGATATTATTACTATTATTGTGAACGAATAAAGATTATAAACGGAATGATGCCATAAAAAGAAACATTGAGAATAAGGGAAAAAAAAAGATTCCCACAAAACCCAAGGACCGAGGGGTCGTCACCCCTCGAGTTGACGCCGGGGTAATGAGGCCAAGCCTCGAGGCCCCTCTCTGTGCCCCCACCAGGGCCGGAAAGAAATCTATTAAAGGTTATGAAATTATAACAATCATCATCATCCAGGTAAAATGTTCTCACTTAAGACCTGTAAAAATAAATATAACAGTAAGTGTTCTGTAATCTACATATATGGTAGGTAAATAAATTATTTGTATATTACATAATAAGCGGTCATCGCCTCAAGCCATGTACGATTATGTTATGCAAGACCAAAGAGATTTTCTAAAAATAATATTGCTCTTTAAACTTGTTATTTTTAGAGTGTGAATCTAAATCTATTTATAGACACATTAGAAAGTTATTCGATAAAAATCTAGCGGGTCTAGCCATTTTGATTTCTATTTTTGATTATTTTTCAGGTCAATGCTTAATTAAAGAAAATTGAGTCTAATTTTAGAAGAAATGCCGAAGATATCTAAAATTAACTCGATTATTATGTATAATATACTGAGATAAGCATCAAAATCACTATTAGCTTGGTCTAATGATGGAGCTAATTCAAATATTTAACATAATAGTAATTTATAAATTCTACGATTTTATATACTATGACCGGAAATGACTCGCGAATCAACAAATACTTTACATAATTATTGCTAAAGTGCGTTTGACAAAAATAGATATTTAAATGAACATGAAATGAATGCGTATCGTCATACATTTATAATAGAATGGAACCATGATAAATGCGAAAGTTTGGATGTATGACTCACGTTGTTACCTAGTTCTGGACGCCGAAACTTTTGATGCCTAGTCGCATGAGCTCAATATTCACATACCGAACGATGGACTAGCCAAATCAATTGCAAATACAAGCAAGAGGGCACTCCCATCAACATCACCGAAGCTAACAAAACGCTTACTACCTACGTGTCCTTATGGGAACACTAACAGGACACTGTCCACTAAACAAACACTTATTCACCATCGGAGCGACGGACAGCCCTCTCTGTAGAGGATGCCTCAGCAACGACAAAACAGCTTCCCACGTAATCCTGGAATGCGAGGGAGTATTAGCACAACGTATAGAAATCCTCAACTTGCCGAGGTCGCTCCGCGAAGCCTGTGAAGACCCTAGGAAGATTCTGCTCTTCTGGACGGAGCTGGGCTGGCTATGCTAGCAAACTACTACGCATAAAGGACCAACTGGAGTCCAAATGCAGAAAATGGAGTACCCCCACCTGAACCTGAACCTGAGCTCAATATTTGTCTAGAATTAGTGTTAACTGCCGTGTTGAAAGATATCTCTTGAACGCGTCATGACGATGTTATTAATTATAAGAAATTGATTAAAATAAATCCCATCAAAAACAAATGTTAAATGAGAGCCAACTTCAATATTATGCCTTGTTGACTTCAACGACAAAAGAAGTGAGATCTAAATGGGTGCCAAGTTCAATGGTTAGTCCTGAAATGTAACCTTTACCTGGTTCCTTACGGGTTCACCCGCGTTAAATTAGAATTTCACATTTCTAGGGGGATAAAGATAATATAATATAGCCTATGTCACCCGGGGATAGTGTAGTGAAATAATTTTTAAAATCGATCCAGTAGTGCCTATTGAAAACAAACAAACAAAAAATCAAATCTCTATAATATTAGAACATAAGCAAGCAATCCCTTAGCTACTATATGCGAGGACACATAAATGGTTATAAGTTTTTATTTAAGTTATCTGTTAAGTGTGTAAAACTGTTTGTCTTCCGAATAAAGCAAAATAAAATAAATAAATAAAATAAAATATTTTATAACGACTTAAAATATCATTTCTTCTTGTAACTTAGAATTATATTGAAGCCTAAGGTCTGACTTGGCTAGTTTTCGTATACTAATTCAGAGATAAAGTTATAAAAAAATCATCTCCATTTATCAATTTTATCACACTGTAAATCACGTAAATTGTAATTGTATAGGGCAGAGAATAAAGTACAGTTTTGAGGCACTACTATAAACTGCGTATCGAACGGAACTCTTGCCAAAACGTATAAGCCGAAACGTACGGCCGTACATTTTATTTGTGCCAAAAATGTTCCACGAAAAAACTTTATCGGTGCCTTATCGATTTAAAAGGGCGGTATTCTGTAAATCTGAAAAAATATTTTCATACTAAAGTCAGGTTAAAAACTGGAAGCAAGTTGTCCCATTTCGACGGCCGCTGGGGCAAACGTGTTCTTGAGTGGAGACCACGACTCGGTAAACGTAGTGTATGACGCCCTCCGACCAGGTGGGATGACGACCTGCGAAAGACTGCAGGTAGATGCTGGATGCGGCAAGCTGAAGACAGGGCGCTATGGCGCTCTTTGGGGGTGGCCTATGTCCAGCTGTGGACTGCTATAGGCTGATGATGATGTTCCATTTCTGAAATATTTAGTGGACAGGTCGCCCAAACCAATAATCATGAAAGGGCCAGTTTACTTACAGTTACTGTCTCATATCTTGTATTTTTTTTTTTAATCTTTTTTGTTTTATTTTTAAGTGTGCAATATAAGTATTGTATATCTATCTATCTACAGCTTTATCCCCAAACAGGGAACTGTTTTGGGATATGGGATAAAAATAACCTTTAAAGTTTCCATAGGCACAAACCGTACGAAGCTGCGGGAAGAAACAAGTAGTGCTATATTTTACTCACACCACCAAAGAGGTCGTCAACTCTACGTACTAACGTCTAACTGTAAGTACCTAGTAGGTACTTAGAGTTGACGACCTCTTTGGTCCTACCTATACCTACTCAGGTAAATATCATGTGATCGGAATGACGGAGTCATTAACAGTTTTCTGCCGATATGGCAGAGTCGGCTGGCGCCCGCGTCGCCGTGATAAGGGTGCTACATTAAAACCTTCGGCGCCGGCGGTATCAGCCTATCAGCTTTAGAGGATCTTATCAAACGGACTCCATTATCTGAGAGTCGGGTGAATTTGGTTTATAAACATAAAATAACATCTGCATGGGATAAAATCTTGAGAGATTAGTCTCTGATAAGAAAGAGAAAGGCACAATTAAATTGTATCCCAGACAGCCCTCTCTGCAGAGGATGCCTTAGCGATGAAGAATCAGCTGCCCACGTAGTCCTGGAATGCGAGGAAGTAACAGCGCAACGACTTGAAATCCTTGATCACCCGAGGTCACTCCGCGAAGCCTGTGAAGATGCCAGAAAGATTCTGCGCTTCTGTACGGAGTTAGGCTCGTTAAACTAGCAAACACACAACGCACAAAGGACCAATCCGACTCTAAGTGCGGAAAGGAGTATCCATACCATACCAATTATATCCCAAAAAAAAAACGATTTTGGTGGGACTTGACTTCTCGCTCAGTCCGGGGCATGGGCTTACGCACTATAATACAAAACCCTGAGAAAGGCGAAGTAATCTAATTTGAAATTGATTCATTATGCATAACTTGTCCGCGCCGAAGTAGATGAAACATTCATTTGTTTCAATTAGATAATTCTATTACCTTGAGCTTTCTTATTATATATTATAATAAAATATTTAGCAATTAGGTACATTCCGTTTGATGACCTATGTAGCGCGGCGGGCAATAATCTGCCTGCGGTGCAGGAGGTGGTGAGTTCGATTTCCGCCTTGGGACGAATCTTTGTACGATCTGCAAATATTTGTTTCGTGTGTTCTGGGTATTTTCTATGTATAATAAAAATATTTATATATGTAATGATCAAGTCAATGATCTAGCACCCATAACACAAGTTCCGCTAGCTTGAGACTAAATGATGCTGTGTGAATTCTCCCGAATAATTTATTATTTTATTTTTATTTATTGTCTATCTATAAAACGTATTTTATTGAGTATATGTATCAAAAGCTCTGCTTAACACAAGGCTAGATGACGCTATGTGGATTACCCAGGATTATTTATTTAGTTTCGTTAGAATTAAATGCAAATTTTCATAAAGCGCCTGTGTGACGACAATGTCTAGGAATTCTAAGATGCTCAAAGATTAGACCCATTCCATCCAGATAAATACCGGCGGCGTCGGTAGATTTCGTATTATGATCTCAACGATAAAAGTACCCAGCTGATGGTAAAAATCGTGATTGTGTTTTTTAGACACATTGTCTAAAATAGGCAGGGTCTACCAATTAGGCTACAACTTATTTAGACATTATAAACTAAGAACAGCTAGAGTCCAATTTCTCTAAAGATTTAATCTGATATGTGACTACTGTCACTTAAGGGGCCTCCGGAGGGACGAATTCTTCATACAAACGTAATACCAAAATGATTTCCAATTCAAGCATATTTCCACTATAATATTGCATTATTTGTATTAAAATAGTATTTATCTAGGTTCCCATATAGTTTTTTTTTTTTCAAAATACTTACCTAAAATGAAATGAAAGCCAATCGCATTTTGCACATTTTTATGCGAAAATGGACAAGTTTTCTTGCTATTTGTTTCGTATTAAAAACATCAATATCTTACGTGTTATTTATTAAGGAACATAGCTTATATTGTCTAGTTACAGAATAACATTACTTTATGAAGAATACAAAAAGTTTTCAGTCATAATTTTTGGTATTACGGAACAAACCAAATTTTCAACGGCTAATATTGCTATCATTGCTATCATGGCCTGTTGCAGCGTTGGATCGCGAGGAGTGGAAGGAGAAAAGGGAGGCCTTTGCCCAGCAGTGGGACAGTAATGGCTTAAAATAAAATAAATAATAAATAATATTGCTATCGCGCACGCATGTGGCGCGGCGCCAGGGTTAAACAGGGACAGCGGTATTCGGAGCGATTTTTGCAAGCGAGGGTCGCCGGACCCTTACAGCCCTCTTTTTCACTTCTTCCACTAGTGGACAAAAAATTGAAGTGAACAGTAAAATAATTTTATTTGATAATAATTTAATGTATAAAATATGACTTGTCTAAGTGCTTATTTTGTAAGCCTAAAGAAATAAATTATTTTTTACTTTTTTTTTACCTGTACAAAAAGCCTACATAACTACTGACTACCATTTGACACAACACATGACAGTTGTAACACAACTCGATTTTTATCTACCGAGAACAATATTATCGATGGACAACAAGAAGAGAGCACTGACTACACAATAACCCAACAAATGGGTGCAAGAGGGACGGAAAAAACAAAAAAGAAACGCAGCGACTACCGGCGTTCTTACATTATCTGGTTGTATCGCATACATCGATCGGTTCACTCGAATACGTTTCAGAACGCTTGTTTTGAGCGAGTAATGGTATCTATATTCGTGTGAGGTTATTGTGTAACTAATAGCTTATTGTTTGGTGTTTGATACAATAAACGGTGGTATCGAATCAAATATGACACCCAATTATGGTTTGAAATAATACTAGACGATGCTTTATCTGGTACGCAACGAGTAACATATTTGAATATTATTTATGGATGGAATATATCCTTTTTTATCTTGACCTTAAAAGCTCATTCTCAGTTGATCTCAACATTATATGTATGTTGCCAGCTTTATGAGTACTTCAGGTAGTTAGACAGATGAAGGTATATTAGCTTTTATCATATAAGCCCTCCGTCACCTGGTCGGAGGGCTAACGTGGGGCAAACGTGTTCTTGAGTGGAGACCACGACTCGGTAAACGTAGTGTAGGACGCCCTCCGACCAGGTGACGACCTGCGAAAGACTGCAGGTAGATGCTGGATGCGGCAAGCTGAAGACAGGGCGCTATGGCGCTCGTTGAGGGAGGCCTATGCCTATGTCCAGCTGTGGACTTTTGTAGGCTGATGATGATGATGATGATGTTAATATAAGCCCAGAATCCCAACGCTGGGCATGCGGGTTGAGGATCGCACTTTGGTGGTGAACCAGTCTATGCTTTAGATGTGGGTGTATCTATGTAACTAAACTGGATTGATTGATCTTGTTGCATATCAAAAAAATGAATGATGTCACGGTTCAAAGCTTTGTAACTTCTTTGAACAAAGCAGAAAAAAAAGCTTTATGTAGCAAGAAACCACTGAACAGTTTTGTTTTGTTCACGTTTTAATCCTAAGTATGAGTACAGTTAAAACTCTACTTCTTATGGAGAAGTAGAGCAACATTATGCTGAGACAGGACCTATTGGTTCGCTTTGTGGAGTCGCTTGTTGCTTGTATATAATACATACGTAGTTAATTTTGTTTATTTGTTTATGTTCTTGTTTACTTATAGATTATTATTATTTTGTAACAAGCTGTACCTACTTGTGAATCAATAAATGTATTTTCTTTCTTCTTTTCTTTAAAAAAGATACTAAAATACGCATCAGTGGAATGAGTTTTTTTGTAACGTGTTCATGTAATCGGACTTTTGAGAGGATCCATCATTTTCTGTAACGCCATAAGGCAACTTATTCTCACCCATGTGCGGCTCCGGCTAAGGCTTAAGAGCGTGCCATACCTCAGCCAAAATTCGAATTTCGCTTCAGTTCAGAGCAGAATGACAAGATATGATTTTCTTGTGAGTGAGAAGCACAGAGCGATAGACGTGCTCCGTATTTTTTATCGACGTAAGCGCCAAAACTGCCTAATGCCTAATTACAAGTTATTTACACAACTAATCTAAAATTAAAAAGACGAAAACGAAGAAATTCTACTACGTTTCTCGATAAAAATCCAACAAAAAAATTAGGTGGTTCCTGAGATAAATAGCAAAATGTGTGCAAAACATGTATTTTTCAAAAAATAAAAGTATCGAGAAAATTTTCACCACTCGTGTTTTCGAAAAGACGGAATCCAAGATAAAAGTTCGAATTATCATTTACCTAAATATGATGGTGGTAGCTTTCACAGATTCTGAGATAAATAACGATTTCTAACTATAAAATTACATAAGGTACACTCTTAATACTTTGACTGCTGAAAACGCACGGTATGAGTTTTCTCAAGTGACTAATATGCGTAAATCCACACTAGCGCAGCGGCTGAGAAAATACAGATCTTTTTGACTCAGCAGAGCTGTAATATTTTTCGAACGAAACGCATGTGCGGCGCAACACAACCGCTGTGTAGAGCGGCAGCACGAATTTTTTAGATTAAAAAAAAGATCGCAGTCAAAGTGTACAAAATTATACTATGTATAACTTTTGAAGCTATCATGGTTATTAACACAAAACTCACTTATCATTTGGATATTTACCATGATTTGATGTCCAAAATCTAATCATGGTAAATATCCCGTTATAAGTGACTTCTGTAATACTGTGTATAATCACACAACATCATCAAACCCCAAGCTAAGTTAGTTAGAACTTCTGTTATGGTATAATATTCTTCTGATATATATTTTTTTTTTTTATAAATATAGAAAACACCCAGAACACCCGGAAAGAAAATAACTACGAGAAAAGAAAATAACAGATCGTACAAACATTTGTTTGTACGATCTGTTATTTTCTTTTCTTTCTTTCTTTTATTCTGAGTTATTTTCTTTAAGTTTCGATTCCCGCCTTAGGACAAATGTCCTAAGGCGGGAATCGAAACTTCTGCGCCACAGAGGTCGAATTTTATTAGGTCTAGCTTCATACTCCTGTAACTCCATCTCCCAATCCATCAGCTGAGATAAACGTGAGGAGCAGGGCATTGTTGTCCCGATGGGTATCTCCACAAAGGACACCCACAGATTAATAACAGTGTGGCCAGGTGAGAAATGTTCGCCCACCCAGGGTAGAACACTTTCATTTCGATCGCGGTCGCGAATTACGACGAATTTAAATAGGCTTTGGTTTTGTTGGTGAGTGGCAGTGGAAACAGGTGTTGCCAGTAGATATATTGATGACAGGTCTATAAATAATAAAAATCGATTATACTTTTAAGAACATAAGGTTTAATTCGATTTAAATTATCTATGCACAGCTACGATTTTACTACACTATTTGTTTTTTTTTCCTCCACAACTCTAGAGTCACGGCCAGACCAGTTATCTGCGCGATTGTGTTGCCATATTTCTTCTAACAAAGGATGCTATCGGTCCTATGAGTTACCAGTGTGGTCCAAGTTTGTAACTTCAAGCATTTTTTTATTTTATATGTAGCTTAGAGATTTTTGAGAAGTGACGCTTGCTCTACCCAGGAAGAAACGAACCTATAAAGTACCAGGAGAGCAGAAGTTGACGGGAGATATGGAAACACAATATAAGTATTTCATTCTAATTTTCACTAGGAAAATGAGTTGTACATAACACCTTCATGTTTATACTACCCTAGTAGTTAAACTTATACTGGAAAATGGTAGGAGGAGGTTTCGTCCTGGACTAACCCTTCAGGCGTAGGCTTATTGTCAGGATGGGTCCGCAGGTTATTTCATCAAGGTTCCATACACTATGATTTTTTTAGGATTTTATTTCTTCCACGTTCCCATAGCGTTGCAGCCAATAAATAATTGTGAATATGTTAATAAATCGCGAAACTTTAAAATTTTGTACTATGATTCGTGTAAAATCAAATGCATGATTTGGCCACGCCTTGGTAACTACGTAATTTATATAAAACTCGTATTTTTACTCGTTATTGACCACTTTAAATCCTAACATACCTAAACTAATTTCATTCATAAGGTTAGAGCTAGTAACCACAAAGAATAATACGTGGGTAGGTATCTTCTCAACATTCTTAGAGGAAGATCTCGTCATTGCGGTGTCATACGTGTTAGTTGTCACCTCTTCGCCTCTACCAGGCCTCCAGGGGCGGATTTCTGCTAAAAATCACTTTAAAGTTGTATCGTCACAGAATCGTCCAGAGATGCAGGAAACTCTAGAGTCTATGGATAATCTATGCTACATACTGCTATATGCTATAATCGGAGTTAATTTGCGTAACATTATAAACGTTTATAAGTAGTGTTTGACCGACATTATTCATCGATGTTGATGTCATTTTCTAAGCGTGACTACTTCATTGCGAAGCGATTAATTTAGTGGAATTAGGGCCCAGCACGCAAGACAGTAGGTTCTACTTATAATACCTACCATAGGTCGGGTTATCGGGTCGACAATGTCCTTGTGTGATTCACGATTATCTTGTGGTCAACAGATGGTCATTGAATGGAAAAACACGAAGTAGATTGCTGAGCGCGTTGCAATTGTGTTCAAATACAAGAAAATAAGATAATTGGTTATTTATTATGAAATTACAATGAAAACTAAAGTTTTGATTATATTGACAAATTAGAATAGAATAGAAAATACTTTTATTTGGACAAAATACCAGTATAAAATAAACAAACTGAAAAAAAATAGTTTAACATAGAGGTAAGTGACACAAAAGGGTGATTAGGTAGTTTTAATCCGCAGCTTTTATCATAATTCAGCCGAACAATTGGTCCTGGAGCCAGGTACAAATTTGGTCAAAAATTAAAATTCGCATTTCCAGAATTCTGATTCGAACCTTATTCCATAGGAATAATGTCGTCATCGCTGCCACTGCCCAACCCACCCACGGAGTCGCAGCTGACGGTCATGAGTATTCATAATATTAATCCGTAATGCATATTATATTATTATTATCCGTAATGTATGTATTTATACTTATAGCTATGTATATCAGTAGGTATTTTATGTATGTCCCTATTAAATATTTTTCTGTATTACACGCCACCGTCTATACTTGTTCTAGCACTTCATGTCCATCCAAAGGTTGCCTGGCAGAGATCGCTCTTAGCGATAAGGCCGCCCATTGTACAGCATATTTTGTATTTGTTTTTCTTTTCCTGTCTTGTGTATCTTTTATGTATTTGGTTTGCAATAAAGAGTTATTGTATTGTATTGTATTAAGAAGTTTTGCTTGGGAGGGACTTGGTCATGAAAATCTGTCACTGGCTCCCGGACCAAATGTCGTATGATAAATAAAAAGACCTCCCAGCCTCACCACAATGACCAGTCCTGTGATGTCTGCATCCAGCAGTTCCCTGCGACGCTCGCCAAGTCCTCGGTCTACCTTGTGAGGTTTTACACAAACATAAAAAAGCTTTTTGATTATCCCAGTACAACTATTTGTTCGTAAAGTTTCAGTTCCACCCATTGAGCGGTTTTGGTGTAAAGAAACAACAAACGTGCTTCCATTCATCCAAATGGTCAAACTTTCGATTATTTTTTATATTTATCCGCTCCTTTGGGCAAAAATAAGCAGGTGCTTCAAAATGTCTTAAATTTTGCAAAGGTATGTATCCCCGGGAAGTAAATAGGCTACATTTTGTGTAAAAAAAAAAATCAAGGGATTAAAAAAGCAAGGGGAAAACTACCAGGGGATGGTAGGTTTTCCTGAGAATCGTGCGAAGCCGCGAGTAGAAGCTATCGTATATCTGCGTTGTTTTTTTATCTATTATTTAATTGAAAATGATTGTATGCCTGATAACAATTTTAATATAGTATCATTCAATCTTTTTAATTAGAGGCGATAGATCGTTATCTATCATTCAGGCAGTTTGTCCTTCGCAGGACCGAATGACCCCAAAAAAGATGTTATAAAACGTGTCGAAATACGCGTATCACGGTGTACAGTCAGCTCAATTATAATACAAATAAAATCGTTTATTGGTAAATCGAGTAGAAAAAGATTGGATTAAAAATGTCTAATTGAATTAGTTTAGATTGGAATGTATGTAGTTTGTATTTTTTTTTTGATACTTTTCCTTTACTGTTTGCGCACTACCAACACTCAGTAGACATATATTTTTCCACATCCCTAGGTTGCCTGGGAGAAATCGCTGTCAGCGATAAGGCCGCCTGTTCTTGTTTAAAATGTAGATATTTTTTGTGTATATATATATTTTTTTATATTTTTATATGTATATTTTTTGTGTTTTAATGTATTATTTTTTTTGAGGTTTTATTTTGTTATTTTTTAAGTGCAATACAGTGTACATTCATTCATTAAATGCCATGGTACATGACATGGAACAGAAACTGTTTTGAAAAACGATACCTAGTTTAACACTTCATTGTAAAGGTTATGCGAATAAAAGTTTGCAAAAACCTAGGGTTCTAGTGGAGCTTATCGAGCTGGTAGGCTTTGTGCTCATACGTAGGTAATTATTTAAACAAATCGGGGTGTGTTTTTAAGATATTAATTTGTGCTTTATTATTTAGACCTGGATATATGAGTAAGATAAACGAGGCATTTCCTTTCTTACTTATTTAAACAGCGAAAGCTCACTATCTATGAAAATTTAAAACTTTATATAAAAAATCTAATAAATCAAGTAATCGAATCTATAATTTTATAAAGCGGAAAGGTTTAATTTTTTGTTTGTTTGTAATGAATAGGCTCCGAAACTACTGGACCGATTTGAACAATTCTTTCACTGTTCGATACATCGAACATGGAGGATTTTAGCAGCATCAGCAGTTCGACCTAAGTAGGCTACTCGTGCCGCGAGCGCGGACCGGGCGCCTACAGAGGTCAGTGCATCACCAGCAGTCATTCAAACACGCACTCATTAACATCATATTAGTCGTAGTTTTATACAATATAGCTATTGTCCCTATACTCGACTATTATTACATCAGCATCCCGGGAAAAGCTAGCCGCGATACCTTCATTCACCGTTGGGAAGCTACACTATTCCAGGCTATATTATATTTTCAAAAAAGTTAAGGATCCGTACTTAAATCGTGCGAAGCCGGGAAGGTCCGCTAGTATTATATATTTCTGTAAAAGAAATAAAGCCTTACTTCATAATTTATATTTTTTTTTTTGAATAACGAAATAGCACTAAAAGCTTATGCTGATTGTTAAATCAAGCCTTAAGTTAACTATGAAGCCGACCCCACCAATTTCCATAGCCAGGTACAGTCAGGGTAGTTGGTAACCCTGAGATTGATTCCGTCGATAGTGACGGTGTTCCGAACTTCAGAGTATAAACTTGATCGGATCCAATTTCGCAAAAACTACACAACGCAATCCGTTGTTCAGATCGCCGATAGAGTTGTGGTAGTGCTTGCAGAAAAAGCTTGAAAACTGAAGGTTTTTGTGGTATATCCTTGGTTTTTGTTCGAACATTCAAACTGTTTAAGCTTTACTATTTTGTTATATTGTGGAATAGGTGTAGCTTAGATTTATTTGACTTGCTGGTGTCCTACATGAAACAATTTAAATTCACTACACAAAATCTATTTCTAGGGTTCCGTACCCAAAGTGTAAAACGGGATCCTATTATTAAGACTCCACTGTCCGTCCGTCGTCCGTCCGTCTGTCACCAGGCTGTATCTCATGACAGTTGAAATTTTCACAGATAATGTATTTCTTTTTTATTTATTTTGACACTCTAGTTTTATTGGTCGATGTCTCTAAACCGCAACTTTCATCAAAATAAACCATGCCTCTAATTTTCTGTTATTAGAAGCAACCTTATATCAACTCTATTAACACTTTGAGTGCTGAAATCACACGGTATGTGTTTTCTACAAGTGACTAATATGCGTAAATCCACACTAGCGCAGCGGCTGAGAAAATACAGATCTTTGTGACTCAGCACAGCCGTAATATTTTTCGAACGAAACGCATGTGCGGTGCAACACAATCGCTGTGTAGAGCGGCAGCACGAATTTTTTAGGTTAAAAAAAGATCGCAGGCGTCGAAAAAAAATCGCAGTCAAAGTGTTAACTCTCCATAAAACTCGTAAACCAAAAAGGCATCGCCGCGCCGCTAAGCCATATTCTGCGGCCACTACACGCGCGTATCGCTCGATCTAATATTATTCTGGGAACGGCCTTAATAAGTCACTACAGAATGTTATCTATTCCATTTTATCGGCAATGCGATACACATCTCAATCCAATTAGGCTTACAATGCAATATGGGCCGTCCGTCGTCTCACAGTTATGACGGGTTAGCCCCGTACGAAGTTTATAGTGCTGAGTGTACTTTTCACAGGTTAAAACAATTTATTATAAAGAGCATTTAGAGTCCCACCGCTGGGCAAAAGCATCCCTTTCCTCTTACAATTATTATAAATTATTTAATATTGTGTGTATGTACAAAAATGTGTAATTTTTAGTATAAGTAGTTATAACATCGCCTTAGGGCTTAATAAAAAAACCTGTTATGATGTTTTATCTCAATAAATAAATAAATAAATAAAAAATATATATTTTTCATTTTGAGTTAATTTCCTCTGGTGTATCTTTTGTCTATGACATTCAGACGGGCCGCATGCCGACGCCATATATTTACGAACGTCTCATTAAAAAAACTCAAGTGAATAACATACATATTACACAGCTGATATACAAATAATAACATATTATAATTATTTTACTTAATTATTTTACAAATTAAATGACCTACAGTAAAATTAATTACAAAATTCAGATGCAGACTGTTTCTTTTATACCTATTGTGCTACAACCTACCTGCCTGGTGGCACCAGGTAGGTGGTAGGTGGTAACCGAGCCCGCGGTAATTTGATCGAGCGATTATCTCAACCACGATCTCGCATCACCCAAATGCAGTAGCGTTGGCAAAAACCGAATGCGAAATCTACCGCGAAATGTTAGTTTTTTATTAATACCCTTTGAAATTTTATATTTACTCGTATCCAACCTGTGACTTAATTTTATTTTTAAAAATATTTTTCTGTTTTCTTCTTTTTTTTAAAAGTACATTTTATTAAATTCGTAATGCAGCCAGCGTCTTGGAGACGCTCCCGACTGGTATTGATATGGATAAGTTGAGATACCTGTAGATTATTTGAAATAGTCTGCAGTTAGCTAGCTATATATAATAAGTCGTTTCAATTATAAATACTAGTTCTAATAACTTCTTCGTATTCTCTTGAATAATTAAGTGAGCAATAAAAAAAAAATTAATAAGTGCTTAATTTACTTTAACTTAACAAGCACGTGTTCAAACTAGGGCTAAGCGACACACAATCCTGCAGATTCTGCGAGGAGGCGGATGAAACGCCCCTCCATCTGCTAGGTGAGTGTGGAGCACTGATGCAAAAACGTAGCAACCATCTGGGCAAGCATCTGTATGCATAGCCCAGACAAGCTACGAGACATCACCCCGAAGAAAATCCTACAGTTCCTAGCAGCTGCAAGGTTTAGTGGTGAATTATGAACGCTACAGCTTCGGGGCTGAATGAATAAATTGCTGATCACAATAGGCTTACCATAGCCGCAGTGACACCCAAGCCACACAAAGAAAAAAAAAGTAATTTACCTATGTACCAAGAAAACTAAAAGCACCTAAAGATTATACCATCGGTACCGTCCCGGGGGGTCGCGGGAGGGGGGCGATAAGGCTTCGATTGACCGCTATCGCATCATCAACGGTACATATCAGGTCACGTGCTAATTTTGTTATGAATCTTATATCTCCTATATGAAAGAATACAGGAGTTATGGTTTGAATAAAATACTGTGATTTTTTTTACTAAACAAAACATAATTAGATATAGTCTTCTCGTGTAAGAGTAGAGCTAAGTTTGAAATAAAGTATATAATACTGTGATTATTTTCACTAAAAATAATATAAAAATAAATAAAACACAACCCTGTATCTCGGATATCAAAACCTAACAAATGAAAGTTTTAAAAAGTAAGAGAGTTTATTTACAAAGTAAATCACAATCAAATAATAGAAACAAATTAGAACTTGTATTAACAAGTGAATCAATTGAACTAATAGGAGACGGTTGCAAAAAATCTAGCAGTGATCCCCTATCCATACGAAAGTATGTAAGTAAATATGTGTAGCCTAATACATACGTAGAGACAGATATATACAAATTTATTTATTTACAGATATATAATTTTTTTTTGACAAAAAGTTCACTCCATACTTTTACTTTATACATATTTAAATCTAGGGTGACACGGCACAATCATCATCATTAGCCTATGATAGTCCACTGCTGGACATATGCCTCCCCCAATGAGCGCCTTAGCGCCCTGTCTTCAGCTTGCCGCATCCAGCTCTTCTACCTGCTGTCTTTCGCAGATCGTCATCCCACCTGGTCGGAGACGGCACAAATAAATGACAAATATTTGTACGGTCCCTCACCCGCTATACCACGAAGGTTTCAAACATAATCTATACAAACTACACAAGTAATATAAACTTAAAAATAATAAAAATAAATAATACTTTAGCAGTAGGTGAAGATAAAACGCACTTAACCAAAGCACTTCCAAGAGACAGATCCCGAAGGATAACTAAAACTGTTATCGAAGAGTAAAACATGACGACCGGCATTAGGGACCCATTAGGCCAGGGATTCTGATTAATTTGTTTTATCTGTAGGTCTGTATTATCAAGGGCGAAGTGCATAATGATGCACACGAGGTCGGTGCAGAGTGACATTCCAGGAGTTAGTGTAGAGTACCCTTGGACTTACCTAGGCTTTGACGATGGTAAATATCATAAATAAATATAAATAAATATAATAAATAAATACAAATAAATAACTTTTATAAGGAAGGAATAGACGCCTTTGCCCAGCATTGCGACAAAGTAGACTAATAAGTCAAGTTAATAGAATTTTTTATCAAATACTCGTAGAATTTAAGAAAAAAAGTGTTTATTGGATCTCCTTGTAAAAGTAAAATTTTGCTGCCAGTGCAAGACTTGAAAAACGCCGTCAGAAGTTACTACCTTAGACCTAAAACCATAAGATTTCATATTATTTCATATTTTCAAAGATTTTTTTCATTACCACACACACTGACGAGCAGTAGTTGCATGACAGGACAGATTATTTTAGAAGACATTTATTGTATTTCTTTGTTTTTGCATGATTTATATAAATAAAATAATGACTATATATATGAATAATGACAATCTAAATAAAATAAGTTAAAGCCTTTTTCTCAAACCTAAAGCGTGAGAAAACTCGCGGACTCACTTAAAAAAAAAACGATCGAAAAACCCGTTAATTGAACAAGAGTTTATCAAAAGTCCTAGAGCGCGCCGTAAGTCTCAGTGTGCAAGCGCCTCAGTTGATTTATACCAGTTATCAGCACGATGGTTGATGGCGCCACGTCATATCTGGTAGAGATTACCCAACATTAAGTCCGAACACTGGTTCTTTTGAATTTGAAGCATGTCGAAGTGTTCTGCTCCCGTTTTGATGGTGTGGAGAATGTGGTTCTTGACATGTTAGGGTTTATTGAGGTTGGCTTGTTATTTTAATTATATCTGTGTCTATTCTATACTGATTATGTATTTCCTTATTTTAATATGTTTTAAGGATCTATGCATTTGAGAACTTGAAAGAATCTTGAAAAATATTTAAATTAATAAATGGATAGAAAAGTGTTTTTTTTTACAAATTATGTTGTTTGTTGCGACTAATAAAGGTTCGATAAGCTTTTTGTTATTTATCAATTTGTAAGTCTGTTAATTATAAGCCTCTAGATTTTTCCTTCAAATAAATATAAATATAACTGTGTACATAAAATCTGAATAAATAAGCTGGAAGCAACAGACTGCATTGTTAAATCCGCATTATGTAAAAATCAGGACTAGACGAATCTTAATGAAATTTGGCAGAGAGGTAGAAAGTATCCCGGGGACGGAAATAGGTTACTTTTTATCCCAGAAAAGCACGAGCAAAGCCGCGGGCATTAACTAGTAATATTTAAATATACGTAGTTATAAAAGGGGAACAAAAATAAACGTACCACAACAGTTATCGTAAAATTACAGAATTATTAAGAACCTTAGAATTATAATAACATAGATAAGGATCCGAGCAGAAATAGAAAAGTTAATCGATGTTAAGATAAGGCGGTCGAAATAATAGTTTTTATGTAAATGAGTGTTGCATACGCTGATGGGAGATAAGGAATCACAGCCATCGCTGCCTATCTCGGATCATGACAACAGTGACATCAACTCAGCTAGATCACTGTTATGCTGGATCTAGGTTACACGTAACTAGGACCACTACAGTAAATAAGCCTCTTTACCATAACTCTTGCTCAGAATCGAACAGACGGCTTTCACGTGTCATTCGGAAGAAAACAGCATCCCTGATGAGCAGGACAAGGGGCGAGTCACAACAGCATCCTACAAACTGTGGCAGGGCATATGTCCCCCACATGGACACACTTTGCCAACGTGTTGCTCCAGTGTGTGGATACAGCAAATAATTGAGACTTTTTTGTAATCTAATTTGTTCTAATCCAATTTTATCTATTCATCATCATCATCAGCCTATGTTAGTCCACTGCTAGACACAGGCCTCCCCTAATCATTGCCATAGCAACTTGTCTTCAGCTTGACGCATCCAGCATCTATCTGCAGTCTTTCGCAGGATGTCATCCCACCTGGTCGGAGGGAGTCTTACACTACCGTTACCGAGTCGTGGTCTCCGCTCAAGAACACGTTTACCCTAACGGTGGCCGGTTCTTTGCGAGATATGGCCGGACACCGTAGACTCATTTAAATGCGTGATTTTTATAATAATATTAATAAAAATTGCTTACATCCAAAAAAGGTTGATGGTCTACAGAGTACTTAAATATATCTAGTATGTTACTTAGGTATAGGTACAAAAAATGGTAAAAGGTTGGCACAAAATGTAACTTCTGAAGAAAATATCTGCTGAACGAGCTGTTTAATCTTTCTCTGTGCCATAACCTTGGCTTAATCATTCCATCGCCAACGAATCTTGGCTAAGTGCGTACTTATTCTACCTCCCCAGCTTTTTGAACCTTAACTTCACAGTCACTAAGTTCATTTTCTTCTTTCCTAACATAATCTTTGTTAGATATAACCAACTGATAGAGATTCCCTATCCTCATAGAACTAAGGTTCATATTTAAGATTATATTTCCGTCTGTACAGCTTTTGATATCTTATTTATGTACTGGTTTCCAAGGTTTATCTACTTTGTGTAATACATTATCCTGGTTATGTTTAGATGGAATGTTAATGTGTGCTGTGTCCTTTACATTTTATATAATATAGTATCCCATAATTCATTTTAACTACCTATATTCTGACACATGTTATATTTTATGCTTCCAGCTTTTTTACTCTATAAAGATCTAGTACTAGACTATTAATTCAATACAAGAACTAGAGTTTAATACTAAGGTAGGTTCATATTAAGTCTGGTAAAAATTTACTTTAATCTATGGTAAAAAGGCAATGGTTTAAATGGCAGATGCAAGAAAAACAAAACAATTTTAAAAACAACTTGTCTAGGTAGAGAGGGTCACTGTTGTTCAAAAATAAATAATTAATGCTATTAATACAGTTATACATCTTTCCAATTATTTATCTCGCTTAAAGATTTTGAAGCAATATTTCCAAGTTAATTTGATTTTAATCTAAGAAGGTTTCTGGCTTACATTAAACACCTGTTCCTATTTCCTATGCAGGTGATCAGTTTGTAAAACTTCTTTGAAAGTCTCTTAATTATTCTAGCCCCAATCTTACGTATGTTTTTCTATTTTTCAGGTAAGTTGTCCTGTTCCAAGAAAATCTCACTTTCAAGACTGAACATCTTCACAGATCGAACAGAAGGTAAAAGAAATATAAACACGAATCCGTTTCGGAACGAAATGTTAAAAGCAACATGAAAAACTTTTAACCCTTCAGGTGGTGCATTTTGACCGAACTTTTGCCGATTGACAACAACTGTCAAAATAAAAATGGAACTCCACATTAGACTTGACGTCCTTCTCTTCCATAGAAACCACTGAAATGGGATATCAGATCGCCAGATTGTACTCGCAGCTTTTTATTTGACATTTAATACAAGTTTATTCAAACAGGCGATAGGATCTAGACGTTATCTTTCAATGCAAGTAACCGCGAGCTCGGGCCCGATACAATCTGGGGGCCATAGCTAGTTAAAGCAAGCTGATAAGGGATCGGGCGTGTGTGCGTGGGGCTGCACATACACGCGCGCCTGTGTGGGTGGAGGGGCGCCCGCCGACCGACCGCCAGTCACTCACACAACGCGGCAAAAGAATGACGGATTTTGTATGTGCTTTTTTTGAAAAATAATAAAATTGTGATGGACGATTCTGTGATGTTATTGTGGGTGAAGTACTTGAAGGAGCTGGAATTGGCGTGCGCCGCGCAGTCGCGAGGTGGCGCCGCCGTCGTCAAAACAATGTGTAAGGCCTTTTGTTTACATACCCTTATCTGTGTTTATAACGCTTACTTTCGTACAAAGTTCGATTATAACTATTTTTTTGATTAGTTTATCATGAACTGGGTTTTAACCGTTACGCTACCGGTATGATATCTGGGAAAAAATATCGTTATCCTTTGTTATTCGAGGTTATTTTAACCTTTGCTACAAGTGTTTTTTTTTATTTCTGCATAATTCTACTATTGCTAAGATTTGAGCTGGAAGAACAAGTCAGACATTCTCATTTGTAATGTAGGTATACTAGTGATTCATTTATTTAGCAACATAAAAGGGAGATTCGCTTAGACCCAAGGCGGGATTTTCATCGAAAACGCGATAAAAACGTCGTTAAGATTGCCTTTTTATCTTGTTTGTATGTCCCTGATAGCCATAGCAGTGCTACTAATGTAAATACTGGATTTTTATTGCCATATAGATATTTTATCTGCTAGTAATGACAATAAATCACCGATAATATTTTACCCAGTTGGAACTGCTGCTTTACTTGAGTAGTGCTATTAAGAAATGAGTAAAGCGATATAAAACATTAGTTTATTATACTAGGCTACACATACATGATTCTAGGCTGATGATAAGTTAAGTTCATGATTTATTTACTAGGATATCCAATTTGGCCCTTCAAGGTGGATTACAACAGCTTTTAAGTTTTTGTTCTTGTGGATAATAAATTTCAGGCGAACCCGTTCTGTTAAAATTAGAAGTAACTTTTCAAACGGTAAAACAATTCTACTCCATGGTTCTTTAACCGCGCATTTAAATGATTGACATTAAAGCCCCGCCCCCACAAGAAACCACAAGACAAAGGCACATGCGAGTTATTTTGACATTGACAGTTGCTGTCATAATACAGACACGCCACACAAGTTCGGTATTTAAATTCGAATTTCGATTTTATCTTGATACCGACCTCAGGCATCCAAAATGTCTGCGATCTTTAATTATTAGAAGGTTCAATTTTGTAGTAAATGATGTGGGTTTCCATCTAAAAGTAACATTGCTAGTACACGGGAGATAGTGCGATTGATAGTGTATCAAATTGTAAACAGTCGCGTTTGATAATCTTTGTTGTTGTAGCATGAATTCACTGTCATGAGTGATATTAAATTAACAGTGGGTACCTTGTAGAGACCAATTTTAGACTACCGCAACGGGAATGCCGGCAGAATACAGACAGATTATAAGAAAAAATATTCAGTAGTATTATAATGTTGGAAGTTGTTACTGAATTATTGTTTATCTTATATTTCAGCACCATTTTAGGAGGATGGCGTTGACTCCTCTACACAGTTTTTAACTTTTGCAGTATATACAGTACTGTTGCCATTTTTTTTTACTTTTTTGTTCCTTTTGTTAGACGCGAGAATTAGTTACCATCATCAGCATAATGTGCTGATTCACTGTTGGACATAAGCGCCATAGCACTCTGTCTTCAGCTTTCCGCATCCAGCATCTGCCTGCAGTTTAGCGCTTTTCAAATATTTACTAAAAGATAATGTATTTTTTTCTTAACAAAAACAGTCTTTGTTTTTCAAAATATTCTACCAAAAGCTATCTCGCCAGCCATGACGTGTGCTCTGAATGGGGCCGTACCGATCCCGCGATAACACGGGTCCTTATCTGCCGCGTTCATTATCAGTGTCTGTATGCGTGGGGGTGCATTTTGGCGGGAACTCAAGACCAATTTATGATGTTTGATAAGTTTTGGAACGTTCTAGAGATTACATAGTCTCTGGTTTTTGTTTTTAGCTATCGAAATGAGATTTTGCATTCTTATTTCTTGAATTTTGTAATTATTTCAATGCCAACATTGCCAACAAAAGTCATTTCGGAAAGTTTTTAGTTCTTTGGTGGTTTTGGAAACCAGTTGTTCTATGCAAACACAAAATGCATAAACATTATGAAAAGGTCACAGATTTTTTATATTTTATTGCAAAAAACGTTTAGGTAACGTCATTTTTGCAAATCAGTTTGCATAATATATTTTCGTATGTAGATAAAATCTGTTATAATTTTACAGGAATCATGTTGTATGGTTCTTATCCATTTATTCAAAAGAATCATCTTCATCATCAGCCTATATCAGTCCACTGCTGGACATAGGCCTCCCCCATTGAGCGCCATAGCGCCCTGTCTTCAGCTTGCTATTCAAAAGAATAGTTTATATTTATATATATATATGATATATGAGTTTTTCAACCAAGTACGTACTTAGCTTTTTTACTTATCGTTAGTTATTTGCCTATTTTAAATTTGTAACGTTTACTTTTTTCCTAGACGCTGGATTAGGTACCATTATAAACCCTTAGTAGTGCAATACCCTTTGTACCCCTTAGTAGTGCAATAAAGTTTAAATAAATAAAAATAAGACTACCAAAGATTCATAAAAAAGAGTAGGTATATGTTAAAGTAATACCGAAATATAATACAAGAAAAAGCTTTAATAAATAAAATGGTAGGTCTTAAAGTTCGAAAAAAAAAATATATATAATGAAACAAGTAGGTAAGTATAAACCTTAAACCAACAAACTAAAAAATAAACACAATCGGTTGAATCTATCAAAGAATCTTTTCCAAAAACCGGCGGTATCTAGCGAAAACATCAGCACAGACCGGGAATCGAACCGCTTATCAGAGGCTCGTATCGCGCACCTTATCAGCTAGATCTCGTTTTTGTAGGCTTTGGATGATGGAAGGGAAAATATTTTATAAGACAAAGTTTAGAAGCTTTTGTTATGAGATTGGAGATACGTAAATATGTAAGCTATGTGTTCTATCTACATATAGTGGACTAGCGGACCTGCCCGGCTTCGCGCGGTTTTAGTACGGATCCCTAACTAACTTTTTTGAAAATATAATAAAGCTTATGTTCACCGGGGATAGTGTAGCTTCCCAACGGTGAAATAAATTTTCAAATCGGTCCAGTAGTTTCGGAGTCTAATCATTTTTGTAATGATTAGACTCCGAAACTACTGAACCGATTCAAACATTTCTTTCTCTCATCCAAACAAATCAAACAGTTCTTTATAATATTAGTATAGTTACTACTCGTAAAATTATGTCCATATTTTCTTGGTAGCTTTTGAATACTTATGAAACCTATTTATATTTATATTGTATATTGTAAATCACTATCAAAATGTTGTAGGGGGGCGTTTTACAAATTTAAATACTTGATTTACCTAACTAGGTATAAAGGAGAATTCCCATACAACGAGGCAATGCAGCCAGCCGTTTCCGATTTGTATGCATAATACAATACATTACATAGATAGATATTTTTTATTATACATAGAAAACGACCATAACACCCGGAACAAATATCTGCAGATCGTACAAACAAATGTCCCGAGGCGGGATTCAAACACGCATCATACTGCGTCGCAGGAGGACCTACTCCCACCGCGCCACAGAGGTCGTCATATTAAAACACTTGGTTTGGATTAATGTCATTTACAACAAGATTTTAACTTCGATATTATATACGATGTTATGATAAACATTCCGATGTAATCTATATATATATAAAAGAAAGTCGTGTTTGTTACAACACTTATAACTCGAGAACGGCTGGACCGATTTAGCTGAAAATTGGTGGAGAGGTAGCCTAGAACCAGGAGTCTAACATAGGATACGATTTTTATCATTTAAACAATTTGACACATAGATTTCCACGGGGGCGAAGCCGCGGGGAGCAGCTAGTTGTAAATAATTTTAGTGTTAATATCCACACCATCATAGTTCTAAAAGTGTTGCTTTGTTTGGATGTTCAACGAAAATGTTGCTAATTTAGCAATAGATATTTTTAAACTTAGGTATCACGTGATATCACACCATCAGTTGCCCCATCGGTGGGCTGGTCAGATCACGTAATTGATTCCGTGGAGGCGTGGCCCGTAAAGGTCGCGGGTTCGGTTCCCGGCAAGTGCTAACGTGATCATTGAATAACGAGAGAAAGTATTCGCCGATATTATCAAAGTTTTAACTTACCTGATAGCAAGTACCTAACTACGTGTTACCTTCCGACTATCGCTGCTGGGGCAAACGTGTTCTTGAGTGGAGACCACGACGCGGTAAACGTAGTGTAGGACACCCTCCGATTAGATGGCATTAGGACCTGCGAAATACTGCAAGGGGATGCTGAATGCGTCAAGCTGAAAACAGGGCGCTATGGGACTCATTAGGGGAGGCCTATGTCCATCGGACTAAAATTGGCTAATGATGATGATGATGATGTTACCTTAAGTTGGAAGCAGGGCAAAAAAATTTTTTTTGGTATTTTTTCCAAATGTTGATTTCACACAGGTGGAATTTAAGTATATGTACTCGTACCTATGTATCTTTGATTTCCACCCGTGTTTCACCAGTCTAGAGTTGCCATTCAAGGGCATGACCATAAACATCAAAACTCAATTTTTTTCCTCACGGGTGGAAACAAACTTACCTACCATACAGGTAGTCCTATGTTGTCATAGCAGAGCGTGGACCATAAAGTTGAAAACTCTACATTTTTCCAAACTATGGTTCCTCACGGGTGGAATTCAATCAAACTTACCTACCATACAGTAGTACTTATCTAGTACCCATAACACAAGTTCTGCTTACCATGGGGCTAGATAATGCTGTGTGAATTGTCCAGCATTATTTATTTATTTATTTATTATTTATTTATACAGGTAGTCCAATGTTGCCATATCAAACGTGGACCATAAAGTTGAAACTCTACATTTTTCCAAACTATGGTTCCTCACGGGTGGAATTCAAACAAACTTACCTACCATATAGGTAGTCCAATGTTGCCATATCAAACGTGGACCATAAAGTTGAAACTCTACATTTTTCCAAACTATGGTTCCTCACGGGTGGAATTCAAACAAACTTACCTACCATATAGGTAGTCCAATGTTGCCATATCAAACGTGGACCATAAAGTTGAAACTCTACATTTTTCGTATACACACGGGTAGAATCCAAAGTTCGGCACACGCTATCGCGTCACGCTCGAAGCTGCCTCCATTTATTTCAGGACTTTTATCTAAGATGGAGAGTCGGCCCGATAAGGACGCTGCCACCATCGCGATAGTGGGTAAGGTGCGGTTCCAAGCCTAGAGACTTTGAATTTTAGTGGCGAACACAATATCAGTTTCAGGTACTCCATTTTCCACATTTAGACTCCAGTTGGTCCTTTATGCGTAGTAGTTTGGTAGCATAGCCAGCCTAGCTCCGTCCAGAAGCGCAGAATCTTCCTGGGGTTTTCACAGGCTTCGCGGAGCGACCTCGGCAAGTTGAGGATTTCTATACGTTGTGCTAGTACTCCCTCGCATTCCAGGATTACGTGGGAAGCAATATCATGGAAGTTCAAGCCACCCCGAAGTAAAAAAAATTAAGACTTTGAATGAGAATAGAAATTAACGGGAATAGGAAAAGTCGTTAGGTCTTAAAATAAATCAGGAGGGTTAACGCCCACATAGGGTTAATGTTAAAAAGGGCCTAATTTTTGTATTATAATAACCAAAATGGCGTAGATTGAAATAGATGGATGAGTTCTTAATTTCTCCAATAAATTCTTTCTAAAGTCGAAAAGGGCGAAAATTGCATTTAAAATGTCGGACCATTTTAAAAGAATTGTACAACTATTTTTGGTAAAGATGTTCCAGTTGAATCATATCACCAAAATCATGTTTTGATTGTCAATAAATGTCTCTAGGTGCAGAACTGCACCTTATCTAGATGGAACGTACGTAATCTTGATGAAACTTTGTTAAGGTACCGTTCCGAACTACCAGCCAGTCGACAGAAGTAGTATTTGAAAATTTCCTAGAAATTACGTGAAAATATTCAAACTTGTTTTAATTGACTACCTGCTGTAAGTTTAATATCGTATTCAAAGTTATTTTACATTTTGATCTAATTTTATTTTAGTATGGCGCCTTTTTCGTATCAGGTCACTAATAGAATTCAATTACTAATTTATTGTTTGTTTATACGAGTTCTTATTCATTTATTATATTTGTAACTTTCTTTATTAATAACTAGTTGCGCCCCGCGGCTTCGCCCTCGAGGTAATCTATGTTGCAAATGTTACTCTTGAATTACTTTATCTAAAGAAAACCGCATCAAAATCCGTAGTTTTAAAGATCTAAGCATAATTAGGGACAGACAGACAGTAGGAAGCGACTTTGTAATGTACTAATGTAGTGATGGCATAATTTATTGTCAACAAGCGGACCCGACAGACGTTGTCCTGTCTTAGCTATGAATATTGATTTCGAATTGGTTACATCCTCTTTGACGATATTTGCAGCACGCATTCTGTCAATGTTATGTCAAACGCCATAAGGTTACCTACATCAAAAAAGTTTGAATTGTAAAAGCGCTATGGTTACATTATAAATAATTTAATATATGGTTGTTGAGTATTCTTAAATTTTCTAATTTTCCGCGGAATTTTCTAATTTTTTTCTTTCATAAGAACCTTCTCCTGACAATAACAAATACAACAAAAAATAATTAGCAAAATCGGTCCAGCCGTTCACGCGTGATGCCGTGACTAAGGGAAAGGATTCATTTTTATATTATATAGATATGCAAATATGACTTATTCCTATTCCTCATTTCGACGACCGATGTGGCGCTGTGGGCGAAGGTCCGCCTGCGACGCAGGAGGTTGCGGGTTCGATTCCCGCCTCGGAACAATTGTGTGTACGATCTGCAGATATTTGTTACGGGTGTTCTGGTCGTTTTCTATGTATAATAAAAAATATATATCTATGTAATGTATTGTATATCAGTTATCTGGTACCCATAACACAAGCTCTGCTTAGCTTGGGGCTAGATAATGCTGTGTGAATTGTCCAGTATTAAAAAAAAAAAAAAAAAAAAAAATTACCCAAGTGTATCATGGCCTTTATGAATGAAGAAATAAATAAACAACATTTAATTCTGCAACAGAATCCAACCCATTGCTCTTACCAATTACAATACAATAATTTTTTTTTATTGTACACCATAATCAAATCATTACAAAAAAACATTATAATGCGACAAGTACAATGGGCGGCCTTATCGCTCAGAAGCGATCTCTTCCAGGCAACCTTTGGATGGAAAGAATTATATGAATTTAAGAAAGGCAGGGAAATTATTAATGCAATATGTCGAGTTATGTGTTACGTATCATCAAATAAATATATTTTCTTTCTTCATTCTTCTTTCTTTCTCCTTTCATTAAACAAGACTCCCTGAACCTCCCGCTAAAACTCATAACTACCGCCGCACAAACACTAGCGCCATAAAAAACACTGAAATATTACGTTCCATGTCTATTCACAGAAGGGGGGTGAAGGAGAAAGGGGTGGGGAGGGGGTTTATCGCCAAAATACTGAGATCGCGGCGAGAGATAGCGATCCCGTGAGATCGCCCCTTAAGATAAGGCCTTTCACACTGGGGCATAGGGTGTTAAAAACCAGTAGCGCGATTCACTGATTTTTCTGACGTGTCAAATTCACGCCTTTTTATATGTATGTTAAGTTTGAGCGTGGGTGAAGTGATATAACAATTTGTCATATTTTTCCACAAACCATTACTCGAAAAAATCGCTCTTAGCGATAAGGCCCACTGTGCATCATTGTTTGTTTGTTCTTTACTGATTTTTTTTTCTGTCTCGATGTGCAATAACGCGTATTCGTATTGTATTATTCTGAAATATTACGTTCCATGTCTATTCCTAACATCATCAAACAACAGAAAACTGTATAAACTTATAAACAAAAAAAAAGAATTCGTAAGCATTTTCTATTTTTTTTTTATAATTCTCTACTTTATTCCTTCCACTATGTCGCAAGATAAGGCCGCCTCACACCGCGCGATGCGCCCCGCGATACGGCGCGATGCCTGCGCGATAAACGCTCGCACGCCTTTATCTTCGCAAAGAGCTTTTTTACGTATCGCAGACGAATCTCGTTTTAATGGCTTTTCGCAATAGTTACGTGATCGGCATACAGTAAGAATGCATAAATAATTTAAACATTATGATAAGGCCTGTAACGCAGGTAATTTAACTTCAAAATCGCCAGACTTTGTGGAAAGGCCTGTAACTCAGGTAATTTAATTTAAAAATCGTCTGACTTCTGATTTTTTTCTTGGAATTCTGGCACCTAACTGGAAGTCTGGATCCCGTTTGGCCCAGACAAGTAAGGTGCATACAATGCATTCTCTGAATCACCTTTCCTTATAAAGTCGCCGCACACGTTACCGATCGCAGATCGAATCGCGCGATCGCAATTCAGTGCACGTGTGCACTCACCTTTATATCCCCGTCGTCAAAACGTCACATCACATTCGCGACGCAAGCCAAAAACAACTATAAGTACTATCATATAAAACTCATTACAGGTTGCTTTTTCACAAATTCTGCGAGTAAAAGACATAAACGCGCGCGATTGGAAATTCGAACGTCTGGAATGCACCAATGTCAGTCAATGCGATGCGTAATTATTAATTTTTTGTACATATTTCAAATAAATGTTAAATACACAGTATAATTATTTAAATTATTTTTAAATAAATAATGCTGGACAAATCACACAGCATTATCTAGCCCCATGGTAAGCAGAGCTTGTGTTATGGGTACTAGATAACTGATATACATAATACAATACATTACATAGATAGATTTTTTTTTATTATATATATAGACAATAGTATAATTATAATGTAGCCATAGAATGGCTAATGGGTAATTTAGTTTTAACTTATTTTTATATCAACATATTACTAAGAACGTGTCCATTGACACTTCTCATAATGTCTCTATACTTACGGTCACCAACCGACCGTCTTCAAGAGCTGTTCGCCATTTTGTTACAGTGTTGTCTTAGTCCTGTTAAAATCATGAAATTCTAATTTGACTATGTGTTTTGTTATTTAATAGCACTTCTGCACACATTACTAATATTATCACTACACTAACTCGAAGGTTTTTGTCCTTTTGAGCCTTCTCACTATGTCCGTGTTGTCGAAGAGATCACATGAGGAGTGCAATGTGATCTCTAATATGATTCCAATAAGGTTGTAATTGAAATGGTTAGCCCGTGGCGGGAAAGTGTATGCGTTGACTAGACGACGCTCAGACGCATGCGTGGAATGCAAGCTTTATGTTCACAAGTCTACGCTTACCTAGTTAAGATCTGAATCTATGCTAATATTGCCCCTTCTTTATTTTAATTAATTACTTTACGCATGTCCTGAAGTGTAAAAGAAAAAGTAGGTAATTATGTATTACATCATCATCATCATCGGACTATAGCAGTCCACTGCTGGACATAGGCCTCCCCCAATGAGCGCCATAGCGCCCTGTCTTCAGCTTGCCGCATCCAGCATCTACCTGCAGTCTTTCGCAGTTTTTCTTCTTTTTTTTTGTTTTGTTTCGTTTTTTTGTTATGTAACTATATTACTGTTAATTTTAAGAATATTGTAAACTATTTGTGCTTTAATAAATAAATAAATGTATTACATACATTAAGTAAATTATTCAGAATGAAAATATAAATTAAAATCTTCGCCTCGATGAGTCACCAAAGTGCATAGAATAACAAGACGCGGCCTTAATAGGTAGAAAACTCTACATGGTTTTCATACGATTATGTGTCCATTCAAGTTGAAGACAGGACGCTATGGCGCTGATTAGGAAAGGCCTATGTCCAGCTGTGGACTAACATAGGCTGATGATGATGTGTCCCTCATCATCTAAGTAGGTACATAAATATCTTATTGAGTGTACTAAGAGAACTTACTTATTTTAAAATAATTTATTTAAATTCTAAATATTATTATTTTGCAATCGACTAACACAAACCTAATTTACCCCCACACGGAAGAAGTGGGTGTACACGACAAGTCTCTACAAACGACACTCTGCGACAAGCGACAAATAAAATCGCGACACGTTAACAAGGCAGCGCAGACAAGCGCTGTTGATGCCATCTCGCCAATTTGTACCGCGTCGCAGGCGATTTATTGGCCACGCGGGCTAGGCGCGCGCGCATAGGTGGGCCCCGTCGCAATACATTGTAGGGCTAAAAACAATTCAATTCAATCGGATCCTAGGATTTATGAGAAAGTTTCATTCGAAGCTTTGCATCAGCATTTTGTAATTATTGATTCGGTATAGACGAATACCAAAGGCATGGAATTACGTGTGACGCTGCGTCAAGCTTGAATCTCACATGCTTGCTTGTAAAGATGCCATCACCATGAATAAGGAAGTGCAAAAATAAAGTTTTTTTTTATTCAGCTTTGAAATATTGACGCACCAGTGAGGATTATAGATTTTGCATACAATTATTAACACTTTGAATGCGATTTTTTTTCGACGTCTGCGATCTTATTTTTACCTAAAAAATTTTACTCAAAAATGTTACGGCTGTGCTGAGTTACAATGATCTATTTTATATTTTCTCAGCCGCTGCGCTAGTGTGGATTTACGCATATTAGTCACTTGTAGAAAACACATACCGTGTGATTTCAGCAGTCAAAGTGTTAAATAATCTGCCGCCGTAATCCGTTACTTTACCTAAAACGATTGATTCCAAGTACCTCGATAGATGGCATCGTTACGGCAATAAAAAGGATTGAGGTTGAATTATTTTTAGAGTTTATCTATGATCGACTCCTTCAAACACTTCTTTGATATTTGGATAAGTTATTTTGTTTGTCTATGCTCCACGCGAACTTCACGAGCTTGATATTTGCGGTTTGTTTTCTTTCTGCTCTATGACGCCATCTATCGAGCTACTTGGAACCAATATTTTTAGTAAAACGCAAAGGAAATAATCATTGTATGAGGTCTAAAATTAAAACCACGCGAATAAATAAATAAATAATAAATAATGCTGGACAGTTCACACAGTATTATCTAGCCCCATGGTAAGCAGAGCTTGTGTTATGGGTCCTAGATAACTGATATACATAATACAATACATTACATAGATATTTTTTTATTTTATGTATATAGAAAACGACCAGAACACCCGGAACAAATATCTGCAGAACGTACACACAATTGTTCCGAGGCGGGAATCGAACCCGCAACCTCCTGCGTCGCAAGCGGACCTTCGCCCACCGCGCCACATCGGTCGTCAAGAATGATGAAACAGGGCCTTGTATATCTCAGGTACCTTATTCGAATTTCCTTTAGCTAGTCGGTATCAAGCCAATGACTAAGTATAGGGGTAAATTATAAATTATCATATCATCGCACGATACGATAGCGCCCGTATGTAATGTGCCGATAAAAATACAATTATTTTGTATGTAGGTTAGCTGAAAACTGAAGTGCTTAAACAACTTTTATCGGAAAAAAGAAAATGTATTACAATTTATCGCTTCTGTGTTCGATGATAAAGATTCTAATTCGTATATTTTATAACTTTACAAGGCATTTTAGAATAAAGTTAACATTTGGAAAGATATAGTTTTTGTTAAGGAAAATGTCGGTTCCTGGGATTCTATTCAACCCACCAAATTTCATTAAAATCCGTTCAGCCGCTCAGGCGTGAAAAGGTAACAAATAGACAGACAGAATAACTTTCACTTTTACAATATTAAATTAGGAATAATATTAAGAGAAATAATAAATAAAATATGTTACTAACATGTAACAGCATATTTAATTACATAATTTTAATTATGCAAGTATAATTTTTGTCGTTGTCCGAAATAAATTAATTATATTATATATATGATAATATATATATTTTGACGACCGATGTCGCGGTGGGCGAAGGTCCGCCTGCGACGCAGGAGGTTGTGGGTTCGATTCCCGCCTCGGAACAAATGTGTGTACGATCTGCAGATATTTGTTCCGGGTGTTCTGGTCGTTTTCTATGTATTATAAAAATATCTATCTATGTAATGTATTGTATTATGTATATCTTTCAGTTATCTAGTACCCATAACACAAGCTCTGCTTACCATGGGGCTAGACAATGCTGTGTGAATTGTCCAGCATTATTTATTTATTTATTTATATTTATTATGTACAACGTAATTATGTATTTAAAAAATTCTGTCGATTTTAACAACGCCATCTAGTAATCTTGTATTCTAAAAGTCTTTTCATCTATACTATTATTATAAAGAGGAAAGGTTTGATTTTTTGTTTGTTTGTTGTCGACCGATTTGAAAAATTCTAAAAATTCACCGTTAGGAAGCTACACTATCTCCGGTGAACATAGGCTATATTATATTTTCAAAAAAGTTAGGGATCCCTGACTAAAACCGTGTGAAGCCGAGAAGGTCCGCTAGTCTGTGATATAGCTAGGTTTACGTTTTCCTAGCACAGTTATTGCACACCCTGTACCGTCAAGTATTTTATCGTGTAGTTCAGCTATCTTAATTAGAGTCTAGGTAGAAATAAAACTCATTTGATAATCGTTCGCTGACCTGGTTAGTTGCTTGTAATATTACTTTTATTTGTTTTATCTGTTTAATTAACTAAATTAAGTGTAGTAAAAAGTTATCAAGTAGTGTAAGTACAAAGTTATCGAATACTAGCTTCTTTCCGCAGCTTTGCTCACGTGGTTCCTGCATTGATAAAATTTACATAGTGCCATGAATAGGTCATTCATAAATCAACCGATGTAAAACAAAAAAAAGCTGGGGCAAACGTGTTCATGTGTGGAGACCACGGCTCGGTAAACGTAGTGTAGGACGCCCCCGACCAGGTGACGACCTGCGACTGCAGGTAGATGCTGGATGCGTCAAGCTGAACATAGGGCGCTGTGGCGCTCATTGGGGGAGGCCTGTGTCCAGCAGTGGACTACCATAGGCTGATGATGATGACGACAATAAAAAAGGAGAAAGTACTATGTTCGGCTCTGTGTTTATTTTTGTCCATGATTTAAAAAAAATGTTTTTAAAATAACATAATATTTTTTTTAAATAACCAAAACCGACTTATTACTTATTATTTGTACTGGTTTTTAAGTTTTTCAGAACTGATACTTATCCCTCGGGAATAATTTTGTTGAGGGACCACCTCGGGATCAATTTCCATACAATAGCAATCGGTCCATAATTGACGGAGAAATCGACGAACATACAAACAGCCGAAGAACCTCCGGTTAAATAGCTAAGCCCAGTAGCTGTACCTACCTACAAACAAGCTTACAAACAAACCTTTAACGCATTCAATGCCCAGCCTCGTATGCGACCCGCTACACTGTGCCGCTGACCAATACGTGCGCCATGAATGTGTTAAGTATTATTTATTTAAAAACAAAACCCACAGCCCTTAAAAACTAAAATTAACGTAGATACTTAATCACTAAACATAATTATATTCGTTTTCCCCCTTGATAATTACCCCTTAGGGAGGAAAACTGAACCCTAGGTCGACTGCTAGATTCATACCATTTCTCGTTTGTAGCAAGCAAAGTCGAAGGCAGTTAGTTAGTTATTAATGAAATATCATGAAACAATAAAGGCGCGTGTACACTAACACAGTCACAGCCGCGTTGGAACTAAACGAGCAAGTTCTCACAATAAGGAAGACGGTCATTTTAATTGACGTACAATAAAATATTGTCCGTCCGTACGAGTATCGATTGCAGCTAGGGATGGGACGCAGTCGATTGTTCTAGTTTAAGAAAATCCTAGTTCTGGACTTTCCGTGCGAGATGTATCGATTATAAATAGGAATCGATTATAGGCAGTCGATTATTTGCTAGTTTAAGCTAATGTTGGACTGAGACAGACATATCGATCACAGATAGAAATGGGACGCAGTTGAATTTTTGCTAGTGTTGTACTGTCTGTACGATTCATATCGATTATAAATAGAGATGGGACGCAAACGATTCCTTGCTAGTGTTACACTGTTCGTGCCAGTGTTAGCCGTATCGATGAAAGCTAGAGGTGGGACGCAGTCGATTGCTTACCAGAGATATTCTTCTGCAATTTTTATAATGGTAATTTACGATATACGACGAATCTACGAATGATGATCTATGGTAATCTACGATACAATATTCGATAGCGTAAAAAAAAAAGATTTTTGGTTTTCTTTTTGGCTTTTATTGATGTTGACCAACGCACGCAAATAAAAAATGGTTAGACTGCCTTTTATGTATAAAACCTTATTGCAACAGATTATTTTCAAAACAATCCCAAATTTGTAACAAATTGCTGGCCGCAAAACACGACATTAAGGGCCTACATTACCTCAGCAGAAAATCAAATTTCGCCTCAGCTTGTTACGCCGCCGCGCCGCGGCGCACGGGCGGCGCCACGGGGCGGACGGCCGGTGGCAACGTACCTACTCGCCGCGCTATTACTTCGCGCGCAAAATTATATTGGGTTGGGTTCACGCTAGTTCAAAACAATCTTATTGAAGTTAGGTAGGTGCAATATTATTGTCTAAAAGGTAGGTAATTAATTATATATACGGTACCTACTAAGAAATGAAATTATCAAATACGTAGGTAATGCTTTTTAGTAACTTTGTACCTTATGTACCTACTTACAATTACAAAACATTATTTTATTTTATTGTTTTTCAATGTAGTTGCCAACATACCTACCTACTACTGCTACTAGACCACCGCGCCCGAGACGTTATTTTCTACCCAAACACTAGACAGGTGCGAGTCGCTATAGCGCTGAAGGGTTCCGAACATTCTTTTCTGTAGTAAGATAGTGTTCTGCGAAATGTAAATTATACTTATGCCTACTACCAACCTAAAAATAGGTACGTAGTACTATTATTTATTCTTTGGTACTAGTAAATAGGATTTTTTATTATAACACCTTGTTTACAGATTTAATATCAACGAAGATTGGTACTACTACCTATATAAGGTAAAACTAACACAACAAAACCTATATAAGCAATGAAATAGAATACAAGTTTATGTCTAAGTATATTGAGTGAGGGTTCCGCATATTAGTTTTTTAAGTAAAATTGAATTTTGCCAAAAAAACATTGTGTGGAAATAGGATGTGTATGACAAGTAGTGTGCAGGTAAATATTGTAATAAATTAAAATATAGTCTAGATTATATTTGCACATACATAATATGTATAACTTTATTAACAATATATATTACTTTATATTAAATTTATTTCAATTCACTTATATCTCGTATTTTCATATTGCGAACATGCCAGGGATCGCATAACTCGGACAAAATATATGTTAAATAAAAAATAAAAATTTTTGGTTCCATTAGTTGTTCCCAAAATTCGTCATCCCTTTCGATGATCTCAACTTTCATCTGAAATGAAATGATATTTTATCACACTAATCTATATCTATTGTGTATATTATATATATAAAAGAAAGTCGTGTTAGTTACACTATTTATAACTCAAGAACGGCTGAACCGATTTGGCTGAAAATTGGTGGAGAGGTAGCTTAGAACCAGCAGAAGGATATAGAATACTTTTTATCCCGCAGGGTAGGTTAGCGTAGGGTAGGGTAGGTTTGGGTAGGGTGGGGTAGTGACTTTGACTCTGGAGAGGTGTGTGTTTGTCTGAAAAAGGAAAAATAAAACACAATCTTATTATAATCTAGATACCAAATCATATTTCAGTAGATATGTAAGTATTTACTTACAATTCTACGTTCTGTAATTGATAAAGATTTGTCTTATCCGAATTTATGCCATTTGTCAAATCATTCGACGTTACTTCCATCCTGGTACAGTTACACATGCCAAGAAAGTAGGTAGGTAAGGTACCTAACATGTAAATATATGTGCCCACTCTAGTAATATGAATGAATCGTAATGAAGAATTAATAAGGACTCTCGTTCAAGCTATCAACCGTAAAAAGTCCATTATTACCCAATTTATAAATTTGAACCATGTGATATATTTTCACTTTCATGAACTAAAAGTAGAAAAGCTTGTGTTCGTTAGGTACGAATAGTTCTAGGTTAAATTATTGCAGAACCCTAAAATTTACAAACTCGTGAAAACGTTAGGAAAGAATATACACTAGGTATATTTATATTTCAGTAGATATGTAAGTATTTACTTACAATTCTATGTTCTGTAATTGATAAAGATTTGTCTTGTCCGGATTTATGCCATTTGTCGAATCATACGACGTTACTTCCATCCTGTAACAGTCATACATGTCAAGAAAATAGGTACCTAACATGTAAATATAATATGCCCACTCTAGTAATATGAATGATTTATAATGAATAATTACTAAGGACTCTCGTTCAAGGTATAAACCGTATAAGTCCATTATTACCCATTTATATTTTGAACCATGTGATATATCTTCACTTTCATGAACTAAAAGTAGAAAAGCTTGTGTTCGTAAGGTTGGAACCATGACTAAATTAATTATTGCAGAACCCTAAAATTTACAAACTCGTGAAAATGTTAGGAAAGTTATAATACATTATAGGTGTAGACAGTAGGTACTATAGTTAGTAACTATAGTAGGTACCTAACCTACTACTTACAATTCAATGTTTTGTAATTGGTAAAAAAAAATCTCGTACGGATCTTTTCTGATATCCAAAATGTCCAGATCATTCGATGTTACTTCCATCATGTATCAGTAACGATTCATATATTATGGAGATACAAATTAGGTGGGTATACCTAGGTGTAAATATTTTATAGTATTGATAGTCAAACGGAACCCTAATATATATTTCTACCTAGATAATGATGTGTTGTGAAAATACTACTTCTATCACATGGAGATACAAATTGAGGTGGGTATACCTTGTATTTACACCTAGGTAGGACCTAGGTATAGGTATTTACCTATAAGTATAAAAAATACGATTTTCACATACTTAGCGCCATCCAGTCCCATAAACAAGTAAGGTCTACTACCTTACTGGTAGGTAGGTAGGTGTTTGGTACACACGGATTTACCGGGACATTATTTTCTTTATCATTGTCGCCATCATCGCTTACAATAGGAGCTGTACTTTCTAATCGACGTTTTCTAAAATAAAATAAAACATAATTAGTTTGGCTGCGACATTTACTTACTCACAAATCACAATCCACATCCTCACCTCACCTCACCTCAACGTGTAGGGTAGGTAGGTACTTACTTTATAACGTCGTTCATGTGTTTTCCATCTTTTTTATGATTCCGTCGTCGCTTTCTACACTTATTATAAAGATTTCCCATATTTACAAATATACAAAGTCCGATGACACGAAGCGCGGAGCAGCGACACAGGCTCCCCGTCCGAAGGCCGAAGCTAGACTGAATTATGGCCCGGACGGAAGATAGCGCGTGAATGTTTAGGTATTATTTTGTTACGGTAAAAATAATAGTAATTTTGAAAATCTAAAACACACATCGTCTGCTTTATACTCTGATTGTTTACTGTATAAAGTATCAAGGCTTATTTTAACGTATCTATTGAATAGCGACGGTTTAAAGTACAGTTTAGAGTGAACTTTGGATTTTTTTTCTATCGAGAAAATTTCATGTAATCGTGTTTTCAAAACACTGGTGGTCTAGCATCAATCCTGAACTATAACATATTAAAATCTCAAAGTAAATGCTTCAGAATTGTGGAAGATATGATCGTTGAAAATAACCGATTTCAGATAGTATCAACTCTTAATGGAATTGTTGGCGCCTTTTCGAGTTAACTGAAAAGGCTGACTTTGCTCAAAAAAAAAAGAACAGCCAAAATAATGAACAGATTGCGTATGATTTTTAAGTAAAATGAGAATAGGCCTAAATTTTAAAACATGTTATTCATTCATATATCTATGTTTAACACTTGACTGCGATTTTTTTTCGAAGACTGCGATCTTTTTTTTAACCTAAAAAAATCGTGCTGCCGCTCTACGCAGCGGTTGCGTTGCGCCGTACATGCGTTTCGTTCGAAAAATATTACGGCTGTGCTGAGTCACACAGATCTGTATTTTCTCAGCCACTGCGCTAGTGTGGATTTACGCATATTAGTCACTTGTAGAAAACACATACCGTGTGATTTCAGCAGTCAAAGTGTTAACTCTAAAGCATGATTCATTACCTATTTGGACGCACCTTTAGACATAATATAGGCTCAATTTACATAAAAATAATGTCCAGATATAGACAAAATACCTACTTAACAAAACATAAATGAAGCCGAACTGGACTTCTCATTTATTTACCACGAAATCTCTACATAATGTAAAATTGCCTTCTTCGAATTCAAACATTCTTATTAATTATTCAATCAATTATCTACCTTAATTTAATAAATATAAATGGCAAATAGCTCTGAAATAACTCCGTGAGAATGCGGCAGATTGTACATATGCAAATGAGAAGAAGAAAAGAAAGATTATCTCTCTATTAGGTATAAATTAAGGTGCGAGGAATGAGGCATGCGGCACAATTATATTGTCACGAAGCTTAGGCCCCGGCCAGCGGTGGATTAAGGACCATGGGGCGTGGGGATGCTTATAAATAAGAAGCAGTCATTTGGCCACTTGTTTTTTTTATGATCTTTCGCATACAACAAAAATTACTCTTTATTTCATTTCATTTTATTTCATTCATTTCATTTTATTTCATTTCATTTCATTACAAAAAGTTATAATTAGACATCATCGTCACCCATAAAAAACACCCTAAAATTAATTAGTGATGTAATATATACCTAGTTACTTCTACGTGGGGAACTGCGTTTTACATTGACATCATACTCAAGGATCTTTATATTGCCTTACCAAACTCTTAACATTTGGTGGTGGACTTAACTCGTTCCTAGTTTACATTATCACTGTTGTCCATACTTACAATAACACAAAATTAAAAGTGCTTGAATAGGCAACAACGCAGATTTAGCAAGTAAATAAAAACCATGTAGGGTAGGCGTTATGGGGATGAAAACGATTCCCAACTTACACATACTTAAAGCCATGATATCTGCCCCATTAACACCCCTCAGTCCACCCCTGAGTAGAAATGCGAAGCGATCGTGGTCGCACCTGCGCGCGCAATCTCCCATCGGCGCCCGCGCACGCCACATGACAAAACCATTGCTTTTTTGGTCAAATCGCTGTTGCAATATACAAGTTATCGGTAATCTGATTCCAATAATATTGTAATTAAAATAAAAAAAGGGTTTCATGTTAATATATAGGTTTAAAATATAATTCATTATAAATTAAATGCTTGTTGTTCAGTGTATTACTACAGAACACAGCACACACACACACACACACATTGAGGTCTATTTGTGTAGAAACTACACCCGCACATCATGCTTTTTGTTTTTAAATATTTGATATAAAACTTATAAAAAGAGAACTTTTATTAATTATAACCCATGGAAACTGATTTATGGGATAAAAAGAAACCTGTGTATTAATTATACCAGGGTAAGTACTTCAAAATTTTCATCCACATTTAATATTGAAATTACACTTAACTAAATACATATGCATTTGAAAAAAAACCCCTCATATCAAGTACAAGTTCATTTTTTGGTAAAATAATTATTAGACGTCAAATAGGTATCCTTAGTATACTTAAGAATAATTTGGTTTGTATACATTATAATATTTAATTATAAGATCAAATAATAATAATAATTAATTAATAATATCCTAATTCGATTTAAAAAATGTGACAAACAATAAGTTGAAGTATAAATTCACCGACGGCCGATGGGGCAAACGTGTTCTTGAGTGGAGACCACGACTCGATAAACGTAGTGTAGGACGCCCTCCGACCAGGTGGGATGACGACCTGCGAAAGACTGCAGGTAGATACTGGAAGCGGCAAGATGAAGACAGGGCGCTATGGCGCTCATTGGGGGAGGCCTATGTCCAGCAGTGGACTGCTATAGGCTGATGATGATGATGATGATGATGATAAATACACCAATAAAAAGCCTGGCTGCGCGTGCACCGCGTGCGAGTAAATCGGAAGGTTTAATTGGCGAGTCGTGCATTGCACGGAAATGATGCATATGATTTCAGTTTACTGATAAAACTATTGTGTCTTCTGATTTATGACCGGCTAGTAATTAAACTGTAGGTGGTTTGGGTTTAGGAATAAGAATAAGAATATATTTATTGTTAAATTGTGTAAAACATCCATAGGAAAGGTCTTAAGTATTATATTTTATTTTATAATGTATGTATAACCTGCAAGCACAGAGATCCCCTGGTACTGTCCACGATCCTATCCATCCATGGTTGTCTGGTAGAGATCGCTCTTGAGCGATAAGACCGCCAATTGTATCTAGTTTTTTTAGGTTTTTATTTTACATTGTCATTTTAGTGTGCAATAAAGAATTATCGATCTATCTATCTATCTAAATAATAATTTAGTAACAACAATTTATCCATTTCGGACATACAATATTTAGACAATTAGTATTAGTACTAATTAGTAGTAGTACTAACTACTACTAATTGTACAGGTTGTTAGGAATGTTGGGTTTAGATGTAGACAAGAACGAAAGTTATTTAAAAAAAAAATTGTAATTAAACACAAAAAAACTAAGTTCCTCAAAATAAAAAAAATAACAAATGACAAACGATACCATATTACTTTATACGATTGTCTTATTGGTGGATTATTTTTTGTCTGTGGCAAGATGGTTAAAACATGTCTGATTTCCTACACTTGGGTAATTAGAGTATGATTATACTCTCGTACATATGTATATCAATGGATTGGAGTGGATCAAGGCTATTCAGGTACCTTTACCTACCCTTGGTATAAAGATTCTTAAATTCTTGAATTGAACTGCTATGTTTATATGCCACATACAACCAAATAATCTATAGAACGGCCATGTTACCTTAAGAAGTGATTTTTTCAAGACTTAAGTACTTAGAAGACTAAGACTAAGATAAATAAATAATGCTGGACAATTCACACAGCATTATCTAGCCCCATGGTAAGCAGAGCTTGTGTTATGGGTACTAGATAACTGATATACATAATACAATATATTACATAGATAGATATTTTTTATTATACATAGAAAACGACCAGAACACCCGGAACAAATATCTGCAGATCGTACACACAATTGTTTCGAGGCGGGAATCGAACCCGCAACCTCCTGCGTGGCAGGCGGACCATCGCCCACCGCGCCACATCGGTCGTCAAACAATCGTAAGATTCGGAACAATTCATGCAATTTAACATAACCTTCTGACCTACGGTCACGTCGGGTGACACATCGACACTGATTCACCATCGCAGATAACTGCAGTTGCAAACAAACTTATCTGTTATTGCATTGAATAACTAATAAATGATAACGGTTGATTACTTTTGTTGCAACTTGTGATTTACTTACTGTGTCCTAATGTATGGAGGTTGCGGGTTCGATTCCCGCCTCGGAACAAATGTGTGTACGATCTGCAGATATTTGTTTCGGGTGTTCTGGTCGTTTTCTATGTATAATAAAAAATATCTATCTATGTAATGTATTGTATTATGTATATCAGTTATCTAGTACCCATAACACAAGCTCTGCTTACCATGGGGCTAGATAATGCTGTGTGGATTGTCCAGCATTATTTATTATTTATTTATTAATGTATTGTATTTATTTGTTATTTTTTTACCCAATTGCAAGACGACAGATAGGATCTACCGATGATGATGACACAAAATATTTTGAAAAATAATTTATTTATATGGAAATAAGTAAAACCGGCTAGAGCGGCGATATAGCCAGATTTTTTGCATGTTTTTTTATGATTCAACATTTTCTTAAAAGTCTAATAAGTAAGTACAACTTCTGTTGAATGTGTACATCCCTTTTTGCAATAGAAATTTAAGATATTACTTGGGAACAACAATGTGTAGTCTGTAGAAAAGATCTCAAGAGTATAGAACTTATTAACTTAGTTAATCGCACCACTCTACCCTCAAAAACAAGCCGGATAAGATACCAATCAATTCTCGCCTCCCAAATCTCATTTTTGCATCACAAACATCCGTCCATAAAGAGACCCGCATAACTCAGTGCACACAAGATTCTAATATAACGATAGCGTGTGGACGCGCCCGATCTGAGATGTATGCGTCGTCACGCCGCCGCCAATATCCGACGGAGAATTGAAATATCTGACCTATCCCCTGTTGGGACGGGGTGGGGGGAGCGCGGACTTAGGACGCAAGATGGGGGCAAAGGTATGCCTTTACCAAAATAATCCACACACTATGAATGATGAATGATTGATTAAGTTCTAGTCCACATTCATTATATTCCTCAGAAATCCAGAGACCAATTAATTTTGCGGACATTCGATCAGGATATTTGCAGATCGTATAAATATTTGTCCTGAGGCGCGAATCGAACACGCAACGTCATGCGTCGCAGGCGGAGCTTCGCCCACCGCCCCACATATTTTTTTTATAAATAGAAGATAGCCTAGCTGCGCAGTTCCGCACCGTAGGTAACTTTAATGCGTTTTATCCTGGAAAAAACGCGCTAAGTAGACGTTTATGTACTCCCTGAAATGGTCCTTGAATCCGTCCCTGCCCCGCACGTTCCCAAGGATTCGGGGATATGATATGAATGTGTAAATGCCAAGGATTTGATCAAGTGTTCGCGGGGGAGGATTATCATTGCTTTAAGTAGGTAGTTAAGGTTACTTGGTTACTCATAAATATAATACATATGACTGTTTTGAAAAAACTGAAAACATTTCAAATTCCTTTGTATATACACCGGTTTTTAGTTTTTCTGGATAATTACTTAGCCCTCCATCATATATCATCATCATCATCTTCGTCATCAGCCTATATTAGTCCACTGCTGGACATAGGCCTCCCCCAATGAGCGCCATAGCGCCCTGTCTTCAGCTTGACGCATCCAGCATCTACCTGCAGTCTTTCGCAGGTCGTCATCCCACCTGGTCGGAGGACGTCCTACACTACGTTTACCGAGTCGTGGAATCATATATCAATAGAGAACTTTTACTTACTCAAATTGTTCCATAATTGGCAGAATGTAAATACTAGAAGACTATATACTACTAGTATTTACATTATATATATATTATATTAGTGAAAATACTACTTGTAATTTGTCCTTTAATGTATATTTACTCTCGACTTTATGTCTATTTGTTTGTTATTATTTCACTCCGAACCGACCGAAAGGTTTTTGATGAGATTTAGGACGACGACTCAGCCTTGAGAAAGAGTACCTAATTAATACATGTTTTAACAAAACACAAGAACTTTCAATAAAATAAACTTCCTTCATTAACTCTGAATTGATATTTTTAATAATTTACTTTATTTGCGGTTTAAGTTGTGTATATGAAAAATTACCGAACAAATCTGTGAAAATAACAAAAAATAATGAAATGTAGAATACGGTTTAAGTTGTGAATAGGAAAAATTACCGAACAAATCTGTGAAAATAACAAAAAATAATGAAATATCGAAAATGGTTTAAGTTGTGAATAGGAAAAATTACCGAACAAATCTGTGAAAATGACAAAAAATAATGAAATATAGAAAATGGTTTAAGTTGTGAATAGGAAAAATTACCGAACAAATCTGTGAAAATAACAAAAAATAATGAAATGTAGAATACGGCTTAAGTTGTGAATAGGAAAAATTACCGAACAAATCTGCGAAAATAACAAAAAATAATGAAATGTGGAAAACAAAACAGCAAAAATGTAACTTTTCGCAATAACGTCAGTTGATGTCGACATGGGCGGCGCGACCGCAATTTCCTCCCGTCACTGTGGCATATTCTAATATTCACTTCGTACTTATAATAACATGATGGCGAGATCTTTATCACGCGTTTCACGTTTGGACTTTATAAACTTGTGTAAAGTTAACTTCATGCGGTAATTGCTACCTCTAGATTGCCATAATTATTTAAATCCCTGCATAAAAATAATAAAATACTTTAAAAAAATACCTTAGTGTTCGAAACATGATTTTCTATGTTTCATTAACACTTTGACTGAGGTTTTTTTTCGACGTCCGCGATCTTTTTTTTTACCTAAAAAATTCGTGCTGCCGCTCTACACAGCGGTTGTGTTGCGCCGCACATGCGTTTCGTTCGAAAAATATTACAGCTCTGCTGAGTCACAAAGATCTGTATTTTCTCAGCCGCTGCGCTAGTGTGGATTTACGCATGTTAGTCACTTGTAGAAAAAACATACCGTGTGATTTCAGCACTCAAAGTGTTAAGTTTTCTTTCTTCCTATTCGTGTTCTTTTACATGCACTTTTGACTATTACCTATATTATTGGTAGTTTGACTGATAAATCGATTCGACGCATAACATTCATGTCCATGCTTTACCAATTCCCTGGTAACCACTTCCCTAATATTGTAATAACAAAATCGATTGTCTTAAACAATCGATTTGTTATTACAATATCTTACAAAAGCTTTTCGCTTGTTTTCAGCAAATCCAGATTTTTTATATATAAGGTAGGTAAATCCTTTGAAACTTCATAAAAAAAACAATAATTTATACACGTTAAAGAACTAAAAAAAACACAAAAGTTATCCCCTCCGAGGGCAGAATCACCCCCTTTCGTCTAACTACACATGTCTCGTGGCACCCTGTATAGTGAAGAGATATTACAAATTTAATTATCCGTAAATAGAAGTGGAAGAAACTGCCAATAAGATAAGCAATAACCACACAACAAAATTGAATAAACCCTTTCGCTCGACGTAATTCCAATATCGAAACAAAGGAGCATCATTCAAACGAACGAAATGAACGAATGAACGAATAGATTGAGTGAACAATATCTTATTTAGCTATAATCCGCGAGGGAAGCAAAGCAATGCTAATTTCCTGTGCCAGATTGAACCCGATGCTCAAAGTGACTATTTAAACTTCTGTTTACGTAAACGATTGTTTTGAATGAAATGGGAAGTGTAGTCGTGTCTTTTATTCAATCAGTCATTTAAGTTATCCGAATTTAATGTAGACGAAGGTATCGGCCCCCTAGCACGAGGTTTGTGTAGGGTAGAATAAATCCTACTAATATTATAAACGTCAAAGTTTGAAGAGTAACAAACATCCATCTTGATCTTAAAGTAAAGTAAAAAATCATTTATTTCTTTAGGCTTACAAAATAAGCACTTAGACAAGTCATATTTTATATATAAATTATTATCAAATAAAATTATTTTACTGTTCACTTCAATTAGATGATGTTACTCATTCTATTTATAGTATACATATTATCCAAAATATCTATCACCACGCGGGTGAAACCGCGGGGCGCTGCTAGTAAATAATAAATAAATAAATATTGCTGGACAATCCACACAGCATTAGGTATCTAGCCCCAAGCTAAGCAAAACTTACATAGGTACTAGATGACTGTTGAATACACATTACATAGATATATGTATATTTTTACCTATTTTAGCACCCATAACACAAGCTCGTCTTAACTTGGGGCTAGATGAAACTGTGTGGATTGTCCAGGATTATTTATTTAGCATGAAGTATTATTATCTAGGCAAAGTAGACAAAAAATAAGATTTATATGCCAAATCGCCATGCTAAGCTTTCCGCCAGAAATTTGTTTTAAATGGCTATTAATATATTTAATAAAATACCAAAAAAATTTAAGAACTTGCCAATGACATCGTTTTAAAATAGACTCGACGAATGGTTACCAAGTTACCAACTCATTGTTTTCATAGCGAAGACGAATATTTTAATTTTAAACGGACAATCCTAAACTACTCCTAGTATAATATTGCATTGATACTCTACATTTAGATAGATAGATAGATAGAAAATTCTTTATTGCACTTGAACTATAAACTATGTACAGTAATAACTTAAAAATTAAGTACAATTGGCGGTCTTATCGCTCAAGAGCGATCTCTACCAGACAACCATGGATGGATAGGATCGTGGACAGTACCAGGGGATCTGTGTGCTTGTAAGTTATGGGATATTATAAATAAAATACTTATAGTACTTACATAGAAATATACTACATATATATCATAAAATATACATATACTACTTATAATCATAGAATGCGCTTAATGACAGCAGGACAAATAGTGCTCTTTTAACAGTGTTTTAAAGGTTGGTAATGACTTAGCACGCCTCACCGATATTGGCAATGCGTTCCATAGTTGCACACACATTTATCAGCATTGTAATATTTGACGTTTTCTGTGAATAAAGATTACCTACTTATATTCTTTTTTTTTATTCTTAATTGATATCAATGTCAACAAATAACTTATAATGTGAACCTTATCTTAGACCATAAATCTCCGTAGACTCTCAATAATGCTAGTATTGTTGAGTTCCGAAATAAAAGCAAATTCGTCCCGCCATCTTTTTTTGTTCGGTCGAACCGAAATGGTCCTTCCCAAACGAAAAAGTCTGTTCGATATTTAACTTATACATTTTATATACGAACATAGGCTTTTTTAACTTTTCATTAAAAAAATCGGTAATTTCATTCATGCGTTTAATGAATTAAATAACCGCATTTTTTAAAACTATTATATTTTAGAACGATACTTTTACTAGTAGCCATTTTGTAATATAGTAATTGAAATAATAAAATGTAATATTATATTGTCACGGAGCTGAGACGTGGGCACTCACGATAGGGATGGTCCATCAGTTCTAAGTCGCTCAGCGAGCTATGGAAAGAGCTATGCTCCGAGTTTCTCTGAAGGATAGGATTCGTAACGAATACATCCGACAGAGAACCAAAGTTATCGACATACTCGTAGCTCTAAGAATTAGCAAGCTGAAGTGGCAGTGGGCCGGCCATATCTCGCGTAGAACCGACGACCGCTGTGGCAAACGTGTTCTCGAGTGGAGACCACGACTCGGTAAACGAAGTGAAGGACGCCCTCCGACCAGGTGGGATGACGACCTGCGTAAGTCCGATACTGAAAGGTAGATGCTGGATGCGTCAAGCTAAAGACATGGCGCTATGGCGCTCACTGGGGGACGCCTATGTCCAGCAGTGGACTGCTATAGGCTGATGATGATGAACGTAATATGATTTATATTACATAATAAAATAACTACTTTTGAAGGAATTACACCACCTACTTTAATACTATTCCTTCATCAAGGCCCACTACACCTAGTCGATCTAATGATTAAATTCATGAAATCTGCTTTATCTGCTAGCCCCATCTGCAGTTTTATGCATATTAGAATAACCTAACTTCATAAAGATCGGGTCAACAAATCTTTAATGAGACAAAACGCTTTTTATGATACCCAATTTATTTAACGGCTTAATCAATGTCTATAACCAGAAATCTTTGATTAATAACTTCTGTAAATTATCAAATTTATTTTCTTTAATGTCTGAGCCTTTGCTTCTCATTAAAACCTTTGTCGTATATAATTTATAGACGATATCTATTTCATTGTGGTCATTTTAAAAACTTCTTTAATAATTTATCTTAGTTTAAAAATTTCAAATAGGGTTGCCATGGTACTGCATTAATTAATCACTTCACTACCTTTTCGTTTTTTTTTATACATAGTTGTTATCGTAAATAGCCAAAGCAGTGTTAAAAGCTTGTTTGCCTCTCCTTTCATTTGTTAATCTATTAATTTAAGCTATTTTTTAGTAGGTAACTTCCGAATAGGTTTCGTTCGTATCCATTGTTCTGATAAGTTTACTGTATATTTTTGCCTTCAAACAAAGTTGCGTTATATCCGCAACTTTGTTTGAAAATCATCAGCGGAAAAACTTCTTTGTTTTTCTTTCTAAAATATTAGTTATAAAATAGCTAAAAATGGCAATATCCAACTAAGATTAAATTATATTGCAGCCCTACGGTAACCTATCTACATAATACCTATGAATAATTATAATATATCAAACTTTATAATTATCTCTAATATCTTAGGTCTCTTCGTGATTTTCCTTCGAATTTTTTCCACATTTTATGTAACCATTGCTATAGAATGTCAACTTCATATTTCGTCTTTGTTTATTATGATTGGCAGATTTGCGTCAATCCAGACGCAAAGCAAGAAATTGAAGTTGATTATTATTGTGAGAGAAATGGGCGAATGTAAAATTTTAGATAGGTTTGTATCAACTATGATACCTTTTCGGTTGTATGTCGGACTTACGCCCCTCTAAGGAAATAGAAAAACCCACCTACGCCTACCTAATAAATATCAACTTTTTAATAGCCAAGTAATAAAATCAATACGAACAGGTTTGTGCACAGCCATGTTGTCAATTTGTCACATGCACCAAGTTAATAAAGTGGCAAGAAGTGGCAAGTTCTTTGTCTAGCGGCTAGATTTATCGGCCGAGGAGCCGCTTCATTTCCTGCGCTCCACTCTTGTCGAACTTGCGATGTGGCGCAATGTGGGGGCGGCAGCGGGCAACTTTATACGTTTATAATTTTATTTGATAATAATTTATATATAAAATATGACTTGTCTAAGTGCTTATTTTGTAAGCCTAAAGAAATAAATGATTTTTTACTTTACTTTACTTTACTTTAACACCTTGCTAAGATTTATGGATCAACTTTTGTTTAAGTATTGACGAGTTTTAGGTTACGTTTATAATGTTTTGTTTTTTGGAATAACATAATAACAACCCCAAGTTTGATACCTACTACCTACTTATTATGAAAATTATATGTAATACTCGTACTTACTTTTGACTCTCCACTCGCTACACTCTATGATTAGGATTTAATACCGTCAAGTTAAAAAATCATTTAGATAAGTAGCATGTTGAATAAAATAACCTATTTACGAATAATATGGTGTAATATGGTAGGAGTAAATAATCTTACTGCTACATATTGATAGGTAACTTTCTGATTCCTATCTTGTTTTACATGAATGTCAAATTTTTGCTAAAAATTATTTTTCTTAAGGCTGTTCATTTTTTCTATTCTTCTAATGTATTGTTCCGACATCTTTTACTCTATTGTGGCATTTTTGGTGATGTCGTCCTTATTTTTTCTATTAATAATAATGTAAATCCTTTTATTGGCTGTCTGTTATATTTATAAGATAAGTTTATTTATTTTTAAGAGCTGTGGATTTTGTTAATTTTTTTTTTTTTTTTTTTTTTTTTTTTTTAGCCTGTTTCGTCCCACTGCTGGGCAAAGGCCTCCCCCAAATCTTTCCACTCAGTGCGGTCACGTGCGATCTCCCACCAATCTCCGAGGAAGGCGTTAAGGTCGTCTCGCCAGCCATATTTTGTTCATTAATAAAATAAAAATAAAAAATAAAAATAGAATAAAATATGCCCCTAGCACCCGCCTGAGCGTATGCCTCGCAACAACATAACACTAGAATGCGAGAGGATAATCACATTGTTTTGTTTTTGATTCATTGCACTCGCAGTCATAAACTTCGTATTTACGCCGTTTCTTGGCTCGATCGGATATTTGCCTGTTACTCATTTATCATAAGCTATGTTATACTTTTTAGTTTGTTGTTTATTAATGGATGTTCAGTCGTTTGAGCGGAGTAATCTAATGGAATTATTTAAAGGAATCAACAGAGACTAATTTATTTTTTCTTTATTTTCAGGTAAGTTGTCAATTAGAAGATGGAAAGAGGGAAGTTAAAATGACTTATAAATGCTACAAAACAAAATCAAACCAAACCCAGCACGATAGATCAGATCTGTCGTTCTTGTTCTGGCGTGATTCAAACTGAAAAAGGTATCTAGGTACCATATAAATAAATAAATAATGCTGGCCAATTCACACAGCATTATCTAGCCCCATGGTAAGCAGAGCTTGTGTTATGGGTACTAGATAACTGATATACATAATACAATACATTACATAGATAGATATTTTTTATTATATATAGAAAACGACCAGAACACCCGGAACAAATATACAGTGCGGAACAAACATATGTGCAGATCGTACACACAATTGTTCCGAGGCGGGAATCGAACCCGCAACCTCCTGCGTCGCAAGTGGACCTTCGCCCACCGCGCCACATCGGTCGTTAAATCTATATTTTGACTAACTTTACTATGATGTCAAATCAGCTCGACGCACGTCTTCCCCGATACAAAAGTACCTATCGGTATACTTATGAACAGTTTCGACCTAGGAACTTACCTAAAGGTACCTACTTTTTATACGTGTGTCAAACTGCTAGACGTAATAATCCCTTTACCGTACTCGGTCCGTCTCAGATTGCACTTTTGCCGATAAAGCGACAGGAAAAAGGCACAAGCCCCATTCATAGCTGATGATAGATTAGCCACTCGCCTCTTGTGTGGTCGAAGGGAGACTTCAGCCAAGTTACACTGAGCTTTCTGAACATGAGCGACTTTACTGGTACATTTCGTGTGTGTCCAGGTATTTTTCAATCAAGTGTGAAAATATGATGTTGATCTGTTCACGTGTACTAAAAATTACATTTAAATTTAGATTGTCAAGGGTTACTAGTACCGGGAAAATTTAACAAAAATCACGACTTTATTTAAAGGATGGTAAGGAATCTTGACGGGCTGAAGGCAGTTTTGCTTCGTCATCATCATCATCATCATCATCAGCCTATATTAGTCCACTGCAGGACATAGACCTCCCCCAATGAGCGCCATAGCGCCCTGTCTTCGGCTTGACGCATCCAGCATCTACCTGCAGTATTTTCGTTTTTGCTTCGTAGTTTACGAAAAATATTTTTACACCCACCTGCGTACTTTAAATAATCGTAAGCTGCTAGATTTTTTTTTCACGTTCATCCCTTTCGCTTAGTAAGTTACAGAATCAAGACATTTTGTTCATAAGCTAGGTTAATTTTCTTATTTACTTTTCAGACAGAAAAATCTATAAAATGCTGAGAATTCCAAATTAAAGTGTATTTCTCATTTCTCGACGCGGTACGATACGAACTTACAATCAGCAGTTAAAGGTCCTAGATTATCGCCAGATAGACATGCTCCTACTTTGTTAACGAAATGGCAACACAGGCCGGGGCAGCGCGTGAGAACTTGGTAGCATTTGGATCGAATCTTGCGCAACTAAGTAAAGATCTAATCGATTGATCCAGCGATCGGTGCGCGCTAGATCTTCAATAAATTATAGACGACCGATGTGGCGCGGTGGGCGAAGGTCCGCCTGCGACGCAGGAGGTTGCGGGTTCGATTCCCGCCTCGGAACAATTGTGTGTACGATCTGTAGATATTTGTTCCGGGTGTTCTGGTTGTTTTCTATGTATAATAAAAGATATCTATCTATGTATTGTATTATGTATATCAGTTATCTATCTAATACCCATAACACAAGCTCTGCTTACCATGGGTCTAGATAACGCTGTGTGAATTGTCCAGCATTATTTATTTTTTATTTATTATGTGCATAGACATAAGTTTTTAATTTGAATAAGAATGTAGATAAATTACAATAAATTAATTATATTACAAAAAATATATAAAGAATGCAATCAAATTAGAATTAGTATTTACAATTGAAACAGTTGAGCTAACGCCAAACAATCTAGATAAAGCTCGGCTGATCCATTTCAATAGCAATCGGAAGCGTCCCCATGACTGGATTAGATATTAATTAATATTAAATAATTATGGTTGTACAAAATGTAGATAGAGCTGCTTCGTTTTAGGTACGATAAACAATAAATCCTTTAGTCCGCTCCTGACCTTCACTGAAATGCAGTTGATTTCCCACAATCCCGAATTATCCCGTATTTTCTATTGGCGACTGAAATGAAATGAAATGAAATGAAAGTTTATTTCTTTAGGCTTACAAATAAGCACTTAGACAAGTCATATTTTATACTATTCATTATTATCAATTAAAATTATTTTATAGTTCACTTCAATTTTTTGTCCACCAGTGGAAGAAGTGAGAAGAAACCACTAGTATGTTCATAACTTATGTGTCTAGTACATATGATTTGCTTATCTGTAATTTGTTAGATTTTGAGTTGGAGCAAAACTCGTTCCAAGCTTTTTTATCTTCTAGATAATCTGATATTTTGTAATAAGCCTTTTTACAAAGAATATGCTTCACAATTTTTTTAAATTTATTTATTGATAATTTTTGCAACTCACTTGGAGTTTTGTTGTAGAAGCGTATACATTGCCCTTTAAAAGATGCACTAGAATGGGATATTCCGCAGATAACAAATTATTTGCTTAGATAAGTTAAACATTTATATCAGTTTATTCCTATAATACTTTAGTATTGATTTACATAAGTAAAGTACATGTTACATTTTATGGAGAGTCTTAAACAAACTTCTAAAGCACGATTGTGACTGTGATCATCCAAAAAGGTCACATCCACTTGCCACCGAATACCGGAATCCTAATTGTCGAACGAGCTCTTACGATCTCCTCGCGAAAGGAGATTGGCCGCGCTCAGGCCCTCGACGGAGCTCGATGGGCCTCCACTGATGCTATCGGCGCCTTTCCACGCCATGCCCTCCGCGAGGTTATTGATACGGAGCTAAGTGGAACAAATCTTAAAGGGATTCGCTGGTGAGTGACTCTTTGGATTGTGCGCAATAGCCGACTTTCAAAAGCGTTCTCAATTCCTTAGGAAATTCCAAAGTAGGTAGGTAACAGTCGATTGCAATAATCCTAGCAGAACTATCCTCTGCCTATCGCAGTGTGGATAAGTCTGGGCGGTGCAGCCCAGCAGCCCGCAGCAATATAACTCAATCGATTGCTTACAGGAGTATCTCTAATGGGCGCAATCTCGGTATTATCTATGCAAGTGCGACTACAAGCAGTTGACAAAGTGCACTACGTGATATTGCAGCCATTACTCGCAGTGATTCATATCGACCCCCTCCACCGTCCTCAACCCCCCAGCTTCTCAGATAACGGTCCACCCGACCCGATGCTAGATATAACAAGCATACTACCGAACCCGCATCTATAAACAATTCATTGTTCTCTATCGCCCAAAAAAACCAACCTTTGTTTCATAAAAATAAAAAGCGCGAAACGTCAAAGTGACAGTTGGAAATCGCGCCAAAACTACCGCTGACAAAGCACCGGTGGGCCGAAACAATCAACAAATTCACATCGGACATTTATTGTTTGCTATCGTGGCGTTCCACCTCTGTTGTTTACAACAGAGACGGCCAATTTGCTCTGGAGACTTTTTATCGGGTATTTTGTAACTTTTTTCAGCGCCGCGCAAAAAGTCGATATGACAGGTCTCAATGTATCCTGGGTGCCGGTATCGGTGGCGGGGCACGACGAAAAAGGAGAATCGAGTAATCGAGCAATCGAGTCGGCAAGGAGCAGGCGCGGGCCCACTGGCCCGTGACAATTGCATCTGCACCCGGATTGCAGACGCCATGTTGGATTATTGCGCCTCTCTGTTCCGATTAAGCGTTTTGCTGGACTTATTTTTGTATTTTTATTCAACTTGGGCACGTGTGGGCTGCAATACAAAGCTTCCTTCTTTCAGATGAGGGAGAATAAAATCGCTACAAAAGTTATCGTCTAACGACTTATAACATGCATATACGTACAATAGTGCCAGTCCAAAATTAGTCTAGAAACATACCAAGGCCTGCATCGCCGATCTAAAAAAAAAATTCAATATCGTAGTCATAAATCAAAAATTTTCATCTGAACGTCGCTGGAACATAAAACTAACTCGTATCTTATCAAGATCAGCCCGCAAGGTCCATAACTCATAATCCTTTGAAAGATATTTACAAAACAAATCATAACACGATTCTGTGTTATGAAACTCCTTCACAGTTTGTGAGCATGGTATCAGCTTACAACCTTTCTTGGAAGGTCCGTGCACAATAGTGTTGTGACTTAAAATATTCTTATTTTAATCGAGTAGGTGTATCGAGGAGGCGAGTATCGGCTCGCTCGTGTGGAACGTAGATAGTGACGGGGTGGACGCCACTGCGGTGTACACTATTACATATTATTCTACCTGAAATTCAATAATATACCTATAATATAACTACTGGCAACTTTCTAGAACCAGGACTTTAAAAAGTAGCTGCAGCTAAAATAAATCAAGAAGATTTAAATTTCTGTCATCTTTTAATACCTCATTATGTAGAAATTTGGTTTCTAAAAGTGTGAATTTATGCATGGTTGTCGTTAATTTATATCACCAATTATCAAGACGTGCGATCTAGCACATCCGCTATAATAGAACCGTTTACGGTCGGATTTTTTATTATTTAGTTTTCTTCTCTTTATTAGTTTGTAATTTTGAAATTCTTCCTTCGAAATCCTTTTATAAGATAAAATTCTCGTTCTAACCCGTGATTTATGTGTCAGCAGCTTTGCAAAAATATTCGACGGAAGCAATCGGGCTGTCATAGTGACATTTGTAACAAAAAGCGCGGGAGGACATGTCATCGGCGGGATGGATTCGAAATTAAAATCTCGCGTTAGCGCGCTGGCTGACGGGTGTCGCGCGCGCGGTTGCCAACACTGCCAGTTCGATTTCAGGCTTGTTCTAAATATGTCAACACTTCTTTGTTATCGAGCGACGTGCGAGGGAAATGAAAGTCCACGAGTAGACGACTCCATTATCGACGCATCGCATATTATTATTGCAATACTGCACATTAAAATGCAAACGATGTCCTCACAGTTTAAGCAATACCTATCGTTAAACTTTAGTATTATCAAAACTTCAATATCTATCAAAATAAAAAACTAACGATTAACTCTAAGAAAATTATAGCACTTGTATAAAAAACCTAATAATTCGGACAAATTCTGTAAAACAACCTCTCGCGAACTCTATCGTCCGTCAACCGTCAAAAATGTAACTGGCAATTCCATTCGCAAGAAACTTACATGAGTGACGTATCAGTCGGCGGCAGGCGCTACCTGGCACACAGAGCCAATGGTAGCTACTACGTACTTAGCTTAGCCGCTCGCTCTCCAGTTCAAAGTTTTTGACTGCTGCTGGATTGGACGAGATAGCGGGGCTTGCGACTTCTGCTTGCCTGGTGTGTGTGTCGCTTTTGACGAGCTAGGGTTTTTTATTTGTTGAAGAAACGAAGTTACTGCTTTGATATGGCGCTATTTATTTCTTTTTAAATAGGTAATTAATTAATTATAATACTCTACCAGCCTTTTCAGCTAAAGCCTTGGTGTTACATCAGTATTTTTTTTTCATCAGGGCTCTCTTTTATCCTGTTTTAAGTAAATAATTGTTCTAAGATTTTTGCTTTAAAAGTGCGTCAGCCTCTCGAGCCTCTCTAAGAAGTTGATTGCTAATTTCGTTGCTCAATTGGTTAAAGCATTTCCGCATTTCCATACTGAGGAAAGGTTCCTGAAAAAATGCAAATATTATGGCTATTTATTATACTTAATTTCAGATTTTTTCTTCTTACCTGAATTATTTCTGTTTTGACAAATCATTATGAATGTTCACACAACACAGAAAAAATTTTTCATGGAAGTAACGACACGTGTTTATCAAACACTGATTTAACAAAATGTCAGCGACATATTCTTTTCCTTAACTCGCGGCGTGTCATGTCACCTGTCCGATGATCGGATCGGTGACATTATGTGTGCTCACTCGTCAAAAACTCCTTTGTACCCAGATAAGCCTTTGACTAAGAAAAACATTACTATTTCGCACTTTGATTTTTGAATCCGTAGTATCCAAATTTTTTTTAAATTCGATATGGCTATCTAGAAGTTTTTATAAATAAGTAATATCTCTTGAAACTTAAAACGAAGGCTGATCCCTTAAAATCACATCACATATATGCATGTCATACGAAATTGCATTAATGGCAGTGATTTGTGTATTCTAAGTAAACATATATGCCATTTCTATGCTACGATGTGGCTTCTTCAACACGATTAATCAAGGCAACTGAAATTGATTTCATCCGTACCATAACACAATAAAGCCATGCACAATATCCAATCCAACAAACCTTATCAGGAGAATTTTCAAATTATGTACCAACAATAATTTTGATCGTTATCACACTGTGTAATCCGGCGTGTCAGTGATAAGGGAATCGTAAAAATCGCTCGATTAAAAGTTATCGAGTTTTCCGATAGCGCAGGCGGTTAGTGCGCTCGTCGACTGGCACGCCACGGAGTGTTGATTTTGACAAGTGAATTTCGAACGCGGTTTTTGAATTTGAGGTTGGTGATTTCTTTTTTAATATTTGTTGCCAGGATTTTTAACGAACTTTAACTAAATTAAGAACGCAAAGCAGGTGGTTTAAAAAATGTCATGACTGCGTTCAGAAACCTAATACAATATTATAGCACTGAATGTAGAGTAGTAAATAGTTAATTTTTTTATTAAAAATTTATCTATCTCTACATTAACTACATTTACTACTACGTAATAGTGTAGGTTTCAATTTGATTTTTAATTTGATTAAATAAACAATTTAAAAAATGCATCAAAACTAAAATTGAACTTTAAAACAGAATTAACTTATTTGCAACACATAATTTAACTTTTTGTAGAGTTAATAAAATAAAGTAAAAAAATAATTTATAAAGTCTAATCATTTTCAAAGTTCAATGATGTTCAAATTTTTGAAAACACTCCTAACTACATAGATCACAGTTATTGTATAATAAACTATAAAAAATACCGGTTTTACTTTTTGAACAGTTAATCAATAAAGTAAAAAAAAAACATTTATAAAGTACTATCATTTTCAAAGTTCAATGATGTTCTAATTTTGGAAAACACGACAACTTAAACACATTGTTTAAGTTGTTTGTCTACCTAACTTTTTCACAGTTTTTATAATAAAAAACCTACCTTCATAAAAACACTTTGTGAATGACAAATCCACACCCAATTGATACTACCTATCAATATTTATTTGAATAAAAGTAAAATTAATAAACGTGTTATTTTTTTAAACGAAATTATTTATGTCACTCTTTCACTGGTACCATTCGGCATCATGAAGTTGGAAGCATGAAGAGTCAAGCAATGAAAATTACTGAAAATACACTAACAAAATACGATACAGAACACGATTTAACCAATCACAAAATAAAAGGCAAAAATAAATCCCATAAAGTAATCTGGCGGTTGGCTACCGATTTCGAGGCATGCCATGAATGTAGCGATAAGCCTTTCTTTCTTATCACAAACCCTTAAATGCCATTGGTTATCGCTGAGCTAGAGACATGCCCGAAGTGTTCGAAGCAATAATTTCGCTTTTATATTTTCACTAGCTGCGCTCCGCGGCTTCGCCCGCGTGGAAATCTATGTGTCAAATGGTTTATAAACCTTCGTATTGAATCACTCTATCTATTGAAAAAAAAAACGCATCAAAATCCGTTGCGTAGTTTTAAAAATCTAAGCATACTTATGAACAGACAGACAGCGCGAAGCGACTTTGTTTTACTGGTTTTATACTATGTATTGATATTGATCTTGCTTACTATTCCATCTTCAAAAAGAAAGAGGTTCTAATGTGGGGAAGGGATTAATGATTCTTAATTTGAACCTGAACCTGAAAAGAGGTTCGGATTTTGAGGTTGGTTTTTCTTTGCAAACCTACCCTTCTTGGACAGCTATAGTTACGCACTAAAAGGAGTCTCAAAACCAAAGTGGGTAGGGTATTGAGACTCCTTTGCCCCTTTGCCTATACTTAAATAAATTAATAATAAGAATAATTTTCCCTTAACCGTCCATCAACAAAATTTTCAATAGAAATTTGTAACATTGAAATTGAAAGTGATTTATGTTCTTTTCAAAATTCGATAGTTTTTAAACACTTCACGAATATAATTTCCATGGCAAAGGGCATTTAAAAAAAGTATAAAAACAGTTTTTTCGTGTTTTAAATTAATAAGGTTTACCTTATCAGATTTCGATAAAAGTAATCACAACATAATCAATTCGATAAGAACTGTAGGTACCTACGCAATCGTACATACATATGTATATTGCATCTTATCTAATAAGCACCTGTAAGACATAGGATCTTGGGCATTATCACATTATCGTGTTATGAAAAGTGATAGTAAGTTATTTGTAATTCGATAACTATCGCTTTGTATTACACAGCAAATACTTATTATGCTACTGTATGTGTTAGTACCTATACAATACCATAGAGGGAGATGAGTTAACTTAATAGTTATAGTTAGTGAAGAAATCAACAGAATCAGCGTTGTGGGGTTACTCGCAACATTCAGCTGAGCATGAAGCGCAGCAACACGGCACTGACCATCACACACGGCTTGATCTACACTAAATTAATTTAGATATGTCTATTAATAATAAAATATATTTATATAAATCAATGCATATTATCAATTATATACTATAAGTCTTTTTAAGTCGTGTGCTGTATTCCTTTACTATAGTTAGATAATTAAGTTTTTTTCTCTATCAGAATAAATATATTTTCATTTCATTTCAAAATACAATACTAGGTAATAATAGCTGTCTGCAAAGGACATTATTACTTGCTGCTCTCTTTGTCTTTTGTGTGTAAATTGTGACCTTCCTAAGATACCTATCTTGTTTTATACATATTTAGTTAAGAATGTAGACAAAATGTCTACATTGTGTCGTCTACGTCTGACTCCGTTTAACACTGAAAATTGTGTAAATACGTTCGGAAATTTTTGAGTTTGAGGATGTACCATAGAAATCAATAGGTACAAAGCAATAAATCCTTAGGCACGTTCCATCATACAGTGGACGCACAACAGTTGTCAACAGTATAGGAATCGTATCGTCATCATAATGCAGACAATACGCAGAGAAATTTGTTTGAATGATACACTCACAAATATACATCTGAACTGAACAGCTGTTGACAATGATGATGATGTACGAATTACCATAAACAAGCATACCTACGCCGGTAAACAAATTCAAATGCATTCGTTTTATTAGGTACAGATGTAAAAGATACCCAAACCGATTTAAAAAACGGAATTCGAATCGATTTAGTGATGTGATAACGAACATCGATAAGGATGCTTAAACAGCCATGATAAACACGGGAATGCCAAGTAGGTGACAGTAAAACTATCGACCATTCATTGGTTTAATTTAAATATACAACCTAGAGACAGACAGTAAAACACAACGGCTGGTTAATAATAAGTACATACATAGCTATATTGCCGCCCATTGTACCTGCCGCATATAATGTATTTTTGTAATGATTAATTTGATTATGGTGTACAATAAAGAATTTTTGTACAATAAAGAGTATTTGTATATTATTTTTCTACTTTTGACTTTTTTTACACTTTTTTTTAGCAGATTTGGCATTTTCAACACTTTCGAACAAATGAAAGCTAGATTGAAGAAATTTAAGTAGTTTTTGGTAATTAAGCTACAAATAGGCTAAACCTTTAATATAATATAACTTAAGTTAATTTATTATAATATATTAATAATAATAATAAAGCCGCCTCCGCCGCCTTCGGCCCCACGCAAGCCTTCCAAAGGACCGGGTCACTTTATGACCCGAGATCATGGTATATGAGAGACATAATAATAATAAATAAATAATGCTGGACAATTCACACAGCATTATCTAGCCCCATGGTAAGCAGAGCTTGTGTTATGGGTACTAGATAACTGATATACATAATACAATACATTACATAGATAGATATTTTTTATTATACATAGAAAACGACCAGAACACCCGGAACAAATATCTGCAGATCGTACACACAATTGTTCCGAGGCGAGAATCGAACCCGCAACCTCCTGCGTCGCAGGCGGACCTTCGCCCACCGCGCCACATCGGTCGTCGTATATTATTTGCCTTTTGTAAGAACTTGCCCTAAAGGTGCAAATATTGCAAAGAACATATCGCAGAAACAAATTCTGCGATATGTCTATTTATAACGGGAGACAAGACATGCTAATGAAAGCAAAGATTTGCAGATAAAAATATCGATTTCTATATTAGCCAATTGATTCTCTACAAATTAGCGAATAATTGGCAGTAGTTTGACACAAAATAACATGCTGCTATGGCACCTAATAAAGTATTCAAAAGTGCTCTTTCGTCTGCTATAAAGAGATACAAATCGATTTTAAATTTTAGAATTATATTACATCGGAATATACAATTTATCTTTGATTGTTATCTTGATACCAATAAACTTAAACATTCTGCTTGTTATTTATTTATTTTAAGCCATTATTGTCCCACTGCTGATAATGTACGCTCACTTCTGGGCGAAACTAGGATCATCAAGATGAACACGCGCTATCAAAAATTAAATGGAACATCGTCGGCATCGCCGAAGTGAGAAGAGACGGACATGAACTACTTAAATGTACTACTACTGAAAAAAAAAAGAGTTGGCTCCCTAGAAGAAAAAAAAAGCCTGTAAATATAAAAATAGAAGATTTTATAGCAATATCGGGGAGTCGCCTTACTACACATAGGTAAATATTACAAATATCCAAACTTTTTCGTACATCATCGTCCAGTCTATGCTCCCACTGATATCGCTCAAAAAAGAAGAGAATAAAACTTTCTATGATACCAAAAGAAACTACTAGAAATCCTTGGAGGAGGCAGACACCGCCAAAGGCGGTCCATTTCAAGAAGTAACGTACCTACTTATCTATCTCATGGATGACACAAGACACCTGACGTAATTTTCTATTTAATCCTTAAATCATAATGTGTGTCATGATTATTAAATTAATTGTATTATTATTGTTTAAAAATTGTACCTTCTTGATATGGAATAAAGCTCTTTTTATTTTATTTTATTTTTTATTGTCCCACTGCTGGGCAAAGGCCTCACTTTCCTCCTTCCGCTCCTCGCGATCCTACGCTGCAACAGGCCATGATGGAAGATGTACCTCGAGCTCGTCGCGCCATCTCATCCTTTCTTAAACTTCTCTCACTTTCTGCTTCACTTATAACATTTTTGCTAAACCTACAAACCCACTTTTCTTATAAAAATCTATACCTTATAAATCAGAGAACTCATATAATTTAAGCCATAAAACTAAAATGTTAGATGAATATCGCATTACAATAGTTTATTATACCAGAATTTATAAGACATTTAAATATCTTCAAATGGTTGACAAATACCTATCTAGTTAGTAGGTATTCGAGAGCTCCATTTGGGCGGGCCCATGTAATCGATTAGGAAAATCGATTTCTGAAAATTCGAATATACATCACTATCGATACGATCTACTGGTTGATGACAGACCTAAGGCTGCCGACACGATTTATTATTTATCGATTAAATTCACGGGATTATTTTCATCGATTTTCGATTGTGACTCTTTGTTTATAACAACATGTACATACCTCTGCACTAAAAAATTAATAATGCAAATAAATAATGCTGGACAATCCACACATTATCATCTAGCCCCAAGCTAAGCAGAGCTTGTGTTATGGGTACTAGATGACTGGTCTATATCTATACTAATATTATAAAGAGGAAAGGTTCGATTTCTGTTTGTTTGTATTGAATAGGCTCCGAAACTACTGGACCGATTTGTAAAATTCTTTCACCCTTGGGAAGCTACACTATCCCCGGTGAACATAAGCTATATTATATTTTAGGGATCCTTACTAAAACTCCAATAATGTAACCCAAGGTGTAAAAATATCACCTAATAAAGTTAAATTCGAGTTTAACGCGGCCGTAACCGCGGGGAACAGCTACATACATTATATAGATAGAAATTCTCAATTACCTGCTTTGTTCTTTATAAGTTTGTAGGATAATTTAGTATTTTTTAATTTCCACTACACTCTGATAGATTATAATCTATGGTAGTACGAAGGTGCAAGCGGGAAGTAGTTAAGGGTCTACGCGTGTGCTTGTTTCTGACAATGTTAGGGCCCTAAGCCGAAGGGTTCATATCCTGTATATTGAACCATTAAGTGATTTCACGTGTCAATTTTTATTTGACGACCTCTGTGGCGCGGTGGGTGAAGGTCCGCCTTCGACGCAGGAGGTTGCGGATTCGATTCCCGCCCCGGGACAACCGTTTGTACGATTTGTAGATATTTGTTCCGGGTGTTCTGGTCGTTATATATGTATGTATAATAAAAATATCTATGTATGTATTGTATTATGTATATCAGTCATCTAGTACCCATAACACAAGCTCTGCTTCGCTCGGGGCTAGATGATGCTGTGTGAATTGTCCAGCATTATTGATTTATTATTTGTTTAATATTTTCATGGATATTTGTATTACGACTATGAACTAACTAGGTAGAACCAAATTTAGTTTTCTGAACCGTGCATCTACAGCAGATGCACGGTTCAGAAAACTAAATTTGGTTGAAAACAAAAAAGTTATTTTGCTGTAAAAATAAATAATACTGGACGAATAAAACGAAAGATCATAAAGTCGAAAATAAAATTCGTATCAGATAAGGTTGCAGACGTTTTTATCTCCTGCATAAATCTGTATATATCGATGTCTGATATCCGGCGATATCTTTCTGATACGTTGGATTCTCGGACTCAAGATCCGTTTGACATCCTTCTGAGCTTCTCCTACTTATTGTCAACTGATTTATTATTATTAATAAATCAGGCCTCTGTGCTGTTGGCTTCGACCCCACGCAAGCCTTCCAAAGGATCGGGTCACTTTATGGCCCGAGATCATGGTAAATGAGAGACATAATAATAATAAATGATTATTCCAATTTAGCCATTCTTGTCCCACTGCTGGGCAAAGGCCTCCCTTTTCTCCTTCCTTTCTTCGCGATCCAACGCTGCAACAGGCCACCCCCGAGCTCATTCAATCGTTGTGAAATCAACTATTTCCCATCTTCCAACCTAGATTTCCACCCTAGGTTGGAAGTTGGGAACTTTATGTGTCATCTTCCAACCTCTGCCAGGTTGGATAGTGAGAATAATTGTTGTCAAATCGACTTATTCTCATCTTCCAACCTAGCTTTCCACCCTAGGTTGGTATTTGGGAGCTATATGTGTCATCTTCCAACCTCTGGCAGATTGGATAGTGAGAATAATTGAAGGGTCTAAAATGAGAAGGCGTTAACCGACAATTTCATTCTTTCGAGAAAATCCGCTCCAAACATTGGCGGACTAATATTGATATTTTACTATGAAAACCGTAATGAAACAGATTTGTTTTACTATAATATGGTAAAATATGTCTATATTAATGTTAGTGTATGTAAAAAATGTTACTCACTAGTAAAATACAGTAAATATCTTGCATTTTTCACTTAAATCATTTTTTTCCCCAATATTATCGCCTTTCATTGAGTACAAAAAGGATTTATATCGTTTAAACCCCGTTATGACTTTTGTATTTTGCATTTTAATCTACCTCACCGTGTGTATATGGTCTATGGTGCCATATCCCCCGCAGAATCCAGCCTGTTCCGGTGGCTGGATTTCGTCGAGTCTCCTGGCGAGACGGTTCGTGACCACTCGTGAGAGCAGCTTATAGACGTGGCTCAAGAGTGAGATGGGTCTGTAGTTCTTAAGAAGGGTTTTATTTCCCTTCTTAAAAAAGAGCACCACCAAACTACCGCTTCACGCTTTTGGAGTTCTCCCACTGTGAAGGACGGTGTTAAAAAGGTTCTGTAGCTCCTGTATTACAGGGGCTCCTCCGGCTTTAAGAAGCTCTGAAGTAATACTGTCATCGCTGGGGGTTTTCCTTTTTTAAGCTGCCTTAGAGCTAACACGATCTCGTCTGGACTGATGTCAGGCAGTTCGTCGGAGCGTGGACTTCATCAGACGGTTTCTTTCAAGCTTCAAGTTGATATTCAGAAAGCCTCGGATGAGTCGGTGATCAGATCTGGTATTGAACCTGTTGATCACTGAGACATCTCTGAATATGTGCTTGCTATCCATCATGATGAAGTCGATCTCATTTTTTGTCACTGCGTCGGGGCTTTGCCATGTCCATTTCCTTTGAGGCTGTTTCTTAAAGAAGGAGTTCATTAAGAACAGGTCCTCCTTCTCAAGGAAGTTGACAAGCATTTGCCCCCTGTGATTCCTGACTCCATAACCATGCGGGCCTATTCGGGATTCGTTGCCAGTCTGGATTCCCACCTTGCCGTTAAAATCCCCCATCACAACGTTGAAGTGGGCCTTAGTGGTGTTATGTAAAGCTTTGGATATGTCTTCATACATATCCTCCACTTCATCATCCAAATGTGCCGAGGTCGGTGCGTAGACCTGAATTACCTTCATGCTGTACCGTTCAGACAGCCGAAGGATCAGGTACGCTACCCTGGTCGACACACTGGAGATTTCTTGGACCTTGCTAGAGAGGGCCTTATTGACGAGGAAACCTACGCCACCCTGGGACATTTTATCACTCTCGCGAAAGTAGAGAAGATGGCCCGAGTCTAGGGTTACGGTGTCCTCCCCCTCTCTACGGACTTCACATAACCCCAGAACATGCAATTTAATGTTCTCTAACTCCACTTCCAACTGCGCTAGATGGTGGTCAAGCCTCAGAGTGCGTCCGTTAAACGTAGCCAGGATCAAATTGTTTACTGAGTGGCAGCCTAGTGTAGCCCGGGGATTCTTAGCACCCCCTGCCCCGCCGTTACCGTGGCCGCTGCCATGGCCACTGGGGGCCACTTATTGCCGTGTCCAGTCATATGGGGGGAATGCCCATAATCCCCACGCTGGGCATGCGGATTGGGGATCGCAGAGTATTGAGTGTGCTGCAAGGAATGCTGCTGCCCGCCCCCCGGTGTATGTCCCTTAGTCGCCTCCTACGACACCCACGGGAAGAGTACGAGTGGTGCTATTCTATCTAGGCCGGCACCACACAGCATAATATAGCTTATTATATTATTACACAATAATACCTTATATTATATTCAATGACCGTCATCATTATCTGATCGTATTTCAATACTATTGCGTATTTTATCCTATTTAAAAAATAAATAGTAAATAAATCTTGCAATAAATCCTTTATTATATTAATAATGAAAGAACCTTTACTAGCACTGAAAAATAAATCAAAAAATCAATCACGCGTGAAAAACAAATGTTGAAAAACAAACTTATAGGCGCTACATAACATCTCATTCACGCCTTAGAAATTTAGCATTATTTGTCTCTTTCGTTCATAGAAAAAGCGCGCGCGAATTTTGGGTGGTTGCGGCTCGCGGCTTGATCAGTGCAATCGCTTAGTGTAAAAAGGGTGTAACATACATTAGCACAAGACGAGAGTGTGAATTGTTACTGACAAGTGAATACAAGAATGATTTAAATTACTTTAACTCTGTTTTCAGGCAATTTATTTAAACTTTTTAGGGTAACCGTGAAAACCAAAACGTCTTTTTGTTTTTTACACCATTTCTATACTAGAGCAAAGTAGAATTTTAGATATTTTAAAATGCGTTTATGAATATTATACCGTTTTTGATTTAGAGATTACAACTTTTTTGTCAGTTAACGCCTTTTCCGTCTGAATATCTCGAAATGCGGGCTGAAACTAGATATTTCAAGAACGCCATAATGTAGCTTATTTCATTCCGAATCCAACGATACCAATAACTCATTTTGCCAAAAATGTGTAGTTAACGCCTTCTCATTTTTAACCCTTCAATTGTTGTCAAATCGACTTATTCTCATCTTCCAACCTAGCTTTCCACCCTAGGTTGGTATTTGGGAGCTATATGTGTCATCTTCCAACCTCTGGCAGATTGGATAGTGAGAATAATTGTTGTCAAATCGACTTATTCCCATCTTCCAACCTAGCTTTCCACCCTAAGTTGGAAGTAATGTGTCATCTTCCAACCTGTGCCTAGTTGGATAGTGGGAATAAATAATCATAATTATTTTAGTTCCCGATTTCCAAACTGTCAATAATGACCGCATTATTGACAGTTTGGAAATCGGGAACTAATTAAAACGTATGTCAATGAATGTACCGACATTCATTGACATAGGTTTTTATAAATTCACTCCCGCCTTTTACCATTTTCGTCAATTATAAACAAATTTTGACAATTATTTCGCTACTGTATTGTGAATACGAATACAAAATGATTACAAATGATTTGTGTGTTAGTAGAGAAGATTTACTTATTAAAGTAACAACGATTCCCACACTAGGCTGGGCCTGTTTCGTGGGAACCAATACGATTAACAGGTTCGTATTAAAAAACCTCGATTAACTGTCAAACCTAATGCTGAGTTACTGAAAATAAAGTGTTGAAGAAAAATTTGATTTCGATGTGTACCCATAATTTTAGTCTATAGGAGTCTATTCTATATCATGTCCCGCAAAACTTCAATACTGTTAAATTAAAGAAAATCGCAACGGTTTTAAGTTTTATTTTTCACAATAATCAATTCATTACAATAGCTGCTTTATATTGCCAAATTCTTCCTTATTAATAAGATAAATATATAGATAGATAGAAAACACTTTATAACAAACAAAATAGGAAATAATACAGAAATAAATACTTAGAATAGAACTAGTATAAAGGGCGGCGTTATCGCTGAGATCTCTTCCAAGCAACCTTATGGCACTTGAATAGATATTTAGAGAAAAGTAAAGCATAGCACACTCGCACTTTATAATGCACAATAATACTTTATCATAATAAACTTACATGGACATAAAATAAGGCTATCAAATGTTTATATGGATAAGTAATGCTGATGCATCAGTTTTTAGGGAGTTGTCTATCTGTCCATCATCTAAAACCTAAGGCTGCTTGATCTTTATTTATTATTTATTCTAAGCCATTACTGCCCCACTGCTGGGCAAAGGCCTCCCTTTTCTCCTTCCACTCCTTGATCTTAGTCTAAAAAAAATCTAAGAGCACTGCACTGCACATTTATCATGACTGACAATAGAATCCAGCTTCAAGCTTAAAAAATATCTTTGTAGATTAATAATTCATCATCATCATCGACCTGGTCGATGATGATGATGAATTATCAGTCCCCTGTTTGACATAGGCTTCCCCCAAGAAGCGTCACAGCGCCCTGTCGTGGTCTCCACTCAAGAACACGTTTGCCCCAGCGGCCGTTGGTTCCTCGCAAGATATGGCCGGCCCACTGCCACTTCAGCTTGCTAATTCTTAGAGCTACATACATATGTCGATAACTTCGGTTCTCTGTCGGATGATTAAGGATTATTAAACAATTTTGTTATACATAAAATATAAACGTAATTTTATTTTCAGGTAAGTTCCATTAGCACCTCGTACGTTACGATATCGAGTCACATTATGAGGTAAGTACCTACGTTCTTACATTATTATGACTTTTGCTAATGTGTTCGCAAGATTTATTACAGGAAGAAAATCATACATCACACGTATTTACATTTACATATTTTACATTATTTTTATGTTCAATTCTACGGTTCGAATACCGTGGTGAATTTTAGGGTTAATGTTTCATTTTCGAATATTTTGATCTCTTTCATGATGTCGTCTAGAATGACTACACTAGTGATAGTCTTTTTTCTCTTGCGGTCTAAAATGGTAGTTAAATATAAAGTTTCAAGTAATTTTGACGTTTATTAAATACAAATGAGTATTTTATTCAAATATCGTTAGAATGAAATGGTTTCATGACATAAGTTATTAGGTACGTGTTGAGATCTGTGGTGTAAGGTTAGGTATCAGATATATTTATCAAACGCCGGCCTATAATGAACTATACAGAACGGTGTCGGGTGTAAATTATATTTTTAAAAAGCTGTTTAAAACTGGAATTTCCCGTAACCAGATTAAAATCTTTTAAAAGTAATTGATCAGGTGTGGAAACCGGAAGTTCTTTAAAGCATCTTTTTAATATTTAATTTGAGTAATTTTAATTTTACAATATCAGGCCTGTATTTTAAAGTCTGTGGACACTCACGATAGGGCTGGTCCACCAGTTCAAAGTCGCTCAGCGAGCTATGGAAAGAGCTATGCTCGGAGATTCTCTGAAGGATAGGATTCGTAACGAATACATCCGACAGAGAACCAAGGTTATCGACATAGCTCAAAGAATTAGCAAGCTGAAGTGGCAGTGGGCCGGCCATATCTCGCGAAGAACCGACGGCCGATGGGGCAAACGTGTTCTTGAGTGTAGACCACGACTCGGTAAACGTAGTGTAGGACGCCCTCCGACCAGGTGGGATGACGACCTGCGAAAGACTGCAGGTAGATGCTGGATGCGGCAAGCTGAAGACAGGGCGCTATGGCGCTCATTGGGGGAGGCCTATGTCCAGCAGTGGACTGCTATAGGCTGATGATGATGATGATGATGATGATTTTAAAGTCTAGCATCTAACGAATAACTAAGTTATTTCACAACTCGAATCTAGTTTATTTCGTGTCTATTTCATAAATCTTGACCGCTGACCTGCGATTATTATAGTTTCCCGCTTAAACACGCCTATCACGAGGAAACCAGCCCACATCTTGTCAAAAGTCAAGATAAAACCGCCCATTCGTCCGACGACGACCGGAGACAAATCTGCACAATTACTTTCTACGCTAATGACGCGATACCGAGGCGATGCCGCACGATTTATAGTCGGACCATCTGTGGCCGGCTTTACATACATTTTAATATTTTGAGATAGCGCGCGAAAGGATTCTTTTTGCGTTCTTAATTTGAAAATTATTTGCTTGTTTTACTGGTCGCTTTTCAGAGATTCGAATGAGGTTTTATTTTATGCGACGCAATGCTGATATTTGTTCTTTGAATATTTCTGTAATTTTCTGCGCTATTTTAAATAAAGATAAACACGCGTAAAAGTCTTTATCAGTGTTCAAACGAATCGAGAGCTAAATACCAAAACTCCCTATATTTTTCACAAAAAAAAAAAACGATAAAAACAAAAGAAAAACTGACATTCCTGTCATTAATCCGTCAAACGCCCGCGGCTAGAACTCAAACAGCGCTTAATGTATTAACCTCGTTAAACTCGAGTTATCGTGCGACAATTTATCCGACGACTCGGAAAAGTAATGCAAAAAAGTTTAATAGAGTAGAGAGTCCCGGGACATACGAGATACCGAGTTTCTTTGTCAGTTCTAGCGCGATTTTGGAGCGAATGATACAGACGGTCCTTGCTTTATATTATTCTCTGAAAAGACGATTACAAAAATTATAAAATATTTTTTAAATAGATGGTTTTAGAGAGGTTATAGAGTCAGGCTGGCCTGTCAGTAAATAGTCAGAATTTATCTGACTATTTACTGACAGACGGTAGGTATTCTATAGCCCCAGTCCCTTTTGATACAAAATATTCAAAGACAATATATAATTAATTATATTACAAGAACCTGCGCCGTTTCTTTATTAGTTTCCGGGCTGCACATTTTTATGGAAATTAAGAACTTTTGAGTTTTATTTTCATAAAACAAAGTACTTACTAACTAAGCTTAACTTAGCTCAACTTAAGTCGAGGCGCAAGCTTAAAAAATTATAAAACAAAAAGGGAAAAGCTTTACAGCCGTCAATCTCCGAATCATGTCCCCGAGAGCAATTACCTAAGTTGGCGTGACCCGTGACAAATATCTACTTTACAAATACTGGGTGTAGGGAGGGGAAAATAGCCGGATAAGCTAGCGGCTAGCCGCATATAGTCGTTAAAACTTCTTTGAAAGACTATATTTAAAAAATATCTATCTATGTAATGTATTGTATTATGTATATCAATTATCTAGTACCCATAACACAAGCTCTGCTTACCATGGGGTTAGATAATGCTGTGTGAATTGTCCGGCATTATTTATTTATTTGCCAAAAATATACAAAAAATTACTTTGAGTACCGAAAAATTACTGTGAGTTTGAGTAGTAGTAATATCGTAGATTAAGTAAGGAAGTGTACATTCTTAACTAATTATAAAACAAGGTCGGTATGTATTTTAGGAAAAGTCCATTCTATAAATATAGAAAGATATAAAGCTTACGTACTTATGCAGGTCAATATAACGGACAGTTCATGAAGAAACGCTTCATAGTGGTTTGTCAGTTAGCCACTGACTAACAAGTTAATATGACGCTTTTGTTCAAGTATTCGTTCATTCGCTAACTTTGAAAGAATTAACCTTATTGTAAAGTTACACCCATATAGTTGTGACCACGCTTGATTGTGGGCTAACTTTAGACTTTCACAAAAAAAGTCGGATTATTTACAACAATGGTCGTTTCACCCCATCCCTAGTGGCCGCGATTTTTTCGCCTTATCTCCCCGCCGCAGGCGAGTGATACACAATTTTTCAGTGCGATATAAAATATACGAAGTTCAGTCTTTAAAAGTTATCGCTGAAAGTTTGCGCACCTCGGATGATATATCGGCCCGCATTTATCTTTACTTCAAACGTTAGTTAACCTTTGTTGGAGGAACCTTTTTGTGATCCAATTTTGAAAGTTTTTTTTAACTTGCTACTGGCAGCGTATAATAATAACCAAAGAGGTTTTTATGCTTCGCCTACGCTCGGTAGAATAAAGTAAAATCAAGCGTGGCTATAAAATATGAGCATTCCATATTTAAATTTTAAACTACTGAATTACATTTTATCTAACGATCTAAATGTAACCTTATCCATAAAGGATGTATGGTAACGAAATTGAGTAAAAAACTGTAATAAACAGCCTAGCAATATGGAACCTTATCGAGAACAGATCACTTACATTATTTATACAAAATCGAACGAGGGTGATCACCGACACGGCTGATTTATTGTTGTTCTGTGAGGAAGATTTTTGTACTGAGCACAAAACGACTTGGTAGGGTATGAACTTAGAAAGCTTTTAGCACATTATTGCTGAAGATGTCAAAGTTCGTACTGAATTTCTGAATTATTGATATTATATATCAATAGGTAGGTGTTATATACTTATAAATATTTGTTATAATACGATCTGCAGATGTTTGTTCCGGGTGTTCTGGTCGTTTTCTATGTATAATAACAAAAATCTATCTATGTAATGTATTGTATTATGTATATCAGTCATCTAGTACCCATAAAATAAGCTCTGCTTAGCTTGGGGCTAGATTATGCTGTGTGGATTGTCCACCATTTTTATTTATTAATCTGAGTCTGTTGCTTCAATCTAACCATAGACTCTACATTACTACTCCGTGCCAAAGATTAAATCAACTACGTAAACACAATATCCGTTGAAAGGTCACGTATCGCAGGATCTCAATTTACAAGTTTTCTATTATTTTTATCGATTGGCAGCAGGATGTTGGCACATCCATGCTTGATTAGCTTTTCAAACTACCAGGGCAGGTAATGCAGTAATACAACCGTCAAATAAAAAGAGAGATATTGGTGAAATAAATAAATTATTAAATTTAATGGGCCGGGGCCGTCGGTGTGCCACCTTCTTGGTAGTTAAAAAAAATACAATTTAGCCAGTATAGTATAATGACATCATCAAATCAAATGATTCAAATTAGAGAGTCCAAAAAAAAAATTGATTCAAATGATTGTTTTACGTCTGGACTGTCCCATCCAAACAAATAGATGAAGATATTAATAAAGTTTTCAATTTGTATTTTATTATTTATTTTTTAATTTCCCTACGTTATATTATTCTAGTTTTATTTTATTTTATTGTGTGATTTTGTTTTTGACATTTTAATTTGTATGTGCATTATTTTATTATGGATTACGAATCTGAGAATAAATGAGTTAATAATAATATAAATCGCTTAGATCTTTAAACCAACTGAAGTCATAAGATAAATACCATAGAGCAAATTAATCATGTTAGATACTTTTACGTTGAAAGTACACAATAAAAATAAGAATTAATACAGTGCAACCAAGGTTATCGACATAGCTCAAAGAATTAGCAAGCTGAAGTGGCAGTGGGCCGGCCATATTTCGCGAAGAACCGACGGCCGCTGGGGCAAACGTGTTCTTGAGTGGAGACCGCGATTCGGCAAACGTAGTGTAGGACGCCCTCCGACCAGGTGGGATGACGACTTGCGAAAGACTGCAGGTAGATGCTGGATGCGGCAAGCTGAAGACAGGGCGCTATGGCGCTCATTGGGGGAGGCCTATGTCCAGCAGTGAACTGATATAGGCTGATGATGATGATGATGACAGTGTTTGTTATGTGGGTACCTATTATGGTATGTAGTATATTTGTTTTCTTTTTTTACACCGTCTATATTGTTCCTTAATGTCCAGTCCATCCTATAGTCGCTTGGAAGAGATGACACTCAGCGATAGGGCCGCAAATTTATGACCTTGACGACCGATGTGGGTTGCGGGTTCGATTCCCGCCTCGGAACAATTGTGTGTTCGATCTGCAGATATTTGTTCCGGGTGTTCTGGTCTCTATGTATAACGTTGGGTGTTGGTTTTCTATGTATAATAAAAAATATATATCTATGTAATTTATTGTATTATGTATATCAGTTATCTAGTACCCATAACACAAGCTCTGCTTAACATGGGGCTAGATAATGCTGTGTGAATTGTCCAGCATTATTTATTATTATTTTATTATTTATTCTATTCTAAATATTTATTTCTGTATTGTTTCCTGTTTTGAATGCTATAATAAAGTGTTTTCTATCTATCTACCTACATATCCACAGTAGATAGGTCCATCGGCCTTAAACCCAGACTACCAAAGTACAATACAATAGGTGAATACATACATCTGTATACTTTAAAACAATAAAGCTGCACACCCATTAAACCCACAAAACTTGCTTATCTTATTAGGAAGCGAGCCCACTAGGGCTGCACGTCCAATTTCGGTGTTCGGACTCGATAACATCTGTCTCGCTTTTTATTTATGGCTCTCGTATAATATTCACTATCTAGTCGAGTACAGGGTGGATGAAAACACCTGTGTCCTGGGAAAAATACCGAATAAATGAAGTGTCCTTAGTAAAGTTTACCAATAAAATAGTACCTAGATTGTACAGGGTACTATTTTATTACTATACTTAGGTATAAAATTTACTATTTATCACTAAAGTTACTTAAATCTGTACGATTTTTTCGAAATAAGTTTGTTTACTTTATTTGTCCATCTTTAGCTGCTTGTTATGGAAACTGAAAGACTTGATTTTGATTTGAAGTTAATTCAAAACTTTAATGAAACCTCTCAGAAATCATCTTATTCCTAATAAAAACAATGATGAATATAAGAAACACGTTCAGTGTGCACAATCATTCAACATTTTTTGTACAAATAGAACATTCTAGTTCACCCTATAACCCTATCTAGCTCGGTATAAATAAGGCGAATCTATATGTTATCTGAAATCTCAAATCTTGAGATACGACGATACTATTTTATTTATTTGCTGAGTGGGGCCATATTTACGCACGCCTACGTATCAGGAGCCGAAACCACTGGGACAACACTACCTACGAGAACTGATAAGACAAGCCATTGGTACAACACTACTGAATAACAAGAATGACTTAAATATAGGAGAAGCTTTTTGTTCTTAAATATCTTTTTTTGTTTTAAAGTTATCGATACACAAAAACTAGCACCGCATTTAAAATACGGCTTTGATATTATAAAAATAACATTATCAATTAACAAATCGATTCAATAAGCATTCTGATAGGTAGAAATAAACTCAGCAGGATCGCCTACAGCAAAAAGCTCGCCAATATAACAAAACAGCCTACTTAAAAATACAGCGAGATGAGCTCATTACAATCAATATCATGAAGATTCATAATATGCCAATACAAAATATCCACCACCAATTAACACTTAATAAAAATAAACCCGACAAAAGGTCTGATGTTTACCTCCAGTCGGCATAATGAAGGGATCCTGGCATTCCTCGGTCAAGAGACAAGAAAGTATCAAATATTAACCGTCGAACACACCTGAAGGCAGACCGCTTGGCATGCATATGAAAACGACAGATACAACCCTGCCAAAATTTACATACTCTCACCTAAAAGAGCGGGAACCCTATGTCGCTATTATAAAGTTCAAAATCGAGGAGGAAGACGTTGTGGATGTTAAAAATAACCTTGCAAATGTGGACAAGATAGTATCAATTCGTACGTTAGCAAGAAACACATTTCAAGCGAAACATGGACCGATGTTGGGCCGAATCGAAACAAAGCGTTGTGACATCGAGATAGCAATCGATCGCCGCGAAACGACGCGCCGAAAGCACCCAACAAATTATCGATTCATAAAAACATCGATTTTTAAAATATTGCCGCGCGTTTGTGGCGTCATTGTTTCATTCTATAGGGTGGCAAGTTTTATTGGCATTTTATGAAATCCGCGTTCTGCGTGTTAGTGGTCTTGGATGTGTGAGTCATTTTGACGTCGTCGTCAAAGAAAATACTGTTGCTTTTTGACGCAACATTTTAAAAATAATTTTTAAATGTAGATTCGAGTAAGTACATTATATTCATTTGCGGGATGATGGTCTTTTTACAAAAATAATAAATAATGCTGCACAATCCACATAGCACCACCTAGCCCCCACCGAGCTAAGCAGAACTTGTGTTAGGGGTACTAGATGACTGATATATTCATAGATATTTATATTCATAGATACATTACATAGATATTTTTTCATATATTGTGAAAATAATGTATTAGAAAATCAACGACTTAAACTAACTTAATAAATTCAGTGATAGCATCAGAGAGCCAATTAAAGATTTTAACGTATTTTCACGCAATAACATGTGAACACAAATAAACAACACAATAACCATAAATGTCGGAAAATAGCCCAATGAACTTATTTGCAAAAGCTTCACTCTTATTCACCCAGTCAAGCACAAAGCCTCTTAAACAAAAACGACACAAAGGTTTTTATCAAAGTGACAGTACTTGCAATTTTTCACATGCGAGGTATGGCCACCCCAGCTGCGCGCGCGCCTCGTCCGTCATGCGATATCGTACGATCTAGCCGCCTCGACGAATGCTAGTCGATACTCGCACATCACTATTTTATGATATCGATGACAATTTCACAATCGGGTTTGTTTTTTTATTTTATGGTTTGCGCTGGTTCATTTTCTTTTTATTTTCTTTTTTCGTAGAATAAATAAACATGACAAAAACTTGTAGAACTTTTGGTTTTGGTTCTGTTTTTATTTTTTTTGTGTTTAAATATTAAATCAAATTGACATAAACACTAGTGTAGGCAAGTACGTAATTTTTACGATTAGTCTTAATATATTAGTTAGCAATAAGAATACTTTTGAGTTCATAAGATTGTTGTATTATGTATGCATGTATTATAATATTGATTACTAAAATTTACTTTACTATAATCAGTTCGGAAATCCTTAAAATCAATACTTCCCAAAACTTTTCTAAGAGTTAATTCTACCTACTAATGATAAACAAGTTATTTCGACGAAAAGATTTGTTTTTTCAGAAGTTTAAGTGAGTATTTTCTGACTAAACAACGAAGAAAAGAAAACTAACCTAGAAAACACTCATTAGTTCCATTTCTTACCGCCTGGCGGTCAGGTAACGAGGCGCGATAGTGCAACACTTAGCAACATTTGTACCGTTTTGTATCGAAGCAACAGGCTCGCATCACTAATGTTTCTTGGCAATGGGGCACCTAATGCTAATGTCGAGTGTGAGACATTAGATTCAGGGTTATAGGTACTCGGCGGGATATTGTGGGGTGTGGATTTTTAAGGAACACGTGAGGATACAAAATGTGCAATGAGTCCATACTTATTTAAGTATCATAATTCTTTATTCATAAAAAAAACGAATGTCTAAAATAGTATTATGTATAATTAATTAATTAAGGACTATTTCATTATTCTACATTTTCGTGAGATCAAACAACCGTTTATAAAAAAAATTGGCTCTAATTTTTTATTTGACTAAAATGTTTCTGATAAAAAAAGACTTTGCCCCACTGTGGGACCTACGTTACAGCTAAAAATAATGAAGTGGAGTTAGTACTTTGACAGAAATATTTGTGAAAAATAACCTTTATTTAAAACTAAAAACAATAACTGTTTCCCATGTCGTACACATCTATCCATCAGCTAAGGCCGCGCTCCCACCGGTATCCGCGACACGACGCGACGTGGGTATCGCGGTATCCAGCATCGGCCACCCCGCGCGATGCGCTATCTACCACCATACTGGGAACTACGATGAATGAACATTATTTTAACATTTTATATTCTTGGTAGTACCTATATATTCTGGACGTTGAGTCATGTCATGAGTTCTCCTTTGCGATAATTGTGAAAATGCTTAGGGAAAGGAACTAGCCAACTCTAGCTCTACCAAATATTAAATAAATAATGCTGAACAATACACACAATCACATCATCTAGCCCCAACATAGGCAGAGCTAGATGACTGATAAACATAATACAATACATTACATAGATATTTTTATTATACATTGAAATACCCAGAACGGGTGTTCTGGAACAACTATTTGCAGATCGTACAAATATGTATTTGTCCCAAGGCGGGAATCGAACAGGCAACCTCCTGCTTCGCAGGACCAACGCGGCACCTGGTCATCAAATTGTACGTATCTACCAAGTATCGTTACTACCCGTGGTCCAAGAACACATATTTTAAATACTTTACTAACAAAAATCACTACCGCAGTCCAAAACACCGCCTAATAGTTCATTAGCCTAAACTAAACATTTTAGAAAACCCACCACCCCCTAACTTCCGTCGTCTCGTCATTAGCTTCGTTCGGCGGGCCGCTCAATGGGCGATAGCAGGTGCAGCCAAGCGCGGCCCGCAGATACCACGTCTCATTGGACCAGAGTTGGGCGCCAATTACCTGGGAAGTGCGCACGATAACCGATACCTTGATGTATTGTGAGCCTTAATATCTTCCTGGGAGGATATTCGTGCCTGTAAGCAACAGTGCCAATACGCTTTTTTAAGCGTACGCGATCAGAATACAATAAGGTCTTCGCATCTAGCTCGGCAGAAATACAAAATATACATAGATGTCGTGGCCATATCGTAGATTTCCTCACTTCATGAAGTGCTCGAGATTTTCATGAAATGGTCGCATTTCATGAAATATTCCACTGTCTATTGGCGATTTGGGCAGATAAATGATAAGAAATCGTTTCTTGATATGGGCAACTAAACGCGCGGCTTCTTCATGAAATGGTCAAGATTATTTGATCATATCGTAAGTAGTTACATTAATTACCGGTAGAGGCGCGACCATTTCATGAAATTCTCGAGCATTTCATGAAGTGAGCAAATCTACGATATGGCCACGCACGACATACCTAGGTACAAAATGATTTATTTGCCATTAGATTTTTTTGGTTAGTGTATTTCTCTGGCTAATAATAATCAATAATCATTTTTAGCCAGAGAAATTCATTTCGTAACTTTCATGATAATAATTATAATTCAATCCAAGTAATATAAACAAATTAGAACTCAATTCAATTGAAACGTTTGAGCTTAAAAATATATAAATCAATCATTTGTAATCTTTTGCAATGTCGCCGGAGTTCACAACAGGTGTACCTTACCAATTTCTTTGAGCAATTCTGTTTTATATTCTGTTTTATATTAGTGACTTAGTGGCAATTTCGTAAATAACACGAGCCCAACAGTGGACTATTTATTACTATCTGTCGATAATGCTAATCGACATCGACGACTAGATACATACATTCTACCATGACCCCACACTATAGAGATATATTATAAAAAAAAATATAAATTGTAGTACTATACTAACACAGTTCAATGATAATATAATTAAGTTTAGTTTTATTGATCATTCGAGGTAGCGACTCATCGACGGAACGTACCGTCGAGGTAGAGACATCGAGGTAACGTCATTCGAACTAGAGTACGAGACCCATTTATTGTGACGTGTCCATGAGTCCTATATTGTCTAAAGGAAATAAAGAGCACTTCAATGTTTGATGTTTATACCGAATACAAACCTTCAACTTCTTAAAACCTCCGCCAAATAAAATCAACCCCGTTTTAAATAAAACATTAATCTCGCTATCTCGCCCAAGCACACTTTATTAAGGCTCTATTCGATATCAATTCCTTGTGCGATCCTGTTTTACGACAAATATTAGTATCGCCTGGATCGGGTGCAGCTTTATCGCGCGCCGCCACACACGATATCATATCGTAGGGCTGCTACGCGAGAGAATATGACCCTGACAGATTTCAAATAAACACTTTTTGGACTAAAGTGGTTCTGCTTCAATTCCAATTTCTACTGTTTAAGCCAAGCATCTATAAAGAGGTGTGTTTCTAATAAGTAAGGTTTTTTATTTAAGTTTATTGTCCATTAGTTAGCATTTTGGTGTAAATTGTACGCGCCAACAGCTTTCGGTGACGCTTCCGATTGGTATTGATATGGATCAGATTCAGACCAAAACTTTATTTCTTTAGGCTTATAAAATAAGCTCTAGGACATGTCACATCAGTTGAGCTACCTGCAGATTATTTGCAACAGTCCGTAGTTAGCTCAATTATTTCAATTGTAGATACTAGTGCTTTTTTCTATTATTTGTTTGTAACTTTCTCTGTTAACACCTTTTAATTACCTATATAATGTATATATAAATGTTTTTATGTCTGCTTATACAAAATAGTGAAATGTTTTCTTGTTTCATGTATTTATTGTAAATAGTATAAATGTCGGAATTTGAGTTTCTTTATTCTACCATACATTTAAAATGCCTGAATATAATATGGTATCGTTAGAAATGATTGACACTTAAACGCTGGTTTCCCGGTTACCACCGCGACAGAGTTATGCTATAAATATCAATTCGATCATTCTTTTTTATTTATTTAATTTTATATTTATCAGAAAAACTTAAAGATAATGAATTTTAAAAATCGTCTATATATCACGATGACGCTCTTCTCTTCTGATTTACCTACCAAATCTAAATTTAATATACAATATCCTTATCTAAATCTTCAAGTGTCTAAAATTATTGTATAGTAGCAAGTTCCAAAGCGTGGCAACCCTAACGTAACAAAAGCATTCCGATTTCAGTTGCTCTAAGAACTCGCGCGTTTAAATGTTATTTGAGTTAAATAAATTGTTACATTTAATTCCAAAACAGTCCCTAAAACACATCACACAACCGATGTGGCGCGGTGGGCGATGGTCTGCCTGCGACGCAGGAGGTTGCGGGTTCGATTCCCGCCTCGGAACAATTGTGTGTACGATCTGCAGATATTTGTTCCGGGTGTTCTGGTCGTTTTCTATGTATAATAAAAAATATCTATCTATGTAATGTATTGTATTATGTATATCAGTTATCTAGTACCCATAACACAAGCTCTGATTACCTTGGGGCTAGATGATGCTGTGTGGATTGTCCAGCATTATTTTTATATACAGTCATCATCACAGTCGAACACTTTTCCACTACGTTTCGGAAGTAATCGTTTAAATTCATAGCTATGAGAATGATTCAATATCTTATCTAAATGTCTATCTAGTAGATCATCTACCTATCTAGATTATCTTAAAACATGTTATCATTATCGATCATTTCCTTGTCCTTCCAAATTTATCTCACTATCGATTGAGATTACTAGATATCATTTCAATTAAGATATCATTTTTATGCCAAGCCATATGTGTTATCAGTCAAGGCCAAATTGATTGTACCTATCCATCCATCCATCTACCCATCAGGCGAGATTGTGCTCAAACGAAGGTCAATCATTTCTGACCTGCGAAAAACTGCAGGTAGATGCTGGATGCGTCAAGCTGAAGACAGGGCGCTATGGCGCTCATTGGGGAGGCCTATATCCAGCAGTGGACTGACATAGGTCGATGATGATGGTCTATTAATTATAAAAAAAGCAAATGCTTTGATTAAACGTTTAAAGCCAAAGGTTGATGCACCATGATGACGCATAATTTACGTTTTTTTAACATCTTAGTAGGTTTTAAATAAGCAAAACATTAATAAATTGCATTTTAGAATAGATAATGAATCAGTCTGCAGCTATGACAAAAATATCCGTTTAATTTAAATGAAATGAAATAAAATAAAATAATATTAAATTAAATAAAAGATTATTTCTTTAGGCTTACATTTAGGCATAGATTCGCCACTAAGAAACCAAAATTACTTAATATTCAAATGTTATCGAACCAAGTCATTTGGTATAACCATAACCAACGACTATATTTAAGTTTGTGTCTATAAGAGAAGAATAATTTAACATTTCTTGGTAATCAGTTAGAATTGGCTAGACATATTATGAAATATTTAACTACTCTTTGCTTTTTTGGTCCGTAGAAAATTGTCCAATTCTGTCCTTCCCGTTTTAAAGAATTATCTCAAACTAATCTATTAAATGGAATGCTACAAATATATTCAATATCCGATCATACTCTACATTCATTTTACATAAATGTAAAAACAATAAATTAACTTCGATGTCATTTTGTCCAATATAAAGATTTTCGTAATTATTATTAGGTATAAGTACGTATCGATACAATAATAAAACCAAAAAAACACTTTGTTGTAAAGCGCCTTGCTAAATTATGGGAGCAAATTATTGTTATTTTTCCATCTCAATTGAATAAATACGAAAGTAAAAAAAAAACTATTTATTTTATTACTCTACCAAACTTTATTGTACTTGTACTGTATGTAAATAATCTAATTTCACTATAAAATAAAGACATGCACTGTATGTAAAAAATCTAATTTCACTCTAAAATAAAGACATGCACTGTATGTAAATAATCTAATTTCACTCTAAAATAAAGATATATACTATATGTAAATAATCTAATTTCACTCTAAAATAAAGACATATACTATATGTAAATAATCTAATTTCACTCTAAAATAAAGATATATACTATATGTAAATAATCTAATTTCACTCTAAAATAAAGACTTGTACTGTATGTAAATAATCTAATTTCACTCTAAAATAAAGACAAATGAAGAAAAATGAACCCGCTAGTTTTCATAGTCTAACAAACTTGACTTGTATGAGTTTATGTTTTTATTAACAGACGGACGGACAGTTATTCATTAATATTCATCAGTTCATTAGATCATAAATAAAAACTTAATTCATAAATTATCAGACTTTGTAAAAAAAAATGCTATTTTTTGCATCTGTTTTATTGGTTTAATCTTGCAAAAATGTTTTATTTATCGGCGCTTTATCTCAAAAATTATGGTAATCAAATCACTGTTGCATAACTTTGTTAGCCCGCAAGTATCATATTTCAATTTAGATTTTCGAGCATGAAATAAGCGTTACATATGCTAAGTTTTATTAACACTTTGACTGCTGAAATCACACGGTATGTGTTTTCTACAAGTGACTAATATGCGTAAATCCACACTAGCGCAGCGGCTGAGAAAATACAGATCTGTGTGACTCAGCACAGCCGTAATATTTTTCGAACGAAACGCATGTGCGGCGCAACACAACCCCTGTGTAGAGCGGCAGCACGAATTTTTTAGGTTAAAAAAAAGATCGCAGTCGTCGAATAAAAACCGCAGTCAAAGTGTTAATATTGAATCTTTTTTCAATCCGTCTAACTAGTACCTTGATCTATGATGTTGCAGCACTGATAAAATGGAACACTGTAGCAGTATGTACTCAGTAGCTATAGCAACAAAATAATAATGGCGCCATAACATTTTGGTTCATCATTCAAATTTCCCTTTTCGCACTGTTAAGGGTACTAAAACATTAAGCTTGCAAGAAAATATCACATTTTCATTTGTTACTTAACATCGCCGATCAAAGCAACTTTCGGCGAGAATAGGCACTTTGTTTGAAATCTTATATTCTATTGAGTCAAATAACTTATTAACCTTCCTCTTGAATCATTCGTTCTATTAAAAAAAACCGTATCAAAATGCTTCCGTTACAGTAGTAAAACTAAGAAGTACAACTGGTAGTAGGTACAAATGACACACCTTTGTATCTCTAGTACTACCAGTAGTACTAGAGACCTTATGCGGCATTGGTAGTATAACTGAAAATTTATCATGATCCGTTGCGTAGTTTTAAATATCTAAGCATACATAAGGACAGACAGACAGCGGGAAGCGAGTTTGTTTTATCCTATGTAGTTCATCATCCTGAAATCCTGAATCATATAGTGTAGGTACATATCATCACAAAAATCATGTTTGCTAACAAAAACATATCAAAAGCGCAATAAGCATCCGCACATAAATCAGTGGCCGTTATAAAAGAGTGTCGTCTGCGGCGGCATGATAACGATACCGGCTGTGGCGCGGTGATAACCGTCTCCGCCCGCCCTAGTGCTGCCCGCCCGCCCAGACTGCAACTACAAGTTATTTGAGTCTTTAGTGTAATAAAGTTTAGTTAAAGTTAATTTAATGGTTGTTAGTTAATTTAATATTTATATTTGATTCAAGCAGGCGCACAGGATTTACTAACAAAAGAAGTGGAAAAAGTAACTTATTAGTTTTTCATACGAGCCTACGTTACCCAATTTTGGTCCTAAAAATTGGTTTATCATTATCATCATCAACATTTAAGGCTGGTTGTCCACTACTGGGTTTGCGTCTCGTCTTCTATGGCGTCGACACCAGCCATTACATCTATCGACCCTGGACTATACCGGGCCATCCCTATCCCCGGCGGGCGGCCGCTGTTATCTCGTCCAAACAGGCGCGTATCTCCCCGGGCGATACCGGGATCTGATTCACTGCTGATACCAGGTCAACTGACCTAGGTTTAGCCCCGAAATGGCAGGTTTTGGAACAGCTTTAAGTTTCAGTGGGATTTAGGAGTACTAAGTTAAGCGTATTTTAGTAGAACTTCAACAGTGTAGTTAACTGATAGGTTTAGTCACTAAGTACTAACTATTTTTTGTCTAAATACAGGCAGATACAAAATAAATGTGCAGATATAATCACTGAAAATAGTTTTTCAGCTATAGGTTCGAGACTTCGAGACGAGTGTACGGACTTTATAAAATAGGTTTAATAATCAGCTAATTTTGGCGTCGATAAAATTATTATCATTTAGATACTTTAACTCTCTCTCGGTCTCTTCAAGACTAGTGAATAGGTGTAGACCTTCATGATACATCATCGGCCATATTGACAGTTACACACTTTAATGAGATTGTGGCAAAAAAGGTACATAAAAAAGAAATAAATTAGTAGTTAAACCTCTAGTAAAAGTCCTTATAAACGTATTTATAAACATATTCTAGCAATATGTTAAACAATGCTCTTCACCTTTAGAAACTAATCATAAAACAATAACAGATAACTTATCCGCAAGTCGTGAAACGCTTATTACACAAATCATCCGCCACATCTCAATAATGCAACAATGCTATCTCTTCCTACGAAACTAAAACTTCCTCTCATACAAAAATAACATCTAAGACTTTAAATTAAAGTCCAATTTGAACTGCATCAAAAGCTCGAATAGATCGATCAGAAAAATCATAACTGATCGCAGTTTCCAATGAAAAGATAACTTTATTGGCAAGGTGTAAGGTTGTGAATTGTGTGGAGTTTGCTAAAGGTTATTTACGATCATAAAGGGTGGTAAAACGCCCCCAGAACGAAAGCTTGGATGCATTGAGATAGCATCGATTAAGTAAATGCGTGCAAACTTTACTATAGCTAGAGTATAATACGTGTGTTGTATTGGATCTTGTGAGAAGATGTTTTGATGGTTATGATGAATTGGTTATGAGATGTGAAAATAAAAGGTTTCATAATGGTAAATTGCATAGCTTATGCATGCAAACAGTTGAAAATAGCATTTGGAGAAAATAATGTAAATCTTGGTGCAGTGAGTTCGCAAAGAGTTCACAGTTTGACTTGACTTCTTTTATTTGACAGGAGCTTGAATCTCTTTTTACAGGCTGTCAAATCTGTCAACAAATAAGTAGGTGAGGTTCGTAACCTACCCTTTTCTGCACCATAGACAATCAGTAGATTACCTTTCTGGACTGCTTAAATATTAAAACCTTTTTTTAATAATTATTTTTATCATGGATAAAAGCCCTTCCTCCATAATTATTAAAAAAAGGTTTTAAAGTAATCTATGCTTTTATCCATAAAAATAACATCAGTTTGTGTTATCTCACGATACAGGTATGGTACCTACTATTGTTGTGGTATCGAGCTCGCGGGACGCTTTACAAAATATTCTTACAATTAGGAGCGATAAGCAAGTGCTGTGTGGTTTTATCTTGCTTTTAAATTGTGCTAACGTTTTTCAGGTTTAATGAGTGCAGTTTAGTGGTTAACGTAAAAATAGTTACAAAATCTTGTGCAATAATGGACCTAGACAGAGGCTGATTGGTGAAAAGCGGGAGCGTAAGCGAGAGCGCATTATGAATATTGTCTAAGAAAATATCGCCCTTACCGGGCTATATTCCCTATGATAACTTCATATTGATTATTATTGAATTGTATAATTATATTATGGCAAATTGTGTTCTAAACTTAATCTAACTATATTTTAGATTATCAGTCTGTAATTAGTATAATTGGCCTACGGCCGTTCTGATTACGTAAATAAATAAATAAATATACATATACGTGGTCGCAAATCAGAGGTACATTGCTCGCAGCACAAAAATGTGCTTTCAAATATGGGCTTTAACTCGAAACATTTAGATGCATTTCATATTGACGGCATCTGGTGACAGACAGCTCGCGGGCCACTCGTTTAAAGCTTGTGAGAAGCCATTTTGTCGTTGTAAAATGTATCTTAACATAACGAGTATAAGCCTATATTTGAATGCACTGTTTTGTGCTGCGCTGTAGCGGCGTTGGATTGATTGCGCAGAGCTTTACGTTTCACTGAAAAAGCGGCTTATAAAAAGTTAGCAACTAACTCAAGGTTCGAAATATAGGTTAAGTATAAAAAAATATATCATATAATAGATTAATGATAAGTTCTTTCTACGAAAGCGTGCTGCATCTTATTCCAAACCTTCGCTTTCTCGTGTGGTAGTGGTCAAACGCTTTACCATTAAAAAAATATACATTCCATATGCCTAGTAGGACTAGAAACTTAGGATCAAACATACAGAGCAAAATTACTGTATTCCTTAAAACTCGCCTTAGTCACACGAACAAAGTCACAGTAGTAAGCTAGTAACAAATAAAGCAACCACAGCTAAACTAAAGCTTAACTAGCCAACAATGTACCACGAATCTGTACAATAGGAAAAACACTAATAATTCCCAGGTTTAGCTTGTTTGGCCGAGACGGCTTGTGGCGGACGTTGATATAGAGCTTGCTAGATGAGCACAGAAGTTTTAGGGAAAGTCATCAAGTAAAAAATTAAACATTTCAAAGAATCAATATTTTTTGTACCCAGTGTACAAAAAATATTGATTCTTTGAAATGTTTCTACCTACATGAAGGAAGTATTTATCCAACGTTAATATTTTCGTGGCCTATGATAAACATCTTCCGTCTCGTAGATACGACGCGCCCCTGACGGGGCAGTGAATGCATTAATAAAGCAAGCAACACCACGAACGCATAAACATTAATTTGCTTACCAAATTTTCCAATGCATTGTTTCGTGACCGACACATTTTATGTTAACGCGTCGAGCGAGACATAAAACACAAAAAAACTTTTGGCCGTCCTTATAGGTACCTACTTAATTTTTTTGATTTAGCCGTGAGTTGTATGTTTAGTGTATGTTTAGCCGTGAGTTTTCCCAAAATAAATAAATAAATCACCAACCAACATTATATTTGACTCTAGATCTATTTTACGTGTATCCTATTTAATATATTATTTTCTAACATTTTAGATACGATTTATGAAGTAAAAAATTACAAGAGAGTTTCAAAAATTACAAAAGTAACCACAAAGAAAAATAAACTTTAGCCTTTTCAGCTGAAGCCCCATCCAGTGTGGCCACCTCTGTCCGTACGTGCCGTATCTCGCAACTCGCGCTTACGATTTATTTAGTAACAGTAACGTAGTAACGACGTTTGCTCAGCCTTCCTACGTCACTGCTCTTTTTATCCGATAACCCAGTATTGTTGTATTGAGTTTCGAGGACGATTATGCTAGTTTTTTTGGTTGGACGTTCAACGGGGTATATATATTTATTAAAAAAAGTTACTTCACTGTATGAATAATTAAAAATTGGAAAGATAATACAAAGTGGTAAGCAGTAGGCTTTTCAGTTTATTGCAGGTTTTATTTGAGAACACAAAGAATAAACTTAACTGTTATTAGAAGAACTGTGAGGTTGGAAGAAGATGGGTATAAAAAAATATTAGTTGTTATAAATCCAACTAAAATTCAATGAAAGCAGCAGGTATCCTAATACACCAGTAAAACAGTAAATTAAACAGCTTACCTGTTAACAGAGTAAGGTAGTGAACTATGTCCGCCCTTCCTGAGATAGCATCGCCGCCCGCCCTAGCCGCCTAATTGAATATACACACTCAGGTGCCGCTAATGGGCGAGATTGTGCTTATCTTATTGTTTATACGATTCGTTGTTGGTATTTTATAAGTTCTTTGTTATTTTTAACATACAAATAAACAATAGATTTGAGACAAATTAAAACTTATGTATGTATATCAGCCATTTAATATGGATGAAATACAAGCAAAAGCTAAAACCAAAAAACAAAGAGCCCATAAATATGTATAGTTTGGGCAGTACAGTACGACCACATATTATGTGGTCGATCAAATTAAATTGAATCTTACAAAACATGCAGAAAAGGAAGTAATATGGTTACCCAAAAAATATTTATCGCCTGGTCCAAATTTTTGTACGTGAATATACGTAATATTTTGTCACTGGCAAAACTAACAAACCATCTCTTGATAGCGGGCGATCGGTCAAATTTACGATCTTTACTAACGTTAGGCGTTTTACAAAGTTCTCACACAATGGGCGAGGAAGCTACCGCTTCTAACGGCCTCGTTACAGCCGTTAACGGCCGTTAAACGCACGTTATCAGCGATACAGGGCGGGCGGAAGGCCACCTGCGGTTAGCCGCCCAGGCCCGCCTTAATGCATCCGTATTTATTTATTCACTAAAGGCGACATATGTTTCCTGATCGCTATCTCAAAGGGTGAGATTGTTTTTCTGCTAAACTCTGCGAAATAAAATGATTAAATTTAATTCAAATGACAACGCCCTTATTGGCCTTTTTGTTGGGGTTTAAGGTCTTCTGACCGGATGAGGGAAACGGTGCTTTTAAACGTAATTTGTTTTTATTCCAGCTGAATCGTAAAAGCGAAATACTTGCATCCTCAGACATTACAGAAATGGGTTAAAACCACCCCCGGAATCAAACCTGTTTCCTCATTACGGGGACAAAAAGAACACGATTGTATTGTTATCCACTTCTCCGTAATGCGCAACGGTATCGTACGGTAAGAACAATTCGTAGATACCTAAGGTTAAATAGACTGCATTGGTTGGACACAAGTAACCAAATACATATAATTGAACCAAGTAATGATTACAACAATCAAGCATGATCCTCATAATTTTCTATACTATCCAACTTTTAGACACGATTATTCGAGTTCTATATCACTACATACCTTAAAACAAAGTCGCTTCCCGCTGTCTATATGTCCCTATATATGCTTAGATCTTTAAAACTACGCAACGGATTTAGATGCGATTTTTTTTTATAAATAGAGTGATTCACGAGGAAAGTTTCTTAAGCATTTGACACATAGATTTCCATGCAGGCGAAACCACGGGGGCAGCGAGTGGACAAATAATTCGCAAGCAAAACAAAATCCATATTTACCACGCTTGTTTGCTTTTGCAGCTAAAAAAGCAGCCGTTCTTGTGTTGCTAAACAACGGAATCAGAGCGCATTGCTATCTCCCCAGAATATATCAGGCCGTATCTTTGGGGCGCCATGTAAAAGTTTGGAAGTCGCGCTGCAACGCGATCGCTCGATACCCAGTCGGACTTTATGCTAGATAGTGCCCACTGAGTTTCTAGTTGATACTGAACATTGATTTGGGCAAATGGGTCGGTATTTGATAGATTATATACCTAGATGTATCTAGTAACTTTATCTTATACAGAAACGCATAGCTGGTTTATTCAGTGTGTACATATAGGATATCCACACACTATGTGTGTGTCGTTGTTCTGTTAGCACGGATACCGAAGACATAATATGCGCGGAAAGGTAAACTATTTTGCGTTTTGTTTTTTTAAATTAACTGAGGGAATAAACAAAAGACATTCAAATTAGAAATGTAATAACATTTTCTTAAAATTGTACAGTTTTGTATTACACGCTCTGCCTTTCTTATATTCAAATAATTATATCCATCCAAAGGTTGCCTGGAAGAGATCGCTACTAAGCGATATAGCGGCCCATGGTACTTGTCGCATATAATGATTTGATAATATTTTTGTATTGTATAGTTTTTTACCATTTAAAGCGTCATTACACTTTCTTATTTTTACACATTTTATTTTTACTCGTTAAGTACCTAAAGCCGTACAATTTTCCGTTCCAACCGCAGGCTACCCTAAAACCATACAAGCATTATCTGATAGAGAAGTGGAAGCACGTAGGTACAACTAGGTGCAACTCGCCCCGGGACGCATTCAAAGACATCGATACGTGCTGATACCAACTTCCAAGTTAATAGTATAAAATATGACCTGTCTAAGTGCTTATTTGTAAGCTTAAAGAAATAAAAACTTTTCATTTTCATTTTCATTTTCATTTTCAAGATCCAATGCCGACGAAACTTGTTCGGTATGCTGCAAGGCAGGAGTCCAAGCGGATTCAACTATCACTATAAGCATAGACAATAACGTTATTGATCATGATGATTCTTTGTTTATGGCAACTTTGTCTGGATGGACGCTTTTCTGCCAGTGTCAAGTAATGGAAAATAATTGTAAAATTAATGAGTTACCAAATTATGAAGATAGTGTGATATTTTCACCAGAGCCTAGTTCGTTATCTAGCAGGGTAAACCACGTGCAGGTTAGGAGTAGATTGGCTTGGGAGACGAGATGTTGCAGTCTCCCTTACACCCCACTTTATTGTCTACTCTTATTTCATTTTGACATTGACATTTTGTTGTCTTGAGCGTAACGCGTCGGTTTATTCGTACTAAGGTCGAAGTTTATTTTAAAAGTTTTTATATGTTTGGTTCCTTTAAAACCAAGCTGAAGAACTGGGATATCGAGCAAGCCTTCTAATAGAGTCAACGAATTCTTTAATGAAAATGATTTTACGGTCTAACATTTACAGCTAATTATAATATTGTTAATTTATCTTTGAATTTATTATTTGTTGAGCAATAATTATTTTTATATCTCTATTCATTGAATTTTATGTATAATATTATTTAATGAACTACTTTTTATTATTTTGACCTTGCAACCTCGTGTAACTGTTTATACTAAAGAATTTGAATCTGGTTATGGTAATTTATGAAGTAAAACTGTGATTTACCATATGAAACTGTGATTTACCATATAAAACTGCGATTTACCATATAAAACTGTGATTTACCATATTATAATATATAAAAATTTATTTTAAATTTGAGGAAAACTTACAGCTAAGTATTTAAAGTTATTAACATAGTACATACCGGTAAATACCAGAGCATGTGTGCTGAGGGCTAAAAAGATTTCGCAGATATGATCTAGTACGTTGATCACTCATATGAAGCCAGAACAGATTTAAACTGTTTTACTAGGTCAATATTAGGTTGAGAAAAGATATAGACGCTAAACAGTGCTTCAACATGGCTTTACTCATCATCGTCATCAACCTATGTTAGTCCACTGCCGGACATAGGCTCCCCCAATGAGCGCCATAGCGCCCTGTCTTCAGCTTGACGCATCCAGCATCTGCGAGCAGTCCTTCACAGGTTGTCATTACACCTGGCCGGAGGGCGTCCTACACTACGATTGCCGAGTCGCGGTCCACTCAAGAACACGTTTATGGCTTTACTGATTATGCAAAATAACAAAAAGCCTCCATAAGCTTGAAACTTAACCCTCAATGCAATACTAGATGCACTTCTAATTAAACAGAAATGTTAGTTTCACGCCTAATGTCGCCCGAGTTCGGATGTAAATGTACACAAATGTACATTGGTACGTGTGAATGTACACAAATGTACATTCGTACGTGTGATAAGATGCAAGGAGCTGGTTACGGGCGAAGAACACTTTAATAGTAATTTGCGGTTAATATCTCCGTTTCAATTTCTATTGTTGTTTCTAAGATTGTGAGTATGTTGCTTTGTCTCTGCGAGCTGATTAGCTTCGGGGCATGCTTTGCTTTAGGATACGACCTCAGTGGTGTAGCGGGCGATGGTCTGTAACGCAGGAGGTTTCGGGTTCGAATCCGCCTTGGGACAAATGATTGTACGATCTGCAGGTGTTCTGAATGTTTCCTATTTGTAATAAAAGAGTATCAAAAACTAAAAATCATTTATCCTTTATGCTTACAAAATAAGCACTTAGACAAGTCATATTTTATACATTAAATTATTATCAAATAAAATTAATTTGCTGTTCACTTTTTGTCCACTTATATATTTCATATTATAATTATATTATTTATTAATATGTATCGGTTGACCAAACTGTAGATTGTTTGGAATTGTTTGCAGATAGCTCAATTATTCCAATTGTAAATACAAGTTTTAATTTGTTTCTATTATTTAGTTGAAATTTTTATCCCAATCTTTGGGACAGCATTGGGCAACGGTTGGTAATAATCGCCTATTTCGGGGTACCATCCAGTAGGTAGGCGTTCACTCCGTACATAGTATAAAACAAAGTCGCTTCCCGCTGTCTGTCTGTCCCTATGTATGCTTAGATCTTTAAAGCTACGCAACGGATTTTGATGCAGTTTTTTTACTAGATAGAGTGATTCAAGAGGAAGTTTTATAAACCATTTGGCACATAGATATCCTCGTGAGCGAAGCCTCGGGACGCATCTAGTACGAGAATAAAGTAAGTAGGTACCTTCAGATAAAAAGGTCCAAATCACCTCATCCCATCAAGCCCACATTTTTATCCCGGAAAAAGTGGAATTCTGACATTATACCGATAGCGGTATCACAGTTTTAAATCATACTCAGATTTGGTGCGCACGATGCTCTTATCGACAAAAGCACTCTGGTTATCGGCGAGCGGGCGATCTCGTGTGCGCGTACCTTTACTTATCACCACGATTCAAATCACATATACTCTTTCTTGTTAAACAAAATAACACTAATGTTATACGGGCGAAATGTTGGCCCAACACACTTATAGCATAACATAAATATTAAAATAATTTGTTGGCACAATTAGACGACCGATGTGGCGCGGTGGGCGAAGGTCCGCCTGCGACGCAGGAGGTTGCTGGTTCGATTCCCGCCTCGGAACAATTGTGTGTACGATCTGCAGATATTTGTTCCGGGTGTTCTGGTCGTTTTCTATGTATAATAAAAAAATATCTATCTATGTAATGCATTGTATTATGTATATCAGTTATCTAGTACCTAAAACACAAGCTCTGCTTACCACGGGGCTAGATAATGCTGTGTGAATTGTCCAGCATTATTTATTTATATAGTATCCGTATATACGGTCCTAAACGAGTTTAGGCTGAATTTCGGGTTCTAAGGCTTCTCTTTTTAAAGTTTTATACGTGTGACTCCAGAAAAAATATGAGTATAATATATATAAGTGAAAAAACACAATTAAAATAAAATCCTACTATACAGGTTGTTAGCAAACTGTACCAAACATAATGAAATGAAGTGAAATGAAATGAAATGAAAGTTCATTTCTGTAGGCTTACAAATAAGCACTTGATTTGTCTAAAATCATATTTTATACTATTCATTATTATATTGATGTTCTCTTAAATTTTTTGTCCATCAGTGGAAGAAGTGAGAAGAAACCACTAGTATAATTATAAGTATTAATACAACGGGTATTTATCGCGTTTATTTACCTTTTTTCCCGACGTTTCAACAGGTTTACACTCTGTCGTGGTCACGGGATGAGCTGCGGACGTTCCTACATAGGCCAGACTAAACGCACGGTCGCGGAACGCGTTAAGGAACATATAGCAGCGTCAAGTTAATAAGTCGGCAATAGCTGAGCATGTAGTAGACTCAGGACCTAATCACTGGATTGAACTACACAAACCGCAGGTCATCTGTAATGAAAGGCATTACTACAAGAGAATGTTTCGGGAAGCGATTGAAATTAAGAAATATCCTAATTTCAATCGTGAAGACGGGTTCAAACTCTCTGCCTCGTGGAATCCAGTGATAGCAAAGTGTAGTCGTCGTAATCCGGTCTCTCATTGCGTCGCGGACACTGTTAGTGTTGTGTGTCGTTCGAGTGTGCAGATGGACATTCCTACTATTGAAAATGAAATGAGGGTAGTTTCAAATAAACTAGCCCCCGTTTCGCTGAGGCGGTAACTCCAGTACTCCAGTCATCCCGTGACCACGACAGAGTGTAAACCTGTTGAAACGTCGGGAAAAAAGGTAAATAAACGCGATAAATACCCGTTGTATTAATACTTATAATTATGTGTTCAGATCGCATAAGTTTAAAAATATTTATTAACCACTAGTATGTTCATAACTTATGTGTCTAGTACATATGATTTGCATATCTGTACATCGTTAGATTTTGAGTTGGAGCAAAACTCGTTCCAAGCTTTTTTAAATATGAAAATGCAGCAATAAAGTAACATTAAATTTGGTATTTTAATTTTACCCCAGATGTCAGGTGTTTTGTCCCTTCTGTGGTGCCCACCGCATAGACTGACTTCCTTCCAGACTGATCTGATAGGTTACTCCGTGATCATGGCGCATGCAACTGTGCCGAAATATTGGATAACTCAAAAATCAAATCATGGTAAATATCCCGTTTTAAATGACTTTAGTAGTGATCTGATAGGTATTTAAATTTTGTTTTTTTTTACCGATTGAAGTTCATTAGCTCTTGCAATTGAATGCGACGTGGGATAGATAGACTACCTAATTATTTAACATATCTTTCAGATTTCTATCTTTTTCAGTTATTTTAAACACTATTTTTTTATGACTCAGATGTTTTGAAAAGTCACAAAAACGCGGCCTTTACTCGAATAACCTTGACATAAACTTAAAGTTACGGTTTTAGAAATTAAATAAAGTTGCTGGGGCAAAAGTGTTCTTGAGTGGAGACCACGACTACAAACGTAGTGTAGGACGCCCTCCGACCAGGTGGGATGACGACCTGCGAAAGACTGCAGGTAGATGCTGGATGCAAGCTGAAGACAGGACGCTATGGCGCATTTTGGCGCATCATTGGGGGAGGCCTATGTCCAGCTGAGGATTGCTATAGGCTGATGATGATGATGATGAAACTTAAAGTTAGGTAAGTAAATAGGCAAAGCAGACGAGTTAGAGTATCTAATCTACTAAGTGTTCTGCAAAACATTAGATTGGGTGATTTAGGAGATACATCTATTTAAGCCAAGGTGATTCATTCGTCGCCTTTATACTTTAAGTTCGAAGACAAGTGTGATGCTGAGAAAGCAGCGTAAAGATTTATTAAATATATGTTTTTCCCGGTTTCACCCGTGTTAAACTCGAATTTCTATTTATGAGGTGATTTTTTTACACCTTGGGTTACATCATTGGAGTTTTAGTAAGGATCCCTAACTTTTTTGAAAATATAATATAGACGATGTTCACCGGGCATTGTGTAGCTTCCCAAAGGGGAAAGAATTTATCAAATCGGTCCAGTAATTTTGGAGCCTATTCAATACAAACAAACAAACCAAAAATCAAATATTTCCTCTTTATAATATTATTATTTATTAAATATATCTTTTATAGGAAATGTTTAATATTTTGGGTCTAACGTGGCGCGTCAAGGGACTATATTTTTTACTTTAAAATACGCGTATTTTATAGTATTGTTATTACAAAGATATGTAAATATATTCCTATTGAATTCTGTAATATCAAGTATGCCATTGGAGAGATTAAATGAATACCTACATGAGATTAATTGACGACTGATGTGGCGCGGTAGGCGAAGGTCTGCCTGCGACGCAGGAGGTTGCGGGTTCGATTCCCGCCTCGGAACAATTGTGTGTACGATCGGCAGATATTTGTTCTGGGTGTTCTGGTCGTTTTCTATGTATAATAAAATATATATATCTATGTAATGTATTGTATTATGTACATCAGTTATCTAGTACCCATAACACAAGCTTTGCTTACCATGGGGCTAGATAATGCTGTGTGGATTGTCCAGCATTATTATTATTTTTTTTATTTAATGCATACATAAAATCGTTATTAAAAATCGTAGCAAACGTCAAACTTACAACACACAGTCATCACGAAAAAAAAAACAAACGAAAGCTCTCAACGCTTTCGCCAGATAGCGAACGCGGACGTCCATTTATTTACAGTCCTGATGCTATCCGTAGATTTAATGCTGTCGGCAAATCTAGCAGATAATGAGCCATTAGGCGTCGGTAATTAAATCGTAGTGCCTATAACTTCACAAATAATAATAGCTTTAAATTCCTATTCGGTATTATTGTAATACTAGTTCCTGCCCGTGGCTTCGCATTTGTTAGATACTCAATGGTTTATTGCTTAAATGATAAAACTTTATACTTATTGAAATTAAATTTATATAACAATAAATAAATGAATAAATAAATAATTTTATTCAAAATAACTTAGGACTAAATGGATTACATATTATTATTATATTTTTTTCGTTTAAATTACTTTCTGCCTGAGATACAGGTTTACTTAACCTAGTTCAGGCAAATTTATTATGTCTATGAGTCAATTTTCTTATGTTCTCAAGGTCTAAATCTAAACCTTGAGAACATAAGAAAATTGACTCATAGACATAATAAATTTGCCTGAACTAGGTTAAGTAAACCTGTATCTCAGGCAGAAAGTAATTTAAACGAAAAAATATAATCACATCAATACAATCAGTAGTCATAATAAAACAAAGCAACGGCAAGCTATAAATAGAGAGGTTCAAAAAGTCGAGTAGAAAAGGTGACCTTGCCGTCAAAATTTTGATCTTACAAAACCTTGTGAAGAATTTGCTACTAGCGATCTCTTCCAGGTAACTTATAACAACTTTTTTGACACAAAAATCTCAAAACGCGGTTTTTCAGTGACTTTATTGTTAAAAAAATAAACATGGATGTTCCTCAAAATAATACTTGTAGCTATTGTGTCATATATTACGTCAGGAAAAATAGCAGGAAAATTAAAAAGCAAATTATAAGTTTCCAGCGTCAATGCCTCCGCCAGGGCGGGCGGCTATCGCTGGGCGGGCGGCTATCAGCGCCGCACACACCTAACCTCGTTTATTTTGAGCGGCATACGTTGCGTGTCGCTGAATTAGGTACAAGAGAAATAAGAATTACGTATGACGTTTTATAATTACTTTTCTCTTGGATTTTAACGGTATTTGCTTAAAACTTGCGTTAAAATTAAGCATTTTTTTCTGTTAACACTTTGACTGTGATTTTTTTTCGAGGACTGCGATCTTTTTTTTAACCTAAAAGATTCGTGCTGCCGCTCTACACAGCGGTTGTGTTGCGCCGCACATGCGTTTCGTTCGAAAAATATTACGACTGTGCTGAGTCACACAGATCTGTATTGTCTCAGCCGCTGCGCTAGTGTGGATTTACGCATATTAGTCACTTGTAGAAAACACATACCGTGTGATTTCAGCAGTCAAAGTGTTAAAGAAACCGAGGGCAACAGCAAGTAAGTTATTAGCATTACCATTAAAACTGGCAAATCTGGCAATGCACTATTATTTAGCTCGGGCATTCTGCCAGCAGTCTGTCATTTTTTGGTTAAGACTTTACTCGATATCAAAAAAGCCTCCTTTTTTGAACCTCAACTCGTCTTCACGACTTTTTAAGGAAATTGATTAATATGTAAACGGTCTTTTATTTTAAAATCTTATCATCTCTTTCAATCACCCTATTTATTTTAATCAAATAATTTAAAAAAATTAAAATCGCAAACAACATAATTTAAATATTTTATTTACCATTTATAATTATTATCGAGATATTATTCGCACTAATGTAGCGGCAGAACCCGTTTTGCTTAACTTTAAATTGACCAATACAATATTATCTTTAAGACATTGAACTTTCTGGTCAGCAATAATATATCTATTAAGACATTATATTAAATCTGTCACAGATCCTAAGCATAAAAGCTTAATCTCAACATCGCTAATAATCACCTAAAATCACTTAGTTTTTTCGCTTTGTTTCATATCACCTCTTTTATCTGTAATGGAGTTGATAAACACTTAACACGAATAAAATATGCAGCTATAAATAAGAGAAATCTTCAGATAATATTATTTGTTTAAAAAAAAATCAGTTGCAGATTTTTAAATTTAAATGATGATGCCTTGATTATCTTGAAAGTCATGCTCCATAAATATCTAAGATTGTGATAAGGACTAGTTTCGATGAAAAATAATCAAACTTAATAGCTACTGATTATTTTAATATCATAATCTAAACCGAAATTATGTTAATTTTATTAATATTTCTATAAACTAACTTTACCTATAAGAAATAACGATTTAATATAATCGTCAAAAAACCGTTTTGTTAATCTGGCTTTTTGGTAATTTGAATGCGAAACATACAGTAGTTCTTAATAGAAATAAAATTATAATTAATAACACTTGCGAAATTCCCACAAAAATGTTGATCTAATATTTTGAGAGTAGATAATATGTACGTTTCTTACCGAGTATCTCCTAAAGTACTAGAAAACCCTAATTAAATTCAGTGTACTTACACATAGAAAATGGTCCTAACAAGCTTTTTATCCGGTAAAAGCACGTGCGAAACCGCGGGCAACAGCAAGTAAGTGATAAAGTAATACCAACATTATTTTACAGAACAACGCCAGCTAGGTATGTAACACATTGCCAATATCCAAAGTTGTAATATAAAACAAACAAAACTAAAAAACAAATTATGAAAACCAAACTCAAGACATAATACGAGTTCATCCGTGTTTACCTTACCGCGTGGTTAAGTCAAGGCCTTATCGGAGCAGTGCATCCATCACGCAGGGCGCGGGCGGGGCGCGGAGGGAGGGCGGCCTTATCGCAGCGCCGCACCCGCCCGCCTTGTCGCCTTTTATTTCGCAGGCTACCTATCCTATGGACTGTTTAAACGCAGCCTTTTTATTGAGGTTGTGTCAATAGAACTTGCCTGGGGGTCGGTGATAGGTTCGCACACTTGTTTTGACTTGTTTGAACCTACTTTCGGTGATAGGTAAAGCGGTGGTGAAAGGTTTCGTGGGTTGTTTTAGTTTGGTTTGTAATTTAATGAGGTAGAAAACAATTTCGGCAACACATCTCCAATTACTGTGTAATGTATTATATTATGTGTATCAGTTATCTAGTACCCATAGCTCTTCCTGCTTACCATGGGGCTAGATAATGCTGTGTGAATTGTCCAGCATTATTTATTTGTTTATGTATTTCTGGCCTCCCTCATTTGGCACTAAAGATATAACCTACCATTCTCAATGACATATTTTAACGAGGCCAGATATTTCCACATAGGTACTTCAAAAATAGCATTCCTATGTTTCTCACAAATATTTTGTCAAGTTTAGGAGAACATCAAACTTTACAGCATGTCCGGCTTGACCAATAAACTGCAAGTTCAAGTCCAATAAAGTGGTGTGAAGTCAGGTGCGATTGCAAACTGCAGGCCAGCACGATCTGAAGTTATAGCCGTATCGGGTGCGCTGCGACGAGGAGATATGAAATTGAAACGTGTTACATTGTGGGAACATTCAATTTAGCTTGTTTGAGAAGTTATTTATTGAAAAGTCTTATAACCTCCTTGTAGGTTTCTACTTTTGTAGTTTTCTATGAACTTGTCTCAAGGACAAATATGAAGGGCAATGAAATCTTCAGCTTAACTTATAAAATTTTCTGGCTCAAGATTAGAGACGCATGGAGGGTTAAGTGGCATTTGTCCAAAAGTGGGACGTGTGGTGTGGGTGCTACTTGTAACAAAACAATATTTTAAGATGTTTTTTTTTTTATTTACGAGACATTTGTAGCTTGGTAAAGTCGATAGACAAGACGGTATTGTTTCTTCTCCTCAGTAAAAATCGTTTCGATAACCAATTGGCTTTAATCGCCCACTTAAAACAAAACCATTGCCATTAATGGGTCTATATATCATCGGTTCTTTCTTTATCCACGCACTTGCTATTAGCATTAAAATCTGCACTTTATCTTTATCGCCGCAATAAAAGTGATTCGGTTTGCAATGATAGATATACAACAATAACGATAATAATATAACTAACTGCAGCCCGTGGTTTCGCGCAATTTTTCCGGATAAAAGGAGGCTGAATGTTAAGCCAGATCATGAACTTCTGCTTGTAAAATATCAAACCGATCCGTTCAGTAGTTTTGGCATTGTCTCAAACAAAAAACATTCTTGCATCTTGTCTTTTTAAATTTATATTTTATATAGTAGAAAGCTAAGGCTGAATGATGATTACAGATACCAGGACCGACAACATTTTGATTGCCGATGTTTTAAAATTGAAAATGTATTTTAAACTTTAAAATATGTAGTTATTTCTGCTTTAATCTATAAAATTTTCAAACCCGCAACCTCCTGCGTCGCAGGCAGGCCTTCGTCTACCGCGCCACTGTGGTCGTCTAACATGAAACATGTCAAGTACAAAAACGTTTTTTATAAGAGCATTATACCTATAAGCGTCTTTAAATGTCGTCCGTAAATATCGTCTCGCATTCGTCAACGAGAACAAACCAAAGATAACAGCGTTCAGTTTTAAAACCAGAGATTAGAAGACGCCTGCGAATCGATTTGCTAGATATCTGTCCGTCTGTTTGTCTACAAATAGACCGTCTGGTTACTATCTCCGCTATTAAGCTGTATCAAAAATAGCCTAGCTAATAACTCTTCGTGATTGAGATGGTTGATTTATTTTTTGATTATGCACGATATCTTTCTACCTAATGTCATTTATTTTGTTTAGTTTATTCTGTAAACTCGACAAAAATCGTTTGCTTGGGTGTAGAAATTATCTACCTACCTAGGTAGGTTCTTATTTTTACATAGTTATAGCCTGGACGAGATCGCTCTGAGCGATAAGGCCGCCCTTTATACTTCCTTTAATCTATTGTGTATTTCTGTTTTGTGTGGTATAATAAAGTGTTTTCTATCTATATATTTCTATAGTCAATAGGACTTCGTTTAAACACATTCTCACCTGATGAAGGTAGTTTTTATTAGGTAAGTAATATAATTTCCTTATAGGTACATTTACTTGGTTAAATACTAAAACCAAGATTTAACTTCGTTATCGCAAATTCTATGAATAATGAATTTCCTTTTCCCATCCAAGTTTCATATTACCTTCAGTATTCATATTCCGAAATCAAATTCCGTCAAGCTGCGCGTGGGCATATCACGGACATCGCCGAGCGGGGCCGAAGTTACCCGACGCGACCCGGCTATCTTCCTTCAGCAATGCAGGGCTGGCAACACAGCAACATGACTTTTACATAAAGATTCGATTTTTCTTATGTTTTGGGTAATTTTGAAGCGTTTATTCTTCATCTCACTTTAAAAAGTGAATATGTTGGCGTTGGTCACCAACAAGAACCTCAGGGCCCTTTTCCACATGCGGATTTCCGTCCACGTTGCGGGCCACCCAAATTCTATATTTGGTCCAGCCAATCCGCGTTCCATTCTGAGCTGATTCTCGACTTGCTTCAGCATGACGATACGACAGGACAACATGTCGATATCAAAAGTGTCACACCTCTTGATCCATCGCCAACCAAACCCATGTCGCATAAGACATGATATCGAACGTCTCTTACCTTAGCCATATCGAATACGACATCACATTCCAACCTTAGCCATGTCGCATACGTCATCATATCGAACGTTTCTCGGCAACCTTAGCAATCAGCGTCCGTGGGTGGTCGATCACTCCGCCTAAGATATAGCCTTCAGCGCAGATTGTGATGATGCCTGCAGTTGGCACGTTTGAGAGTTACTGCCTGAGCTTTACCATTTTACTACCTACTCTACGTCTCTACCATATTATATTTATTTACAACTTAGTACCTTACCTACAGAGGATACACAATTACATACCTACACAATAAAAAACACTTAAGACATTACCAGACGATTGCAGGAAGATACAGGTAGCACATAAAAAGAAATAGAGTTGACAAGCCAAAACACATACAAGATTATAAAGGGGCTTAAACACACAAAACAGTGTTTTTTAATTGTTGACGTTTCGGTATTTTGATTGTTAATTATGTCACTGTCAACGGTGCTTTACCGATAGAGTAGGACCTAGTTTATCGAAAGCCTCACACCAATGTCAACATGCTCCTGTAACTCACTTGGTTAATCTATGTACAAGTTAAAAGGTATGCAGTTACTATTGATTACCATTTCATGTAAGATACCTACGCGGTGTCCAAAACTTTAGAGACTTCGAGAGGGAAAAAAATCAATGACAGAAAACGCATTAAAATAATCAAACGCGACCGCAATCGATCCGACGAATTACGAATAAACACACCGATCTTGATAATTTTGGGTCTAAATAAAGATATAACAAATATCGATTTCAAAATAGTCCGTCAATACCCTCCCAAACGAAAAACCCTGCATTTTTCCAACGGAAAATTAGTGGTGCAGTTATCTGCCGCTGTAAATTAAGGAGTAGATAGGGTACATAAATCTGGCGTATCGGCCAATAGCCGATCTGATCTACCCCCCACTTCCACCCCCTCCCTTGCCTGCTGACACCCTGAACCGGGCACTGATTGCTTTATAACAGGATTTATGAGAGCTGGGTGCATCTTTTTGTCGAAGGCTAGGTTTCGGCGGTGGGGCCTGAATAGTGGAGCTTGCAATATCCTGGACTTTGAACAAACAAAGTCAAAATAATAATACTATAGCGTCCTAGGCATCTTCTTATTTTGCATCTTTTAATTCGCAGTTACCAACAACAGTTAGTTGGTAACATTGAGAAAGATGGAACTATCTATAAAACTATAAAATTGTGAGTACATACCTTGGTACTAAAATGTTATTTGTAATTTTTTTTTCATATTCATATTTTGTATTTTTAATTTTGTGTCGTTCTCTGTAAATTTTTGAATGAGCGCAAACAACGCAATATTATGATCAAATGCAGATTAATTGTAATAAACATGCATTTAGAATCATTTATTCAGCTGTTACACGGATCTTAGGTAATAAAAGTATATGGCATCAATAGATTTAGAATAAAACAAAGCTGTCACGGACATATTTGGGAATTCCTTGATTTTCGAAACATTTTCTTACTAACATTAACTCGAACTTCCCTCGCCTTCTTTCGCCTAGAAACACCCACCTACTACTGCTAGGGTGGCCAATATTCATGCAAGCCAGGCTGAGCCAAGCCTTTACTTCAACAACTGCAGCTCCAAAACGTAAGCCAGTGACTGATAGTCAAATCTATTAAGCCGAAGACCTAGCGAAGCCACAATGCAGATGGTATCAGCCCCCACGCAGACAAGCTTCGGACCTTGTTGTTTGTATGGGAACACGAATTTTCAGAACAATATAGGAACGTTTCTATATTCCTATCTCCTTTACTAAGTACAATTCCTTTTAAGATAATAGAGACGTGTAATTATCAAGCATTGTATTTTTTTATTTATGAACAAGGCGGTTTAACATCGTAACAGGTTTTATTTAATCCTAAGGCGATGGTTCATCCTAGTATAAATCTAATACAATAAGATAAAGCACAAATCTAAATCTAAAAAAAAGCCAAAACTTCTGTTTCTACAAGAAGACTGTTTTCATAGTACTTATGTCTCCGCACCAAAGTCGTACATTCCATGAGATGAGCACCAAACTATAAAACTATTGTTACACATACCTAACCATCAAGCATGTATATTTGTTGAGATAGGTATGGGTTTTTTACTTGAAATAAGCTAATTTTATAAAAAAAAAAATTCGTTTTATTTTAGTCAACTTAGTTTTTATCACCGCTCCGTTCAAATTTCTTCAAAAGATAAGAATAAATCCTAAAAATAATTTATCCCATGATGGACATTGTTTTGACGTGTGTCACCTGATTGTAGATAACTAAATAAATAAATCTCGAACAATCGATAAAAGTATCGAACCTGCGATATTTACCAGCATTTAACCACTCAGAGCTATCTCTAGCCGTTCAATGGTAAATTGAAAGGTTGTTTTATCTTCGCTAAAAGCACCTATCTGTTGGATCTTGGTACACGTGTTAGATAATGAGCGCGCGCGCATTACTTAGCGCAGCTTTATCGTTGCTTTATTTATGTTGGCGATATTGTTTAGTAGCTTTTTGCGATATTTGCTGATTTTCGTCGGAAATAGGCACCTTTGCACATGCGCTTATTGGTAAAGTTGTTTTCAAACCCTACTTCTGCTTAATTTGCGGCTGATAACGCCATGGTAAAATGTCCATATATTTAAATATTTATGAAAATATTATGTAAATGAATATCTTCAAAATAATTTTTTACAGAACTAGGTAGGTACCTCGTATTTCATTTCGTACTGGTTTGATTCTTTTTTACGTTATTTCTAAAAAGAAAGAGATTTGCCATAATATTAATTACGAGTACTTAGTCGCTGTGACACGCCTGAAATTTCGAAAAATAAAAACGAAAAGGCATCACAAATGACAAATACTCTATGTAATTAACTGGTGTTCATCGAGAAAGTTCAAAGAAGTTTATAGTCATATGAGACTTCGCAGGCAGCCTTTCGTCCACTGCGCCATCGAGGTCGTCGTAGAAGTTCCTCATATTTCAGTTAAATAGGCTGTATATTAGAGTCCAACTATGTGGTACGATGATACGGCCTTTATGCTAATGATATTACCCAAATCGTCATTATAGAGATAGCACTAGCGGCCGCGCCCTGCCTCGCCTGGTTATGACGTGCGATGCCAGGAGAGATAAGTTTCTCGGTTTTCGGTTTAAAGACATTTATTCTCAAAAAGACACAATGTCACTTACATGAGAACTAAGTTACCTAATATAAAATAGTTTAATATAAAATGTTAATGTAGGTTATTATAAAATAGGTGTAAATTAAATTAAGGTAAGTCGTCTTCGTCGGTATAGTATAGATAATACCCATCCAATGCATTCAAAAATAATTATCTGATACATATTTTGATAGTTTTGTTTTGAATACATTGAATGAGTTTACATTTTTTATAATGGAAGGTATTTTATTGTAATACTGTGCACCTTGGTACGTAAACATCTTTTTCCCGTAGTTATTAGTACGCGGCTTGGGTAGGACTAAAAAACTTGCTCTGCGAGTGTTTCGCTTGGTTATTTCGCGCTGTTTGACAAAGGATAAGTTAGTATGGATGGAGTTTTTTAGGATTTTACGAACAAGAATACAAGTGTTGTAAATAAATAACTGTTTTATGTTTAATAATTTGGTTTCTTTGTAAATTGTAGTTGTTGAAGTTAAGTATGGATATCGAAATAGGATTTTAATGATTTTGTTTTGTATTATTTGAAGTTCAGCTAATTTTGTTTTCGTTGCACTACCCCAGATTTCGATTAGGTACATGAGATGTGGTTTTACTAGGCAGTTATAAATAGTGTAACGTACTTGGCGTGGAATACATCGAGCGATGTTACGGAGTGAACCAGTAAGCGCCGAGAGTTTACTTTTGATGTGTTCAATATGTGCATTCCACGTCATGTAGCTATCCATTCTTAAGCCCAGATATGTTTCGCTTTTTTTTTCTAATATAGGTACATCGTTAATTTTAAGTTGGTCAAATGGTGTAATTTTTTTATTTCTTGCCCTAAAAATAGTATAGCATGTCTTAGCTGTATTTATTGAAAGCAGATTGTGCTGGAACCAGATGAACAATTTATTTAAATCTGACTGTGCTTGTGGTATTATGTCATTTATCGACGATCCATAGTAAAAAAGGCTTGTGTCATCAGCGTATAGGGATATGTGGCCATTCAAACCTAGTTCATGGATGTTATTTATGTAGATTAAGAATAGCAGAGGCCCTAATATGGATCCTTGTGGCACTCCATAAGTTATAGGTTTAGGCGTGCTCTGGACCTTATCAATTTTAACTACCTGGACTCTATTTGTCAAGTATGACTTGAACATGTTTAGGGCGTTCCCTGTGATACCTATTGTTTCTAGTTTCTTAATTAACAGTGTGTGGCTTATGGTATCAAAGGCTTTCTTGAGATCGATGAATATGCCAAGAACAATTTTCCTATTGTCTATATTCGATTTGATCTTTGTTACTAGGTCAATAGTGGCAGATAGTGTGTTGCTTTTTGGTCTAAATCCATATTGTTTCTCAAAGAAGAAGTTTGTAGAGTTCAAGTGGGCTTCAAGGCGTTTGTGTAAGATCTTTTCGACAACTTTGGACAATACAGGCAAGACAGATATAGGCCTATAATTTCCTGGGTCGGTTTTTGGACCAGATTTGTAAATCGGAGTAACTTTCGCAATTTTAAGTGTGTCCGGAAATTCTCCATCGTTCAATATCTTGTTACAACACTTAGTGAGACTATTTGTTATTAGGTTATTAAGACATTTTATTACCTTAGTGTTGATTCCATCCAGACCCGCACTTGTATTAGCATCTAGGTTTCTTATAATTTTTTCAACTTCTTCTGCATCGCATGGGTTAAAGTTCGATAGTAGAGCAGCTTTATTGGGAGTAGTGATTGGTAGGGCTTTTGCGAGATTATCGTGATAGCTTTTTGGTATTTGTTTGGCTAGTAGCGATCCTATTGTAGAGAAATAGTTATTAAGTACCTCGCAGATATCTGCGGTGTTTGTTATTAGTTTAGAATCTACTTTTAGTTTAAGAGGTGCACAGTTTGGTTTAGTTTTATTTGCTAGTTTATTTATAAGTTTCCACATAGTGTTAGGTTTATTTGTACATTGTGTAAATTCTTTATAGTAGTAGGCATTTTTGGTTTCTTGGATGAGTTTTGCTGTTTCTTCTCTTTTTGTTGTTGTTTGAGATAAGTTTCTATTATTTTAATTATGGGGTATTCTATAACATGTATATGCAGGTTTGTGGAAATAACTAATGGTTTTTGTATTATTTTACTGGTAAAGGAAAAACTTATTTATGAATTCCTAGGAGCTGTTATCTATTTTGTAACTTCATCAAATGATTTAAATTTGATGATTTCACACTCAGGAAAAGTTTTGTTAGTTAATACTATTATGTCAGTTAGAAGATATATTAGAAATATAAACCAAATTTTTGATTCCAGCGCAACTTAGATTCTAACTATTTCATCGCCTTATAAAACATGTACTTACTAAACTATAGAAGAACCTGATTTTATAACTTAAATAGTAGTTAACATTGACACGACTATAGTAAAGTAACTTAGTTAGTGTAGCCCTGCCCTGAAAGACGAAGGCTCCCGCCCGCCCAAAAGAAAAATGGGTCTTAAATGACGAAGTGTTCCTCGCTATCCAAGGTTCATACACCGCACCAACAAACCTTCCAACCCATTGCCACCATGCATGGCCTATTTATGCTCAGAACTCGGAACAGCACTTTTCACTTGATACAAGGTTATCACTCGCTGTCATATGCTATCGCAAGCACGCACTGCGTGTCGCGTGTCGCCGGTGATGCCTTAAATAACGTATGATGTGGATTTAAAACGCGATTATGTATATGTACCTATACTATATAGGTAGGTGGAGTAGAAGGGGGACTCCAACATCTCGTCTCCCATGCCAACGTAACCTGCACGTGGTAGGTACACCCGGCTAGATAATGAATTTTCACTCTGGTGAAAATATCAAACCATTTTCATAATTGAATAACTCAATTATTTTCTGATGTTCCAAATATCCAAAAGCATGGTCACTAAATATGGCCACATCAACTAGAGACCTTGACGACAAACCTAGATAAATCCTATACTCGTAATATTCGAGATTCACTTGGTTGATTTTACACAATTCACCGCCATTTTGTCCGGGCGTAAAAATTAATTGCATTTTCTCGAAAACTAACCAAACCTTTTTTCAATGTTTATCTACAGTAAAATAAGTCATGCACCGCACCGTCACACGGCACAGTCGTTATCAGTAGGTGCAGCGGGGACACCGATGCATATAATATTGCATGTGATAACGCGCTGATAAGGGTGCAACGGCAGCGCGATAAGATGCGAGATATGAGCTAGTGCATACAATCGGACATTTTTTTGCATGTTTTATATTTTAGTTATGTAAATAGTGTATGTATGGAATAAGTGTTTTAAAATCTACGTTATTTACATTGATGTGTTATTGAGAAAATGCTCTAGATCCCCTGTTACAGACTTAACACTTTGACTGCTGAAATCACACGGTATGTGTTTTCTACAAGTGACTAATATGCGTAAATCCACACTAGCGCAGCGGCTGAGAAAATACAGATCTGTGTGACTCAGCACAGCCGTAATATTTTTCGAACGAAACGCATGTGCGGCGCAACACAACCGCTGTGTAGAGCGGCAGCACGAATTTTTTAGGTTAAAAAAAAGATCGCAGTCGTCGAAAAAAAACCGCAGTCAAAGTGTTAAGAGCCTACTTGTTCATCCTTCTTAGGTAAGAAAAAAGTAGTGGATAAACTATGACTCAAAGACCTACCTTATTTTTTGTCTAAATGTGAGATTAATGTTGCATGTTTCACAAACGGGCACAAGTGAATGAATATCATGGAGTGGCTGGAGTGGGTAAGCTTAGCCTAGTATTGCCAGACGCCAGGATATCTCCTGACACGTCAGGATTTTAGGACATTGCAAGACGAGAAGGGCTTTTAAATGTCAGGATTTTAAGACATGTGGTAGATATCCCAAGCTACTCGTCTATGGAATGCTCACCCTCTGGACATCAGACGTGCAAAATCACTCCCTATCTTCAAAAATCTGCTGCATCAGCATTATTTATCCTTATGAAAACATTAATAGCTCTATCTTATGTCTATGTAATGTCTGTTATAATGTTTGTAAATTGTAATGTAGGTATTATGGTATGTAGTGTAGGTATTTGTTTTCTTTTTTTTATCTATATATTTATTAAGTACCACCGTCTATTTGGTTCCAGTCCATCCTAAGGTTGGCTGGAAGAGATCGCTCTCAGCGATAAAGGCCGCCCTTTATACTTCCTTTATTCTATTGTTTATTCCTGTATTGTTTTGTGTGGTATAATAAAGTATTTTCTATCTATCTATATCCCTGATAATCCCAGCAGTGGCCAGATACTAAACAACAGGCGGTGGTGAAGTTGACGGGGCTGTATTCTTGGTGCTTATGGTTGCCATCAGGCAATATGTGTCTGGTTGGACGCTTTTCTGCAGTGAGTAATTGAAAATAATTTTAAATTATCTGAGTTAGGTATCGAATTATTAAGATTGATTAATATTTTCACCAGAGCCTAGTTCGTTATCTAGCAGGGTGTACCATTGCAGGTTAGGTTGGCTGAGGCGTCGAGATGTTGGAGTCCCACTCTTATTAGTGCTATAAGGGAATTATATAGCTGACATAATAATAATAACAACAAACTGTAAAGGCTGTTCCATAGCAGCTAAATAAACTATATCTAGCCTCCGTCGTCCGATAATAAAGTCGGTAGGTAAAGTACCACAGTGTTGACAAAAAGCGTAGATATGTATATTCCACCATGCGTGCGATATCCACTTCCTCGTGCTATCTACATCATGGTGACACGGTGCTTATTTACTTGGATGTACTGCGAGGGTAAACTTGGCACTGGCTTGGCCTACTGTGCTATCAAACAGCCATGATAATAAAAAAGCCATGTATATAGGTCAGTAGACAAACCTATCGTGGATGAAGAGGTGGGTATAGATAGATAGATAGAAAGAAAATACTTTATTATACCACACAAAACAGAAAACAATACAGAAATAAAAACTTAGAATAAAGTTATAAAGGGCGGCCTTATCGCTGAGAGCGATCTCTTCCAGACAACCTTGGGATGGACTTGGTTACCAAACTTGGGTATGTAAATGATGGTTAGTTTATTATTTAATGGAACCACAAACAATTTAGTTATATAAAAAAAATGATGCTGGACAAATCATACAGCATTATCTAGTACCAAGCTAAGGTACCCATAACATAGCTCTGTTTAACTTGGGGCTAGATGATGTGTGGATTATCCAGAATTATTTATTTATGTTAGAAACTAATATAGTTTTATCTTTCAGCGGTTTTTATACTTTGAAAATACGTTTACTTCCTTCTCTTGTAAGTTGAATGTATTATTTGATATTTTCTGCATTTACTTTGAGTGTACCAATAGATGCACACTTACTGACCTTCTGTACTTTACGCCTTACTAATGTAACTCTTTCCTTTTCAGGTAAGTGTCAACAAATGGCTTCAAGGGGAAAAGGTAAAACGGACAAGCAGTAACGACCTCAAATGGATTTTAAATTCACTACAGCTAGCCGTTCATGGTCTTTTCAACCGGATGTTTTAAATGGAAACACCTCAATCGAGCTTAGTAGAGTATTTTTAAGCTGTTTGTAATACAACATTGGGTGCTTTTCTGATTCTGATTCGTCTTATTGATTTAACCGGAGGTCTATAAATAAATTATAATAAAAAGTCATTTATTCCATAACCGCCATTAATTTACAAGAATCATTAGTTTAAGCCGGATATCCATAGATCTCGCTAACTACTGGCCAAATTGTGATGCGTCTGACATACGATATTACGGAATAATTCAACTGTCAAATCAAATTTTAGAGCTCGTTTTAATTTATTTTATTAATATGACCGGTCGATAAAATTAATACTAACCTAAGTCTAAAGCAGTCTAATACACATAGGTAATTTTGCAATACAGTCTCCAAGGTCAGTCCAAATGTAAACTAATAAAAATCTAAAATAAAAGCCGCCGAAATAAATATCGATTCATAACACAATACAATCTACAATCGAATAAAAAGTAAGGGTGGCCAACTGGCCACGGCCACACACAAGCTATCGTGCTGCCATCTCCCGGCTGTCTGTATATTGTCATTCGTCGACAATCGGCGGGCGATCGCGAATCCAACTCGATTCGAAAGCGAGACAGGTCAGTGTGGACGCAACACTACGATGATACCATCTGTCAAAATTCAATGAAGTAACTGGGGAAGTTGTGAAATAAAGTAGTTTTGAGCTGTTTTTTCGTCCATTTTAGAACTTTCATCAACTCATAAGTCATCATATTTTTCAAGCGTAATTTTTTGTTGTAGATTATTCAGAATTACATTGATAATAATTTAATTGATATACTTAAGCCAGATTTTATTGCTACTTTTTATGCGACATTTTTATTGTATTAGGTACTTAATTAGTTAGTGTAAGTCGGTATGTATGAGCGTTCTAATTAAATAAATAAATGAATTAATATAGATTTTTAAATGTTAATGAGTGCATAAAACTAGTTTCATAAATAAATAATTATTCAGCTAGGCGCCTTATACGCCTTTTATATTAATAAGTTAGGTAACCTATGTAGATTTCTCAAATGAACCAGTTTTAACGGAATCTTGACTACGAAATAATTAATTATGTTTGTGTGATGGCGTGATGATTTTTTATTCAAATAGGTAAGTGGACCAATTTTTTTTTTATAAAATCGAGTCTTTAAAACATTTCTTAACAGTCAAAGATTTTTATTTGAGACAAAAATCTTTCACACATTATCACATTCTGCTCGCACACAGCTATAAGAAAATTACAAAATAAGAATAGAATAAATTAAAACTTGTACATACGCTAAGCTAACTGCAGACTATTACAAACAAGTTGTTTATAATTTATGTATTGTTTTTTAATTTTCTTGGTAATTAATTGCTAAGTGGTTTCCAGCAATTAGGTACCTCTCGATTTCCCTATTGTGAGGCCCGTTATCAAAAGTGGTGGGCGTCGAACAATAGCCTCGGCCATGTCGATCTTTTCGCCGTCGATATCTTTCAGTTTCGGAGCGTATCTAATTACCCGCGAACTTTAACTGATTTCCACCAATTGGTGTTTAAGGTTTATCGAATGTCAAATGTGAATAATTAATAAAAACAAAATTATAGTCAGTTAAATAGGGTATTCAAAAAGTAACTTTTTTTTTTAAATACCGAAGTTTTAAGGCTTTAAAGCGATCGTGGACACGAGATGGCTGATGTTCTCGAAAGTTCAATCGTCAAACTCTAAAAAGTGTTCTAAAGTAAGCCCATAAAATGTGGATAAACGTGTAAATAAAAATGTAATAAGATAAGAGGTTAATTTAGGGGCTAAACATTTATTTGTCGCATTAGAACATAATACTCAATATTAGGTTATAGATAATTTTAATATCTGGCAACCCTATATCACAGAATATAACACTGCTACTATACTCCTAGTCCAAGTTATCGTCGACTCGTCCAGATTTATTCGCGGTATAAACGCGCTAAGATATTTATTGAGGAATGTAAGGCTTTGTAGCAAATTTGTAGTCGATTTGTTGCTATTGTAAATGCCATTTATTCGATTTTATTTATACTTACCTGTCGACGGGGTCAGAGGTTTCACAAACCTGATTTTACCGATTTGGGACTATGTTTTCTGCATTTGCCTATCAAGACTCATTTAAAAGACAAGTTTTATAGTTTTATAGTACATGAAAGGTGTTTTTAATTTTTGAACTAACAGGTATTATCATAGATAAATTAAACTAGTTCCTCCATCGTAGTATTAACTTAAAATTTAAATACGAATAAGTAATATCAATTATTATCACATATATAGTTAAATAAATCATGCTCGCATAGGAATTGTAAATTCGCAACCTAGATCGAAAAGATTGAATGCAAGACAAAGATTACAGCAAAGGATAAGTTCAGTGTTTACATTATTGATGTGAGGGTTGCGATAAAAAAATAACCAACAAAAAAAAAGATCGATTGCAAGAACCAAGACGCGCTCGTCTGAACAAGTGAATCGATATAATCGCGAGTTGTCGATCGAATCGGATTCCACAATTGCACAATTTCCCGGCGTATCTCGACAAGGCGAGCTAATGAGAGCGTGGATACCCGTGCCATTGTATACAGATGCGATCGCCGTTATCTCAGTTATTTTTGCCCGGTAGCCATGTTGTTATCGTAGGACGCGATTGTTCCCGAACTGTTTTCGTCATCGTATCGTTATTGTTTTTGCACGCGAGATAACTATCGAGAATGCAACGATAGTATAATTATTTTGATTGTTTTGAACTGACGCATTGTGTGTAGATCGCGCGATACGGGCGTACTGTGGGCGTAATGCAATTATTTCGACTCTATCTACGATCTGAGTAATAGAAACGAACCAAAATCTGATGTCTGCAAGCGTTTCTAGCAAAAAGTTATCGCGAGTGTTATAAATGGTTCTGATGAGTCATGTTTGTGTTGCGGCTGTTACATTGTTTTCTTAACAATCTTGTAAAAAAATCATATTAATTTATTGTACTCGTAGTTTAGATATGTTATTACCAACATCATTCTTATAAATGAGGAAGTTATAATTTTAACATAAAAATAAAATAAAAATATATATATTAACAAATTCAAACGAAAGCCATCTTTTTTAAATTGTTACTCTCTATTCAAATTCAACAGGTGCTGAAAAGAAGCAAATTAGGGATGTGACGTGGGCATGTATCGATGTATCGATAGTGGCGTCGCGTCAGCGCGACGGGAATCGCGCGCCTCAATCGCGACGATAGCCGTCAATCCCCGTAACGAAGTATTGTATGCAAAAGGGCAGTGCAGCCCTTAGATACGAGTTTTTACGATAATAATGCTCGAATATATTGGAATTGGTTGGCCAATTTGGCTTGTTTATTGGTTGGATGTAACTTGAATCAGTTTTTTTATGTTATTTGTCCTTATAAACATATGTTCATGTTCAAATATGTGTATTCAATACTAGAAGGGATACAAAACTTATGGTAATGTCGATAAACTTGATGACCACTATACTTAATTTAAAAAAGTTTTTGCACCAGGTAAACACTTGAGTATATCGTAAACATTTCAAAAAAAGTCCGTTTTCGCGGAGGTACCTATTCATGTTAACAATTTTTCCGCAATCGCCCATATTATAACTCCCATTGTATTGCCGAGATAGCCTCGGGCATCGACTTAGCTGATCCTTTCCTAAACCGTCCCTGAAGCCCGGTAATCCACTCCTTTCAATTCAAATTCAGCTTTGCAGCTTTCATTTTTGCGCTCATAATCGCGCGCTACTTTGTAACTTATATGACGTTTTGTCATTACGCTTCATTGAGCATTTCCCAACAAACGCCAACCTCCGTTGTTGAAATTTGAACTCTGTTAGGAAGTCGTAAAGTTGCTTTCCAAACGTCCGCCCGCGCTGTCATAGGGCGTTCGGTCTGCATTGTTACTGGCGCTATCGGCATCACCTTAATGATGTCTCGATGCTGGATAGCCATTGTGTTGGATGTAAATTTGTAGCCGTCGGCGCGGGTAATGATGTGAGAACAAACTGAGATCCCGATAGCCAGATCTGGATCGCTTTCGGCCCACTGTGCACGGATTGTATTCAGCTTTCGGCGCTCGGCCTAAGCCGATATCATTGTTGTTTTATTCGTGAATGCTGAATGAGCATTGTTTTTAATACCCTCCTGTCTTGTAAATCATAAAATGTTAATGTTTTGTGTTTCACTATTTTTGCCACGTCACAAAAACGGTTGTGGAAATTGCGGATTAGACCTTTTTGGGCGAAACCTTACACGCAAGTTCATAAACAAACCGTTACACTCAAAACGGGTCACGCTTAAATGGCGCACAATGTCATTAGCGTTAGATACGGCACTATTTTGTCGAATAGACGAAATTTTCAGTCTTTCAACGTGAATAAAGCGATGTAAATGATGTTTTGAGGAAAACACGATAAATAATAAACCCACTAGAATGAGCTTGATGAAAAACGACGCGCGATGCGGGTTATTAATTTTGGAGGGAAATTAGACCGCCATTTTGTGGGGTAGTGAGGGCTAGTGAAGTGACCTACTAGCGACATGTTAAATCGACCGATCTGTGTATTACGACTGCTGAACAAAACGCGATCATTAATCAAAAAGCTATTTCAAAGAGGTTTTATCCTCAGTCCAAAAGGTTTACATATCAATATTGAGTTTAACATGATTATTCAGTTTGTCTAGTATTCCCTTCACTCGAAACAAATAGAGCTACACCGGCAATTAACATTTCAACCAAGAATTTATTACACGTTTACATTTATGTTGGAATTTACAATTAACCAACAACATCTTTATCTGAGAGAAATCGATTTTTTCTTTTAATATCAGAATCGGGCATGGCGCCGGCCGATCTGTTTTTATCTGTGGTTTATCGGAGACTAATGCATCGGGAGAGATAACGGACATAAGTGCGGGAGCGTATAAACTCGGTGTGGCCATGTTAAAAATAGTTTACACGCGTAGTTTGTAGGGTCATTGAATATTTAACAGAGCACTGTAATGTTGTGATAATTGCTAGAGCTAAAAAGGTTTTATTTTATTGACTGATTTGACACAGCAGCTACAGTAGCTCGAAGAACTAAGAACTGATACATATTTTATTATTTCTACATAATTATTTCCATACAAAGGTTGCCTGGAAGATATTGCTATTTAGCGATAAGGCCGCCCATTGTATTTGTCGCATGTAATGTCTTTTTTTGTAATGATCTGCATCTGTAATCTGTAATCAATCATCAATCATCATCTGTAAAATACTAAAGTATTTTTGTATTGTATTTTATTGGTACTTAGATGTGATGTAAGTTTAAGAAAATATACATACATATAGGGTTCATCTTTTTGGACCATTCTCCGGACAGTTTCTTTCTACTTAATAGTGATGATAAGTCTCATTTGAGTATTTTTTTATTACCTAGCCTAGACGAAATACCGGATCGTAAATCAATTTGAAATAACGATCGCGACATCCCTACCAATCTTAAACTTCAAATTCCACTTACAAATTCCTTCTACGAGTAAATTCAAATTTGAACTTATCGAATGCCGAAAGGAATACATCTTCCTTATTTAAAGCGTCATTACGAACTCTTTCGGTTGGCGGTTATCGTCCGCGGCCGGCTCGAAGAGATGGCAATAATAAAAATTATCTATACAAATGGGCCAGGATTACTCCAAGACATAAATTCAACGCCGGGCCCGATGAGCGCGTCTGGAAAGGGAGAGATAAAGGGTCACAGATTTTTACAGAAATGCGATTAGCTTTCGTCTAGTTGTCTTTGTTATCGCGCTGAAGCGATTGGTTTTGGTTCCGGAATTTAAATTGAATTCAGATTGAAGATAAAAAAGGTCTGGATGAGTAAAAAAATTATACTCAGTTATTCAAATTTGGAAATTTTATGTTTTCTAGTTTGAACAGGATGTCTTCTTACGTAAGTTACGTCATGAAAACCTAAGCTGTGTGATCACCCAAGGTGTTCAAAATATCTAACTTCTTATTGTTTCATATTTATATGAGCTGTCAGGGTGTTCAAAGTTGTTTTAGCAAACAAAGCTCTCGACAAAACTCTACCCTACTTATTGGAGCATGTCTAGAAATATTTCAAGTAGGTAGAGGTACATCAGCATTGGTCCGCTTTGTATTCCAGGTTCAGTTTGCAAACTAGTTCGTGCGGCAGCAATCATTTCAGCTTCAATCCTGTAAAACGAAAAAATCTCAGATTCGGCCAACTCTTCGGTATCGGGTGCTCAGTGCGACACCTCCCCAGAATTATTCGACAAAAATGCTAATTTTCAAATCTCGAACTCTCCGCCCGCCACAGTCGAAACGACACCTTTTTATTTGAAGCAACAGTCCGATTTTATCCGACACTGCAGGCAACACTATCGCCATTTCTTAAGTGGCAATTTTTAAAAATTAATTTGACGTACGCGCCGATAAAAGTCACGTTACTCGATTAATATCGTAAGCATCGATTGGAATCGGGGCACTTTTCTTTAATTATATAATTTACATTGTGGAGGCTGCGTATCGCGTTCATCTCGGCCCACGCTAGTAATTTGGAAGATAACGGATACCGATTAGCGATCGAGTGCGAATTTATAAAGTACGCGTTCAACTGAGCTCTCCTGTTTATGGACAGCAAAAAAGGTCACCGGACATCGCGAGATTTATTTATGAATTCGATTGATTTCTTACGAAGACTACCGCGATGGTATGAAACCAGACATGCATGATGTGTTAAACAATTTTATATATAGTAACACTTGGTCGCAAGTATCCCGGCCGGTCGATCCATCAACGGCTTGTTAACACGTTCAAGTCGCGTCGCGTCGCGTTCTTTTTTTTAAACCAGTCGGGACTAGTGTTGGGCTGGTTTTTGTTAGTCGATCGATTGTCGGTAGTAATTGGTATGGGAGTAGCCGATGTTAAACATCGTGTTTGACGGTGAGTAAAGTTAATTATTTTCGTGTTGTAGGCGTGCTGAGATGATATCTTGTGAAGATTGTACCTATAAGGAAATAGATCAGTTAGTAACGTTCCTTTGTTTTCTTATCGATTTATTAACTGCACTATTTGAGGTGTGATATTATTTTCTTAAAATACCTATTATATACACAGGTATGTTAAACAAATACCTACTTTATCTAGCCACCCACGCATAGCTAAGCATCCATTTGATTATTTAGATATTAAAATATAAATCGCGTGACAGAGAAATAATAAGAAATCGTTATAATTTTACAGCCGCTTACGCAGAAATCACTTTGATGAAAGTAAATGCGAACGCACAACGGAATGCAAATAAACATTATCAAGATCACAACACTAGCTGGTCGTTATTTTTTTCTTAGTAAAGACTATCAACAATCTTTTGCGGAAGGCTGTTATCGTATTGATCTACACTGCACAAACTTGCATGTTATCGGCTGTGTAGATCAATCTACCTAAAGTTCGATGCTATTTGAAATCGGTTATTTTTAATAAACTAGTACATTTACAAGGTACTAAACGAGGACAGAATATCTACGATTTGGCAACTTTTCGATGAATTTCTCCCAGCTAATAAAATTACGCATAACAAATTTGTAATTCGAACGAGTAGGGCATGCCGCCGCATCGGTCGAAAAGACCGCCTGTTATCGATACGTTTGCAATCGACATATTAATATTCGATCTATAGCCGTCTTGATGTTTTCGATTCGTATAATTAAAATCGAGATCGATCCGATTGGACGCCGGATTCCGTCACGTTATTCATCACAAGTACCGCCCACTTTTGACGCCTCCAGCGATGCGTGTACGCAACTTTTACACTGTTTATTTATTATAACATTTTTATCACTTTATCGATTCCGCGCCATTATGTCGGCCATCTTGACATAACAGAACTCGAAAGCGAATCGAATTATTGAAAGGTGTATCATATCAGATGGAAACATTGCTGTTTTCTTATCGTAGTAAGGTAACAATGGTAATTAAAACCTCGAAAGGGTTATTCAAATTAGTTTTTAATCGGGTCCCGTTGATCCCTACCTATTAATCAAACCTCACGTAAGGTTACCTACGAGAGGGGGGGACTATTATGAAATGGCATGTGTTTTTTTGCGGCGCGCGGGGGGAGAGTCGTGAGCCCGTGCAACGTATCGTCGCGTTTTGCATAGATTTAAAAACTCGATAGTTATGCAAATGTCCCCGCTGCCGTGTTTACTTGTTTCTGAGTTACGGCGTGCCTCCGTAATAGACCCCCGCGCCTATCAGAATTACACTTTTTTGAGAATGTCGGCTTTTTCTCGCGACCCGTGGTTTGTATTATTAGAGATTGCATGTCCCGAGGTCATCTGGATCGCGAATCTGATCGCTGTGTGCACGAATATATTTGCATACACAACACATTATGGTTTGATGGTGGGATGATGGGCGAAGCTTAACGCCTGTATTACACCATAGTCTTCGCTCAGAGAGACATGTGTAAAACAGGCAAATGAATTTCGCAAAGAGACATGATGCAATGCAAGAGACTCTTCATCAACATAGTGTTTATCTATACTAATATTATAGTTTATAATAAGATAATAAAAGAAAAATATAATTAAAAAAAAAATATATATATAATAAAGTGATATTTGACGACCGATGTGGCGCGGTGGGCGAAGGTCCCCCTGCGACGATGAAGGTTGCGGGTTCGATTCCCGCCTCGGAACAATTGTGTGTACGATCTGCAGATATTTGTTCCGGGTGCTCTGGTCGTTTTCTATATATAATAAAAAAAAAAAAAAAAACTGTCTATGTAATGTATTGTATTATGTATATCAGTTATCTAGTACCCATAACACAAGCTCTGCTTACCATGGGGCTAGATAATGCTGTGTGAATTGTCCAGCATTATTTATTTTATTTTTTATTTATTTATAAGTACTTATGTAGAAATTAATCTAGGTTTGACAATTAAAAAAATCACCTCAGGCACCTAAACAAACAAAATATGATTTAACACATTATTAACAATATTTTACAGACGTACCTACATGATGTAATTTAAGTTTGACCACATCTGCGCGAGTATGTATTATATTATCTGTGACCTTGGTGTGAACTCGCCTTAAGCCTAGTTTATATAGGTACAGTAATCAGCCAATTCTTGCAACTCGTCAGTGTCAAATGCTCGCGTATAGTAAAACAGAAGATTTACATAGGCAAGTAATTATAACCAAGTTATGAAACTCATACACGACCCGTTGTTTAACGCTTGATTACTTTTTGATAACTTAATTACTACTGCTGACGTGATTTTTATAGTAAAATAGGTACATTTTTGTTGTTGTGTGTGTACATGTTTACGACCGATGTGGCGCGGTGGGTGAAGGTCCGCCTGCGACGCAGGAGGTTGCGGGTTCGATTCCCGCCTCGGAACAATTGTGTGTACGATATGCAGATATTTGTTCCGGGTGTTCTGGTCGTTTTCTATGTATAATAAAAAATATCTATCTATGTTATGTATTGTATTATGTATATCAGTTATCTAGTACCCATAACACAAGCTCTGCTTACCACGGGGCTGGATAATGCTGTGTGAATTGTCCAGCATTATTTATTTATTTATGTTTCATTATATCTGTTTTTTTTTTCATTCCTAGTTTCTGCTTTGCGCTAAAAAAAACTTTAGTTTTGCAAAATAAGCACATAGAGTAGACATAAAGTTAACTTAATTCCTATCACATGGTAACTAGTAATGGGATACAAGTGGGTATTGTAAACACAATACCATCGTTGAGTAACTGGCCAAATAACGACGCTTATCAACCTACAACAAAATATCCAACAACATCATTATTATTGTTCTAACAACAATTTACAAAACTAGCAAACAAATTATTATTGAAATTTTTCCGTGGGGACAAACCTCAATTATTTGATTTAGAAAAACATTTTTGATAAGGCATATTACAACTAAAACGGGGTAATTTCCTGAGTCTTATCAGTCGATCTCAGGTGCTCAAGTTTTTTTTAATTGTGAATATACACAAAGAATAAGGTGGAATATGGCGCCAAATATGTAGGAAAGCACTTTACAAAAAAGCATGAATGACAAAAGTTGGATGCGGTAATATAAAAACTCATTGCGATAACCTCTATACCGCGTAGGCATGTGCTACGAAACTCTACGAGTATTCCCCGATATAAATTTAACACAAATAACAATACAAATATGCTTTATTGAAAAATAACAGAAAAGAACAGACAAACACAGAAACCGACGCACAATGGGTGGCCTTATTGCTAAAAGAGATTTCTTCCAGGCAACCTTTGGATGGATACGTAACAATTATACCGATAGATTCAACAGTGCCTCTCACTCAAATACAATAACAGAACATCTCGATGACGTCTCGACGATTTATTATCCGAACTCAAGGCAGTATTTCTACCGTTTCTACCAATAACGTAAAATATCTTTATTGCATTAATTATGTTACGGATTTTTATAGAGAGAGTCTGATTAATAACCGGTTTATTTTCGATTTTATTCTGAAAGAAATAAATAATACTGGACAATTCACACAGCACTATCTAGCCCCATGGTAAGCAGAGCTTGTGTTATGGGTACTAGATAACTGATATACATAATACAATACATTACATAGATAGATATTTTTTATTATACATAGAAAACGACCAGAACACCCGGAACAAATATCTGCAGATCGTACACACAATTGTTCCGAGGCGGGAATCGAACCCGCAACCTCCTGCGTCGCAGGCGGACCTTCACCCACCGCGCCACATCGGTCGTCGATATGTAGATGTCTACATTTTTATACCTTATCCAATAAATATTCTCAACTCTACGTTAATATACCAACTAACACTTCATGAATATCACCCATAAAGGTACCTACACTCATGAATACCCCCCTCCCCCCTTCCATCAATCATAGCACATACTCGTCAGCGATTCTAAGATTACCCATACCCACTTTGTAACGGGGTGGGTGTATTTGCCGCCCTAACTGGGTTAATTGGGTGCATAATGAATTTCTTGAGGAAAGGGTACATGGTACTTGTGATGTCGAGATAGGAAATTGGTAATTGTGTTTTTCGGTGGAAACATTTAAATTGAAAATTAACTGCCTTTTTTACTGATACATCGCTACAAATTGTGTTTTTCATTACTAACAGCAATACAAAACAACATAGTAATCAGAAAAAGAACTGTTTTTATTGATAAGTTTCGAATGTTTATAGATAAGACTTCAACGCGCTCCTTATACAGAGTAAAACCTGTTTTGTGAGCAAATTAATTACATCCAAACTTTTTGGCTAAAATTGGGTCATGGCCAACATAATAAACTAAAACCATAATGATCAAAGCCAGTCTGATCTGTTCTGATTTGAAAAAAACCGGCCAGTTCACTCCAAAGGCAACAAGTTGGAAATGGAAATCCTAGATAGCAAAATGATGCGACAGTATTACGTCATATAAAAGTAAAAGGAATTCTAAATGTTCTAAAAAAGTAGCCACACAAAATTCCGTACTAAATTGAAAATACTGGATAATAAATATGTAACTAACAGAGAGAGACATGATCATGCTGAAATCAACCGAACTTAAATATTTTTGTTTCTTTTCAAATGTGTTCCACATTTGAAAAAACCGGCCATTTCACGCAAAAGACCGTAAGTCAGAAATCCTAGATAGCAAACCGAGGCGACAGTATCACGGCATTTCATAGTCGCACTGTACGTTCCGCTATCTCCGTCGCAGACATCAAGATTTATTCGTCATGAGGCAGGACGTGGACACTATAAGGAAATGTTTATCTAGTACTTCGCTTACGAGTTTTTGTTGGGCGTGTGTCCATTGTACAACGGGATGGTTTTGGTTTGTGATAGATGACGTGAGTGATTCTTGAGACTTTCCTTAGAACTGCAAAACAGCCTACTGTTTTGTAGTTCTAAGGTATAGTGCGTAGGCCCAGGATAATTTCTAAGAAACACATTAATATCTCATTAATAATTTTTTACATTAAACAAGTGTTGAACCCGCGATCATCCCCTCAGTACGCGATGCGCTGCCAATTGCGCTACGAGGTCAAGTGACGTAAGAATCAAAAAACTTAGGGACTTCTTTCTTAAAATAATTATAACTGTTTTGCACTTTTTCATGTGACTCTTAAATTTAGTTTGAGAATTGTAAAGAATCCAAATCTACATATACTTAGTGAGAGTTACCTAGATTAACAACAAATAACACTAAACTTAAGTTATGATACTTATTTACCTATCTATTTATTTAAATTAGCTATATTCGCTGATTTATATGGTCGCTCGAATATTATTAAATAAATTAAAATATAAAATTTAAGCAAACAAAATTTTGGAGCTTGCCCTTGCTTTATTGTGCGACAGTGGAATCAAGCCCGCCGCGGCGTTTAGCAAAAACTTGACGTACGATTAAGTGACACTTTGTTCAATATATCTAAAAGCGTTTATCTTTTGTGTAACATTATTAGCCAAGTTTTGTGCTAGTTTGGTTGATTAATTTTTTTAATGTACCTTGTCTTGTTATAGTTATTGTTCTTCGTGTCCATTCCATCCTAGCCTGGAAGAAATAGCTCTCAGCGATAAGGCCGCCCTTTATAATTCTTCTACTTTAAGTATTTATTTTTGTATTTTTTCCTGTTTTGAATGAATGAATGAATGAACACTTTATTGTACCCAAAATAACACCTTATATCTAAATCTTACATAACAACAGTACAATAGGCGGCCTTATCGCTTAAAGCGATTTCTTCCAGGCAACCAGGGATGGAGAAAAATATATGTTATACAAAGAGTTGATAAAGCACAAACAAAACAGTAAAAGAGAAGTAAAAACAAAGAAAACAAACTTAATACATTGCATGCAAAACAAAACTACTTAAATTAAAACTAACCTAAAAAAAATATACAAATAAGAATAACTGAATACAATAAGAAGGTACCACTGTTTTGTGTGGGTTAATAAAGTGTTTTCTATCTATCTTGAAAATCATTTAAAAAAGTTTTTCTGACCTAAAATTCTACTTTCTGAAGTTAAGCTTTCTTTCTAATATAAAACCCGATATTTGTACCTGTAGGTATAAAAAAGGTTCCTCAGAACTTGTTTCCGATTAGAAGTATCGCAACTCTTTTATCAGGTAGATACCTACTTATCCAAAGTTGTTCTAGACTTTTATCACTTACATGCCCAGTTTATATTTAGCAAAGTACAACTTATCTATGTAATAACATGTATCTCAATAGGTAAGCAGTTTTACGCGCCCACATTTTTATCACCCAACCTCCATCGAGGCTGTCAACTATAAAACCTCCTCATTTCCATAAAAATAAAAAGTCGTGTGACGTGTAACAACGCACTCGCAACGCGATAGCGAATCAACGCGATATGTTAATGCGCGTCCGATCGTGACGCACGACCGACACTTCCACTCGATGATAGGTCAGTGGAAATCGTTTCTTTTTATTCAGTTGGACAGTTGGTGGACCTCTATGGTTAGTATTGAAGAGACGATTTTTGAATAAGGAATAGGGGAAATTGAATGATCGAATATTCGGTAGCTTCATTTTTCGTAACAGGTACCTACTTCGATAGGATTCAAAAAAAAACTTGTGATACAATGTAATTAGTAATCATACTCAAGTTGTGAAGAAAGTCGTCTAGATTAAAAAAAAAAGTGAAATTGTTCTAAAGTTTATACGTTGTCTGGCTTACAAATAATTCAAGCTGGGTCCAATTTATCTAACGAAACTCATCGAAATGTCAAACTCGAATGAATCGAGATGGTTTCGAAGATAATCCGAATGAACTTCGTCTTTTTGGAACACACAACTTGACATCTGTAACCACATACACAAGCCCGGAATGGATATTGTACTTGTCTGATTTTCACCGGTCGCGCGGGATATTCAAACTTCATGTTTTTTGTATAATTATTCTGCGTTCTACAGTGCCTCATAAATTTCAATTTTCTGCGCGACAAGTGACGTTCCGTTTTGAAAAAAAAATATAATGTATCTCATAGAATCTCATATTCTGCCTAGTGGATTGCCAAAACTTCCGGGTTATATTTTTTTGTCAGATTTGATCATTTCCAGATTATTAGGATAAACTAAGAGCATCTCATAATTATAATGTTATCGGAGGTCAGTGGTATGTGTGATTCTTAAGAACACAACATCCGTTTATAAATCTAAATAACTTTGTACTTTAAAATTTGTCTCTTTTAAATTTGGCTCGTTCTCTTATGTCAAGCAAGATCTTTAATTCATTCAAATCCACCGTCTTTTTTTTGTCGCATGGAGTCCGCTATAGTGCATCAATGATCCTAGGTGATCGCTCAAAAGCGTCACAGATATTATCTGCGATGGTGACGGACCGATGGCCGAGCATTTTAATTGGCTACCGATCTCCCATCAGATTAGACACCGGCTTTGTTTATCATGCGCACGCGTTTACCCCTGTCTGCTCTCGTTAAAACATTAGATCTGCTTTGGTACATTAACCAGGTGCATTGTTCAGCTGCTCTGCAAGTCTCAAAGGTTGAATACACCTAACAAACGGTTTGTCAAGTTTCTATCTTATGCGGGCAGCTTTGTACCGTATGAAGTTGTATGGAAATGTTTCTCTTGCAAGCTCAATGACATGTTTATAAAGACAAAGGGCACAGATGGATATCATTTAACGAATCGACGCTCAGTTTCGCAAAGCTGCATAAACGACTCCGAGTCACGCCATCTATCTGATTGAGCGTACCTACACCCTTTCGCCGGGCAGCGATCACGGGCTTATAACTTACTTAGCGAAAACAGAAGCTGAACGCGACTAACGAACGCGGATAAGCGCGCGCCCGGTATGACGGTAACATTAACCTGGCAGATAGAGGCAGCATTAGCGAGCCAATCGCGCGTCACCCACCAATCGTAATGACCAATCGGAACAGTGCGCACACTAGGATAGCGTGACCCGAACGCAATCCGATTCGAGTGGTATTCGTTACCGCGAGATGTCGGTCGCTCGCGGGCGCACCAATCGTCGCGTCCATCTCGCTGTCGTGCCCATATAATGATCTTCACAGACTCGGGAGAATGAAGTTGAGCCTCTCATTAATTGGCGTTTTGAGTCGAGATCGCTGCGCGAAAGATAGGTTAATTCCTCGCTCGGGAGAGATCCTTGTCGCTCAAAAAGGAAGGTGAGCGCGCGTTTTCTGGAAATCAGATCCAATTACAACGGGGCCCGTTAAGGTTTTGTTCTGTTTGGCCGCGGGCCGGCTCACGATATTGATGGACGAGCGTCGCGGACGGCCGCGAACGGACTTAATCCGCACCGAGACAGCGCCCCACCCACGCGGCGCATTTACATAGCGCGACCACGTCTCAATTAGGAGCGCTAATGTATGCCTCGACTGCGAACTCGAGCCTTCATCTCCGACGTCGATAGATACGCGAAACGTGACGAGTGACGCTATCGCGCCGCCCCGCGCGCCCTGCGCCGGCGCATCCTTCCTAACACCGCTAATAGGAACAGATACTGCTAGCTTCTTTTTGCACTAGCATTCCAATGGGTCTGTTTTAAATCCGAATGCTTCATCAACGTTTTGACTCTTGCTAAGTTCGGATGTTATCTGAAATGGAAGTGGAGCACTTATATAAACTTACTTTTTAGAACTTTTGGAATCTAATCGGTACGTTTTATTGTTCCAGGTGAGGACGAGGAATGGGGAAACGAGAGCGAGGCAATGCCGGGAGAACCTCGTACGCCGAGCTCGGGCGCCGCGTCGCCGGCGTCCGGCGCGTCGCCCCCCGCGTCCACGACCGCGTCGCCGCCGCGCCTGCGCCTCAACACTAGCCTGGCCACCGACCCGGCCTTGGCCCCGACAGCAACGGTGTTGAAACGAGAGCTACCATCGCCGTCTCCGCCGCCTGCGCCGCCTGTAGCCTCCAACACTCCCCAGCCTAGGGATTACCTGGCTGTCGCAGCTGCGGCTTTCCCCGGTCTGTTCCCCGCGGCCGGCCCGCCTGGCTACATCTGCAAACCGTGCGGTATCCGCTACTCGTCTCTCAGCACGCTACAAGCGCACCAGGAGCACTATTGCTCAAATCGCCGGCCGAAAGAAGGCACAGACTCCCCGGGCGATGCCGCGGATGAGTCCAGCGGAGACTCGAAGACGCCACGACCGCCTAACAAGCAGTACCAGTGCACGTACTGCTCCTACAGCGCTGATAAGAAAGTCAGCCTGAACCGGCACATGCGCATGCACTCGTCTTCGCCCGTCAGCAGCGGCACGCCGGCGCCCGCGCCGACATCCAACGGCGAGACTGCGGACAGTCCGCCGGCGCCGGATCGCTACTGCACAGACTGCGACATCCGCTTTAGCTCGATAAAAACTTTCCGCGCGCATAAAACCCACTACTGCAGTACGAGGCAGGTGGTCAAAAACACGCCAGCCGTCACGAGAGGAAGCTCAGCGTCAGGCTCCGCGCCACCGTCACCGGGCCCGACCCCGCCGGCTGCAAGTGGCTATGCCCTCGCGCTGCCCACGACACCGATCCTGATATTACCGATAGGGCTGCTCAGCAAAGCTAGCACGCTCCCTGGCACCACGCTACCCGACCCGGACACCCCCTGCTTTCTCCTACCCAACGGAACGTTTCAACCCTTTAGCCACGCGCTGCCGAACTTGCCCACCGATGGGAAAGCAGCTGAGGTGCTCAAATCTGCGAACAGGCATCGAGAAAACTCAAGAGATGGCGGACAGACGCCGCTGGATCTGAGCATGAGGCGAACCCCAGAATCTGTGACGATAGATGAACATGAGAAAGAGAATAGGATGAGGTCTACGACACCCGAGCAGATCGTATGCGCGCCGTCACTTCCCGGGTCGCCTGGGACTCCGTCGCCTTCTCCACGACGATCGTCTTCCCCGAGCGGAGAGAGCTCGCCGAAACGACGACGACGAAATAGCTCCCGAGGGCCGACTCCGAAACCACCTAGCGTACCCTCCCCGCCCGAAGAGAAGTATAACCCCGGCCCGCCTGTGCTCCTCCCCCCCGGGCTAGCGATGCGTCTCGCAGCAGAACTGCCTGTGACCGGTGTCTCTCCTCAAATGCTGGTAAAGCAGGGCGTATCCAAATGCAAAGAGTGCAACATAGTCTTTTGCAAGTATGAGAACTACAAAATCCATAAGAGACACTATTGTTCCGCCGGAGGTGGCGAGGATCGGTCGAGCCCCGCGCCGGAGCCCGGCCCGCCGCAGCAGTACCGGCAACTGATCTGCCTAGCTTGCGGGATCCACTTCAGTTCGCTGGATAATCTGACAACGCACCAGAGTTACTACTGCACGAAAAGGGAAACGCGTTCACCACGCGCCGCTGTTGCCGCAACACCAGTCATTGAGGCTAGAGTGACAACTGGGGCTGAAGGGGGCTGGAAGTGTCCTTGTTGCGACGTGGTGTCTCCTACTGCAGCGGCGGCCCAGCGGCATATGGAGGCCCATGCGGGCGTGAAGGCCTTCCGCTGCACTATATGCCAGTATCGCGGGAACACGCTCCGAGGAATGAGGACCCATATACGCATGCACTTCAATAATAAGAAGCCCGCTGAAATGCAGGTGAGGAACTCTTATATCATATACCTACTTAGCTAGAATATAAATACTGATTCAAATACTTACCTTTAGCCATCCCCAAACTTAGGCCCAAATTATAAATAAAAGCTTGCTCACTCATCGGTACTAAAGCATAGATCTATATATCTATGCCTTAGTACCGATTTTCTATGCAGAAGCATTACTCGATGACTAGGCAGTAGGCATAATTTCATAATACGTACCTCAGATGAATATCAGTGCATTAACAATTACAATAACTTGGCCTAAGAAGAATTTATAAACCCATTCAAAACCAACACCCTACAACACCCAACCAGTTTCTCACCACCACTTCTTCTATTCCAGGAAGAAAGCTATATAGCCTGCGTGCTAGAAGACGATAACCGCGAGGCCACGTCCCCAAGCCCGGCAGCGACTGGTGAACGCATCCATCGCTGCAGCCACTGCGCATACACATCCACCTACCGAGGCAACGTGGTCCGCCACGCGAGACTCGTCCACGCCACGGACGAGCCAGAGGAAGAACGCCCCGACCCATCACCCCCTGTAGTACCCGTCACTGTCGTCGAAATAAAAAAAGAACCAGGCACGGAGGAAGAAACCCCTAACTACTGCAAAACTTGCGATATATCCTTCAAGTATGTGAATACGTACAAAGCTCATAAGCAGTTTTATTGTAAAGCGACGCAGGAGGCTGTAGCCAATAATAATGTGCCGACGCCTAGGGTGAGCGATGCGGCAGTGCTATAGGACACATTTTCATTGGCTTATATGACGTTCTTTCAACAATATCTCTTGCAAAGAAGGCTGACGTGATGGAGGTTTGTTGTCATTAGGCGTTGAGGCCAAAGGTCGTTTGCAGGGAAACGAGTTTATTGGTAACTTTAGAACTAAATATATTGTTCTAAATTGGGAAAATAATATATTGTTCTATTATATTTGTCTCTATTTAATCTCATATAAGCCAATGAGAAGTGTCATACCTACATTTTAAATACTGCTAAGTTGTAAGCTTCTGTTGATAATTAGGCGTAAATGTATCCATTTGGATTTATTATTCAAATCATGTGCAATAATTGATGATTATTAATATTTAAACTGCATATCAATGCCAAATCAATGTTTCGAAATTTCAATTGTGTAGTTATTATGAACAGGCTGACAAACTTATGCACGGCCTTAGATGCACGGCAGACAAAAATGCGAAAAGGGTTGCCGTCGTAAAATTACTTTTAATCGATCGAGAAATTCTTAAAGTTAACATCAAAGAGTTCTTAACCTTATTCAGGAGCTGTGTAAGTCTGTCAGTTGTTCAGTTTAGTGTAAATAAAATAAGTCTTCAATCTAGAATTTTGTTACATTGTTATGTATATGAATAGTTAAACTTCCTCTGTATTAGTATACGTTATTATTACCAAAACTGTAAATATATGTAAAGATATTATTACAATTGTAACTAAATGTTTATTACCATTTGTTTTAAGATTGTTCTTTCTTTGTTGTTTTGTTTAATTATTGATTGTGAATTTTATTGACTCAATGCGAAGTATGCTCATTGTTAGTTTAGTATAGCTATCGTACTAAACACTGAAGGGAATACAGGATTATGTCAAAATAATTGTTTGAACATCAAAAACATGAATGTTTAAAAAAAACTTAAAACCGTCTTCGAACCTTAAATATGAATTCAGCTGTTTTCTTTTATGTTTGCGGGATAAATACTAAACCCGCGGGAATAAAAAAACTAAGATACCACCTTGTGATCATTCTTTCATCTACAACTGCAGAAGAATCATTGTCTATAATTGACGGACAATACATAAAAAATACATACAGCTGAACATGGAACCTCCAAATTTTTTGAAGTCGTTTTAAAAAGCAATTGGTTACAGCGTCTGTATGGTGTGGATACAAACAGTGATAGATCAAAACATGAAAAGATCTTTAAGATTTTGTACGTTGAATATTCAATACAATTATTTTAACATATCCCTGTGTAAAAGATGATATCTTTGAATGCGATGAGTTCTAGTTTTCAATAAATTTTCACGTGATTATAGGATTGTTCGGTTTCAAATTGCTGCTTGGATGGTTAACGGCAAACCTACTGAGTTTTGATAAAAAGTTCTAGTTATAGTTTATTCTTTAAACAACGTCTTTCGCCAATAAACTTTGAAATCCTGTATCTGTTCTGAAATTCCTTAAAATCATATTTATTCACAACTATAAAAACATTGGAAAATATTTGTAGGGAGATTGGAATCAAAGGTTTTGCCCAACTCTGGGAATTTTCTACGCCGTTCAATATTCGCTCATGATCGGATCATGTTTGCTTCAATTCTGAAAATTATGATATTATCTCGCTGTTTGAATAAAACTTTTATTAATAAACAAAATTTAAAATTTACCACGTTTTGTCATGCCAAAGCATCGCTAGATTTAATCATAATGCATTTATAGGTATCTCACTAATCGTAAACTAGTATGTAAGTGAATAAAAGACTTATTCCGTAGATATACCTACGTATTTTGTGTTTGTCTGTCCTTAGGAATGAGTCTCGATTTGCGATTTGGATATCGCTCATCCGATTTTGTGATGTTTTTAATTTTGTGGTATCGTTGGTAAATTTACACTTGGGATTTCGTTAAACTGTGTAGTGAGTGTTTTTGGTAACACAATACATAAAGTAAACTCTATTTACTTATTCTAGTTTCTGAGATTTCCATCTTTTGCAAGTGAAAAAGCAATAAAGTTTTACACGAATTTGCCAACGATTCTGCTATTAATAGTTTGTAGACGTAACGTCTTCCTAAATATCATGACATTTTTGTAAAAAGCAATCACTTGCACAGAAATTTTATGAAGACTTTAAATTTGGAAATTCCTTAATGGTTAATTAGTCCTGCAAAACGTAAACAAATCTAACAAACAGATTTTTTCATGAAATTTCTCTGTTTTAGTGACTACATCTGAAGTTACGTGCCATAATTTTGTGTTCCCTACAACATGTTTATAAATAAGACGCAATCTCGAATAAGGCAGACGTTCTTTTGCCGTTAGTGTTTTGGAAGTTTGGTAACTTTGGCAATTTGCTTTTATGTTGATAAAATATTATACAATATATTATATTGTAGTATCCGAAAAGATAATTAGAATCATTAACCTATTATTATATGTATTATTATATTCCTGTACTGCTGATTTAAAAAGTATCTCAAAGTACCTATTGCTTTTGAGTTGAGATGTTTTAAAATTTTTCGAAATATTAACGGCAAACGAACATTACCATCACGTATTCAAAATCACGTAAAGCATTGTTTAATCGTAATTAAATATTTGATTATAAAATCAACTGAAGTAGGCATACAATGATATTGTAAAAATACCGCCAGACAATAAATTATTTATCACATATTATAAAATGTTTTTTATTCATTTTCTGTTTAAATTCGTTGATGGAATTCAAAAGTCCTAGGTATAAAATCAAACCTAATAGTAGGGGAGCCCAAGAGGGAATTTCGGGATTTACTAAAGAGCGGCAGATATATACGGGGTGAGAGAGATACAGAGAATATACGGGGGGATACCTGGTACCCGGTTAAGCGGCGATCGAGTATGTCCATGCAAGTTTTTTTACAAATTTGCAAATCTATAGCCGCTCACCCCACCGATGAAAGGTATACAATATATATCATTTTTTTCTTCTTATCATCCAAGCTTTGCAACCCAATAGGACTCTATGACGCTCGAGTAAATCCCCATTTAGCATCGTGTGCTCCCCTTCTATAATGCAGGAATTGCATGTTTTAATCATGCTAATAAATCTTTTTGGAAAAAGATGGCCGAAAGTTGCATGAGGTGATAATCCTACTAATATTATAAACGTCAAAGTTTGTAAGTATGGATGGATGTTTGTTACTCTTTCACGTAAAAACTACTGAATGGATTTTAATGAAACTTCACAATAATATAGCTTACATTTCAGAATAACACATAGGCTACAATTCATAAAGATATATAGTATATTATCCAAAATATCTATCACCACGCGGGTGAAACCGCGGGGCGCAGCTAACAAAAAAACAAATAAATCAAAACAGCTAATTATTAAAAAAATGTTTATTCCGAGAATATATAAAATATATTTATGCTTAAATTTACATGTTCATTTTACTTCAGTCGCGGGTTTTGAATGTATAAGTTAATAAAAACTTTAGAAACTACTTTGGTTAATAGAAACGTTTTACCTGAAATAAACAAATCAAACTATACAAGTGGCGACACCAGGCGAAAACAAACAGATCTCATTATAAAAGCTTAAAAGAAGCGTTTTACCTGAAATAAAACGCATATTAAAATACTTACCTCACTGGAAGCTTTGCTTTGAATTCTGCCTGGTGAAACTTAGCCGTCAAATTCGACGGAAACGGATGTGAGAGGGCACATCCGTTTTCATCGAATTTAACTACTTTTTACCAGTACCATTGGTAGTACATCCGGTCTGAAGGGCGACACCTAGCGGCCGCGCGCCATTTTTTAGTTTACGTAAAATGGATAGCGCCATATTTTCTCATTGGCTAAGTTTCACCAGGCAGAATTAAAAGCAAAGCTTCCAGTAAGTATTTTAATATGCGTTTTATAGTAGTCCGATCCGACATTTGGTGGAATTTTTAAATTTATGTATATACTTGTTACTTATTTCTTTGGCTTATTACCAATTAAACCTTAAAGCGACTCAATAAGCTTATAATATTCTCCTCAGCCCTGCTTTACTAAAATAAACTTTTAAGGTATTTAACCTAAGTTCAATCCGGCCTGTAGTCGTCGTCGCTGCCACTCGCATATTGCTCTTTGAAGTGGTCTGTGTCTTCCTCTTGACCGTAGTAGAAGCCTTCATCGTCACTGTTGTCTTTATAGCCTGTGGGATAAGGTTGATTTTAGATTTCACAAACATAGCGTTAATGGATATTTTAGTGTCAACTAGATGGCGCTAGTAAATGGTCACAATACACGCAGTTTTTTTTTTTTTAACAATGCCGTTCCTACAAATTAAACAGGATTGACGCGTGCAAAGTAGTTATTATGAGGAGATACGGCAATACGTACGCCTGCCAATGTCAAAAATGACTGCACAGACTCTACACCAAATGCAGATCATTATAAAAAATAATTACATGCGACAAGCACAATGGGCGGCCTTAGCGCCTAGAAGATCAACATAAGATTCCTTTCCATAGAAGAAGAAGAATTCAATAATAATTTCAGTCGTTAGACGTCCTCTGCTGGACATAAGCTAGATCCTAGACTGAACTTCGCAAGGTCTGCCCATCACGAGAGAGCTTACGACCAGGGTTTACGAGAAAAACCGGTCAAGTGCAAGTGCAAGTCCGTACCATTATCTATAAAAACGAGCAAAAAAATCACGTTTATTGTATGGGAGCCTTTTATTGTTTTTTATTATTTATTGTTATAGCGGCAACAGAAATAATAAATCATCTGTCAAAATTTCAACTGTGTAACTATCACCGATCATGAGATACACCCTGGTCACAGTAAGACCGACAGCAGAATCTTAGTAATAGGGTCCCGTTTACCCTTTGGGTACGGAATCTTAAGTCTGGTTTTAGTCACGCCGCTGGACGCGCCGCTGGGCAGCGCGCTGTTAACGTTTACTGAACGGCGCTGCACAAACGCGCGACTTTGAAACGCAACTACTACCCCCATACATCTCCGAACGAGCGCGCTCCGACGGCGCTCCCGAAACGCGTAACAATAATACCAGCCTCACAGTCAGGTGGTCATCAACATTCGACTCAACGTTGTCTACGTTGTTGAATGTGGGCAGGAATCGAACTAAAGTTCTTTCTTCCGGTTTCTACGTCGAGGAAAGCTTTCCTCAAGTCATGTGCTGTCGCTATGAGAGCCTTGCAGGCTTCTCAAGAGCTGTTCATTAGCCTGTTGGCTGTTCTGATCATCCTGGGTGATTCTGGCTTCGGGCGTCTCTAGGAGTTCCCGGGGCAGAGGTCGCCACGGAGTTTTTGCATCAACGGACTCGCTCCTCAGCACACGAGACCCCTCGTGTGCTGAGGAGCGAGTCCGTTGAGGTGTACGTGGCGAGAGTTGTCCGCACGATCGTACATTCTGCGGCCAGCCTCACAACGACATAATGCCAAGCTAAGAAATGATGTACAAAGTTGCTTACCATCTACAGCCTCCTCATTCAGCTCCCGCTTGGGAGCGCAGTGCACAAACCCCCTACTATCCTCTATGCCCGTGCCCGTCTCATCCAGGACTCGAGCCTTATACTTCGCGTACGCTTCACCGTACCGCTTCGCATCGTCAGAGTACACCAACGGGTCATTGTAGATTTTATCCTCGCCGTCGTCGCTTGAGAGGGTATCTTCTGAGAAAATTAAACATTATTATAACATGGTTATATTGAACAACTCAAAATAACATAAATCATAAGTATCATGTTATTAATGACTTCTCACTTCTGCAAAGATTTTATTAATAAATAAATAATGCTGGACAATCTACACAGCATCATCTAGCCTCAAGCTAAGCAAAGCTTGTGTTATGGGTCTGTCTAGCTAGATTACTGATATAATATATCAGTACATATTATGTACATGAAACAATAAATTACATAGATAGATATTTTTTATTATACATAGAGAAAACCCTGAACAAATTTCTAAAGGTTTTTTCTCACTTCGGCAAAGATTTGATTCATGGCTTTTCAGTAGGGGTAAATAAATATATAAAAAATCTTTTCATATACGGGCTTAAACGTGTTATGATACCTGGTATTCCTTTTTCCTCTACTCTTTTTTCCGCATTTGGACTCCAGTCGGTCCTGGAGTCCAAATGCGGAAAAAAGAGTACCTCCACCTTACCCTTTTTTGATATTATTCTGGGCCGTTCCTACTGGTAGGACACGTAGGCTATCAATCACTACATAGTATAAAACAAAGCCGCTTCCTGCTATCTGTCTGTCCCTATGTATGCTTCGGTCTTATAACTATGCAAAGGATATTTTGCGGTTTTTTTTATAGATAGAGTGGTTCAAGAGGACAGTTTATAAACCATTTGACACATAGATTTCTACGGGGGCGAAGCCGCATGGCGTATCTAGTAAATTATATATAATATAAGAAGGTACCACGTGTGCGAAGACGCGGGCAGAAGCCAGTGTAATCATAGACTTACCAATATCAACCTTCTCCATGGCCCGAACAATAGCATCCTCGTCGATGCTACTGGCTTCGGAGTCAGGGTACTCGTTCCTCCAGTTGTTCTCATCATTGGAGTCGTCATCATCGTCAGCCTCGTCTGAGGAGCTACCGGCGCCATTCTGGTTGAAAACCAGGTCTGTTTCGTAGTTTTCTATCCTGTATGATTATGTATGTTTAGTTACTTGGTGCCTTAAAATTCTTTTCTAGATAAAAACAGAACTTGTGCCTGTTCCTTCACTGTTTGGTGCAAGGGTGTTGGAATATTATCAAAACGAAAACACTATAAACCATTCTTTTAAATTCACCGCACTATTATAACTTCATAAGACATCTAGATAGAATGCCGCTAGGACACTGTTGTCCTGTGTGTTGCAGGAAGAACTTCGCCAGCCCCAATCTTTTTTTATTGTTAACATAATCATTTACTAACTTAAATTGTTAACTTAATCCTCGGAGATTGGTGGGAGATCGCACGTGACCGCACTGAGTGGAAAGATTTGGGGGAGGCCTTTGCCCAGCAGTGGGACGAAACAGGCTAAATAAAAAATAAAAATAAACATAATCATAGGACCAAAGCCTCAGTCAGAGGTTCTTTAAATTATGCTATAGCGGCAAATACAAATACAAAAAGTTTTATTCAGTAATAAAGGATACACATAGTCTTAATCATTTAGAAGCCACCTAAATACGTGTGCTAGGTGACTTTGCTCTTCCACATTTACATTAATTATGTATTAATTTAGGGACAGGTTTGCTACCTGTCCCCCTGACTTTGATAGGTGATAAAGGAATAACATTTATCTGAACATAAATCATCAGCCTATATCAGTCCACTGCTGGACATAGGCCTCACCCAATGAGCGCCATAGCGCCCTGTCTTCATCTTGACGCATCCAGCATCTACCTGCAGTCTTTCGCAGGTCATCATCCCACCTTGTTGGAGGGAGTCCTATGCTGCGTTTACATTCGTGGTCTCCAGATCTGAACATGAAAGCATACAAACCTCACAAGCTGGTCCAACATAGAGACATCAAAGTCTTGAGTTGCAGCCATGTACAAATCATAGGCATACTGCAAATCACCCTCATCATCCTTCCGCCGAAGGTCCACCAAGTTAAACTCATTGTCTTCATCTTTCAAGCCTCGACTGAGATTTACTATCTGGTTGTAGAAACAGGTGGTATTTCAGTAAGATTTGATAGGCATAAATGATATTCTACAATTCTATTTATGGTAAAATTTATGAACAATTTTTCAACAACAAACAAAAGTTATTCAATTTTGATACCATTTCACATGCACATGGATCTTAAGGAGATTTGGCAAGGCAGGTAGGTAAACTGTATCAATGGAAAGCAGGCTTTACTTATGCCAAAGAAGCCGTAGGTAAAAGCTAGTTATTCTATCATATCAAAAGGTGAATAAGGATAAGAATCCACATCTTACCTCATAGCGACTTTCGATGGTGTGTTCTTTCCTCTCATTCCTGAGTTTCTGAATAATATCATTTACTTTGGTAGATGACTGTTGCTTCAAGTCAGTCTTTGGGACTATATTTTTGACGTTCGGAGTTTCCTGAAACATTAAATCAGTTCCTATGTAGGTACAGCTGATACTGAGGATTATGTTTGGTAAAACTTTCAGGCCGGTTATTGGGGTGGATTCTAGAAGTTACAGGAGGATAAAAATGTTTTATATCCTCAAGTTCATTATTTTACCTGATTTTCAACGGTTCCTCGAAACACGAAGAGCGAGGGCGATATCTCATCGTTATCGGTTTTCATACGCTTACACATGAGCACCAAAGCATCCTGAGGATTATCCTCTAGCCGTCGCTTTACTCTAAGTAATGTAGACGTCGCCATTAGTCATAAATTTCTTAAAAAATAGAGAAAACCACGAGAGAAAGAAACACAACAACAAATCAAAACAAATGAAATTGGGGGGAAAGAAAAAAAATTATCGACCGAAAGAGAGAGAGACGCATGCACAAGTGTGGTGCGGGCGAATGCCGAGTGAGTGCGTTGCGTACTGTGCGTAGTTGCACGCTATTGTCAATGTCAAAAGGATCTTTATGTCTGCTGTTTTCAAAACTGTGAGTGTCAGTGTCAATAATCTGTATTTTTGGTTTTTTATTGCCAACTAAGGATTTTGTGCTAGATCTGCCATTCATTAATTTCTTGTTTGGTCACAGAGAATGAGATTAGGAATTGCTATGCAGAAATTGCCCCGAACATCAGGAATTTTCTAGTATGAGTTCAACACGTACAGCTCACAGAGGTGGTATTACGCTCTCATTCGCAAAAAAACTCGTGTTCCTATGAACCCACACAAATATAGTGTATACACCATAGACTAATTAATAATTCCATTATTTCGTTAGCATTATATCGCAATTAATATATATTATAAAAGCATTATTTCGTTCATGGTATACACAATAGTGTATTAAACCCTTTAAAGCCAGCTTCGCATCTGTACGTAGGAGAACTTTCCTTTCGTTAGTATTATTCCTTTCACAATACCTACTGTATCCATTCAGAATGGAGAATGTTTACTAACAAAGCCACTGACAGTTCAATCAGCTGATGTAGGGGTAAAAAACATTTTTTTATTTAGGTTAGCTCTTATCCTACTTATACCGATGGTCTAAAGCAGTGTCGTACGTTAGTAATGTTTATTTTTTCCAAGGGAGTAATTAGTTTGAATTTGGAACTTTTTAATATGTATGGAAATGTTGACCTAGGAGACTCCCACTAACAGAAACGGAAAACTCGATGTTTATTAACAGTAAAAACAGTAATTCTCAATTATCAAGCATAAACAAGACCTCTTCAAACATTTTCTCCGATAAATAAATGGTTATTATGTTAGAAATATGTATGGTCATAGTGCTAGCCTTGATTCGGAATTGTAGTTCAAAAGTTACCAATTGTTTGCTACACGGGATGTCAAAACTGAAATTCGTTAGGGATGGCACTGTTACAAAGACAAAAAATCTCTAGTGCTTTTAATCTTTGTTTTTGACCACATATGTCGATTTGTAAATTGGAATAATAAGATTCTGCATAGAATTTACGTCAGGATTAAAAAAGTAATAAATCTAATAGAATTTATAGGTGAAATCATTGGAATTCTATAAAAAACATAAAACATTCTACATCCTCGATGGACATAGTATAAAATTGGATTTGTAGCACATTAATTAGTAGCCAAGTTGGCAGCATTTATTTTGTGTCTGGAAGCAAGCAACGCTTGCTTGCTTGCTACTTTTTCTCAAAAAAAAATACAAAGATCTCCGTTTGGTTTGGGATTTCCTGTGATAATAATATTGTGCAGTTTTTCTGTTCAAAGCCAAAATTTCTTGTCGTATTATTCTTTCGAATAAACAATGGCGGGCACTGAAGATAACTGGAGAACGCAAGCGTTCCGTCAAAGTGTAGTTTCAAAAATGTAAGTCCCACTTTTTTCTTTTGCCGCGCCTCGGCGAACAGATTCATCCAGGATCAAACATCAGAAACCTTATTTTCTACCTTTATACATGATCTACTTAAAATATACTTATAAATAATAGGGGTCCTATCTTCGTAGTATTGCGTAAAACATTTGTTTACGCAAAGAACAGATAATAACAATCTCTTTCTATGCCCTCTAGTGTAGCGCTATCTGAGTTCTATTAAGTTAAAACAAACTATCTATAGGAACACGATAGTTTGTTCAGGAACATAAAACATGGAACATTCCTTGCACTACATAATGACCCAAAAGCGAAGTGCACTGTGGTAGAAGGCACTTGTTGGTAATAGCCACTATTTCACACCAATCTCGAAGTTCTACATAAAATAACCACTACGGACTGAATCTATAATAATATAAGGACATATTTTAGCACTTTAATAATAAGCCTTATAACATGATCTACATTTATTTCTGATTATGCATAAGGTTATAAGAATCTCAAAAATATTTAAGTTAACTTGACACATAACTTTCAGTGAGGAAGTGATCCAAAGATCAGGCATGCAGGTGGCACGGAACAGCAGCGAGATGGAGAACCATGTGTTCATGAAGGCAAAGACGAGGGAGGAATACATGAACATGGTTGCTAAACTCATATTGCATGTGAGAGAGATGTGTAAGTTATTAGAATTAATTAATTAATGCTGTAAACTTTGTATATTATTTATTTATTGTTAATAGAGGAGCAGCTTCTAGCTGATGTGTCTATATCACACAGTGTTGAATTTATTTAGTGTTTTTTTTTTAGTTAGTTATTTTTGTCTCGTAACCAGTTGTCGAGTTTATTCTTGAATGCGTTTATTGATGTGGCTGATATAATAAATAAATAATGCTGGAAAATTCACACAGATATATGGCTAGATATATGGGGCTTAATATCTTCTGGTAATAGGTTCCAATTGTGCATCACTCTATTGCTAATAAAATGGTACACGGCAAGAGATTTCGTAGTGTCACAGGACGATTTAAAGTGCTATTATAATATCTCTTCATAAGGTAGTATTTTCAAAATTTTTCCTATAGTTTGCATGTTAAAATGAAATAAAATAAAGAAAGGAATACTATTCTTCTTCTTTTTCATTTTTACATAAAGTGAATCCTGTATTGGCCTTCTGTTTTGTAATTAAGGGTCCGGTGACACTCGCTTGCAACTTCAATTCGAGGCGCTTGCAAAAATCGCTCCGAATATCGCTGTCCCTGTTTAACCCTTGCGCCGCGCCCCATGCGTGCGCGTTAGCAATATTAGCCATTCAAAATTTGGTATGAATTTGATTGGATTATGTAATGCCAAAAATTATGACAGAAAACTTTTTGTATTCTTCACATAGTATTGTTATTCTGTTACTAGACAATATAAGCTATGTTCCTTAATATACAACGCGTAAGATATTGTTGTTTTTAATATGAAACAAATAGGAAGAAAACTTGTCCATTTTCGCATAAACTAAGGCTTTCATTGAATTTTAGGTATGTAAATTGAAAAAAAAGCTATCCTGGAACCTAGATAAAAACTATTCAAATATAAATCATGAAATATTATAGTGGAAATATGCTTTACTTAGAAATAATTTTGGTATTATGTTTGTATGGAGAATTCGTCATCCGCAGGCCTCTTATGTATGTGAATTTTAGTTCTATAAGAACTAAAATTCACATACATAAGAGGCCTTGGATTTTATTTTCTACTTAACTAAATAAATGTCACTTCAACTATACAGAATTTAATAAGTGCACAATTAAACTCTGAATGTCTTTATGTATTTTTGTAGATGTATAGAATGGTTTCTAATTAAGTATAAAAATTCATACAGCACAACCAAAACAAAACAACCAATCAGGCCAAAGCATGCAGGGCCCGAACCAAGGTCAAGGCCCGCCGTCCCAAGGACAGAATCAGCAGGGGCAGCCTCCCCAGGGGCCCAACAGCCAATCCAACCTTGCTCCTGATCCTATCAATGCTTTACAAACACTTGCATCACAGGGTTCTAGGTAAGTTTTGTATCAGTGTAGTTGAATACTTATCTTGGGCAGATTCTGCAATTGGGTAAAAACAATTTCGAGAAGGGAACAGAAGATTTCAGGAAGAGCAGGATCCATTTAGGCTGGGCAGCGTTTGGAAAACTTCGCTGAGTCTTCTAGGCATCCATACAGCAATGCTTGAAAACTAAACTTTTTAATCAGTGCATTCTACCCATTATGACCTACGACGAGAAGCGAGCGACGAGCTGAGACGTGGACACTCACGATAGGGCTGGTCCACCAGTTCAAAGTCACTCAGAGATGTCGCGTCGCCATTCAGTTAGAATATCTATATTTATAAGGTTATCGACAGGTGGCGCTAGTTGTAATAACATAAGCTCTGACTATTTTATTCTTAAGATTAAAAAAATCAGTTTATTTACAAGTTGTGTACTTATCATAAGTGTTCTAAAAGCATAAATAACAAGCACAAGTGTTATCTTTGAATAAAATTCACTAACAAAAGCGTATCCAGTGTAAAAATAAAGCGCGATACAAAGTGATTCATAAGCAAAATTGAAATGGTGATGAGTCTAAAATAAGAAAAACTTTGAATATAAAAGAGCTTGAACAACTGTGAGTAAAGAACTTTCTGAATTTAATTATTCCATTGCAAAAATACCATTCATAACGATAACTTTGTCAATGATAAACAATGATGACTCATGGGCAAATTTGAATGAACTGTTAATAACACTACTTTGGATTCGTGAGCTTACTAAATATTTATTTCTTTAACTTAATGTACAATTATATAACAGTATACGTATAATGTACAAAAAAAAAGTAAAATTCGACGCTTACGTCACAGAACCATTGACTCATCTGAAAAGACAACTACTTGTGATTAAATCAAAGATCGAGAGATCAAATAAAAACAAAATAAAAATTTCCTTTATACGTTTTCATGGAAACCGCTTTTTAAACGATCATGAATATTAATATTAACACTAAAGTTATTTAAAACGGGATATTTACCATGATTTGATTTTTGAGAGTTCCAATATTCGCATGAAACTGCCGAAATATTGAAAAACTCAAAAATGAAATCATGGCAAATATCCTCTTTATAATGACTTAAGCTTGTGCGAAGCCGCGAGCAGAAACTAGTCCTTAATACACAAAAAATCTTGTCTCTGGATAATTATACCAGAAACCAATTAAATCTTTGCTTTCAGAAATCAAATGATGAACATGGGTCCTCAAAGTCAAATGCAGCAGCAAATGGGAGGAAATCCTGGAATGGGAGGAAACCCTGGCATGGGGGGTAACCCAGGAATGGGTGGCAACCCTGGCATGGGAGGCAATCAAGGGATGGGAGGTAACCCTATGGGGGGGAATCCTGGCATGGGAGGTAACCCTATGGGGGGGAATCCTGGAATGGGGGGCATGCAGATGGGACAACAAGGGCCTATTTCCTCGCAGGGACCTCAAGTGCAGCCTGCTACAAATCTACTGCAGACCTTAAACCAGCGGCCACAGATGAACATGCAGGTAGATATCATTTTGGCACTGAATGTGGAATATCATAATCAGAAATCCTGGACGTTGCACTCTCACTCAGACAAATAATTTAACTTATGAGTAGGAAAGGAAGCTAAATCCTAACAAAAGGTTTCTTTCAGCAAACCTGATCTCATAATATTTCTGCATTTCTTTTTATTTAATAACTAGCTGTGCCCTGCGGCTCCGCCTGCGTGGAAATCTATGTGTCAAATGGTTCATAATTTCCTCTTAAACCGCATCAAAATCCGTTGCGTAGTTTTAAAGATCTAAGCATGAGGACAGACAGACATACAGCGGGAAGCGACTTTGTTTTATACTTATACTTTTTATATATATCTCGTATCAACCAGGGCACAGTGTTCCATATGACCAAAAAAAATTCCCTATGCTGTTTTTAGCATTAATCGATCAACGAATGCATTTTAAATGCAAGAGTAGAACACCCACGTGTCTATTGCCAATACTTTTTTTTATAAAAAAATCATGAACTTTAGGTGACCTTGACGATGAAAATTTTTGAAAAAAATCTGTAAACGTCAATGTCCAAGATATTTTTATGAGATAAATATAATCTGATAATAGATGCTTAGGAGCATTTTTTCCAATTTTTATTTTTTTTAAATAACCCCTGGATACTGAGTAATTATAATTTTTTCAGATTTTATGTTTTATTTTTTTTCTCCCTAAAATCGCAAAAGTGCGACTTGTGACTAGCATAGAAAGATTGCTCTTAACAAGGCTTATCAGTGGTAAAAATACCAGACCGCACTATTGCGGCCTTTAGGAGAAATATGCAATTATATTCTTAGGTCAAATTATACAGAATAGGGTTGTCGCTAAAAGGTCAATTTTTAGTTGTGAGTTATTACTCACTCTTTATGATAAAACAATAAAATATATAATAGTGCTATATGATAAAACTATATAAGTGAAGTTCTAAGGTCAAATTATACAATAGAGGGTTGTCGCTAAAAGGTAAATTTTTAGTTGTGTGTGACTCTATAATTAAAATTCAATTCAATTTTTTTTTCTTTATGCTTACAAAATAAGCACTAAGACAAGTCAAATTTTATACTTTTAATTATTATCAAATTACATTATAAGTGGAAGAAGTGAAAAAGAAACCACTTGTATTTTCATATAACCTATGTCTATATATATATATATATATATATATGACAAAACAATATAATATATGTATTACTATATCATGTATCAGCACGGAGTTTTAGCTTAAGCAATCCCAAAAAAAACATAAAAGTAAAATGAGAGCCAAGTTCAATATTGTGATATATGCCTTGGTTTTTGACTTCAACAACAAAAGAAGTGAGCTTTAAATGGGTGCGAAGTTCAATGGTGAGTCCTGAAATTTATTTATAACAACATAAAATATTTTATAAATAATTTCTTCTGATAAGTTAGGATAATATTTGAAGCCCAAGGTCTGACTTGGCTAATTTTCATGTTCGAATTATAATAAAAAAATATTATAGCCTTCGCAAGTTCTCAAGCCGCAAGTTCTTATTTTATTCTTCAGAAAATTTGGCTTCCCGGTAGAAACTAGCCATCGAACATAGGGCTGTTCCATGACTATTTTAGTAGGTACTTAATAAAAAATTCGTATATGAGAACTAGCCAAGTCAGACCTCAGGCTTCAATATGTTATCCTTAGTTATGAGAAGAAATGATATTTTACATATATTTTAAGTTGTTATAAAATATTATATGGTGTCATAAATAAATTTCAAGACTGATTGAACTTGGCACCCAAAAAAAAATCCAAACTGAATAAAATGAAAGGTCAAGTTGGGTGACAACCCTAACACCATATTTTGAAATTCAATTTCTCCTAAAAGCCGCAATGTTGAAACAAGGTATTTTTACTAGTAATAAACCTTGTTATAACCAATCTTTCTATGCTATTCACAAGCCGCACTTTTGAGTTTTTAGGGAGAAAAAAAATAAAATCGTAAAACTGAAAAAAATACGATTACTCGTTATACAGAAGTGATTTTCAAAAAATAAAAACTGTAAAAAATGCGCCTAAAAATACTTCGTGAGATTAAATTTATCTCAAAAAAATATCTTGGACATTGACGTTTACAGAATTTTTTAAAGATTTTTCTAGGTCGAGGTCACTTAAAGTTCATTAATTTTTTATAAAAAAAAGTATTGGCAATAGACACGTGGGTGTTCTACTCTTGCATTTAAAATGCATTCGTTGATCGATTAATGCTGAAAACAGCATAGGGAAATTTTTTTGGTCATATGGAACACTGTGCAGGGGGAGTACCTTTTATACCAAACTAGTTCACCCCGCGAACTTTGTTAAGAAAAAAAAAGGGATAAAAAGTCCACCATCATCGTCATCCTTTGTCCATCTCCTGGTTCTAAGCTACCTCCCCACCAATTTTCAGACAAATCGGTTCAGCCGTTCTTGAATTATAAGTGTAACTAACACGACTTTTATATTTTCTTACATGTACATTTTTCAGCTGCAGAAACAATTAGGCGGCGGCGTCATGGGCATGTCTCCCGGTATGGGCATGCAGGGCGGGATGGGCATGGGAATGGGCGGACAGCTGCAGAGCCAGCTCGCGCCGCCCAACATGCAGGGCCAGATGATGCCTATGCAGAGTAATATGCAGGTAAACATTTAACATGAAACAATTAAGCGGTGGTGTCATGGGCATGTCTCCCGGGATGGGCATGGGCGGACAGCTGGACCTGTTTATCCGCGCACAGAATGAATAGCCATTTTTTACCCCTTGCACACAAGAAGGAAAAACTATTTTTTTACCCTTGGACTCAACACACACAGCGCTGATTACATTGTTTAAATTTAAAACCCGCATCACTGGATTATCACGTGTATTCAATATTCTCTTTGTAGATTTTACAAATTTCTTACGATAAAACCCTCCTTATCTTAAATATATTTTTATGTATCAGTCGATGGGCGGTTCAAACTCTATGGGGCAGATGCCCTGCAACCAGATGGGTCAAATGGCGCCCAACTCCATGCAAGGACAAATGGGAGGGCAAATGGGTAAGTTGACTTTACTAAGTTCTTACGTAGAGTTAAATAACCATAAGCTATTCTTTTATTTTTCCAATTTTATTTTGTTTTTTCGGCTACCCGTTTCCGCGTGTTTTTGTTATTTTGTGTCTGTTGTATGGATAATTTAAGTGAATATTTAAAAAAGTTATTTATTTGTGACTCAGTGCGCGTGTTATAACCCTCCATTGACTCTATGTAGAGCAAAAAGAAAAGCTTTCGGTGAACAGGTAAATATCATAATATTAGCTGTAGTTCGAAGTTTATTTACCTATTTAAGTTGTCAGAGATCTGGGCCATATTTTTAACTACCCTCAATAATATTTGATTAGCAAATTTTATTTAACTGCTAGATTCTGTCTGTCCTCAGCTTAACTTTTCTCCTGGATAAATATATGTTATTGTGGTCAAGAATTACAATGATGCAAAATTTCTAACGATTCAGTAAATTTTAGCTAAGCAGAAATAAGAAAAATCCATTCTAACTCTCCATTAAAATTTTTGGTAACAACGTATTAATTTAGTTCCGTCATTCAATATAGATGGTGCTACTAGTAACACAACCAACAAGATTAATATGCATTAACATTTGTTTCTAGTGAAGGAAGAGATAGAACATGATTGTGAAATCTTTGAACTGTTCGATGAGCTGTCGCCGCCGCGCCCTAGCCGCCGCCGTAAAATGAAGGCAAAGAAAACCAAAGCCGATACTAAATCTCAAACTGTGTTCTGCAAAGGTAGTGCATTAATATTTACTTATACATTTTAGCAAGTCGCTTTAAGCTTCGAGCTGGGTGGTAGTGATATTGTGTTAATGTGCACTCGTTGATAAATAGTGTTATTTCAGATGGCATATAAACTTAACTATTTTGACGAAATCGAATCTTATTTTCATACAAATGCAAATTATTACGTCATTTACATAAGTGTAATTTTGCACGCAAACGTCAAATAAATGCTTTATCTATCTATCTAAACCAATTGTTATTTTCGTTTTCGAATTTTGTTTTTCTGTGTAGGCCAGTATTATTTATTGTATTTTTATATTGAAGGTACATAATTTTATCTATCATATTTCCAGATATAAACAGTCTGACTGAGAATCGTGCGTCTGTAACCCCATCAACTTCCCCCACTCATGATGATGATCTGGATGGTATGGGTAGTTTCGAAGAATATGATTTCAATGATTTGCAGTCTCAAAACGATGATACTGATCAGGTATGTCCTACTGTTACACAATCAAAATCTTGTCTATCTATAATATGCTATGTGGTCGGTCCAGCATTATTTTTTATTTATTTACCTCGGGCTTGACCTTTTTGTATCTGGCAACAAGTGTCTGGTTTGCCAAATTTCATAGTCATGGACTGCGCTTGGTTACAGTAATAATATAAATTATAACAATAAATGATGCTGGACAATCTACACAGCAATATCTAGCCCCAAACTAAGCAGAGAGTTATGGGTATTTTTTTTAGATAACGACCGGAACACCCCTTATGGTGATTATGTCACTCGACTGGTTTGCGATAGGCGTAAATTAAGCTATTAGTGCTGTCAAACGTCAATTTTGTATTAGTTTGACACCAGCTACAACGTCAAAATTGACGTTTGACAGCACTATTTGCCTTATTTACGCAAACCGGTCGCGAGTTACATAATCACCATACCGGAACAAATATCAGCTGATCGTACACACAATTGTTCCGAGGCGGGAATCGAACCCGCAACCTCCTGCGTCGCAAACGGACCTTCACCCACAGCGCCACAGAGGTCGTAAAGTAACTACATAATAAATAATTTTAATAATGATAACTATACGATAATACTTTTGTAGGATTCGGACTTCCAATCCATCGGCAAATGGCTCCCAGATACATGTTCACTGCCACTCCGCTCCAACGAGGTCACCAACAGCAATGAAAAGGGATCCCAAGCGAACATTAACAAGAAAACATCCAAACATACCAAAACAAAGACCAAAGACAAACACTCTGAAGCTCTAAAACAATTAAAATATAAAGAAGCTCTAGAATACAAGAAAGAGAGGCATAATATAAAACTGCAACGGAAGAGAGAGAAGTTAGAGCAAGATAGAATAATGACAAGCTATTTTAAAGCTCAATCCGAGATGAAGATTAACTTTCAGAAGATAAGGAATAGAATGTTGATGATTGAGTTAGAGGTGAAGCTCAAGGAGGCGGGGAAGCGTTTCGATGGTCCATTGGAATAGAGTTCATTATTGCTTGTAAATTTGTTGTTCTGGGTAGAAGGCATCAAGTGATTCACTACCAGATAAAATGTAATTCCAAAAGAAATATTATAAATTTCTATAGCCACTTGACTTTATCTATTTTTATATAGGTCAAGCAATGTTTGGTTTTCCAAACTCATCAGCAGTTGGTCTGTAATACTTTAATTTGTATTTATTTTATTATGAGAATTTATGTGAAGTGATAATAATCAAGTTCGTTAAAAACAGGAAAGCTTTTTGAATGTGCTTGTTTAATTTCATGTGTTTTTATACTTCGTGAATGAGGCGAAATTATATTGTTTATTCTTATATTCAGGCTGTTTTATTTAATTGATAAACTAGAAGATTTCCTCGAATATTCTGTGGTCTGTAGTCACTTCGAGTGCTGAAATCACGCCGTGTGTGTTTTCTATAAGTGACTAATATGCGTAAATCCACACTAGCGCAGTGGCCGAGAAAATACAGATCTGTGTGACTCAGCACATCTGTAATGTTTTTCGAACGAAACGCATGTGCGGAGCAACACAACCGCTGTGTAGAGCGGCAGCACGAATGGCTTAGGTTAAAAAAAGATCGCAGTCGTCGAAAAAAGTTCGCAGTCAAAGTGTTAAATTAACCAACTAGACTAGACCACAATCTAGCTAGCTCTGCTTACTATGTATTTGTTTAAATAAAGTTTACGAACATAGTAGTTTCTGTAAATTTCCTGTCATTGAATTACAAAGTTATTATTTTAGCAATATTTATATGGCCAAATAATTACATTGTATAAGTTAAATCTGCGAAGTTTAATCTTTGGACTCGTAAAACCAGGTAATTTTTATTTTTTATGTTGGCTACCTTAAGATTTGCTATTTACACCAGAATTAAAGCATTTGAGGAAAATCGCATCGAGACAATGGACGCAAGAAGCCAGATACGAAGAGACCTAAGCCCTCCTACACGTATACATATAACTCATCGGGCCAACTCTTCTGCCATGCGTGCCGTAGGATATTCAAGACCACGTTCGGTCTAGCGAGCCATATTAAAGCTCATGATCGAAAAAATCCGTGATTATCTAGGGTCGCCGTCATCGAAATCGATGAGGAGGGCTATATACTATACCTTAACATGCGTAAGGAAATAAAGGCAACCTTTGCCCATCACATCTTTAAAGTAACAAAATATTAGTCCAGCTCGAAGATGAAAATTAATCCACAAATCTACAAAGTCAACAATATCACATTTGTTATAAACCGTCTATCTTATTTTGCCCTACAATTTACCATCTACTTGAAATAAAATACTTTAGCTTTAAATGTGCTGAGCCAACCCTATTTCGGCGTAGGTTTCTATAGATAGAGCTTAATTTTTACTACCTATCACCTATTTTGTGTTACTAATCTCTTCGTATCACTGTTTCTGAATTTCGCTTGATTATTTTATACGCATTCTTTTGCTCTGTCGAAATAAATATCTATTCTACAATTTGGATGTATAATTAGTTATATTATAATGTATTTGTATGTAACATCTTAAATTTTATGTTGTAATTAATACATAATAATGCACACAGATCCCCATTTTCAATTCAACGATCCTATCCATCCATGCGCGATAAGACCGCCAAATTGTCACATTATCTTGTATCTTTTGTTTGTTTTATTTTTAAGTGTGAAATAAAATTATTGTCTATCTTCTATTGTATTTCCAGTGGGCGGAATGCCTTCGAACCAGATGGTAGGCATGAACATGCTGCACATGCAGCAGAGGGGGGTGAAGCAGGAGGGGGGGCTCGGCATGATGTACGCGGGGGGGAGCCGCGCGCCGCCCCCCGCGCAGTTCCTGCGGCAGAGCCCGTCGCCGTCCGCGCCCTCGCCGGGCATGGGGGGGCCCAGTCCTGTGCCTATGAGTAAGAACTACTACCTTATTGTGACGTAAGAAGAAAGCAGAGGGGAGTTGCCCTGTGGATGTCATTTTTATGTGTTTTTGTTGTTTTAGTTGCTTCCATTCGATTATGATTTAATAAAATCATGAAAGTTACGAAATAAAAAATTATTATTATTGATTAACTTTGTTGGATAGTGCCTGTTTCGGGTTCGATTCCCGCCTCGAGATAAATTTTAGTTTCTTTTGTGTGTAGTCGAGACAAATGTATGTACGATCTGCAGATATTTTTTCCGGGTGTTCTGGTCGTCTTCGTATTTGACTATACGAAGACGATTGATAAAAATCGGTGCAGTCATTGTTATTAGTACATATCTATTTTCATAATAATATTAATCTCTGTAATCGACTTTCATAGTAAAATTATAGATTATGATCTTAGTCTTTATGTGTGTAACTTGTTGCAGGTGTAATGGGGGGCACGATAGCGTCCCCCATGGGGGGCTTGGGGGGCATGGGCGCGTGCCCCTCGCCCGGCCAGCCGCCGCACATGTCGCACCACGTGCCGCAGCCCCCACGGTAAATATACTTGCTTTGACGAATCTAGAGGGGCCACTGAATGTCATTGTGATGTTGAGATACACCTACAAATAGAGAGCATTGATAGGCATTGTTTGTTTATTTTATGTCTTTGATTGTGTATTAAAATTATTATTTTTTGTACGAGTCCTGTAATGAGGGGCATGATACAGTCAATGAAAACAAGTCCAGTCAAGTGTGATAATCTAGCACGAGTCGAGGGTTTTGGACTTTTTGCCAAAATGTTGTACTCCCGCCCCCATTCTGGCACAATTTTCGCAAACATTTCCAGCATATTTTTTACCCCATACTCTCTTTACCATCTAACCTAAACATCTAATTCCAGTAACGTCGGCATGGGCATGGTGGCCTCCCCATCGTCGTCCCTGAACACCCCTCTGGGGGGCGGCGTGGCCTCCCCGGGGGGCGACGAGGCCGCCTACAGGGAGAAGGTCCGACAGCTGTCCAAGTACATCGAACCGCTGAGGCGAATGGTGCATCGGATGGTCAGCGAAGGAGAAAGTAAGTGAGGCGTGGGCATGGGGGGTAGTGCCCATAATCCCCACGCTGGTCTTGAAATATGGACCGCAGTCTTGGACCATATTACATAAGTTCGTAGCTAAAGTGCTGTGTAGTCAGTCTTATTGAATAATTTAAATTTACACGATCTAAAGATAATTGTAAGTATTGATACAACAACGGTTAAACAAACGCGATAAATACCATAAATCAGTACTTATAATTAAGTCTTATTGATTAACGACCATATCGACCAGGTGGGATGACGACCTGCGAAAGACTGCAGGTAGATGCTGGATGCGGCAAGCTTAAGACAGGGCGCTATGGCAGAAGACAGGGCGCATTGGGGGAGGCCTATGTCCAGCAGTGGACTAATATATGCTGATGATGATGATGGCGCTGTGGGCGAAGGTCCGCTTGCGACGCAATAGTTTGCGGGATCGATTCCCGCCTCGGGCCATGCCAAATTATTTTTATACGGTCTGCAAATATTTGTTCCGGTCGTTCTGGATATTCTCGTGGAAGCACGTTCAGCAGTTGACTATGTACTAAAGATCTGTCTTAATATGTCCAAAGCCACCTAGAGGAATACTCTAGATGCGGCGATGGACACAGATACGATCTTGGGCACGCCAAGAGGCAGACGACCATTGACCAGAAAGCTTTAGCTAACTCCATGGGCTAAATCCAAAAAGCTGGTGCACATTCTCTGCAAGAGTGTGTACAACCGACTGCTAGTTGAAATCTCCAGGGCACCTTCGATATAATTTTACCTTTAAGCACAAGCTTAATAATTGGCTCAATGACATGTGTTTGTACATATATATATATATATATGAATATTAATTAATTGATGTTGATATTTATATTTGTTATTTATAAAATTGTATTGTTTATTATATGTAAATAGTTATTATTATGTTTTAATGCTATTATAAATTTATATTGTTATTTATTTATTTTATAAAAAATCCAAGCTCAAGATCTGCCAGAGGGCAATGGAGCGTAGTATCTTAGGCTTCCGGCGAATCGATCGCGTTAGGAATACGATGCTACGCGCTTTGACAGGTATTGTCGATGTGGGAGTTAAGACCGCCACACTGAAATGGAAGTGGGCGGGGCACATTAGCCTAATGCACCCCGAGAGGTGGCCTAATGCTGCAACACCCTGGGTCCCGGAAGGAAGCCGCGGGCGAGGTCGGCCAAGAAAGCGCTGGCGAGACGACCTTAACGCTTTCCTTGCAGTGGGACGAAACAGGCTTAATAATTAAAAATATTACATTAACTTACATATTAAGTATGAATGTACACTCCCAGACCTGTAACTATGTTGCCAATAAAGAATCTGTATCTAATAAAACTATTTTCCCTTACAGACGTGGAAAAGCTGACAAAGATGAAGAACCTCCTAGACATCCTCTCGAACCCGAGCAAGCGCATGCCGTTGGAAACACTCATCAAGTGCGAGGTTGTGTTGGAGAAACTTGACTTTAAATCGGGGGGAGTTGGTCTTCCTGCTGGCAAGGTAGATAATTCTTCTTTAATTTAATCGTGGCCATGTATTTTCAATTTATCAAACCCATGTAATGTAGTCATAGTCAAAGGTATATCTATCTACCTATGTTTTTGCTGGCTTCTATACAAAAAAACGCACGATATTGATAACGGTAACAGGTAGACGTTTAAAATATTCACAAAACGTTTTGTATTTTTAAGGTTTAAGGGCCTTAGGTTTAGTTCGTACACGAATTTCCGCCTGCTTCCTTTGTAATGATGTTTTTTTCAGTTTCTTTGAAATAAGTTCATAGTTGTTATGTATTGTAGGAGAGCTAAGAAAACGGTTATGTTTTTAAAATAATCTGCAAGCCAAGTTTCATAACGATTTTTTTAGTTTTTAAGGCATTTTAGAGGAAAAAAATCTCAATGAATAATGAAATAATATAGTTTTTTATCTCGCATTTTTAAATTTTGAGCGATAATTGTTGTTTTAATATTGATAAATAACCAGTGTTTATTCGTTTTTATAAATCAGAAGAAAAAAATAGTATTAAATAGACAGTTTTTTTTAAATCAATTTTTGATGTTGCACTTTTGACTTATTTTGAAAAAAGCTAAAAATCATGATAACTTAAAAATGGTTCACTTTTGCATGATGCACATGGGGATGAAAATTATCGCAAATAGTCCCCCCTATCACCTCCTAACGCGAATACGTCAAATTACCAATGACCCTGTATATGTATACTATTTAAAATAAAGTGCAATAAAGTGTAACATGGTACGGAACCTTTCGTGCGCGATACGCACTTGGCCGGTTATTAAGTATTTTCCACCCTGTACTAGACTAACGTAGCTTGAAATAAATGAATGATTTACTAATTTGCAGGAACAAATCTTCAACCCGTTGTTAGAGGTAGTGAACAACTGCCTGCAGTCTCCGCTCGCCAACCACACGCTCAAGCGGACCTTCGGATCGACGCTGGATTCGCTCAACGGTCCAGAGATCAAGTGAGCTAAAAGCCAGATTAGACTCTTTAAGGCGGTCCCCCGAGGCACACTAGCGCCGCTACTTATTTTATCTTATTATTAACTCGAACAAAGGAAATATCAAAAATTTCAATGGGGGTTTTGTGATACCTAATAAAAGCTTTTTATAATGTACTAGCTATTTCCCGCGGTATCACCCGCGTTAAATTCGAATTTCACATTTCTAAAATATAATATAGTCTATGTTCACCGGGGATAGTGTAGTTCCCAACAGTGAAAGAATTTTTCAAATCGGTCCAATAGTTTCGGACCCTATTCAATACAAACAAACAAAAAACCCAACCTTTCCTCCTTATAACATTAGTATAGATCTGTCATAGTTTTATTTTGTATGGCAGAGATGCGAAGTTGCCCTTGGTGGCCACCAAACTTTATTTTCGCACCACGTACGTCCATCTATTTGTTTATTGTGGTATCAAATGAGTAAAGCCCAAAATGTTTTTTCAGAAATCTTCCTCCGCCGCAGAAGATCCTCAAATTCGATGAGCCAGAGATGGAGATCCCGGATGTGCTGCAGGGGGAAATAGCCAGACTGGATTCCAGGTTCAAGGTATACCGTTGCCTTTCTTTTCTCTATACAGTAGGTTTTTTAATAATGCTGGAAAATCACATCGCATCTAGCCCTAAGGTAAGCAGAGCTTGTATTATGGGTAGATGACTGATATACATACATACTTAATACAATATATTACATAGATAGATATTTTTTATTATACATAGATAACGACCAGAACACTCGGAACAAATATCTGCAGATCGTACAAATAATTGTTGCGAGGCGTGAATCGAACCCGCAACCTCCTGCGGCAGGCGGACCTTCGCCCACCGCGCCATAGACGTCGTTGGTTACTATACTTTATCTTGGATAAACCAGCGCTGTTATATCAGCTATATATATCTTTAGTACTAAGAGTACTCTCCCTTCAGATGGCATTCCAAATTCGCAGACTATTTGAAAGTCATTGTCCAGTATTACGCGATGACGATACGATGTCATTTATGTCTATTCTATGTCTCCCTAGAAAACAACCGCTGTTCTTGGCCTACTGCTAAGTGCGCTTAGTACGTTATCCTTCCTCTATGTTAATACGTTATAATTTCTAGTGCAAGACTTTACCCCTACGCTTTCATCGCAGGTGTCTCTAGAACCGATGCAGCTCAGCAGCGGCAAGGGCGCCATCTCTTTGATCGCGCAACTGGATGACGCGCGCCTGCCGTGCGTGCCCAGCGTGCACGTGGTGGTGCCCCGAGACTACCCGCTGGCGCCCCCCGCGCGCCCGCGCCCTAAGCACGCGCCATCCTCGCCCTTCCTACACACGGTTCTAGCTGCTATGGACGCTAGGTGCGCCAGGTTAGTGCAAGAGGCATAACCATCTGCATATTCTAGTCCGCTGCATAAGGCCTCTAAAAAGCGCCGTAACGCCCTATGTTCTGGCCGCATCTTGTATCTGCCAGGAGTTTTTCGCAGATGGTTCCTACACAGCTCCAGGTGTAATGAAATTTCACTAATCCCAGGTTTAAGGTTAATATTAGGTTACACCGAATCGTTTAACTCTGCGCCAGTTGACATCCTAGTTTTCCCTTTTATAGTTCTTTTTCTATATTCCTCCTCGTTTATATGTGAAAAAGTTGCCTAAGTCTGTCCCAGGGATTCCATCCACCTCCCTGCCAAATTTCATTGAAATCCGCTCAGCCGATAGGCGTGAAAAGGTTACAGACATGCAGTTTTTACTTTTAAATTTACAATATTCGTATGGAGTTTAGTTTATTGCATCCATAATAAAATTTGTGTGTGTTCTCTAGCGCACATACTCTTTTCTATGGAAATTCGTTAATTAATCATTAACGAAGTCATCCTATCAACCTGAGTTTTACCACCTAAATCGTATTGAGGTGACATTAAGGTTAAAATGTTTTCTTTGCACAGATTACCGAAAAGCTGCTCAGTGGGCCAACTCCTCGACGCGTGGGAGATGAGCGTGCGTCAGGCCTCCGCGCCGAGCCCGGTCCCTTACACGCCGGTCCCAACGCTGGGACTCTGAACTGTTGGCGCAGCCGGTTGGATCCGACTACGTCTTGGGAATAATTGCATGTATGTAGATGTTATTTACGTGTCACGCAAGGCAAGAGATTTAAGAGTGAAAAACGATTGACCTCGCCAGTCTTTTTGGGATAACTGTATGTTTTCAACTTTTATTTTCGGGTCCGTAAATTAGTGAAAGATGTCATATAGACCTTATACATCGTCGTGTCGTCAAATCGCATTGTATCCAATATAGATTTATTTTGCTGTGATAAATTTCTATGAATATTTTATTTAATTTTTAAAGAAGGCATGTCTGGTCTGCTTTTCTTATCACAATCCCTTATGGTGTTTCCGATGTCAAAATTAGTGTGTGTTAATAATACAATTGTAAATAACTTTTAAAGCTTATAGAACTTAACGACATCAAGTGTAACATGTGTGTAGCTACGGTGGAAATAAATAAACAATAGTAAAATATTGACCTCAGCCAGAACTTATGTCTGCCATTTGCAAAGTTGCACTTAAATTACGTGATTGATTAATTAGTGGAAGGAATTTTAATCATGAGAATATGTGTTGGGCTCAGAACAAGACAGATTTTAATCTCCTAGGAAACAAAACCCATTCGCATGTTAAAATCAGTCCCATATACACTTCTTCCACTAGTGGTCAAAAAATTGAAGTGAACAGTAAAATAATTTTATTTGATAATAATTTAATGTATAAAATATGACTTGTCTAAGTGCGTATTTTGTAAACGAATAAATTACTTTGACTTTGAATTCAGCAAGGCGCATTTTAACGTGAATAACGCGTGAAAGGGCGTTATCACGCTACAATGCGCCTAACACGTAATAATGCTGATAACGTTAAGTTATGTGTTAAATATAACATGGTAGTCTCGCAGCGGTTAAATTATCATGGTTAATTTAAGATGGTTAGTTTTTTTATCACTGTTCATATAGCAATAATATTTTATAAATTGTTTGGACTATAACGTTACTTAGAACAATCATTTCAATGACGACCGATGTGACGCGGCGGGCGAAGGTCCGCCTGCGACGCAGGAGGTTGCGGGTTCGATTCCCGCCTCGGAACAATTGTGTTGCGCTTTGCAGATATTTGTTCCGGGTGCTCTGGTCGTTTTCTATGTATAATAAAAAATATCTATCTATTTAATGTATTGTATTATGTATATCAGTTATCTAGTACCCATAACACAAGCTCTGCTTACCATGTGGCTAGATAATGCGGTGTGAATTGTCCAGCTTTATTTATTTATTTATATTAACGACTTTTAGTAAATGCGGTAGTTGAAACATTTCAAACAGGCCGTTTCTTCCACTAGTACTTTTTAAATAAGTCGGATTATACCGTTAGAATTATTTTACTATACATAATTTATAAGAAAATGTTGTTTCTACATACAGTAACTTGTATCTAATTGTTACATTGTTAAGTAGATTGTTTTATGTGGATTTTAATAGAGATAATTCATTTTAGTTATTATTTAATGTTAATTAATTTGAAGGGATTTTAGGAGGTAGACAAGTAAAACGTTTTGCAGGTGTGCTATGGATCTGTGATAATTTTATAATTAGTAATTACTAATCTACAAATAAGTGATTACATTAATTGGCATAGCGTAGGTTTTTATGTCAACGGAGTAAGATTCAAATTCACTTGCATACAAGTCTAAAATATTCCGGCCGTTTAAATATATATTAGCGATCTATTGTGTCGTTTTATTCGAGAATAAGGATATTTTTATTTAATTAAACTCTGTACAAAACAATTTTTATACTAAATGCCTGCAAAAATAAATTGTTCCAATTATTCCGAATATCCCTTTTATAGATTTTATAATTATAAATCTGAATGTTGTCACTGTAATTAAGATAAGCAATAATTTAATAAAATTATATCAGTACTCTCTCGTTTTATTCCCTTTATTATAAGCTATAAGACGACCGATGTGGCGCGGTGGGCGAATGTCCGCCTGCGACGCAGGAGATTGCGGGTTCGATTCCCGCCTCGGAACAATTGTGTGTACGATCTGCAGATATTTGTTCCGGGTGTTCTGGTTGTTTTCTATGTATAATAAAAAATATCTATGTAATGAATTTTTGTATTATGTATATCAGCTATCTAGTACCCATAACACAAGCTCTGCTTACCATGGGGCTAGATAATGCTGTGTGAATTGTCCAGCATTATTTATTTTATTATAAGAGAGAATAAAGAAAAGTTACTAGAGAACTACTGGGATTTTTTTCCCCCATATTTATGTCCACAAAACAAATGGGAATACAATTCTCACTTGTTCTGTTAAGTAGTCCTGTTCTGATTCAAACGATTTACTTCTCCATGCAATCGATTGTCAAGTACTGGCACTTGAGCTTGACATCCAAACTTTCGCATTTTATAGCTATTATATTTGTGCGTAAACTGAAAAATAAATTACTTATTTTTCAGTTTACGCACAAATATAATAGAAGCGTTTTACATAAAATAAAACGCATATTAATTTACTTACCTTGTTCAAAACTTTTTAATGAGAGTGCCCCGTTGTTTCCCGCCAGAATATTCAAATTTTATTGGAAATAGCATTGTCTTCCGCTAGTTGTGACCAATAAGAGGTCTCCACGCCACCTAGTAGGCGCGACAGTGGCGCCAATAGTTTGTACTTTTGAGCGCCATGATCTTTTATTTCATTGCGTCGAATATCACCAGGCAAGATTTAAAATGTAAGTTTTGAACAAGGTAAGTAAATTAATATGCGTTTTATTTTATGTAAAACGCTTCTATTAATTTGACTGGACCTTGTTCAAAACTTTTTAATGAGAGATGTTTGTTATCGCCTGGTGGTGGTGGAGACACTTAACGCCAATGTGAACTTACTAAAATAAAAGTTATTATAGTAAACTATACAGGTTTGAATGCAAATAAGACATTATGACATTCAAACTAAATACATAAGTAACTGACAGGGCGCTATGGCGCACATTAAGGGAGGCCTATGTCTAGCAGTGGATTTGACATAGGCTGATGATGATGACATAAGTAACACACTTATGCCCAAAAACAAAACTTAGCAATATTTAAAACATAACATGTAGACATCCAAATGTCTTGTTGTGACTGGTTCGAAAAGTTCGAGGGAAAAGTCATTAAATTTATTGAAAAATAAAATTGTTACTCTGTGCTACTTCCATGCCATGATAGGTTAAACCTGTAGTATTATGTATATTATAGACCACTACGTAATACTATTATATTATAGTCAATGAATTCAGGACAGTTCACACAGTATCATCTATCGGATAGATGAGGATAGATTCTATGCTATCCCCAAGCTAAGCAGAACCTGTGTAATTGGTACTAGTTTACTGATAAACATAAAACAATACATTATCATAGTATCCGTTAAATAAGACCGCGGCGGTCATGGCTGAATTCTTTTAGAAACGGTTCACAAACATTCGTTTAATTTAATATGTCCTTTAATTCATATAAAAGTAAATATTTTGATCCAAAATAAATTTACTGCCCTGGCCATCTCTGAAGATTGTATGGTCGATTAAACCATTTTAACTCAAATAGGTTATTAATCCAACACAGTAGGTAGGTACTCGATAAACCTTTTCAATTGTAGCGGAGCTTTGCTCATCTAAGAGGCCCAGATATGGGATGTTTTATTCTTAGATTTCAATAATTAATTAAGTTTCCCCCCCACTTTGTTTGGAATACAACAGTTGTTGAGATAACATTTGCATATATTTCCAACTGTAAAGCGTAAGAATCTTACGGATCAGATAGTTTCAGCTATTTCTTTTGAAAAAGGCCAACAGGATATAGAAAGCATGTTATTGTACAAACTTTATGAAGAGATTCCTATCCTGTCGTCAATAAATAACATTATGATGCATGATGGTAACTATTAGACACTAGATATCCTGCATCTTACAACCAGTGTAGTTCACAAACCAGCACAAACGTTATTTGTTTCAATGTAGTGTAGGCACTCTATTTGCAGATGTATTCGTCACTCTTGTCACATATGTTGAGGGAAAGACTACCCGATTACACGTTATTATAATATTGGTTCGCTGGTACTAAACAAACAGCTCCGCACGTCAAGTACATAGGCCGTGGGTACTAAGTTAATGTTTTGATGACTTTCTCATACTTAGCATAATGCAGGTACATAAAACATCAAAACATTACCGAGTATTAGCCTATCAACAACATATCATACAACGCAAACGACTATGAATTTTTACCGAAGATAATAAGTATAAAGAGGGTAGTTAATCGTAATAAGCACGGAAGGTATTACCGTACTCAGTCCGGCCATTGTCACAATCACAACTCTATACATAGACGGATTTCAATACAAAGCCCGAGATACCTTTGCAACTGCTTTGCAATTACATAGGCTAAAAACTTATTATTGGCAAGACCAACAATTTAATCAATTCGTCATATTTAATTGTTCAGACAAAATGGACACAAATGTAGTGTCTTATTATTCTACATATTTTTAATGTGGGTAGGTAAACCAGCATTCATTTTCATTGCTTTACGTTTCCTATGATTACTTGACGTGTCCTACCAGTCTTTCATATGTGGGTGGCAAAAAGAACAAAATAAAATTGAGGGTAGATAGTTTTTTAGTGACCTATTCTCTTCCACGCGAAAAGTTTGGTACGCAACAAAAATTTTAAGGTAGGTCTGAATAACTTCTCAATATGATAATTGATAAGCCTTGCATTCATTGCTGCGATCTCATGAACCTGCATGAATCCATAGAAGTATTATTTAATCCTTTCCTTAAACTCTCACTGCATACAGGTTACCGATCCGAGAGAAATAATATATAATAGTAACTCTGGGTTAAACTATGTTGAATCCAAGTCCAACCCCAATGCTTAGCGTAAGGTATTTTCATTGCCTGTACAAGGACATAACATAATCAGTTGTCGCTGCGTTGCGCAATTTATCAGTTAATCAATAAGTAGTCATAAAATAGTAAGTAGTAGTAAGTAAGTATGCGATACCGTGGAATTTGTTGCATAACTAGTGAATATGCACCACGACGCTTCCATATAATACATAGTGGGCATGCAATACCCGAATCATATAGATATTAGTTACCCTTCCGGGAATTACTTTAAAATAGGTACGCGATACCCTTGTTGTATCACTAGTGATATGCACCACGAAGCTTCCATTTAATACTAACTCGTGGTGTGAGTATTCAATACCCGAATAATATAGATATTAGTTAGCCTTCCTGGAAGTTCTTGAAAATAGGTACGCGATACCCTTGTTGTATCACTAGTGATATGCACCACGAAGCTTCCATTCAATACTTACTCGTGGTGTGGGTATTCAATACCCGAATAATATAGATATTAGTTAGCCTTCCTGAAAGTTCTTGAAAATAGGTACGCGATACCCTTGTTGTATCACTAGTGATATGCACCACGACGCTTCCATTTAATATTTACTCGTGGTGTGGGTATTCAATACCCGAATAATATAGATATTAGTTAGCCTTCCTGGAAGTTCTTGAAAATAGGTACGCGATACCCTTGTTGTATCACTAGTGATATGCACCACAACGCTTCCATTTAATACTTACTCGTGGTGTTGGTATTCAATACCCGAATACTATAGATATTAGTTAGCCTTCCTGGAAGTTCTTGAAAATAGGTACGCGATACCCTTGTTGTATCACTAGTGGATATGTACCACGACGCTTCCATTTAATACTTACTCTTGGTGTGGGTATGCAAAACCCGAATCATATATATATTAGTCAGCCTTCCTGGAAATTCTTGAAAATAGGTACGCGATACCCTTGTTGTATCACTCGTGGATATGCACCACAAGCGACACTTCCGTTTAGTACATATGCGTAATCATAGTGTAGGTATGCAAAATCCGTATCATATTGATATAGGTAGCTTTCCTGGAAGTTCTATAAATAAGTTCGCGAAACCATGGGATATATTTATCAAAGTGGTTCTTGCTCCACGATTACTTCATTTTCCCAAATACTAACCAGTTAGTCCTTTTCCGTTCATATGAACACATGTCATACTTACGTTGTTGCAGAAGAAAAATATACCTTTGGACTCGTTGTCCGGGAAATAATCATCATGTCCACGATAATATAATAGCTGGAACGTATTCGGTGCGGCCGAATTTCATGTGTTAATGCAGCCCTGCGAGGGCGCTTAATATAACCCCGCGAGGGTTTTTTTAAAACAAATACTTGCAAGTGCCCATGACAATATTTGCCATTGCAGCCCTGCGAGGGCGCTAAAACGAACCCTGCGAGAGTTTCTTTTATTACTTGCAAGAGGCAGGTGTGTTGCTTACAAATCATTTCTTCATATTCATCCTCATTATTTCTTTATTTTATCCTTTTATCATCTCTTGTCAAGCGACGACTTGACTTGAGAGTTTATTTTTATTTATTAAATTATTTCAGGACTGACACACAGCTGATCGGATGGCTACAATCAGTAGGCAAAAATTGCACACAATATGTAAAAACTTCTGAAAGAAATATTATTACTGCCAACCTATATTAACATTTTAAGTGCCTTTGCAAAAACAGCTTGAATCCGTGGGTGGGCTGTGAATAGGTTAGGCAACATTATTACGAAACTCCTCGTGAGAATTCTAGAACACCAATAAAATGTGGTAGGTAGCCAAACATTTTTTGAAACCAACATATTGTACTTTATCAGACGATTCAGAAATCTTACTTTTGTTGAGAGGGCATTTGATTCTGAAAGCTAGAAAGAACTAGGTGGACACCCAAGTTTATCATACGAGCGTTCAACATCATACGATGTGGAACGCTCTATGTTCAGCAGTAGGAATATTTTGAGTACATGTTGGCTTATACCAGCTTATGTACGTACATATACCAGCCAGGTTGAGGTCCACGTGTTGTTTGCCGAGTATAAAGTATGGGCAACGCCCTACGTAGGCGTTCATGGCCCACAATGCCCAAATTATAAAGTTAAAAAATTACTCACGATTTTTATTTTCTATGTCGAACACTTTCACCAGATGTCCACGTGATTCTATGATTTTGGTGGTCAGAATTTATACATTTTTATCGGGTCTGAATAACTTCTCAATATCTTTTCTCCATGCTGGAAAAATAATTATTTTAGCAAACAAAACCAAAAACCAACATATAACCGGAACACAAAATTATCGAACGGTAAACCGTTAAATTCTCGTTTGCTAAAAATTCACGCTGAAAATAGCGGAAATACCACGTGTTAAGTTGTACAAGCCTCAGCTAACGTAAAAAATATAATAAAATTCACGAAAAATAACTCGCGCAGGTACTACCTCGTGCGAGGTAGTTGAAGCGTCAGCTTTGTAATAACTATCGACTAACAAACAACACGTATCATCTTGGATTAAAGAATCCAAAAGGAATTTCCGAAACTTATTTCGCAAATTAACACTTTATAGAAAGTATAAGGTAGATAAAGAAAGTTACTTACGCAGTATGCACTTTCATCAAACCTTTAAATTTGTGCACTTTTAAACAATTCTTTGCTAATTGTATTGTATGCACTTTTAAATATTTCTTCAAAGCCTGCTGAGCAGCATGCTTAGTGTGCTACATAAAGAAAAGTAGCACGTCCGTATTAGGCGGGAAACAAGACGCCAATGTAATAAAAGATCATGGCGCTCAAAAGTACAAACTATTGGCGCCACTGTCGCGCCTACTAGGTGGCGTGGAGACCTCTTATTGGTCACAACTAGCGGAAGACAATGCTATTTCCAATAAAATTTGAATATTCTGGCGGGAAACAACGGGGCACTCTCATTAAAAAGTTTTGAACAAGGTCCAGTCAAATTAATAGCTATAAAATGCGACGGTTTAAAGATTCTTTATTTTTCTCAAATAACATAGGTACATTACGTTCACTTAAATGAGAAATATTTACAAAATTTCTACTTAGTACCTACTTATAAAATACGTACTTAAGTATCTGCTTAAAATCTATATTAGTATCAGTGTGCTTAAACCTATATTAGCATAACGTACTTACAAATTAAACAAAAGAAAAAACTATAGTAGAAAAGAACCTAATCTAATAAAACAAAATAACAAAGGTAGGAACACAGCCGTCTACCTTCACATATTTGTTACCACTTCACGCCAAAAGTAGTTTTGTCGTCAAACGGTTCCTATACGGTTTCGGTTCGGTTTCCGTATGGTTCAGCCTGGAATTTTGCATGCAGGTAGTTTTAGGTCTGGAATAAGCGGCTACTTTATCCTATAAATCATGGGATCGAAATGACCCGTGCGAAGCCGCGGGTCACATACTAGAAGAGTCTGTTCAAAAAGAGAACCGTCGTGAAAAGGTAAACTAACATTAACAAAAGTAGTACATTTATTTATTTATAAAAATCCAGCAGTTAGCTTACAGTCTAACACCAAAACACTAACTACTAGACTTTAAAAAGACAGAGAAATAAATTAAAAACAAGATTACAAAGAGCTAGGTATACATTAACAGATAATTTATTTAAAAGCAAGGTACGATCTTAAACTTAAGTAGATATGGCTTAAACTATCATTAAATATGTCCACATGTTGGAACTGTTGTAAGAAATCGTTGAGTAGTGCGAGTGCTCTGAGTGTAGGAGCGTTACCGGCGCGGCGGCGTGTTGCGTACGCGCTGCTTGTACATTGTCACACATCATCATCATCATCATCAGCCTATATTAGTCCACTGCTGGACATAGGCCTCCCCCAATGAGCGCCATAGCGCCCTGTCTTTGGCTTGACGCATCCAGCATCTACCTGCAGTCTTTCGCAGGTCGTCATCCCACCTGGTCGGAGGGCGTCCTACACTACGTTTACCGAGTCGTGGTCTCCACTCAAGAACACGTTTGCCCCAGCGGCCGTCGGTTCTTCGCGAGATATGGCCGGCCCACTGCCACTTCAGCTTGCTAATTCTCAGAGCTATGTCGATAACTTTAGTTCTCTGTCGGATGTATTCGTTGCGAATCCTATCCTTCAGAGATACTCCGAGCATAGCTCTTTCCATAGCTCGCTGAACGACTTTGAACTGGTGGACCAGCCCTATCGTGAGTGTCCACGTCTCAGCTCCGTAGGTCATAACGGGTAGGACGCACTGGTTGAAAACTTTCGTTTTCAAGCATTGCGGTATGGATGCAGAGAAGACTCGACGTAGTTTCCCAAACGCTGCCCAGCCCAGCTGGATCTTCCTTTTGGCCTCCTTCTCGAAATTGTTTTTACCTAACTGCAGAATCTGCCCGAGGTATGTGTATTCGGAAACGATTTCGAGAAGGTGACCATGTACGACCACCGGCCTTGGATCAATGTGTCCATTGATCATGACTTTGGTTTTATCCAAATTCATGCCAAGACCGATGCATCGGGAGGCTGAAGCTAGGCCGTCCAGCATCTGGTTCAGCTCCTCTAGCGACTCCGCCAATAGGACTATGTCATCAGCGAATCGTAGGTGTGAGATGTAGTTGCCGTTTATGTTTATGCCCTTACCTTTCCAGTCCAGAGTCTTAAACAAATCTTCCAACGCGCTTGTGAACAGTTTCGGGGATATGACATCCCCCTGTCTCACTCCTCTGCGCAATGCGAAAGACAGAGAAAACTCCATTGTCACACGCGCGACCTTAATTCCTAAGATGCTTCTCTTTTTGCATAGACTCTATTGGTCCTAGATATAGAACAACTTACGCTAAATAGGCAAATTTTGGCATTTTTATCTCAATAAAACAGAACATTCAAAATAAAACTTTATTACCATAACCCGTGAATTTAGTTTACAATGAGAATTGGTAGAGCTTGGCTCTTGTTTGCTCCTTCGGGCGCGGCTTGCAGGCAGACTTGCGGTCGGTGTTCCCACAACACGACCAGTGGCGCGTGCCGGGCCAGCCGGTGTGGCCGTGCCCGCAACCTGGAATATATTAAATAATATATATATATATATGTTAGAGCTGGGTTCATAACGACTAAATGAAAACACCAATAACTTCTTTACACGTTTATTTAGAGCTCCTTACTGTACGAGCGACCGAAACAGAATGATTGCTCTCTGCAATTACGGCTATTTATAAGAGGCACAGCTGGTACTACTCAAATTATCAATTGAAACATAAACCATAAAGTATTGAAATAAACTCTGTATAAATAAATTGTGACTACAAAATATTAAAATTATTTCTAAACATCGTTGTAATTGAGAAACAACAACCGGAACTGTTTTCCCAAAATTACAAATTAGTCTTAAAATACTAGAATTAATTTTAATTAATTATTTCGGGCTAATTTTCAAAGATTCGCTGCTTTTTAATAGAGGTTGAATCGTGGTCGAGGTACATACGAATTAGGCTGGTTTTATAGTCACGCCGCCGCTGGGCTGCGGTTTACTGAACGGCGCTGCACAAGCGTGCGACTTTGAAACGCAACTACCTACCACCTACTACCCCCATACATCTCCGAAAGCGCGCGCTCCGACGCCACGACGAAACGCCGAAACGCGTAACAATAAAACTAGCCTTAAGTTATGGGGATAAGATGGCATGCGAAAGACTGCTAGTAATGCTCGATCCAGCTAGAAGCAACCGCTACGGCGCTCAATATAGGAGAAGCGTTTACCTTTATACCCCCCGGGCATGGTGGCCCCACAACCGCAGGTCGCATCGCGCTTGCCCCCGGAAGAGCAGAAAGCGCAGCAGTGGAACTGTCCGGAATGCGTCTTCGCAGTGCGGGCACAACATGGGAATGGACTGCCCTGAGAAGAGAATATAAAAACATTGAATTTTAAAAGTTGCCCTGTGTTTTATTTCTAGATAGGTGACTTACGTCTTACCTTTTGCTGATAGGTATAGGTGTTTTAAGATGAAAAGAGACTGCGTAGTTGTATCCTAAAGTTTTTAAACATTTACCATATAGCATCGCACGCAATCGGTAGTGTCGTGTCGCCCCTTATTTCCGCCCATTAAATGTCGGAACGATACTAGCGTCGTTTCGCCCATTGAGAAACATATTCACGATTCATGAGATCTGGTAAAGCTGAGAGAATCGACTACATACATCTATGTTTGATTTCTACGTCAATAAAACAGTGGTAGGTTACCTATTAGTGTCATCACGTGCCTACAACTGACGCAGGGCGGGCGGTGGAATCTCACCTGGATAGTGATGTTATTCAACGCGACTGCAAGCAGGTAGGCTCCTGGGGCGGGCGAGGTGAAGGAGACACTGTAGGAGCCGTCTCCACGGTCTGTCACCGAGGCTGACGCAGGGCGGGCGGTGGAATCTCACCTGGATAGGGATGTTGTTCAACGTGACTGCAAGCAGGTAGGCTCCTGGGGCGGGCGGGGTGAAGGAGACACTGTAGGAGCCGTCTCCACGGTCTGTCACCGAGGCTGACGCAGGGCGGGCGGTGGAATCTCACCTGGATAGTGATGTTGTTCAACGTGACCGCAAGCAGGTAGGCTCCTGGAGCGGGCGAGGTGAAGGAGACACTGTAGGAGCCGTCTCCGCGGTCTGTCACCGAGGCTGACGCAGGGCGGGCGGTGGAATCTCACCTGGATAGTGATGTTGTTCAACGTGACTGCAAGCAGGTAGGCTCCTGGAGCGGGCGAGGTGAAGGAGACACTGTAGGAGCCGTCTCCGCGGTCTGCCACCGAGGCTGACGCAGGGCGGGCGGTGGAATCTCACCTGGATAGGGATGTTGTTCAACGTGACTGCAAGCAGGTAGGCTCCTGGGGCGGGCGGGGTGAAGGAGACACTGTAGGAGCCGTCTCCACGGTCTGTCACCGAGGCTGACGCAGGGCGGGCGCTTGAGTCTTGACGGCGGAAGAAACCACACACCTGACAAGTAACAAATAAGTATCTTGTTTTCTAAATAAAAAGTCGGGCATAAGACTTTGGGAATGTTTGTTTGTTCTTTATGTAGCCCTGGATGGGCCTGTTTTTACGTTTTTAATTTTTTTTTATTGTAAAATACCAAATATGCATCTGTTTTATTTCAGTATTGCTGATCTTATTTCATATCAAAGGTTGATAATAACTTTATAGTTATTCTGTGTCAAAGCTTTAGCTATTTATACCTGTTCCCCACCACACCATATTCTTTCACCGCTGCTGTCTCGAAGGTCCATAGTCACTTCATGTTGGCAGTTCACGCGTAGATCCTGGAGACCTGTTTGATGTACAAAGATATAAATAATTTAGCGTGTTTTAAAATTATAAGCCGACTTCAAATTCCTAAATAATGAAAATGGGATTAAAACTTTGTTTTGAAAAAGAATATTGGAAAGCGTTTTACATCATCATCATCATCATCAGCCTATATTAGTCCACTGCTGGACATAGGCCTCCCCCAATGAGCGCCATAGCGCCCTGTCTTCAGCTTGACGCATCCAGCATCTACCTGCAGTCTTTCGCAGGTCGTCATACCACCTGGTCGGAGGGCGTCCTACACTACGTTTACCGAGTCGTGGTCTCCACTCAAGAACACGTTTGCCCCATCGGCCGTCGGTTCTTCGCGAGATATGGCCGGCCCACTGCCACTTAAGCTTGCTAATTCTTTGAGCTATGTCGATAACCTTGGTTCTCTGTCGGATGTATTCGTTACGAATCCTATCCTCCAGAGAAACTCCGAGCATAGCTCTTTCCATAGCTCGCTGAGCGACTTTGAACTGGTGGACCAGCCCTATCGTGAGTGTCCACGTCTCAGCTCCGTAGGTCATAACGGGTAGGACGCACTGATTGAAAACTTTCGTTTTCAAGCATTGCGGTATGGATGACGTGAAGACTTGACGTAGTTTCCCAAATGCTGCCCAGCCCAGCTGGATCCTCCTTTTGGCCTCCTTCTCGAAACTGTTTTTACCCAACTGCAGAATCTGCCCAAGGTAAGTGTACTCGGAAACAGTTTCGAGAACAGTTCGTTTTACATGATATTGAGTTATTCCTCCATTTGTCGCGCACATACTTAGGTAAAGCAAATTTAAGACTTATTTATATGGTTTCCTCATGGATGCCATTGTCAGAACTGGACCAAATTGAAATGAGACCACACAGGAAGTACCAGATTTCAAATAAATAAGAATCATCAAAGCGGTTCACCCAGTCGAAAGTTTTGAGGTAACAAACATTTAAAAAAAACTACATTCAAATTGAGAACCTCCTTCTTTCTTAAAGTCAGTTGAAAAATTAAATCATTTGCGGTCGCATAGCTTAAGCTTTGCAGAGTTCTGGATATGATATGAAACTGACCATCAGTTCTAAGCACGCAGCAGGCCGGATCGGGCGCTTGCGTCAGCAGCCGCCCTACGAGCGTAGAGTCCATACAAGCCGGGGCTTTGGGCGCGAACCGGAGCTCCATCTTAGGGGCGTCCCCGGCCGGAGTCTCCGTCAGGAGTTCCAAACGACGGAGGACTGGACCGCTGAGCGAGAGGACTTCGGATTCCTTTCCTGTAGCGAGGAGCTGCAAAAGAGAGCGTTTATTGCTGCGAAATTATTAAATAATAAATTAATAATTCACAAAGCACTATCTAGCCCCAATGCAAGCCGTTTGTGTTATGGGTACTAGATGACTGATAGGTATACTCACGTAGTTTTGTTTTAATAGATATATGTATAATTTTTATTAAACATAGAAAACGATCAAAACACTCGAAACAAATATCTGTAGATCGTACAAACATTTGTCCCGAGGCGGGAATCGTACCAGCAATCTACTGCGTCGCAGGCAGACCTTAGGCCACCGCGCCACAGAGGTCAACGCGTCATCAGTACATACCTCTTCAGCAAACAGCACCGCCTCCCTCGCATGTCTGGCCCTATCCTCTAGCTGTCGATGCGTCTCCTCGACCCTCTGCCGATGTTTCTGCCGTGCCCTCGTGGCCGCGGTGTGCAGCGCCCGCCCGTGCGCCTCCACCGCCCGTCGGTACTGCGCAGCCCACGCTTGGATCTCCGCTTCCACTTTAGCTGCTTCGGACTGGAAATATGGGGAAATAAAACATTATATTCCATCCCAAAAGCTGTGATGTCATTTTAGCGTGAGCTGTTCATGCCGATAAGTTCTTATTTGATTTAAAAGATTATCAATCCATATTATATCACAAAAAGAAAGTCGTGTTAGTTAAACTATTTATAACTCAAGAACGACTGAACCAATTTGGCTGAAAGTTGGTGTGGAGGTAGCTTATAACCAGGAGACGCACATAGGATTTTTAATAATTTAAACGATTTGACACACAGATTTCCACGGCAGCTAGTTAGAAACAATTAGAAATATATAAAAGTATCGACAAAGCAATCGTTGTCTGCCAAAATGTAGAGATTCTGGAAATTGCAGGCACTGTTAGGCGCTGGTTACTCCACTTTCCATCAGCGGGGCCATCTGCTCGTTTAGTCAATCTGTACTACTCACGTCAATCTCATAAGCCTGTGTGTGCAACGCGCGCGTAGCCAGCGCAACGTGCTCGGGCACGTGCTGCGCGCGCTGCGCCGCGTCGCGGATCCGTCGGACGCGCTCCGCCGTCGCGCGTGTCGCGCCGCATGCTGCGTGCCCGCTGTGGGAGATGACGCAGCAATCCCGGCATATCACCTGTTTAACATATTTTGTCCTCAATAGTAAGGTTAGTTTAGTATTATAGTATTCTCTAAATATAACGCTAAGCCCTTTCGGGAGCCGCGGCCAAAGGCACGCGGGGAAAGGCCTGTCTTTTCTCCTTCCACTCCTCGTGATCTAACGCTGCAGCAGGCCACGATGGAAGATGTGCCTCGAGCTCTTCACGTCATCTAATCCTGGGCCTTCCACGGTATGTTGCCTCTTAGCGTTGGGTGGGCTCCACTCTGTGGTCTTTGCCCACAAATCGCTGGGCATTCGGCAGACGCGAAAAATACTTGAAATAGTAAAACCGTATTTCACTTCTTCACGAGATAGTCACTCAGTAGAGCCTCAGTTTAGGGGCTATATAACAGACCTGCTGACAAGTAGCGCAGTAGATGCTGAGCTCAGCTCTCGGATGCTGAGTGCAGTAGCTCGGTGGAGCGGGGTCTATCGGCAGCAGGCAGTGGCGGGAGGTCGCCTTCTGCCGGCTGTGGGACTCACCGCATGATGAGCAGATGCTCACCAGGCATTGGTTGCATCTGCTCTCTGCCTGGAAACATTTATAAATCTCGCGATTCTGTTGGGAATATTAATAGTACACCGCGAGGTAGCTCAAGGTTCTTTCGTTGTATTTGATTTACCTTCTAAAGCAAGAACGAAATAACCTTGAGTTGAGCTACCCCGCAGAGTCCTTCCAGTTTAGCTTTTTATGGATTTTTGACAGCTTTACTTAGTTAAACTGTAAACCCACCAGCAGAATGCCATTTAGGTTGTAAATAAATGAACGAAGAATGCTAAAGTTATTCGTAGGACCTACGGAACTTTAGATTTTGATTAAAATTTAACGTGAATATGTAGGTAAATATTTCACTTTTCTGAAATAACGGTGTATCCACATGCGATACAAAGTATATTCTTAATGATTTTTCCTTCAAGGACTCTACTGGCTTTCAAAAGTTTCCAAGAACAATCAATCAAGATACACACATGCTTCCAATCATTCGGAAACTGATGGATATCACTGAAAATACCACAAAGCAATATTTAACGTACCGTAACACTAAAATGGTGATTTGTGGAAATAGTTCGTGTTTCGGGCGAATTCGTACGGATGAATGAATCCCCACGTGTGAGGCTTAAAATAAATGGTAACAGTCGTTTATATACATAGTTTGTGTAGAGTTTGTCCATTGCGGGAATCTTATTGCTCATTTGTTGCGATTTAGTTTTAGGGTGATGTGGCTTTTGGGTTTTATTAGACCGTGATGGCAGCAAGTTATTTTATCTGTATTTTAACCGATATCTAAATAGGAGGAGAAGATAGTTTTATGTTCTGCTGTAGTAATTTGTATATAGCTATATATTTTAACTTTAAATTTATGTTGCAATACCCTTGCAGGGTGCATGTTGGACTTATTATATATTTTTTAAGAACTTTTGTACACATGTAAGCAATAAATCATTGAGTATTGAGTAATGTTATGTTCGCTGATATCACCATCAAGAGTTAGGTATATATGTATTTAGAGAATGTTTCCGAGATGGTCGCTTAAATGTTTATTCTTGACGAAGGTATTTGTCTCGCAAAACTAAGAAAACAGTGTAGTATTAAGCAATTTGAAGTCTGTTTTTAGTTATTTTCAAAAAATCTAAATATAACTTCAATAGCTAGCTGATCTGTATTCTGTACCAGTTCAGTAGGATCTCGTCTGGTTTTCGTCTGGCAACGCTTTTGAATGTTGTAAAAAGCATTGTTTTTTATTAATATAGTTATATATATATTTTTTTTTTTTTTTTTAATGCTGGACAATTCACACAGCATTATCTAGCCCCATGGTAAGCAGAGCTTGTGTTATGGGTACTAGATAACTGATATACATTACATAGTTAGATATTTTTTATTATACATAGAAAACAACCAGAACACCCGGAACAAATATCTGCAGATCGTGCACACAATTGTTCCGAGGCGGGAATCGAACCCGCAACCTCCTGCGTCGCAGGCGGACCTTCGTCCACCGCGCCACATAGGTCGTCATCATATCATCATATATAAGAATATTGAGTTAAGAACAATGCGTAATTTATCTGAAAATAATTTCAGATGATAAGATGAGATTGATGGCTGCCATATACAACGCAGATGAATTGATCAGTTTCAGAGAAGTACTTATTACTATGCAGTGGATGGAGTGCGCATACCGGCGGTCATTTTGCAAGGAGTAGGTAGTAGAGAATAACGTACGCTTACGAGTCTCTCTACTTACCTTGTTGTCATTACTACAGAGGTCACATAGCACGTTGACTCCGACCTCCTGCGCTGCCGTCATCTTCCTCAGCAGCACATAGTTCAGCGGGAGAGCTGCTATCCCCCCGAGTGGCAGCATGGTCTCGTGCCCACATGTTGGACAGAGGAGGTAGGAGGTGCTCTTTCCTGATACCTGGAACAGAGTCTGATTAAGAATTGTAACCATACAGACTCTACCTTGCTATACAGAAGAAGAAATATGTATGAAATGGTTATCTCTAAACCCTGACTTGATCGGAGAACATGAGCTCTAATTGGAGTTAAGTTGCTTTTACATTATACTTATCCATGATATTATTTACTGGGAGACAATTGCCAACAGTGGCCAATGGCCTGTGTATATTTTTTATAAACTTTGACGTCGATTCTAAATTAATCAAGTCACTAATTGGAGCTTACTCTTTTTTCATCATCATAATCATCAGTCTTGTTGGTAATTGTCGCTATGTCTTAAAATCATCTAGTTGGTCTACTATCATTGCGTTTTGGTCAATAGTTCATTCAGGATGCAAATCGCTTATTATAAAGACGAAAGAAATGACACTTTGAAGTGTTCGTTTTACCTTTCTTGTAAATATGCCATATTTCCTGGGCTTGGGGTCCCAGCTGCCATCAGAACTGGAATGCCGCAGGCTCTCGTAGCCAGACCCCGCGGACCCCGCGCCAGACCCCGACCTTGACTCCCCGGGGTCCAACTGGATTGATGCTGAAACGTTAAAAAAAAGAGAGGAAGGTTTTAAATTGTGGAGATCGTACACCATTGTTCACGTCAGAATTGGTTCTGAGTCCCTCTGACTTTCATAAGTCAGAGGAACAGCCATGTTGAGAGGTTGCATTTTGACTTGATTTACGACTTTTATTCATAATGGTCCCGGAGCCAGGTACAAATTTGGTCAATTATTTCCTCCTGAGCGAAAATTAGTAAAATGCATTAGGGATTATTTGTATAATACTCGTGACCGTCAGCTGCGATTCCGTGGGTGGGTTGGGAAGTGGCAGCGATGACGACATTATTCCCATGGAATAAGGTTCAAATCAGAAATTAAAATTAGCACATCCCAGAATTCTGATTTGAACCTTATTCCATGGGTGGGAATAATGTCGTTCATCGCTGCCACTGCCCTAATTCCCTACGGACAGGTGGGATGACGACTTGCGAAGGACTGCAGGCAGATACTGGATGCGGCAAGCTGAAGACAGGGCGCTATGGCGTTCATTAGGGGAGGCCTATGTCCAGTAGTGGACTACTATAGGATGATGATGATGATGATGACATCCATAAATTGTCTTAGTTTACATAAAATATTTTGGATTCTAGAACCTAGTAAACTACTCAACTTTTATTAAAATCACCTCGATCAGAATTCGGGACGTAATAATATTCCGGAGGGCCAGGCCGGCAATGTTACAAATAACAGCAAAACGTAAACAAACACAACACATTTCATAATTCGCGGTGATTGATATTCCCCTCGATGTAAATATAGAAACGTGACAAATCGCTGAGTCGACTTGGCAATGAATATTGTAGAGTATTCCCGCTCCGGAAGACTCCCAAGTCCCAACGTTTAGCAACGTCCTTGTTTGTGAATCATTGCTAAAACCAGCATACCTGCCTACTTGTACGTAGATCAAGTGCAAGATCGATAGGCAGGTAGTTAGATACAGTTTTTTTTTAAACTTACGCGATCTGAACGATGTAATTATGTATTAGAATTACTTATATCATCATCATCAGCCTATGATAGTCGACATAGGCCTCCCCCAATGAGCGCCATAGCGCCCTGTCTTAAGCTTAAAACATCCAGCATCTACCTGCAGTCTTTCGCATTACTTACTATATAGGTACCTAAATAAACGCGATAAATACTTGTTAACACTTTGACTGCGGTTTTTTTTCGACGACTGCGATCTTTTTTTTTATCTAAAAAATGCGTGCTGCCGCTCTACACAGCGGTTGTGTTGTGCCGCACATGCGTTTCGTTCGAAAAATATTACAGCTCTGCTGAGTCACAAAGATCTGTATTTTCTCAGCCGCTGCGCTAGTGTGGATTTACGCATATTAGTCACTTGTAGAAAACTCATACCGTGCGTTTTCAGCACTCAAAGTGTTAAAATAGTACTTGTAGAAATTAAACCTCTGACGACCTCTGTGGCGCGGTGGGCGAAGGGCCGCCGCCTGCGACGCAGGAGTTCGGGTTCGTCCCACCTCGGGACAAAATTGTTGTGTACGATCTACAGATATTTGTTCCGAGTGTTCTGGTCGTTTTCTATGTATAACAAAAATATCTAGTTTTACTGATTTTTTTATATTATTTATCTTTCCACCGAATATTTAAACATTCGCGATTTGTTAAAATATTGAATATTAATTTACCGTACCTCTTGATTTATGAAAAGAAAAGAAAAGGTACGCGAGAAATACTCGATAAATTAATCTCAAATGAATCTATGTTTGGTGTACTAATGTAATAAAACGTTTGTTTGTTTGTCAGCCTGTCATTCGCGCAGGGTGGCTCGCCTATTCAGAGCGCATTAGTAGAGTTCCTGTTTGAGTTTGCATCAATGAGCTTCTCTAATAATAACGCAGCTAGCCGTAGGTAGGTGTCGTAAACAAAACATGTGGTCTAATGAAATCATTTAAGCTCTGAAAGTAACTAACTATAATTATATCGTACTATGTAGGTGAACGCCAAAGATAGAAAGAAAGAAAGAAAGAAAATTATTTATTAAACACTAACACAACACACAAACAAGGTTAATTACACATTTTTTTTATTAGGTACCTATTATAAAAACACGTAAAATAGACAAAATATAAAAATAAAAAAAGTTAAAAGGTACAAAATGTAAGTAGTATTTGGTACTAAGTAGCCCTCACAGAAAGTGGATAAGCGCGCGTGTGTAGGTCTAATAGGTCCTGACTCAGCTTGATAGCTTGAAGATAGCTCATTATAAATTTTTAAAAACTCATACTCTCTACCCTCGATTTATTCCCTTCGAACCCGAAGGACAAACAAACACTCTTTAGCATTTATAATATTAGCTAAGATTCATCCCTGGGTGGGATGCATCTTAGCTAATATTAGAAATGCTAAAGAAAGTAGACTATTTTTTTATTTCCTTTCCTTTACCCTAACCTCAGACGCCCCTGAGCAATGCTTTACCTGTAATGTCTATTGTCAAACATAATGCGACAAAAAACAAATGGATGTTAACCTCCATAGAGTTTCAATAGACCTTATTTTATTCCAAATTCCATGTTCCTATGAGAAAGTTGTCCATATACTGTGTTCGGTAGAACACTTTTAGCACTTGCTAAAGTTTTAAAAATAACAATAAATAATCTTAGTACGAACCGACGGACTCATATTACCTACGACGACGCCTCTGTGGTGCAGCGAAGTTCCACTTGCGACGCAATGCACGAGTTGATTCCCGCCTTGGGACTAGTTTTTTTTTTAAATCTTATTTATTGTTTAGGACTTTTACTTCGTAAAGTATGCCAGTCCAATCATAACCTTAACTTATAACTAACAAACAAAACAAAGAATACAGCAAAATAAAAACATATAAATTGTGGCTAGTTTTAAAGGGAGTCGATGCATAAACATTTTGAATAATGAGACAGCCGCTGCTGAATCTGGTTCCGCTAAAATGTTAATAAATGTACCCAAATCAAATCTATTTAAATTAAGTTCAATCATCAGTGCCTCCCTTCGATCTTTGAAATTGACGCAATCCATCAAGATGTGGTGCACATCATCTAGGACTCCGCAAATATGGGACTAGTTGGGACAAATATTTGTACGATCTGAAGATATTTGCTCCAGCTCTGCTCTGTTTACCCTGGGACTAGATGTCGCTGTGTTTGTTCAGTCTGGGTTATTTTTTATTCTCTACCTAACTAAACCTATTTTCCTATAAGTTTGTAGATTTGACTAATATTACAGGAACCTAGTAACAACAGCATCCTGATAGTCAGCTGATAAATATGACTGTCCAATACGACACCAGTACTGGGTGAAATTACTTATACTCTCGATTTCGTTACTTTGGTTTCATTTTCTTCGCTGTAATTGTATTTTATTTGTTTGTAATTGTTTTTTCTATGGACCTTTGTTGTCTCGAAATAAAGAATTTGAATTGAATTAGGTAAACCCCAAAGAAAAGTCTTCAATGGAAGATTAATTCGCATCGACTGATGTAGACTCGACCTCATCGCTGTTCTATAACGAGGCTAGGTCAGTAGTCCACAACATTTAATAGGCTTCTTTAACACCTTACTGCAGTGACTATAGCGAACTAGTCTACCTATCTTTTAGGTATTAGCAGCTATTTCTCCACCTCGCAAGTATTTTCGCTTTACCATAACTAAAGATGGAGTGGAGACCACGACTCGGTAAACGTATTGTAGGACGCACTCCGACCAGGTGCAATGACGACCTGCGAAAGTCTGCAGGTAGATGCTGGATGCGTCAAGCTGAAGACGCTATGGCGCTCATTGGGGGAGGCCTATGTCCAGCCGTGGACTGCTATAGGCTGATGATGATGATGATGATAGCTAAAGATACTTATGAATCCAGTAAATTGTTTGTCGTTAAAATTAGGTAAGAACGGTCCGTCGTTGTAGAATTTTATCGACACCAGACGCACAAAATCGGGTCTTATCGAAGTCAATAATCAAAATCATTTATTTCGTAAGTTTCAAGAATAACATGTCCCATTCATTTTAACTACAGGTACAGTCAAAGAAATAATTATACAATACAACAATAGAAACTAAAATAAGAATGGTCCGCACTCTGTTTTAAAGAAACTGTTGTTCGCAAATGTTTTTATTATTTTTAACTGCCAATTAATGATGCAATCGGCAGCGTTTCCCAGCAGGATAAATAAAGCGAGAAACAGTTTTATATCGACGCAACCAAATGTTTGAAGAGTGATGGCTTTAGTGCATCTGGAGAGGCCATTAAACTGCTTTATGGGTATTTTATAAGTCATCAATTTGATACAATGGAAGCCCAGTGGGTTAATATGATCTGATACGTTGATCTTTGTGAATTTGGCTCAATTTCAGAGGCCATAACTTTCAAGAGACTTAACTGATGGTGACGACAAATTTGATCTTTTACACCTATATCACACCAAAGATGCTAACGTATAGTAGGACAGATCAGAACGGTCTTTGAAGAGGATCTTCCATAAAGGAAAAATAATTAAAACGTTTTTTGCTGTAAGTACCTTGGCTAGGTGTGAGAGTTCTTGCGAAAATTAAAAAAAAAAAAAAAAACGTATATTTTTTGGTTGGATATAGTTACCTGCGTCTTGTCGCGGTCGCGGTATAGAATTAAAACCCCCCAATCCAACTTAGCCCGTGGATCGTAAGATCCGACCAATGATCAAGGAAACCTACCTGAGGAAAGGCAGCAGCTTCCTTCCTTGTATTTTTAACACCTCCATTGCGATCACCCTTCCATCTGCCAAGCTTAGTGTTCATGGTTAAACCTCCCTTGATCTGAGAAGCTTGTTCAGCATAGCAGTGGTCGTATGTGTGATGATGAAGCTACCTATACCAGCCCTCCATAAACATGTCTACACGAGTTTAAGACATCATATATCTCGCATTTCGCATATCCTCATAAAGCCTTCGTCAAGATTTAGGAACCTACCTCCATCTTCCGTCCACACCTCCATGCCATCCTGCGGCAGATCCTGCAGACACCTGGTGCAGAAGCTGTGCAGACATCCCAGCACCCTGGGCTCAGCTAGCCCTTTCCCACACAGTCTGCACTCCCATTCCTTCACGTTCTTTTCTCTCCCTTTCTCCTCATAAGCTGAAGTTCTCGGAGCTATGTTCAGGCCGCTGATTGGACGAGCTTTGAGGGGACTGTTTCCAGCGCTGATCGATGATTGGTCCAGGGATTTGCGTTTGTCCTTCTTTCTGGTGAAGCTTCCGAAGATGTAGAGAATCCGGTCTACTTCCATGACAGGTTTTGTTTGTACCTTATTTTTTAAAGAGCCTTTGCATCAGAATAATCTTGTTTAAGGATAGATATATCAAGATAATAAAATAAATAAACGTTTTTTCGAATCAAGATCGAGTTGAACTCCTTATTTTTATTTGGAACAGCAACTTAGAATGGAACGAAAAATATCATTCAAAATTTTTCACCATAATATTTTTTTAATACTGGCCTATTCCGAAGGCAAATCTTTTATCATTAGCTATATTGTACTTATTATTGTTTATAACGAAACGTAAGTAAAGTTTCGTAAACGAACGCGAAGGGCACGCTATAAATAAACGTGCGCACACCGCGGGCGGGAGAGTCCGACTGGATCTGGATTACCTATTCTAAATGTTTGGTGTTAGTAGACCTTGTTACGTAGATAGAGTAATAGCTAGCAGTATCGAATCAATGTTCGATAAAGTTAAGTACCTAGGTAAAACACCTATCTAACCTACCTTTCTGCTGAAATAGTATCTATACCTACACTCTACAGTCAACATTATAATAGATCGCTAAACGTACATTTTAAATATTTAATTTGATTCATTTGAAAAAAACTAAAAACATATTTTTTATATATTCGTAATGTTACTGACCAATTTTTTTTTATTATATGGGACCTGTCAGTAAACTCCTGTGTCTTGTTGTAACTACCTTCACTTCTTCGAAGTCGGTGAAAAGGTCGTTGAAATAAACATTGCAGCATAGACGCTTTAAAATAATCAGTAAGCAAGAAAATGGGCAGTTTACCTACACTATCTTTTTTGATCCGATGCAACGTTCCTCCTGTAGGTATTATTATATACCACACTCATCTTGTCACCCACGATTCGTCACAAACCAATATTTTTAGTGGACAGACCTCAAGAAGGCTTTCTTAAATCTGTGGATGGAGTTGAAAGTTTCTTTGAAAATTATCGATTACCATTTTCTTGTAGCTACACTCGGATAACAATCGTTGCATAAACTACTACGCCCAGTCAAAAAAAAACCACCCTGTCATCAAATCTATTCTGCAATTTCAGAAAGGGAATATCCGGTTTTACGTTCGTAGGGATGTAATTTGAAATACGTAAATAACTCCTGAGTGTTGTTTCATTTCGAGTGCTATTAATATCGCTTTACTACCCTTGTTGTTTCTCATTTCCTATGTATGATGGATTGTGTTCTGTGTTCTCCATAATTTTAGAAAGAACTCTCGTTACCTTATCATTATCGTTATTACTTGAAAAATTTAAATTGAATGGTGGGGAAGCCTGGTTGTTGTAAATTGATTATTCAAGATGGTTTTTGACATTGGAAATACCTACGACGCTATGGCCATCTATTAAGCTTCAAGCTATTAATATTTAGAACGAATTGTTATACTTATTAGAATAAGAATAAGAAAAAATTTATTGTAAAATTGTGTGAATCATAGTTACATGAAGGTCTTATAATTAAAATATAGTATCAACAATTTAATCCTATTCGGACATACAATATTTTTTTAATAATATTAACATAGGTTCAAAGTTATACCAAAATATTATAGCAGCATAGTTATCTTAACCTATATTAATCTTAATCTAGGCATAATCTAATTATCAAAAAACTCCTTTAAATTATAGTGAGTTTTATTAACTAGCCATTTCCTTAACTTACATTTAAACATCATTCCATCAAGTTGCTTTATTTCTACTGGCAAATTATTAAATACTTTAATAGCTGTTATGTATGTGCTTTTATGGAACATTGAGTTGTTAACTTGTGGTATACATAGGTTAAATTTATATTTATTTAGCAAGGTAACTGATCTATTAGATTTTATATTGAAGAATATTGAATATTTTTTTACAAATAAGGAAATCTCTAAAATGAATATCCCAGTTAGAGTTAGAATATCATTATCTAGAAACAAATAGAACATTCTCTTTCTGCATTTTGTCACCTGGAAAAGTTGGAAAATACATCTCATCCTAACTTAGTATAATTGCTAAATCAATCTGTAAATAGCGTCCTAAATGAAGCGCACATTGGCCCACTTTTGGCGGGAACTAATGTCAAGTCAGCTCTATTTGCGCTCGCGGCGACGCGCGCGACGGATGACCACCCCGGCAGGCTGATTATGTAAAAGCAACAGCAACAGCGACGCGACCGCGACCGCAATTTTAGCAAGCAATTTTTAGTTCACCGATTGTCCGGCAGAGGGAAACCTAGTGTGGGTGACGTAGTACCTGGTGTCATCTAATACAAAATTGGCTTTTGACAGCACTGATTGCTTAATTTACGCCTGTCGCAAACCGGTCGCAGTTACCTAATCAGGGGGCGGGAATGTCTAGGTACATTTTTATTTTATTTAATCTGTATTTCTGCCAGACTAAAATGTTGGTTACGGTACCTAACCTACTAATCTAGGTACCTACCTACTTATAAAATAAATAAGATAATTATGAACTCATGTTATTTGTACATGTTTTGTATTGTATTTAATTTATATTTACATTGGTCTATAATACGCCACCGTCTATAACTATACTATAGCTACGTGTCCATTCAAAGGTTGCCTGGAAGAAATCGCTCTACGCGATAAGGCCGCCCGTTGTGCATCTGTATCTTTGTTCTTTATTGTTTTTTCTGTGTTTGATGTGCAATAAAGCGTATTTGTATTGTATTATATTGTTACAACCTTCATATCGGGCAGCCTAGCGTTTGTTCGTATTATATAGTTTGAACAGATATCTACACCTAGGTCTTTTCTACCCTAATCATAGGTTCTTATCTTCGATGCCTCCATCATCAACGAACTCCGAACCAGCTAGTTGATAGGAGGTACCTGGGTAGGGCAGATAGGTGCCTAGTTACCTGACATTAGATGAAGTAGGATTTCTTATATTTATTTATTATCTCTCATGTGTTTCATTTATGTGTCATCAGTATATGTGGGTATAGGTATACCTAGTCAATGTAGATACGGTGCGTGCGTAGGAATCAAAAAACCAACAATAGACAGAATAAACCGTAGTTCCCTCCGACAATAAACAAAATTCGACATTCAATAGCAAAATAATCAATACGCCACGGCAGGTGATCGCGGGTGGGCGAGGCTAATTTAATTTAGTTAGATCCAGATACAATTACACTATTGTGCGGTTAGCCTGGTCTAGTCTGTAATAAAATGTTGACAATGGTTCATCCAGCCTTTATCATGTTCTTTCATTGTTTGGTTCAAGGCGGACGAGACGACGACGACCACGCGGCACGGCCCATTTCTCCCACTCTACCTTAGTACCTGTCTATGACGCACCTTTTACAGTTTCTTATTGCATTATAATATTTATAATTTACTAGCTGACCCCGCGAACTTTGTTCCGCCTTAGAGGCAATAAAAAAAAGGGATAAAAAGTCCTATGTCCGTCTCCTGGTTCTAAGCTACCTCCCCACCGATTTTCAGCCAAATCGGTTCAACCGTTATTGAGTTATAAATAGTGTAACTAACACTACTTTATTTACATAATTTAGATAAAACAAAAGAAAGAAAGAAAATATTTTTATTTAGTACCTTAAAAACTACAAACTTAGACTACGCAAATTAATACTACATACAATACATATGTTACAAATTATTGTGCGTAACAGTGTTCATGGCAAATATGGCCTTCACTCAGCATTGTGCTGGGTGCCCACTGCCCACTAATGTGTCCACCCAGCGCTGATTTTCAGTGAAGACCAGAGGGATCGTGTCACGTCACGGTCGTCCTCAGGAGCGAAAGAAAGAATGTAGTAATGTAGGTAGGACAACCTATAAAATATTATTAAACGCTGAGCTGGCAATATTTCACAAAAACATATTTTTACCTATATCCATATATATTTATCCTGAGCGTATAGGGCTACCATCTATAAAATTTGGCAACCAGGATGCGTGAAAACCACGGATTTTGGATCCCAAACCTTTTCCCGCCATTTCTTTTTACTTGATTCTTGAGACCGCGTTCCAGAAGGTGTAATCTGAGCAAACCCCAAAAGGTGGGTCATTGAGGAAAATTGTTGGATACAAATTTTCCTTAGGGGCGGCGGGCGGCGGTGGCGGCGGCGCCCTATATATACTTATAAATTTTGTAACGTTTGATACCTAGGTCTGTCGGTCAGTAAGTAAAAGTCTATACCAAAATCAACTGGTTAAAATGTATGATCGGACAGTTGCCGCCTTTTCCAAAAATGACAAAATATCCTATTCAAAAACTTGAGTGCTTTCTGAAAGTTAAATTACATACACCTCGGTATTTCGATCATGATGATGATGATTCTGTGATGACAATATGTGTCTGTAGACATTTTTCTGCCAGTGTCAAGTAATGGTGGATAGCATGCGTGAAGTGAGTGAATGTCGTCCAGACAGAATAGGTTACTGAATGCTCTCAATCAAACATCTCTCAAAATACTGCAAGCATCGCTCGCTCGCTCGCTCGCTGGCTGAGGCTGAGATTGGGACAAGAAAGAACGGAACAGAGGACAGAGACACTGTTTAGATTTATTATTTTCCATGTCCTATTTATTGCTTTATTTAGAATGAACAAGAATTAATAATATCAGTTCTACGCGGCGATAACAGGGCTCGCTCAGCAATGTACAACGTAAACAAACTCTTTCTCTTTTTGTGTCTCTGTGTTATTGTTGTTGTAGTGCTATATTTTCAGTCAGAAATCGCTCGAATAGAAGATAGCTATCGAAAGCTGGGTACGTATTTACTGTACAATAATTAGGCGCTTTCTAAATACTTTGTTAAGGCCTAAATTTAATACTACTTCAGTCAGAAATCAAAAGTTTATAACAAAAAACGCATAAAGTAACTCAGGACCTACCTACTCTACAGCACTAGATTTTTTGTAATAATAACACACACGTACATAATAAATAAATAAAATAAATTACATTGTAAATATAATATTTATTATATTTTCAAAATGTAACTCCAGACATTGTTTATTTTCAGAGTACAGAGTAGCTCAGAAGCACACAGATTCTCGTCAGTTTTTCCCCAAAGCACTGAATAAAAATGGCGATGACACTGTTATCATCTACAACAGAGTTCCAAAGACGGGCTCAACTAGTTTTGTCGGAGTGGCATATGACCTCTGCAAGAAGAATAACTTCAAAGTATTGCATATCAACATAACGGCAAATAGTCATATCATGTCGCTGAACAATCAGTATCATTTTGCTCAGAATGTTACGAGATGGGATGAAGTGAAGCCGGCTTTATATCATGGGCACATGGCTTTTTTAAACTTTGAGAGGTTTGTTGTGATTGGTTGTTGGACCTTGTTTAGAAGAAGCTTGACCTAGGTCCAGCGAAATCTTTCTGTTAAGCCACACTATAACGCTAATATTTAAAATGTGAAAGTTTGGATGTTTATTACCTCTTCACACCAATACATCAGGTGATACTTGCTTACTTGAAAGACTTCTGTACCGGGATTAACATAAAGGCTACAAATTTTTTCAGAATAATTCCTGAGAAAATGTGTTTAAAGTTGTGGGCAGAAGCTAGTTTTAAATGAGCACTATATCTAGTCAAGTCATTTAAAATTGCTGGTGATATCATCATTATATATTTAAGTGGCTTAACAGACACCTATTACACTATCTGTGCTTACTTTGGTCAAATGGTTCTATGTGAAATGTTCATTGCTATTTATTCTATGTTATCTATTGTATTAAGTAATCAGTTATCTGGTACCCATAACACAAGCTCTGCTTAGCATGGGGCTAGATAATGCTGTGTGTGTTGTCCAGCATTATTTATTGATTTATTTTATTGTACTCATGGTGTTGTTTGAGCGGGGCCCAAGATCAGCTGTGGACGTGGACATACAGGCTGATGTTGATGATGATTAAATGGAGAATGCATAAACATACTACCTAATTCGTAATTGTATATTCTGTTCTTGAAATAAAACGTCAAGTAAACATTTATCAATATGCCAATCAAAACCCAATGCACCAGTTTTGAATCAACCTAGCTCAATTCCATTATCAATGACCTATGCTCTCGTAAACAAGTGCTGCTCATCTTCAGTAGATACTTAGTAAAAGAGCCCACTAATGCTAATGGTAAATAAATAAAACGTCAAGTGCTCATCGGCCTCGCGTACCGAGAGTTCCGCCTAAATTACTGAACAGATTGGGATGAAATTTTGTATAGATGTAGCTATAAATCTGGAATCAAACGAGGCTACTTTTAATCCAATAAAACAGATCCCATGGAATATATCAATGCAACACCATCTCATCTTTCATTTACTAGCGGCCCGGACCGGATTCGCCCAGGTGGTCAATTTTTAAAATTTTTCTCTTTTTTCTCTCCATAAGAACCATCCTCGTACTTAGAAGGAATATTCTAAAAAAAGAATTATTAAATTATTATTGAATAGAGATTTGCACGAAACACATTCAGCTATTAATTTTTATATCATAGATATTCTTAATTTGTATTGTTAATTCGAATAGAAATAACCTTTAACACTTTGACTGCGATATTTTTTCGACGCCTGCGATCTTTTTTTTAACCTAAGCCATTCGTGCTGCCGCTCTACACAGCGGTTGTGTGGCGACGCACATGCGTTTCGTTCAAAAAATATTACGGCTGTGCTGGGTCACACAGATCTGTATTTTCTCAGCCGCTGCGCTAGTGTGGATTTACGCATATTAGTCACTTGTAGAAAACACATACCGTGTGATTTCAGCAGTCAAAGTGTTAAACGTTTCCATAGAAACAACTCGTGCGAAGCCGCAGAAACTTCTAGTTTAAAGCTGTATTTTTTTGTGATTTGATTCGACCCCGTGTTTTTTGCAGGTTGGGTACAAACTCCAAGCCCATATTTATAAATTTAATCAGGAGACCTCTGGATAGACTGGTGTCCTATTACTATTTCCTGAGGAACGGAGATAACTTCAGACCACATCTAGTTAGAAAAAAACATGGGGACAAAATGGTGAGTGTTTTTCCTAAAAAAATCTTTACTCCTATGGTTATCTTATTTGTTTAGTGCTTTGGTATTGAGTTTAAATCTATTCTCACACAAGACGACGAAGTTTTGGTTACCAATAGATAAATAGAAAACACTTTATTATACACAAAACAGAAAACAATACAAAAAGAAAAAGGGCGGTCTTATTTCTAAGAGCGATCTCTTCCAGGCAACCTTAGGATGAACCAATGTAGGCATTAGTACCTAAACAGAGTGTAAACCTGTTGAAACGTCGAAGAAATAGGTAAATAAACGCGATAAATACCCGTAGTATCATAAATACCAGTTGTAATACTTATGCAGACAGTGGACGTGAAAAAGCGGAATTTTTTCCAACACTGGTTATCATTAAATTTGCGCTGAATGAAGAGTCATGCTCAAAATCCTTTTGCATTACTTTTGTTTTGTATAATGTACTGTATGTGTATGTAGATAGAGTATATTCATACATGAATTTTGTAATTCTTACATTCCTATTCGCCACCCAGAGCGGCGCGGCGGCGGCAGTGAAACTTTCATGTGTATTCATAGGTGGTAGGTATATGTATTATGGACTAAGTGGTCTAAAATAAATGTTTATTCAAAACGACTTAGGAGTAAATAAATAAATAAATAATTAATAAATAATAAATACTTCTTATTCACACAGCATTATCTAGCCCCAAGTTAAGCAGAGCTTGTGTTATGGGTACTAGATAACTGATATACATAATACAATACATTACATAGATAGATATTTTTTATTATACATAGAAAACGACCAGAACACCCGGAACAAATATCTGCAGATCGTACACACAATTGTTCCGAGGCGGGAATCGAACCCGCAACCTCCTGCGTCGCAGGCGGACCTTCGCCCACCGCGCCACATCGGTCGTCAAATGATCGTATATTCTGAAGGTCTAAAATAATATATTTACTTTACCTGAACTAGGTTAAAATAAACCGGTTTCTCGGGCAGATAAACGTTAATTCAATAAAAACTTAGTCGCTTCGTGTGAGAATGCGCTTAACACATACACTCATGTAGTGATCATAGTAATTCTCATTGACACATACATGACTGTAATTTTCCCTCCGCTACAGATAATATAATACATACTGTACCTCCGCTATTTGCCTTGAGTTAAGATTCAAGGTTGTTTGCGACTGTACCTACAAATATAGACTTATCCATTTAATATTAAAAGGCCCTATGTTATTATGTAGAAGTTTACTAGTTTTACTAAAGCGTAGCTCTCGGGATCGATAACAAAGTTACAAGTTTAATGTAAGTTTTGGTAGGAAACTACGGAAGCGGCCCCAGGTACTTTTTAAATAAATAATTTGTTAAATAATCGATGTAAGATCCAAAACCCACTGGCCACTAATGCGACATGTCGCGAGTTTTCTCGTTCAAAGGGGAGTCGCGCGCGGTTGTAATGGTTTTGCGACATAGAACTATATCTAGATATGTATGTACTATGTACTAACCTACATATACTATGTACTAACCTACATATACTATGTACTAACCTACATAGAAAATTACACCGCGCGCGACCACACACCGCAAGTCGCACGCGACCACACACCGCAAGTCGCACGCGACAACACACGGCAGTTCGCGCGACTTAGCGTGATAAATGGTTTTGGCAAATTAGGCTTCCTGTGGTCCGGGCCTGGAATCTCAATGTTGTAAATAATATGCGTAATACAAAGGAAAGAGTAACTATGAGCGAGGTTGTCAACAGGACCGAACAAAAGGCCCAACAGGCCTTCTCATCACGCTACGTCCACGTGCCTCTCCCAAACAAGGGGTTTTGCCATTAACGCCACGGTTGGTAGCCGAATTGTTGATCGCAATTGCGGTGTTAAAAACACATAAGGAAGTCTACTCCGAATCACTGTGTTATCTCGGCTCATTCCAGTTTTCCCCTTACCGTTTTTCCTTATTCTATTCCCCCTTAAAAAAAATTTCTAAGGGGAAAACTGGGAACATATATTTTAAACGTTCAGAATTCCCCGTCAACGGCACTTCTTGTTCCAGTTTTCCCCCTTTTCAAAATTCTCTGATATAAGTATAAAGAAGACAGTAGTATCAGTAGTAAGTATTAACAAATAAATAAATAATGCTGGACAATTGACACAGCGTTATCTAGCCCCATGCTAAGCAGAGCTTGTGTTATGGGTACATACAATACATTAATGATGTCAACGTTTTGTTCTTCCAGACTTTTGACGAGTGCGTGAAGAGGAACCAGCCGGACTGTAACCCGGACAACATGTGGCTGCAGGTGCCTTTCTTCTGCGGACACGCCGCCGAGTGCTGGTCAGTACCACCTCATCTTAAAGTGCTATCATCATCAGCCTATCATAGTCAACTGCTGGTCATAAGCCTCCCCCAATGAGCGCCATAGCGGCCTGTCTTCAGTGTCAAGTGCTATCACTACATAGTATAAAACAAAGTCGCTTATCGTATATATTAAGTAAAGTAAATTATATATTAAGCCGCCGTAACACAGTATTATTACTAACATGGAAGTTATGATTCATGCTGTATGTCTGTCCCTATGTTTGCTTAGATCTTTAAAACTACGCAACGGACGATGCGGTGTTTTTAAATAGATAGAGTTATTCAAGAAGGAATGTTTATAAACTATATGACACATAGATTACACGCGGGCGAAGCCGCAGGGCGCAGCTAGTTAATTAATATCTCTCAATTCCCGCTCATATCCTTTCGCGGTGGAAACCCAGGTAAAGTTCCGCAGAGGAGGAATGGAGGAATGAAATCGAATGAGATGGAATAAGAATTATCGCTTTGACCTGATACTGTGTACTATTTTTTAAGACCTTAAGGGTCCGGCGACCCTAGCTTGTAAAAATTGCTCCGAATAGCGCTGTTCCTGTTTAACTCTTGCGTCGCGCCTCATGCGTGCGCGATAGCAATATTAGCCGTTCAAAATTTGGTTTGTTCCGTAATACCAAAAATTATGACTGAAAACTTTTTGTATTCTTCATAAAGTATTGTTATTCTGTAACTAGACAATATAAGCTATGTTCCTGAATAAATAAAACGTAAGATATTGATGTTTTTAATACGAAAAAAATAGCAAGAAAACTTGTCCATTTTCGCATAAAAATGTGCAAAAAAAAATGTTTTTATTTTATTTTAGGTAAGTATTTTGAAAAAACAACTATTTGGGAACCTAGATAAATACTAATACAAATAATGCAATATTATAGTGGAATAATTTTGGTATTACGTTTGTGAGAAGAATTCGTCCCTCCGGAGGCCCCTTAAGTGCATTCTAATGGGCGTAAAAGAAATTAATGAATGAAACTGAAAGAGCGTCATATGACCATCACGATAACACAAGGATTCGTTATCCTCTTCCTAGTATTTACACATTACTCCGCTCTGTGACAAACCGGTCTTAAATTAAATTCATGATAAAACGGGATATTGACGACGTTAACACTTTGACTGTGGTTTTTTTTCGAAGACTGCGATCTTTTTTTTTATCTAAAAAATTCGTGCTGCCGCTCTACACAGCGGTTGTGTTGCGCCGCACATGCGTTTAGTTCGAAAAATATTACAGCTCTGCTGAGTCACAAAGATCTGTATTTTCTCAGCCGCTGCGCTAGTGTGGATTTACGCATATTAGTCAATTGTAGAAAACTCATACCGTGCGTTTTCAGCACTCAAAGTGTTAACGCCTTCCTCGGAGATTGGTGGGAGATCGCACGTGACCGCACTGAGTGGAAAGATTTGGGGGAGGCCTTTGCCCAGCAGTGGGACGAAACAGGCTAAATACGGGATATTTACTTTTTTGGTAAATATCCCGTTTTAAATGACTGTTAATAACCATGATACTTTAAAAAGTTCTATTCGGTCTGAAATTGTTTATACCTAAAGGCCTACAGGCAACATAATGGTTTCTTTTTGACTTCTTTCACTGTCGGACAAGAAATTGTAGTGAACATTACAATAAAAATAATGTTATTTGATAATAATGAATAGTATAAAATATGACCTGTCTAAGTGGTTATTTGTAAGCCTAAAGAAATAAAAAACGTTTGATTATGTTTTGTTTTTGAAACGCATAAACATGCAGGATCGATTCCCACTGCACAATAATTTGTATGATATAATTCTAGGACAAGTGTAGTGCAAAACAGCGTATCTTATAAAGCAATTGCCGCATTTAACCACGTATGGTCACGCATACTAATCCCAGCAAGTGATGTGTAGCATGCCTCGAGTTCAGACCTACTCTTCATTTAGATTGGATTCTTGCACGCCAGCGCTGCGCAGCTGTGGTAATATGGCGAGGCGATATTAATAGAGACAGAATATTCAAGGACATATTAAATGCATGCTAAATTCTCGGCCATTATAATCGTATGATGAAATCTACGTTCGAAAAACTCGAAACGTGTCTTTGGTTTCTGAATCTCGTGTCTACCCGGACCCGTACTCGGAAAAACGCAATCGAGTCGAATAGAGTATCTGATTAATTATTGTGCAAACGCTAATCTTATGCAAACGACATAACAGTTGGTTTTGCGCGAAAACGATTAAGAAATAGCGATTTTCCTTTTCCAAGTAGATCCCCAGGCTCGGGGTAATGTCCGAAACGGTTGGATTGGTTTTGATAAGATTTTCACTGTCATATAGCTGATGTTATAGCGAGTAATTTAGGCTTCTTTTATTTCAGAAAAATATGTAAGGTCCCGCGAAAAAAAAAACGCGTACGCGATAAATACCCGGTAAATTAATATGTTAACAAATCGCGACAGTTTAACAAGTTATAAATAATTAAAACTCATAACAATGTTTGTTTTTCTATAGATACTAATAAAATCTAAATCACTAGAATCGAAATCAACGATTCGAATCACACAATTCGAACTCGCATTTCGAAACGAATAAATTTTAATTTACTTATGTTTTTATTCCAGGAAACCCGGCAACCCGTGGGCGTTAGAGCGAGCGAAATTCAACCTAGTCAACCACTACTTAGTAGTGGGTGTAACAGAAGAGATGCTGGACTTCATCACCATCCTCGAAGCAACTCTCCCGCGGTTCTTCAGAGGCGCCACCGACTTCTACCTGAACAGCAACAAGTCACATCTTAGACAAACCAGCAGCAAGATCGACCCTAACCCAGCAACGGTGGATAGGATACAGGAATCCAAAATATGGAAGATGGAAAATGAACTCTATGAGTTCGCGTTGGAGCAGTTCAAATTCGTTAAAAGAAAACTGTTGGTGAAAGAAGCGAATAATGTCGCGCAGACGTATTTCTACGAAAAAATACGGCCTAAATGAATCTGGGTCTTATTACGTAAGTAGCAAAGTTTATATCATTCCAAGGTGTTTCGTTGTTGGAAAGACTATAGTTGAAATGTTAGGGTTTTAGTGAATTATAGACTGTTATTCGATTAGATTTCGAGTATTTTCAGCGTTTTCTGAAGTACCGATTTGGGAATCAATTTTTATTGAATATTACTCGTGGTACTTATTTAAAAAAACTGTTCTAATGAAGGGTTGGAATCATTTAGATATACAAAAATAATTCCCACTGTTTACCAGGTAACAATAATATTTACAGACAGGGTGGTGCAAGTTAATGGCATATTGAATTTATCTTCGTTTCTCTATTTATCTGTTTTATATTTTCTATATTTCATCTAATGTATATCAGTCATCTTGTACCCATAACACAAGCTCTGCTTAGCTTGGGACTAGATGATGCTGTGTGCATTATTACTATTATTAGTATTTTAAAAAGCTTTATTTTGAGCCACCCTGTAAATCAATGACATTAATACATGTAAATAATTATAACGCCCAGTATTCATATACCATACTCAAATATTAAATAACCCACCCACAAGGACAATTTAAAAATAAAAAATTATAAAGACACAATTATATAATTAATAGACAATATATTATGTAAATATTTTAAGGTAGATAGTTAATTAAATTGACGTTTAAAATGTAGTTAAATTTCATCACAAAACAGTGTACTTTAGTAGGCTTACTTTTTGTATATTTGCTTGTTTTGTAGTTTAGGCAGACCAAACTTAGATAGTAAATAATCAAAACTTCGTTCTCGGGCCAAATTTTTACATATCCAAAATTCAGCGAAAAGGTTTTTCAACATCCATACTAATATTATTAAAGCAAAAGTAACTCAGTCTGTAACCTTTTCACGAAAAAACTGTGCTGAAAGGATTTAAAAAAAATTGGAAGGACATAGGCTACTTTTTATCCCAGAAATGAGCGTGTGAAGCTGCGAGCAGGAGTTAGTTTCTTATAAGTACTTACATTTTGTTATTAATTGATACATACTATCAATGTACATACCGCACTACTAAACATTATGTCCTTTGTTATTTATCTTTTCTATTTAGTGTAATATCTCTCCTATTTATACTGTTTTTTAAGATTTTTATTTGCGTTATTTATTTGCCATTTCGTATCGTATTTGTTAAAAATGCAGTCATTGTTATTTTTTGACCGTTTTCGGTTTTTACTAATCTTGCTAGGTTCGTATGTGCAGAAAATAATAAATTAAGAAGAAACAACTTAAACTTTTTTGGCCTGAACCTTAAAAAATCAGACTTGATATTCCCAGATTTACACAACATTATTTATTGTTATAAAACTTTTGAAACTCATGGTTAAACTAAAGTCATTTAAAACGGGACATTTACCATGAATAGATTTTAGAGTTTTCCAATATATCGGCACAGTTTCATGCGCCATAATCACGGTATAACCGAAGAAACTGAACCGCATGAAACTGCCGAAATATTGGCAAACTCAAAAATCTAATTATGTTAAATATCTCGTTTTAAATGACTTTAGTAATTTATTGTTGTCTTATCTGGAATAATAAAACTCACTATTCAACCAAATATACCAAAAGATACACAAAAACCAAACAATAAGCCAAATAATTAGGTTTTCGTAGTTCAGCCTAAAAACAACAATATAACATCCTGCCTACCACCTAACCTAACCTTCCTATCATTATTTTAAACCATTTCATTATCCAAAACGAATATTTACCCTCACAATGTATGTTATTATTTCAAAATGGTTGTTTACTTTCTTGCTATATCAACAACCATGCTGTTTCCCTCTAATGGTTACACATGCCCGCTAATGTTCCAATTAATATACTTTCTTGTTGCATGAAATGACCCATTGCTGGGTAAACAAGACATCAATTGGGGGTAGACGACAGCTTTCAGTTTATGTAGAAAGCAGGTTATCGGTGCTTAGATTGTTAACACTCAAAACATAGATAGAAAATACTTTATTGCACGCTTAGTATACGTGGAAGGCCCAGGATGAGATGGCGCGACGAGCTCGAGTTACATCTTCCATCATAGCCTGTTGCAGCGTTGGATCGCGAGAAGCGGAAGAAGCAAAGGGAGGCCTTTGCACATTTGTAATTTGGGTTTATCATATTGTGCACCCGAGGATGATACCCGCTATGTGTAGCCATCGCCTTTAGATTAACTTCTCAAAGGGCCCACGCAAGCCTTCCAAAGGACCGGGTCACTTTATGGCCCGAGATCATGGTAAATGAGAGACATAATAATAGTATATAAGAAACGATGTACATTATAAACATAAAAATAAGTTACAAACAATTGGCAGTCTTATCGTTCAAGAGCGATCTTTACCAGACAACTACGTCTCTGTGCGTCGTCGTCTAAGTGCTTATTTCTAACTAAAGAAATAACTTTTCATTTTCATTTACAACCATGGATGGATAAAACATATTTATGGAGAACGTTCAAAGCAACAGATAGATCCAGGAAACTAGTTAGTTTATCACTTTAATACCAGACGCATTGTCATTTTTGCAAGTACAAACGGTTCGCAATTTTTTTTATCACGAGTAAACCATTGTTTGATCTCATATCTTCTGATATAGTATCATGCGAACGACGAAGGTTTTATTACCTCCGTCTAATTTTGGTTATAATCTATAAAGTAATTATAGATAGATTATAACCAATCCTATACGTATAATTAGCCGGCAGCAACCAACCATGGCAACAATCACTGCTGATTATAGGCCTCTTCCTTATCTCGCCACCCCTGGCGGCGGTCTTGTTATAACTTCATACAATTCCTAGGCAAGCGTGCCTTCAATAGGAGCCATCATCGCTTCCCATCAGGCGAGTTGCGGTCAAACGATTTAAATAAAACGTCAAGTGCGAATCAGACTCGCGCATCGAGGGTTTCGTAAGAGAATTTTGGCTAAATATCAACATAAGTTTAACAAAATACTCCAAAAGTTAAATACGAATGCTTCGTTGTTAGTAATTACTTACCTAGTTAGCATTTACTTACCTAATGGGTTCATAGATACATATATCACATAATTATTTCCATCCAAAGGTTGCCTGGAAGAGATCGCTTCTAAGCGATAAGGCCTCCCATTGTACTTGTCACATGTAATGTCTTTCATAATGTTCTGTATCTGGTGTACAATAAAGTGTTTTTGTATTTGTACATATATCAATAGTTTACGATTTTTAACAATTTACTTAATTACTTTTCGATTGTTTTTCATCATTGAATAAAGCTGAAAAATCTAAAAACCACAATCAAATCTAACCTCGCGGATAAAGTAAATCGAACCACCACGATAGTTTGAATAGTTAGAAACCTGCTTTCTACGTAATGGCAAGCTTCAGCCGCCTCGACAGTTTCGAACCCGTAATTACTTGTTTCTTACCGTTCAAATAAAATGCTAGTTTCTTAGTAAGTCGTTTGTTGTCCTCGAGTTTTCTCATAAGGGCCAATACGGCCTTGGTATATCAATTGGAAAGGTTTCTGGCCTTGACGATTTCTAACTTTCTATCAAGTACCTACCTATCTACCTACATACCGTTGCTTGACTGACTGATAATGACTCAAGTAAATAGTATGTACCTACTATAAAAAAAACAAATTTAATTATTAAAACTTACCTATGTACTTATTATTCAGTAATATTTATTCACATAAGACATGGTACATAATACATTGGTGGAATAACACAGTAGAGCTGCATATCTCGCACATAAGGCACGTGAATATATTTTTTTAAATTCATTTTATTATTAATTATTATCGTTTACTTATGTTTATATTAACATATAAAATGCGAAGGCCCACCTTCGAAGTAGGAGGTTGCGGGTTCGATTCCCGCTTTAAGAGAAGGGACAAATATTGTTACGATTTACTAATATTTATCTCAGGTGTTCTGGTATTTTCTATGTACAATGAAAATATCTATCTATGCAAATATATTGTATTATGTATATCAGTCATCTACTACTTAACATGACACAAGCTCTGCTTAGCTTAAGGCTAGATGATGCTGTGTGGACAAGTCTTATCCAGCATTATTTATTTATTTTATGTTTCGGTAAGTATTTAGAGATTTTTCAAAAATAAAAAATTAAAGAAGCAAATAATTAATTAGGTATCTTTATTATCATACAGAAGTCAATAGTTCTTGACATTTATTTTTAAAATTGTATTTATTCCTATAGTCCGTAACTGCTTTTAACATGGTCCATTCTGCAGTTCAATATTTGATGAAGCGTCCGAGCATTTTCGAGAGGTACATATGTGGCGAATAATGCGAGTTACTTATCTCTTTTTATTTTGTTTAGTTCAGTTCAGTTCAGTTATTTATTAATAAGAAATATTCTTATATATCAAACATAAATAATACATAGGAAACAAAGAAAATACATTACGAAATTTGTGCTTATTATTATGTTTTCTCGCCCGGACAAGTTTTTTATTCAAATATGTAGTACTTGAATAAAAAACTTGTCCTTTTATTTAAGTATTTATTATGTTCACTTCTTTATAACATGTCGAATTTATCAAAAATATTATTCTATTACTAAATAGACCTAGAAATAATTTATAAAACATTATACTCACATGCATTTTAGACTTGGATATATTATGCATTTAAATAGTACTTATAAGAAAATTGATCTTCCATTTAGTCCTATTAAAATTACTTAGTATAATTTGTATATTTACTCATTGTATATACGGTTTAAACTTATTATATTTGTATGTTATATTGTAATATAATATTTATAACAACCCATTTTCGAGTAATTTTTAACAGTCATACATAAAGTTATTTATTATAAAATATTATGTCAAACGACGATCAACGAAAATGTATTTGAAATAGTAAAAAAAACAGTTAATATCATTTCATAAGATTAATTTCTGGAACTTGTAAAAAACTTTTGGGAATGACTGTATATTATATTTATTTAGTTTTTAGTCGGTTTAATACGGAGTTATTGGTCACTAATAAAAAAAATTAAGTAATTTCTTCCTTGGGAGACAAAAATACGTAATATGATGCTTTTTTATAAGATTATTTTACAACTGCACCGATCACGGCACTAAAGCAAACGAAGATGGTGACGAATGGCTCTTGAACTATTATAATTAATCTGAAACTCACATCAGTTACCTATATCAATCCTCTTCGTACAAAAATGTACTTAATAATTTAAATACTGCCACGCAGCTTAAGACCTTACTACCTGTGTTTTTAAGCTCAAGTGGCTATTTGTTATTGTGATCAGTTAGATATATTTTTACTTTTAAATTGTTCAGAATCTCTGCACTCACTAGTTTTTGTGCAAATGTTTTAAAATGAAATAAAATGTTAATAAAATTATATTTATTTTTTGTAAATTAATTGTTGGATATAACAAGTTCCCCAAAAGTAGCTTGATAAGTAGTTATAGATGTCGCTGCAAACTTTTGAATACGCCATCGGGATTTTCACTTTCGATGGCCATTTCAAACATCCGATTCTAGTTAATTCGTTCTCGTTAATTCACTGAATCATAGATAGAATATCTAATTCGATAATTACACATTGGCTAGGACCCAATTCCTAGAAACCGAATATTTACCTACCAACCTCATAATTGCTTCGACTTCATATTCTCATTACTTCAAAAAACTTTTCTAAACGTATCAATTACTTCAACTGTGAAGTTAATAAAACATTGGCCTCCTTGGCCTGTCGAACTCGGGGCCTAGGTGAAAAATTATTATGACCCTAATTGTTTTTACGTGCAAACACAATATATACATTTCACTCTTGCAAGTCGTGCATTAAGGTAATGCCCCTCGGGTGGTTTCATTCAGGCAGCGCACGTTAATTATTCAATCGGTGTGCTGTCCCGCTCACTCGTCGTCTAACAGTTAGCAATGAGCGAGGTGGACAATGGTGTTTCAGACAGTCCGCGGCGGTAGGTGGTGTTCTTCTACCTTCAGTAGTGCGTTGGTCGTGTCCGAAAGCGGTCGCCCTTCTGTCGTCGATGATGTACCGGCCGCTTGCAGAGATGCTATCACGGAGGCATAACTTTCGGATAACTAAACGCAAGTCGTACTGCAGAAAATTTTGAAAGATGTTGTAACTAATTTTGAATTTAACGGTTTATTTAGTTTGTTTTGAGGTTCGTTTATGAAGGTCGCGTCCTTCAATCGATAAACTATTAATTGCCGGCGTGTGATTGCCCGTGGCCGACAGACAACGGAACTTAACGCGTGTTTTGATATTATACACAAGTGCCAATTAGTCAAATAATTTAGTTTTTAGTACAGTGTTTGTCAAAGACATTTCAATAAACTTCATCTTCATGGAATTATGGGCATCTGTTTAGACACTGGTGAGTAATATTTTGTACTTATTTTTAGTTTTATCCAAATCTAACAAACGTTTCTGTACCAGTATTATACATTTAAAAACGAGAGATTTGGCGCCCAACACGGTGTTATGAACTGCGCCTCGTTGGGCCCCAATCTTTAACTCATTTACTTCTAGTTTCTGCCCGCAGCTTCGCACGCGTTGTTTAAACGGTAACATTTAAAGACACATTCTATCCCATTGGAACTGTTTTCTGGCATACAAGGTAGCTATGTATGTATGATTCTAGGCTTATAGCTAAATCTATGAAAAATTTCATAGTTTTCGAAAATTTCATGTCGATTCGTTCAGTCGTTTTAGCGTGCTGAATTAACATCCATCCATCCATCTAAACTTTCGCAATTATAATATTAATGTGATTATCGAATGTCCATTTAATTATTAGGTACCTACCCTAATAAATTAGTACCCATTCATAAAAATCTACGAAATCGGACTAAGTTCAATTTCTAATACTTGCATTTTAGCAATATGTTTCAATGTCCCTCCTTTTTATTTCGAAAGTTACTCCTACGGCCTACTACGGTGTTTTCATTCATCTAGACATTAGTGAGATCCGTGTTCCGTGACTGACATCGAACTGCCCAAACAGCTGACCCATGCATTCGTAATATTATACGAATGCAGTTCCCGCGAATTGATAAAATTGGTGAAAACGCTCCAAGTTACAAAGTCCCGCGCTGATCTGTATCAGAATATTATGTAGGAAGCATGTTCTAAAATATTTTTTTCCAACATACTCGTATTTCTATTATAACTACTATTCACGTGTTAAAAATAATTAAACAGTGCATCTTATTCATTAACTATTCGGTTCTTTTGGTTATAGCTAGAGTGTTTTCGTCATCGAGACGCGCGGTAGAACTATACCGAATTTTGAAATTATTTCGTGCACATTTCAATTTTATGGCAGTTCCTTTGGCAACCACATATACCAAATTTTTTCAACGTGCGATGTGTAGATACATTTTATTCCCCCCCCCCCTTAATAGTTGCTAGCCAATACTGCGCAGTCTGCTGCTGGCATGTAATGAAAAAATCATACAAAAGAGCTGCAATTGCATTATTTTTTATTTTATAATATAATAAAACTCTTACGCACAGTGAAGGCGGCACTGCCGCGCCGCCGAGAAAGCCGCGATGCGGTTTCCAAAGCCGGCGGCGGCACTTTGTTTAGTTTTAGAATGATAAAGGAGCCTTTATAATACTAATAGGTACTAATTTTCATTTCAAAATTTGCTAGATTGTCTATACTATTTATGTACTTAAAAAAAATTTCATCATTCTTCCTACTTAATAATACTCCATCCACGCGTTTATTTTGTTCATAGTTCGACTGACAATCAAATAGTCATGCCATAATGTTTTAATTGATTCGATTAATAATGACGATCGATTTTGTTTATAATGAAATGGTACTAGATTTTGTAATTTTAAAATCCCTATTCCTTGTTGGTACCTACCGCGTGCCTAGCCATCTCTTTGCGTGATGAAATTGAAATTGCATTACCTACTTTTTAGGGTTCCGTACCCAGATGGTAAAACGGGACCCTATTACTAAGACTCCGCTGTCCGTCTGTCCGTCTACCACCAGGCTATATCTCATGAACCGCTATACATATTTTATACAGCTCATTTCATCCGACTGCTCCAAATAGAAACCAGATCATTCTCATCTTTTCCGTAATCGACCTTTACTAATTAATTTAATTGTTTTGAAAAAACTAATAACCGACTTCAAATTCCTTAATATGTACGTTGTTTTTTAAGTTTTGCAGGACAAATGCTAATCGAAAACCATCGGAAAAATATTTTATTTAAAACTACAACTTAAATTGTTTATTCGCTTAGAACATGGATAGGAAAGAAATATACCTACAATTGGTCGAAAAATACAATGGGCATACAAATGTCAATAGAATAAGAATAATTAATACATAAGCGAGCTACATTAAAAATGATTTATCGGACTATCTCGGGGTGATTCTTTATACAATAACAAAATAATCATCTAAATCCATAATAATTGGCGGTTGAAAAGTAAAAAAAAACATCTATGCCATAGATACTTAGAACCTCCTGCTTTTTGAAGTCGGTCTCAAATTCAATGAGCATCTCTCTGAGTTGTTGAGACTTGAGATTGAGAGAGATTGATCAGACTCTATTTGGCGGACAGATGAAAAAGAGGGGCCTTACTAACTTAGTTATTTCAATAGGCTTCATCCTTATGATAAATAATAAAATGCGAAAGTTTAGATGGATGGATGGATGTTTGTTACGCCTTCTACTGAAAGAATCGAGCTGATAGGTACTTTTTATCCCATAAAATAATTCCTACGGTTTTGAAAAACAAACAACTCTAAACGCTCCATAATAAAGCTTCAGCAGTGGACGAACGAAAAACGTCACTACTGTTCACTCTAGCATCAAGACAACTCACCCCCTCTTCAAACAGCACCATCTGCTCCACCTCCCGCGGATACCCGTCCAGCAGCAGCCCATGACCGGACCTGGAGGCGTCTACCATAGCGCTGCGCACTAGCTTGAGCACCAGTTCTACTCTAGCATCAATACAACTCACCCCCTCTTCAAACTGCACCATCTGCGGCATCGCGGTCTCCACTCAAGAACACGTTTTGTTTGTCCAGAACAACACAATGAAGAGCTGGAGAGTCCACAGGGGCAGCAGACGCGCGGGCCCAGCGCGTGGGCGGGCCGCGCCACGCCGCCCGCCGCCGGCTTCCCCATGCAGAACACCAGCCATGTCAAGTTCGAGCCGCCCAATGTGCCCGTTATATTCGTCTTGGGTAAGTCTAAGTCGACATTCATATATTTAACTAATTACTAGTGGACCTTCCGGCTTCGCATGGTTTTAGTACGGATCCCTAACTTTTTAGAAAATATAATAAAGTCAATGTTCACCGCGGATAGTGTAGCTTCCCAACGGTGAAATAATTATTCAAATCGGTCCAGTAGTTTCGGAACCTATTCATTACAAACAAACAAACAAAAAATCAAACATTTCCTCTTTATAATATTAGTATAGATATAGAAATTCATAGTTAAATCTGAAGAAACGAATTTTCACTTTCGATTAAGCTCCCTAATCCGTAGTGTAACTTCAAAGTAAATAAATAACATTGACTGTTGAACTGAAAATATCGAAATATTTGTTGTGTAAGAACCAAATCACTCACTATCCTACGCTATTACCTATATCTATATTAAAAACTAGCTGCTCCCCGCGGCTTCGCCCCCGTGGAAATCTATGTGTCAAATTGTTTAAATGATAAAAGGTATCCTTTAATGATAAGTTGGACTCCTGGTTCTAAGCTACCTCTCCACCAATTTTCAGCTAAATCGGTCCAGCCGTTCTCGAGTTATAAGTGTTGTAACAAACACGACTTTCTTTTATATATATAGATTAAATATATAAAAAGACTTTCGAGACGAGAACCCGCAGTCTTAGTCTAAGTCTGTTTTCATCGCGGTGCAATCAACCGCCGTTGAAGCTCAGTCCATTTTAAATAAAAATTAATAGAAAATGCTGGAAATTTTACACATGATCAGATTTTAATAACCTTGTTCTCGTAGCTTACAAAATAAGCAATCAAATGTATACCGTAACTGATTATCATATAAAAGAAATAAAATAAATAAATAAATAATGCTGGACAATTCACACAGCATTATCTAGCCCCATGGTAAGCAGAGCTTGTGTTATGGGTACTAGATTACTGATACACATAATACTATATATTACATAGAAAGATATTTTTTTTATTATACATAGAAAACGACCAGAACACCCGGAACAAATATCTGCAGATCGTACACACAATTGTTCCGAGGCGGGAATCGAACCCCTCCTGCGTCGCAGGCGGACCTTCGCCCACCGCGCCACATCGGTCGTCAAAATAGGCTGATATTGACTTTCTCTTCGTTTAAATATATTGTCAACCTAAGCTGAGCTAAGGGTCCTATAAAATTAATGTATAAGTTTATCATATTTTTTTTTTATTTGACACTCTCGATAAAAACTCAACTGTTTGGCTACCTTTATTAATGAGTGACATACCTACCTTCCTTATTAATGAAATTAATTTGATTATTGCAAACAATATTGTATGAATTCTCGGATTACTACGTTACCTAGCTATAAATACTAACTAGTATTTTTATTTTTTGTAAATGGATTGCTGCGCACTTACAGGGTACATGTACCTACCTCTAAGCTGAATGACACCTAAGCTAATATTATGTATCAATGTATGTGTATGCAATAAATGAATATTAATAAAATATATACAAAACATTATACTAGAAAATTAATAACAAAGGCGAGCTTAACCTTAAAAAGAGTTCTCTTCCAGCAAACCTTATTGGGAGAGAGAGACAAAGTTATAGAAGTGGTTACAGTGTTTAATTAATTAATTGCAGTTTAGTTTGTTTATGTTTATTTAATTTGTATTGAATGGTACTAGGCCGTTCAGCTTAGGTGTCATTTTGATATTTGTCTCATTTGCTACTAGGTTATGTTGCTAATAGGACGTTCTGTTAACACTTTGAGTGCTGAAAACGCACGGTATGAGTTTTCTACAAGTGACTAATCTGCGAAAATCCACACTAGCGCAGCGGCTAAGAAAATACAGATCTTTGTGACTCAGCAGAGCTGTAATATTTTTCGAACGAAACGCATGTGCGGTGCAACACAACCGCTGTGTAGAGCGGCAGCACGAATTTTTTAGGTAAAAAAAAAGATCGCAGTCGTCGAAAAAAAACCGCAGTCAAAGTGTTAATAGGGCCTTCTGCTTGAATGTCATTTCGATACGAAACGAATAGACGTTTCCCTCAGGAATAACATTTTTATGGACAACTCGGGATCATCCACTGCAAAATAATCATACAAATCTGTCCATAAATGACGGAGAAATCAACGAACATACATAAAGCCGAACATAGAACCTCCTTTTTCAAACTCTTATTTTTCTTCTAAATATCTGTTTGGCCGTCAGGTGGCCCCGGCAGCGGCAAGGTGACCCACTGCGACAACCTGATGCAGGAGCGGCGTGGCGTCATACACATCAACATGACGGACCTTCTGCAGCAGTATGCCATCGGAAACGGTCAGTAACTTCATATAACCACTTGTATGACGCACCTTCTGCAACAGTCTGCCATCGGCAACGGTCAGTAACTTCATCTAACCACTTGTATCTACACCTCCCTTGCTCCTCCCTTACACCTACAGGCACAGTTGAGATGAATGGTAGTAGGTGTCTAGTAAAATTATTTCTTCGGAGTTGGCAATAACTTACTGTGCTACGTGATGACGAAGCAAAAATTTTAAAAGGTTCGGAGATCGCATCAATATGACGGACCTTTAAAAAGAAGTAAACGGAAGTTTAAAAAAAAACTTCTAAATCCAAATAACCATTTGTCGCGCACATACTAAATGCAAATTAAGACATATGTATTATATACATATATGGTTTTGGTCATGGATGCCATTGTCAGAACCAAATTGAAATGGAACTAGACGGGAAGCACTAGCTTTCAAATAAAAAAATAATCATCAAAATCAGTTCACCCAGTCGGACGTTCTCAGGAAACAAATATTAAAAATACAATAACCAACATAACCTAACGACTATTTTGTTTCATCAGCTACTTTTTGGCCTACTAAAACTTGTCGCTAAACACTTTGAGTGCTGAAAACGCACGGTATGAGTTTTCTTCAAGTGACTAATATGCGTAAATCCACACTAGCGCAGCGGCTGAGAAAATACAGATCTTTGTGACTCAGCAGAGCTGTAATATTTTTCGAACGAAACGCACGTGCGGCGCAACACAACCGCTGTGTAGACGGGCAGCACGAATTTTTTAGGTAAAAAAAAAGATCGCAGTCGTCGAAAAAAAACCGCAGTCAAAGTGTAAAATCAGCACATATATTTGAGTTCCAACGTGTTGCATTGTTTAGCATCGCTCATCACCATCGCGCATTGCCATAGCATGTCAGTGGCCCGTGAGCCGCATTACTCCGACACTATGTTAATGCATGAGCCTATGTCACATTAACAACATTAAAATCATGGTCAAACAGTACCTAGCTGGTATTTATACTGGTGGGGAAATAGGTTAACTCTTTTGTGCAAATGCGATGCATTGCATTGACCATATTTGAACTATATTTAAACCTGTGGGTAGGTTAGTATAGCTTTAGGTTTTTTTTTGGAAAATACGGCAACCCTAAAAGCTTTTTTAACAAGAGCACAAATTAAACCTGCAAGTCGTGTAATTGGCGCGCGGATTATAGCAAATGGCGACACATTGTCCCGTTTTTTTTATATTCTAACTAGCTACGCCCCGCGGCTTCGCCCGCGTGGAAATTTCTGTGCAATTTTACCGTTTAAACCTTCTCTGGACTACGACAAACATTTCAAAACCAAAATCGGCCCAGCCGTTCTCGAGTTTTAGCGAGACTAACGATAAGCAATAGATTTTTGTATAAGTACATATAAAGATTCCTAATTATAAACATTTCTGATATTTACCAATTTTTTCGTTCCACAAGTAATTTAAGTAGTAATAAATTTATTGTCGTATTTTCTGCGCTAATTCATTCAACGACATGTTACAAAAGTGAAGTTCCGAGATTCCGATAATCGCGCCTTTCGATTTTATTCCTTTTTTAGCGACCTCGTTCGCAATTTTGTTAAATATGTATTTATATTTGATGTTGTCATTAGGTAGTACAAATCAGTAGGTTTTAAGTAGTGTATTGAGTGTTGTTATAACTTTACTAGTTTTTACACAAATACCTTAAATGTCATAGATAGATAGATAGACAATACTTTTATTGCACACTTAAAAATAAAACAAACAAGGTAAACAATAATAATACAAGATATGTGACAATTTGGCGGTCTTATCGCTCAAGAGCGATATCTACCAGACAACCGTGGATGGATAGGATCATTGGATTGAAAAAGGGGATCTATGTGCGTTATTATGTAGTTAATTACAACATGAAATTTCATATTATGTTACATACAAATACCTATCTACTTTAAATACATATGTCATATGTATGCTTATCCTAAATAAGAGAACCGTATAAAACTTACCTACGGTTATCAAAAGATCAGTACTTATATTACTGACTCATCTCATAAAAAAAATTATTTAGAGTTGGAGCAAACTCATCCCAAGCTTTATTATTGTCTAGATAATCTGATATTGTGTAATAAGGCTTTTAACAAAGAATATGTTTGACAATTTGTGTTGAAAAAAGTTTTATTGAAAAACCTAAAATCCAGCTTCATAAACCTTTGTACCTATTTACCAATGAAGTATTTTAGTTAGTAATGTAACATCAACAACCTATAGCAATCCACGCAGGACATAGGCCTCCAATGAGCGCCATAGCGCCCTGTCTTCAGCTTGTCGCATCCAGCATCTACCTGCAGTCTTTCGCAGGTCGTCATCCCACCTGGTCGGAGGGCGTCCTACACTACGTAGTAAAGTAACATCTCTTTCGTATTTGCAGTGTTTTTTAAAGTTTGCGCTAGATGCTGGACGGCCTAGCTTCAGCCTCCCGATGTATCGGTCTTGGCATGAATTTGGATAAAACCAAAGTCATGATCAATGGACACATTGATCCAGGGCCGGTAGTCGTACATGGTCACCTTCTCGAAATCGTTTCCGAATACCTCGGGCAGATTCTGCAGTTAGGTAAAAACTATTTCGAGAAGGAGGCCAAAAGGAGGATCCAGCTGGGCTGGACAGCGTTTGGGAAACTACGTCGAGTCTTCTCTTCATCCATACCGCAATGCTTGAAAACGAAAGTTTTCAACCAGTGCGTCCTACCCGTTATGACCTACGGAGCTGAGACGTGGACAGTCACGATAGGGCTGGTCCACCAGTTCAAAGTCGGTCAGCGAGCTATGGAAAGAGCTATGCTCGGAGTATCTCTGAAGGATAGGATTCGCAACGAATACATCCGACAGAGAACCAAAGTTATCGACATAGCTCTGAGAATTAGCAAGCTGAAGTGGCAGTGGGCCGGCCATATCTCGCGAAGAACCGACGGCCGCTGGGGCAAACGTGTTCTTGAGTGGAGACCACGACTCGGTAAACGTAGTGTAGGACGCCCTCCGACCAGGTGGGATGACGACCTGCGAAAGACTGCAGGTAGATGCTGGATGTTTCCAAATCAGTCCATAATTGACGGAGAAATCGACGAACATACATACAAAAAAACATTATGTACATATGTTTTTTTGTAAAGAAAAAGGTTCTATGTTCCGCTGAACATAACAGCGGAACCTTTTTCTTTTTCGTTGGTTTAAAATATTTCTGATACGCACAAGAAACGTTAGAGGAAGCTCTTTGAGCGCGGCTCCACCAATTGAATTAAACGCGACTGTCAATTATAAAACCGTCGATTATATGCACATTAAAGCACCCTACGACTACCAACGTAGAACTTGTAGTTTTCATATTTGTCAAGCATTACGCGCTATTAAAATAATAACAGGTAATCGAGGGTATGACGAAACGGGAACGCATTTGCATCCTAAACTGGTTTCAGGAGCCAATTCCGTCGCATGTCATACTTCCGCCGCTCTTCCTTTGTCCATTTATCTATAACTAGCTGTTCCCCGCGGCTTCGCCCCCGTGGAAATCTATGTGTCAAATTGTTTAAATGATGAAAAGTATCCTATGTTAGATTCCTGGTTCTAAGCTACCTCTCCACCAATTTTCAGCTAAATCGGTCCAGCCGTTCTCGAGTTATAAGTGTTGTAACAAACACGACTTTCTTTTATATATATATAAATTCGCATTATTCAACTGTTTTTTTAACATATTGCTGCAAAATGCCATTCGGCTTGAGATTGTAACTTTCTTTCACTTTTTTCAAGAGATATCTCGAAGATTTTATATAAAATCAGTTCGAGAACTAAATTCGCTCTGATAAGAAAGAACGAAAGAAAATAAATTTATTGGTTTGAATCATAAATTTAATCACAAGAAAACACAGAATAATATATCTTTAAAATAGAAAGAGATGATGACTCTGAATGACTCTGATGACTGATAAATTGAATTTACTGAATTTACTGATCTTTACAGTGTGTGGATCCACTCTACCACCTGGGCTATCACTCCTATGACCTGCTTTATATGTAAATGCGTCCCCGGACGTCTGACATGCATAATTCAGCGCTCTTGAACTTGCACCGAACGACTGCACAAATAACCAGTCATTTCTGGTCAGAAATTCCTTTTTAGGAAAATTCTACTTGTGTGAGAAATTTGCCGGAAAAGAATGCTGATAAAAATATCGCATTGATTTTGCTTAAATACTTTATGGTCGATTTATCTGTCATTATTGACCGATTTGGATATTCTTTTGCAGTTGTATAGAGATGATACCGAGGTGGTCTCATATACATTCTAATCCCGAGGGATTAATATTCATCTCGCGAAACATAAACACAGTTTAAGACTAAGGGATCCGAGAACAGTTTTTTAAAATCAATCCCTTTATTCGTATTCAAATTTGATTCGTATTTTAATCATGTCATCTTTATCACAGTCCAGCAACAATTTTAAAGATAAAAAGCTTTTTCCCTGCTGATAACCCGGTCTTAAAAAGCTATAAGTCGGTAACTTTATTATTTCATATCCAACCTAAATCGAAAAATAACAATCTAGAATACTAACGATAGCTCGAATCGAAGCATTTATAATTCAAGTCTTTGTGTCAATAATACGCAAAGACCTATAATTTGTAGGAATATCAACGTCTTGTCCTATGCTCCAATGTATGGGAGCCGACACGTGTACTTCTCGGCCAAGGCTTGGCTTCGCTTGAATACACGGGTTTTTTTATTTAACCCCTTTTATTCGGTTAGCCTAATAAATAATACTGCATCGTTCAATTCAAAGAAGTTTCTAGGTCTAGATTAGGTACTCACTTTGAGTAAAAACGCACGGTATGAGTTTTCTACAAGTGACTAATATGCGTAAATCGACACTAGCGCAGCGGCTAAGAAAATACAGATCTTTGTGACTCAGTAGAGCTGTAATATTTTTCGAACGAAACGCCTGTCCGGCGCAACACAACCGCTGTGTAGAGCGGCAGCACGAATTTTTTAGGTAAAAAAAAACCGCAGTCAAAGTGTTATAAACATGTATGAAGGGATATTTACCTTGATAGGTGTTAACACTCAAAAATAATTGTTAATATGTAAGTCATTTATAACGGGATGTTTACCATGATTAGATTTTTTAGTTTTGCATATTTCGGCACAGTTTCAGAAACATACTATATAGTTTCTGCCCACGGCTTCGCACGCTTTGTAGAAACAGCAAGAGTGCGAAGCCGCGGGCAAAACATTACCTAGGATAGAAATGCTAGGTAATGTTTTAAGGTTATTTATATCCCATTGGCACTGATTTATGTATTCAAAATTTCAGCCCGTTCCGCTCAGTAGTTTTATCGTGCAGAAGTAACAAACATCCACCCATCTAAACAACCAAACTTTCGCATTTATAATAATAAGTGTGATATTCAAGTGAGACTTGAATTTTCAGTTTTTGGGTTTCATTATATTTTTTCTCCATTGACATTTTCAGATTTTGAGGTGTATCTTACTAAATGTAGTCTACTAGAATATTTGTTCAATATGTATTTTATTCATCATCAGCCTATACTAGTCCACTGCTGGACATAGGCCTCCCCCAATGAGCGCCATAGCGCCCTGTCTTCGGCTTGACGCATCCAGCATCTACCTGCAGTCTTTCGCAGGTCGTCATCCCACCTGGTCGGAGGGCGTCCTACACTACGTTTACCGAGTCGTGGTCTCCACTCAAGAACACGTTTGCCCCAGCGGCCGTCGGTTCTTCGCGAGATATGGCCGGCCCACTGCCACTTCAGCTTGCTAATTCTCAGAGCTATGTCGATAACTTTAGTTCTCTGTCGGATGTATTCGTTGCGAATCCTATCCTTCAGAGATACTCCGAGCATAGCTCTTTCCATAGCTCGCTGAGCGACTTTGAACTGGTGGACCAGCCCTATCGTGAGTGTCCACGTCTCAGCTCCGTAGGTCATAACGGGTAGGACGCACTTGTTGAAAACTTTCGTTTTCAAGCATTGCGGTATGGATGAAGAGAAGACTCGACGTAGTTTCCCAAACGCTGCCCAGCCCAGCTGGATCCTCCTTTTGGCCTCCTTCTCGAAATTGTTTTTACCTAACTGCAGAATCTGCCCGAGGTATGTGTATTCGGAAACGATTTCGAGAAGGTGACCATGTACGACCACCGGCCTTGGATCAATGTGTCCATTGATCATGACTTTGGTTTTATCCAAATTCATGCCAAGACCGATGCATCGGGAGGCTGAAGCTAGGCCGTCCAGCATCTGGTTCAGCTCCTCAAGCGACTCCGCCAATAGGACTATGTCATCAGCGAATCGTAGGTGTGAGATGTAGTTGCCGTTTATGTTTATGCCCTTACCTTTCCAGTCCAGCGTATTAAACAAATCTTCCAACGCGCTTGTGAACAGTTTCGGGGATATGACATCCCCCTGTCTCACTCCTCTGCGCAATTGGATAGGTTTAGACTGCTGGCCCTGTACTTGGACACTCATAGTGGCGGCTTCGTAGAGACATCTCAGAACCTCGATATAACGATAGTCCACTTGGCATCGCTGTAAGGATTCCAGAACAGCCCAGGTCTCGACAGAGTCAAAGGCCTTCTCATAGTCCACAAAAGCCAGACACAGGGGCTGATTATACTCTTCGGACTTCTGTATAATCTGCCTCACTGTGTGTATGTGGTCTATGGTGCCATATCCACCGCGAAATCCGGCCTGTTCTGGTGGCTGAAACTCGTCGAGTCTCCTAGCGAGACGGTTCGTGACTACTCGTGAGAACAGCTTATAGACGTGGCTCAAGAGTGAAATGGGTCTGTAGTTTTTAAGAAGGGTTTTATCGCCCTTCTTAAAAAAGAGCACCACCAAACTCCCGCTCCACGCCTTTGGAGTTCTCCCACTGTTAAGAACGGCGTTGAAGAGGTTCTGTAGCTCCTGTATAACAGGAGCTCCTCCAGCTTTCAAGAGCTCGGATGTTATACCGTCTTCACCGGGGGCTTTTCCATTTTTAAGCTGCCTTAGAGCTAACACGATCTCGTCTTGACTGATGTCAGGTAGTTCGTCGGTGTAGTGGCGTGTCAGGGTGGCTCTGGAATCATGGTTGTCTCGTCGGGAACGAGGGGCATGAGCAGCGTATAGACGGCCATAGAAATCCTCTATCTCGGCTGAGATCTCTGGCTTCGACAATACGGTCCTTCCGTCGTGCGTTTTAAGCTTTGTCAGGTGGCTCCTGCCAAGCTGCTGAGTGAATACTTTGGACCCCCGGTTTCGCTCTATCGCCTCTTCAATGAGGCGCGTGTTGGAGCTCCGGAGATCGTGCCGTACCATCTTCGCAATTCGCTTGTTCAGGTCTGACCTCTCTGACAAAGTCGATTGGGTGGTCTCCCGTCTTTTTGTCATCAGCCCAAGAGTCTCATCCGAGAGTTTGGACTTCTTGCCAGTACGCTGCTTTCGACAGAATTTAATGCCCTCGTCCCTCAACGTTTCAACCAGATTGTGTAGGGTCTCGTCAGCGTCATCAGTTGGTTCCAAGGCAACAAATCGATCCCCGAGAAGCTGCTGAAACTTCTCGGTGCCCGCCATGATTTGGATTAGGTCAGGTCGGAGCGTGGACTTCATCAGACGGTTTCTTTCAAGCTTAATGTTGATATTCAGAGAGCCTCGAAGGAGTCGGTGATCAGATCCGGTATTGAACCTGTTGATCACTGAGACATCTCTGAATATGTGCTTGCTATCCGTCATGATGAAGTCGATCTCATTTTTTGTCACAGTGTCGGGGCTTTGCCATGTCCACTTCCTTTGAGGCTGTTTCTTAAAGAAGGAGTTCATTAAGAACAGCCCCTCCTTCTCAAGGAAGTTGACAAGCATTTGCCCCCTGTGATTCCTAACTCCATAACCATGTGGGCCTATTCGGGATTCGTTGCCAGTCTGGATTCCCACCTTGCCGTTAAAGTCCCCCATAACAACGTTGAAGTGGGCCTTAGTGGTGTTGTGTAAGGCTTTGGATATGTCTTCGTACATATCCTCCACTTCATCATCCGAGTGTGCCGAGGTCGGTGCGTAGACCTGGATGACCTTCATGCTGTACCGTTTGGACAGCCGAAGGATCAGGTACGCTACCCTGGTCGACACACTGGAGATTTCTCGGACGTTGTTAGAGAGGGCCTTATTGACGAGGAAACCTACGCCACCCTGGGATGTTTTATCACCCTCGCGAAAGTAGAGAAGATGGCCCGAGTCTAGGGTTACGGTGTCCTCCCCCTCTCTACGGACTTCACATAACCCCAGAACATGCCATTTGATGTTCTCTAACTCCACTTCCAACTGCGCTAGATGATGGTCAAGCCTAAGAGTGCGTCCGTTAAACGTAGCCAGGGTCAGTTTATGTAGGGTGTGGTAGCCTAATGTAGCCCGGGGATTCCTAGCACCCCCTGCCCCGCCGTTACCGTGGCCGCTACCATGGCCAGGAATAGCGAGGCGGCCGGGAACTGGGGGCCACATTCTACTGGCGTATCGATCCATGGGGGGGTTGATGCCCATAATCCCCACGCTGGGCATGCGGGTTGGGGATCGCAGTATAGGGAGTGTGCTGCAAGGGACGCTGCTGCCCGCCCCCCGGTGTATGTCCCTTAGTCGCCTCCTACGACACCCACGGGAAGAGTTGGGTTGGTGCTATTCTTTCTAGGCCGATGTATTTTATTAAATATGTATATTTCTTTCTCTCTCGCACAGATATGCAAGACTTCGGCAATCTGTCGAGTAAGACAGTGACGGAAGTTCTGATGTTGGAGATGAAGATGGCGCCCACCGCTAAGACTTACCTCGTGTCCGGCTACCCGAGGTCCATGAGGGATGTCGCTGAATATTCTGATAAGGTGAGTTTATTATTATTTATTTATTTATTCAAAGCATTACAACTATTTTACAGGTGTTACCTAATACAATAGTTGTAGTCAAGATAATTAATCACTAGGATCGAATTAAAAAAAAACTAATAATCCAATATACAGTTAAATGATGCCCATATACAAATCATCATCATCAGGCTATGATAGTCCACTGCTACTTTTTTTTATTCAGTATTCAGTAATATTTATTCACATAAGACATGGTACATAATATATATAGGCCTCCTCATCGATTTCGATGACGGCGACCCTAAGTAATCACGGATTTTTTATATTATGAGCTCTAATATGGCTCGCTAGACCGAACTTGGTCTTGAATATCCTACGGCACGCATGGCAGTAGAGTTGGCCCGATGAGTTATATGTATACGTGTAGGAGGGCTTAGGTCTCTGTTTACGTATCTGGCGTCTTGCGTCCATTGCCTCGATGCGATTTTCCTCAAACGCTTTGACTCTGTTGTAAATAGTAGATCGCCAAGATGACCTACGAGAGGCAAGCTCCTCCCAACACCCCGGGTCAATATCGCAAGCAGTGAGGTGTCGTTTGACATGGTACATAATACATTGGTGGAATAACACAGTAGAGCTGCATATCTGCAGCCCGAATGCAGGCATGTGAATATAAAAATCAGTAAAATTAAATTAGATGTCATTAATTAAATCAGATAATCGCAAATATTATTAAATTGTCAGTTAAAAGTAGAACTCGCTAGGTTAAAATTAAGGTAATCTTCAACCGAATAAAAACAATGCTCAATAAATAAATTAAATAACTTTCTGTTGAATAAGGAACCCTGCACATTGACCTCCCCCAATGAGCGCCATATATAGGTAGATGCTGGATACGTCAAGCTGAAGAAGCATACAAATACAGCTGTATTATTATGAAATTCCTTGACATGTATTTTATTATTATAATTTTTCACATTATTATTGATTCTAGGCCCCTTTAGAGCCAATTATTTGTTAATTGTAATGTGCATTAATAGGAGTTACTGTTTTGTCTGTTTTTTTATGTCTACTTCTCCATACAATCCCTTATGGCGTTTCCTTCACAATCAAAATATTAAAAAAAAACAATAAAAATACATACTTGCCGTACGCCTTCTAATGTGAAGATTTTAAGTCGTTTAAAAATTAAAATATACTAATATTGTACTTATATGTTTTTAGTTTTGCAGAACAAATGAAATAACTTTTATTTTCCCCATTTCGGGATCACCTCTATCTATACAAAGGATGCTTCCGGCCTCTCCTTGCAACACTTTAGCAAAGAAACGCGAATAGCGAATGAGGGCCTAGTCCAGTATTAGGTCTGGGAATTCGAAAACTAATTACTTACCCACATCGCGGCCTGTTACTGCATTAAATCGCGAGGAGTGAAACGATAAAAGAGAGGCCTTTGCCCAGCAGTGGGATAGTAACGGCTAAAAATAAATTACAGAATATGCGATCTTTGCCAAAATTGACGAACTGAAAAGCAGATTCATCATCAGCAGCAGCTTAAGAGCAATGCTCATACAAATTGATAAGCTCCGACTAATCTACTGGTCTAACACAGAAGTTTCACAATAAAAAAACAACAACAAAGTATCAATCCGTGTCAATATATCAAATATTGTTCGCGCACATCAATTCAATGTTAGCACAAACGATGCGTTCCTAGTAAAATGATTCAGAGGCATGACAGCACGACAACACAGGGGTTATGGACACAATGCTACGTCATCATGGGTCATGGGTGGGGTGACTCATGGACAGGTGACGTGTGGGGTTAAACATCTGAGGGTAGGTACTAGGTAGCTATTGATTTGATAAAATCGGCGGCGGACAGGCTCGGCCTGTCTAATTAGTCCTAGGCATAGGAGTTTCTATAAATTCATGCTAATGTAACATATTGATATTTTGACGACCTCGTGGCGCGGTGGGCGAAGGTCCGCCTGCGACGCAATCGGTTGCGGGTTCGATTCCCGCCTCGGGACTAATGTTTGTACGTACTGCAGTTGTATGTTCCGGGTGTTCTGGTCGTTTTCTATGTACATTAACTATATATCTATGTATGTATGTATATCAATTGTCTCGTACCCATAACACAAGCTCAGCTTAACTTGCGGCTAGATAATGCTGTGTAAATTGTCCAGCATTATTTATTTTTTATATAAAAGCGAAAGTAAGACTGTGTGTCGTGCTTGTGTCTCTCTGTCTGTCATCTTTTCACTAACCTTCTTCTCTCGTTTTCGGCTAACGAGATGCATGGACAATTTGATAAGAAAATGTATCCCGGGGACACAAAGACTGTATATTATCCAGGACTAGCGACGACCCCCGGTTTCGCATGTGTGCAAATGCGTCTATTATATACACATAAAACTTACTCTATCTATTAAAGCATCAAAATCCGTTGCGTAGTTTTAAAGATCGAAGCTATATGCTATCGATCTTTAAAACTACGCAGGGACAGACAGACAGCGGTAAGCGACGTTTTTTATACTGTGTAGTAAAGAGCTCGTGCGAAGCCGTGCACAGAAGCTAGGACTGTGAACTTGCTGGTGTGCGAATTTACAGTTGTAAGTTCTTGCTGTAGAATCTTAAACGAGATATCCTGTTCTGTTTATATTGCTCACTGTATAGCAATGAATTTTGTAGTAGTTGACTTGAGACAGCTATTTCACCGTGTAAGACAGGCAATACTAGCTTCTCCGAGTTATTGGACATTTAAATGATGTTAAGGGGCCTCCGGAGGGACGAATTCTTCATACAAACGTAATACCAAAATTATTTCTAATTCAAGCATATTTCCACTATAATATTGCATTATTTGTATTAAAATAGTATTTATCTAGGTTCCCAAATAGTTTTTTTTCAAAATACTTACCTAAAATGAAATGAAAGCCAATCTCATTTTGCACATTTTTATGCGAAAATGGACATGTTTTCTTGCTATTTGTTTCGAATTAAAAACATCAATATCATACGTTTTATTTATTAAGGGGCATAGCTTATATTGTCTAGTTACAGAATAACAATACTTTGTGAAGAATACAAAAAGTTTTCAGTCATAATTTTTGGTATTACGGAACAAACCAAATTTTGAACGGCTAATATTGCTATCGCGCACGCATCTGGCGCGGCGCAAGGGTTAAACAGGGTCAGCGATATTCGGAGCGATTTATGCAAGCAAGGGTCGCCGGACCCTTAAGCTTACTTCTCCTCGGATCTGAATCCATGTAGTTTATGGTTATGGTTTGTGTACTCTTGTGTCCGCACTTAGACTCGCAGTGGTCCATCGTGCGTTATTCTGCTAATCTAACCAGCTTAACTCCGTCCAGAAGCGCAGAATCTTCCTGGGATCTTCACAGACTTTGTGGAGATCAGTGTACCTTCTTAAACACATTTTTTTTTAAAGCTTTGTGCCACCGCACCAGGACCTGTCTGAAAATCAGCATCGCTACTAACTCCGGCTTGTAGCGGCATAATGCTGAGACAGGGACCTTTTTGGCCCCTTATGTAACACGTATTTGTACCTATCTGTATGTTTTTATCTATCTACTTATAATTTTTTTCTTGTATATATTCTTTCTTATTATTTAATGTGTCGTGTTTTGTTTTGTGTTATGTACGGTGTCAAATAAATGTATTTTCTTTCTTTTCTTTTTTTCTTTCACATACCCCAAACAACGTAACACTACATACACTTGTACGTTCATAGTTACTGACGGTTTCATATTTATTATATAGTCATAGATAAACACTGTCCTTACTTCAAGATCTCTATCAGCTAATGTATTGTGTCGGTTACGAGCAGCGTTTCATTTTATTCACTTTTTGTAGTAGGAAGGTTGTTTTGGTTGAGGTTCCATGATAGTTTTGTTAAAAGTTTGTTATATCTTAAATTACCTTATTTGAGGGTCGAGAATTGCGCGGAGCGCGAGCTCAGTGAAAGCGATACTTCTGACTTAAGGGGCGTCCGGAGGGACGAATTCTTCATACAAACGTAATACCAAAATTATTTCTAATTCAAGCATATTTCCACTATAATATTGCATTATTTGTATTAAAATAGTATTTATCTAGGTTCCCAAATAGTTTTTTTTCAAAATACTTACCTAAAATGAAATGAAAGCCAATCTCATTTTGCACATTTTTATGCGAAAATGGACATGTTTTCTTGCTATTTGTTTCGTATTAAAAACATCAATATCTTACGTTTTATTTATTAAGGAACATATCTTATATTGTCTAGTTACAGAATAACAATACTTTGTGAAGAATACAAAAAGTTTTCAGTCATAATTTTTGGTATTACGGAACAAACCAAATTTTGAACGGCTAGTATTGCTATCGCGCACGCATATGGCGCGGCGCAAGGGTTAAACAGGGACAGCGATATTCGGAGCGATTTTTGCAAGCGAAGGTCGCCGGACCCTTAAGACTTTTTTATAGTCAATATAAGATATAGACTAGACCTTCGTTTGACCATAATCTCACTTATGTGAGCTTCTGGTCGAACTGACGCGTGACCCGAGAGCTGGTCAGTATCTATTTAGCGCAACGTAGCATTGTCATACAAGTATACGACCGATGTGGCGCGGTGGGCGAAGGTCCGCCTGCGACGCAGGAGGTTGCGGGTTCGATTCCCGCCTCGGAACAATTGTGTGTACGATCTGCAGATATTTGTTCCGGTTGTTCTGGTCGTTTTCTATGTATAAAAAAATATATATCTATGTAATATATTGTATTATGTATATCAGTTATCTAGTACCCATAACACAAGCTTTGCTTAGCTTGGGGCTAGATAATGCTGTGTGAATTGTCCAGCAATATTTATTTATACAACGCGGCAATGCAGCCAGCGTCTTGGGGACGCTACCGACTGGTATTGATAAGGATCAGTTCTACCTGCTGCTGTTTAGCAACAATTAGCTCAGTTGTTTCAATTTTAAATACTAGTTCTAATTTGTTTCTATTATTTGATTGTAATATGCTTTGTTGATAATGATTGTTTAGTATAATGGTGTATTTACTATTAGTGTTTTTTTTAAATATCCTGTTATTAATGACTTGAGTGTTCATAACCATGGTAGTTCTTAGTTCTTATAGCAACCAAAATAGTTAATAGTAACTATCAACACACAACAAGTCCCTTTTAATTTCGAGAGTTACCCAATTTTTGAGCCTTACTCCGAATCGACGAATAATTTTGTTAATTTCCATACAGATCCAAACAATAAGCGGAGCGGTCCTAGTCAGCTGGCGGCAACGTGTCCTAGAGCGGCAGATAGAGTACGGAGCGAGACTGGGCCACGTGGTGCTGAGCCTGGCGCGGATGGAGCTCTCCAACTTCTACCGCCACGTGATGCCGGTGGCTGACTACCTGGACCAGAGCAACATGCTTGTACCGGTGAGTCATTGTCTAGCTCCTATAGACTGCTGCTAGTAAGCTAGCGCCAGAGTGTTACAACGTCAGAGTTCGGTGCGTGGCTGGGCCACTACTTTATACTTAAGGGGACTCCGGAGGGACGATTTCTTCATACAAACGTAATACCAAAATTATAAATACTTACCTAAAATGAAATGAAAGCCAATCTCATTTTGCACATTTTTATGCGAAAATGGACAAGTTTTCTTGCTATTTGTTTCGTATTAAAAACAGCATTATCTTACGTTTTATTTATTAAGGAACACAGCTTATATTGTCTAGTTACAGAATAACAATACTTTGTGAAGAATACAAAAAGTTTTCAGTCATAATTTTTGGTATTACGGAACAAACCAAATTTTGAACGGCTAATATTGCTATCGCGCACGCATGTGGCGCGGCGCAAGAGATAAACAGGGACAGCGATATTCGGAGCGATTTTTGCATGCGAGGGTCGCCGGACCCTTAACCTTGATTCTTGCTCGAATCTAACTTCTTATCTGAGGGTGCCCGGAAAACTTGCCTATTCGAGATCTCTCCACTACCGCTCACATCCTTGTCGTGGGATAAATGTTTTTACCTACTGTAGTTTCGACTTTGATCATCATGCCAGTAATGAGTCATCCTTAATTAGTACTCATTGCAGAAGGGCTAGTCCTCTGTATAAAAGGTAGGGCAGGTATGCAAGCCGCGAAAGCGTTATGAAATGTTGACAAATAAAACATTATTAGCTGGACAAATCACACACTTGATAGTGTGTGAAATAGTGTGAATTGTCCAGCTAAGCAGCAGCATAGCCCCAAACTAAGCAGAGTTATGAGAGTTATGTTATGATTAGCCAGCATTATTAATTTACTTATTATTCTGGCCGTAGTTAAATCCTTACCATAATTTGATTGTATTGAAATAATCTAAAACCAGCCTTCGAGTAGGTACCTTAGTTTTAAACTGTTATACTAAAAACGGCCTTGGAATCCCTTATTTTTAAACTTTTAATTTTGTAAGTTTTGTGAAATAAATATTAATCCCACGGGATTTTTTTTATGGGACCACCTCGATATCATTCTCTATACAACTGCATAAAAAATCATCTGAATCAGTTCTTAGATGACAGAGAAATCGACGGACATAGGTAAACATATGTATACACAGCCGAACATAGAACGTCTACCACTTTTGGAATTGGTTGAACGTAACAAATTACTACGATATTTTAACCGTATAAAAAAAATCTTAGTAATTTCTTACGTTAAACCAATTTGTTCCAGTACTAACATATAGAGTCTAATTTGCCTTGATGTGCGTGTCAGCTGTCTGCTATTTCAATACGGAGTGTATCTTACGTGCTATAATTGTCGAAGCAGAGATATATATAGATATTTTTATAACTAAGACCGTGATAATGAGCTACTTCGCAATTTATTACTTTTATGCAATCGCAATAATCATTTGGCTCTAGAAACACATTCAGCTAATATTATCTATCATTCTGGCACCTTACTCTTGTTTTCGCAAGGATTCCCATCGGCCCATTAGCTCAGTTGGTTAGAGCGTCGTGCTAATAACGCGAAGGTCGCGGGTTCGATCCCCTCATGGGCCACAACTTTTTTTATTTCTTATTTTTTTTACATAATCAGATAGCATTATTCATAAGGATTAATTTCTTATACAACACTAATAATAAAGCACTAAATACTTAAAGATATCCACGGATAAACACACTGCTCGAAATAAAAACCGCACAGCAGTAACGATTTTTTTTTTTAATTCGTCTTCGGAAACTTTTGTATTGGCACCTTGAATTTTTGTCATTCTACCAACGGAGCAGGTATTAGAGCGACAATTCATGACCACAGAGCCGCTATTAGGGAGAAGTTAGCCACAAAACTAGTTTTGCTCCGGTCGGAGAAATTTGCAACAAATGTTGCTGGGGCGTTCAACCGGAAAATTTTTCGCGTATAAAATGTTTCTGGGGCGTTTGAGTGGTTACCTAATAAATTCAGAACAGTAGTAGTACAGAACTTTGAACGTTTAAAACCTCTCGAAAATATTAAAAGCGACGACCGTTCAATAGCATACACGAATAAATTATAGGCAGCAAAATGTCTGGTCTGGTGTAGTAGTATCACATGCATACTTTATTAGAAAATTGACGGTCTACAAACGTTTGTGGTCGTTTTATCTTCATTTCTTGAAAATGCGATGTATTTGTTTACGTTAAAAAATTTAAGGCATTAGTTCACTGGATTTCAGTGGGCACGTAATCTGTTTTTTTATTTGGAATCTTGCTCACTTGTTTTTATTGTTGCTAATATAAATTTATGTAGTCAATTCGCTTAGTTAACAAAAGGGAATTCTATTCACTAGTCGAGAGTTAAACTTGCAATAAAAAGTTGTTGCGTTGAAATGTATTTAGCACGGCACCAAAAATCTATAACAAATTTTAAAAAAAAATTCTAGATTTATCTCAACTAATTTTGTGCAAAACTAAATAAATTTCTAATTTAAAAAGCTTACATATGATATGTTTTTTTATGACCGTATTGTTTGACATTTTCATATTTAATTGACTATCTAACTTGAATTCGTTATGCGATCAATAATTTATTTTATTTTTTCTATCACGAAGATCTGACACCTGCTGGGGTAAACGTGTTCTTGATTAGAGACCGCGACTTGGAAACTTAGTGTACAACGCCCTCCGGCCAGGTGGGATGACGACCTGCGAAAGTCTGCAGGTAGATGCTAGCTGCGGCAAGCTGAAGACAGGGCGCTATGGCGCTCATTGGGGGAAGCCTATGTCCAGCTGTGAACTATTATAGGTTTATGATGATGAAGACTATGTTTTTACCAAAATAAGTCAGTCACTCGCTTCAAAGCGCTCTCACACAAATAATGAACCCCATAGACCTTGAGTAAACTACCTTCCCAGTACCCACGGTCGTGTATAAGTGGGTACTGTATACAACCTTAAATACTTTGTGTGTATACGCTGTCCATATCATTACCGTAACAGGCATAGGCAAGTGCCATCAAGACGTCTCTACAAGTTCATTATCTCCCGGTGTAAAGTAAAACCCTCTCGGTAGATCGGTATGTTTGCCCATACACGACGTATGTATGACGACCGATGTGGCGCGGTGGGCGAAGGTCCGCCTGCGACGCAGGAGGTTGCGGGTTCGATTCCCGCCTCGGAACAATTGTGTGTACGATCTGCAGATATTTGTTCCGGGTGTTCTGGTCAGTTATCTATGTATAATAAAAAATATCTATGTATGTAATATATTGTATTATGTATATCAGTTATCTAGTACCCATAACACAAGCTCTGCTTACCATGGGGCTAGATAATGCTGTGTGAATTGTCCAGCATTATTTATTTATTTATTATTATACAAACTTACTTTACTCGCGGTGCCTTCAGTTATTCCGTGATCATGGCGCATGAAACTGTGCCGAAATATTGGAAAACTCAAAATCAAATCATGGTAAATATTCCGATTTAAATGACGTTTACGTTCCTAAACACCACCCTATACAATAGCTTTGTGTCCATCCAAAGGTTGTCTGAAAGAAATCGCCTTAGCGATTAGGTCACCCATTGTGCACCTGTATCTTTGCTTGTTTGTTCTTTTCTGTTATTTCTCCGTCTTGATGTGCAATAAAGCGTATTTGCATAGTAGGTATTGTAATTTGTACTACGCACGGTCGTGGTCTATTTTAATTATACTGAGTACGCAGCACATGACTACCTCTATAAATCTGTAGGTATGCATTGGTCAAACTCGATGTAAATTGTTTGTAAACAAACCGCCCATACATAACCTAAAATTCACTCTGTTGCCGTATCTTTTCATACGCAATTTACATGTCGATTCGAGTTCCTTCGTTGAGTAAATATCATTTACAATTATATCTAAATTTCGATGCCGAGTGTTTGTGTTTAGTTTTTTTTTTTTTTAATAAGAATAACAATAAGAAAAGTTTTATTTGGCCAGAGAATTAACAGACTACACAAGTATAAGCAGTAAACACACACAAAAAAAACACAGTACACAGTATAAAAAAACATAAATAAAATAAGCCTACAGAAAAACAAAATAATAATACATGGCTACCGTGCTAGCCTGCTGACCAAAAAGCGCTGGTTTTTCGTGGATTATTTACAAACATTCTACATTGAGTTTGGCTAGTGTTTAAGTACAGTAATTCTTAAGGTTGTCGCAGATCTGAGACACAACATCACCGCACAGCGCAAAAATGTGCGTTCGCTTGACTTTAACTCGTAATATTATAGGCTTTTCATATTGACGGCATCAGCTGACAGATAGCGCGCGGGTTCACTGGTTTGCAACTTGTGGGAAGCCATGTTGCCACTGTAAAATATATCTAATAACAAAGAGTTTTAGCCTATATTTGAATGCACATTTTGGTACTGTACAGTAGGGGCTTGGATTTAAATAAAATAAATAGATATAGAGTCACCGTATAGAGGTCACGTTTCGAGTTTCCTGAATGATAGATCACTTCTCAAAATGAGACATAGGCGAAAACTCCATTTAGCTTGTCTTATGTTTGTAATTATGAAGCACCATGCCCCTCTCTATCTACACGCTAAGTTTGATGAAGCCACTAGTTTGAGATCCTGCGAAAGACGCCAGCTTTCGACGCAGCTTTCAACCCAAAATCATAAGACAGCGGCCTTTAAAGGGAGTTTCCGCTACGCTGCGTCGAAATGTTGAAACAACATTCCGCCACCCCTAAGGAACCTGAAATGTCTGTTTACTTTTAAATTAAAGTTAAAAAATTTTTTGCTTAACTGGCAAAAGGAGCAGGAACCTCTCAGACACGATACGAGTGCTATTTGACATTATATGTATACAGAATCAGTTATTTTATTTTATAACTTCTCTTACATTTTTAGTTCATAGATAGTTCACATAGTTCATAGATGATGTTTTTTATTTTGCTTTTAGATTTTTAAATTCCTCATTACTTGTTTTTTATTTATTTCATTACTTAATTTTTGTATGTAGCACTTCGCTTTTTATAAATTTTCATTTGTTTTCCTCGGTCCCACAGGCCCCAGCAGAAAACCAGCGCAGGTGTTTTACTAACAACTGTATATGCTGAGTTGGGACCATTTTGTAGTTTAAACTAAATTTAATAATATTATATTTTCGCTATTTGTAGTATTTTCTTTAAGTGGTAGGTAACGATTTTTTCTGTTTGTATGTTTTTTTTTATTTATGTTTAACTACAAATAAACGATTTGATTTGATTTTGATTTGAAATAAATAATGCTGGACAATCTACACAGCATCATCTAGCCCCAAGCTTAGCAGAGCTTGTGTTACTCTTCTGTACAGAAAGAACACAGTGTACAGAAGAGATACATAAGACAATATATATATAGATAGCGACCAGAACACCCGGAACAAATATCTGCAGATCTTACAAACATTTGTCCGGAGGCGGTAATCGAACCCGCAACCTACTGCATCGCAGGCGGACCTTCGCCCACCGCGCCACAGAGGTCGTCGAGATCGTCGCAAGATTTGTGGCATTGCGAGGCTTTTACAATATGAACGCTGTAGTAAAGTACCCTCAACCGTGTTAACTTAGTAGTTAGAACACAGTACCCATCCTTGTTATCATAGCAGATCAGTGGCATGGGTTGACATTGTACGTTGGCCGTCGCTCAGGGATCGATACCTGGCCCCGGCCTCTATATTATACATGGCCATCGATTTGTCAACACTGCCATGTGCTATTTGTTTATATGAGCGTAAGAACACGAGGTTTTATCATTGATTCTTTAAGGAAGATTCCGGGTGTTCTGGTTGTTATCTATGTATAATAAAAAATATCTATCTATGTATTCTAATAATTATATCAGTCATCTAGTACCCATAACACAAGCTCTGCTTACCTCAGGCACAGATAATATAATACATACTCCTCAGGGTTAGATGATGCTGTGTAGATTGCCCAGCAGTATTTATTTATCTTAAACTGTGCTATTTGAGACTCTTGTCTCTCTCCTTTGATGTCAAATTGCTCTGGCCGCCAAGGACACAGTTTAGGACCTTTTGATTCCTTAAGATTCAATGAATAAGTCCTCGAAGAGCTAGAAAGATCAAGGAATTCCCGAACACGGTAAAAAGAAGGGGGCTGAAGTCCCGCCTGTATCGTAAATTTTGATATAGGATTGGATATATTCATTCGTGAGACTTGGCTTTTTAAATTTTACCTTTCCCGATCTGTTTTTTAACGTAGTAAAATTTTAAATAAAGGTAGAAATGAGCTACAACCATACATAATTCCTATGAAATCAAGTCTACAAAGGACATTGTCTAACCATTACAATAGTAACTTTATTGTGAAACAATTGAGTTCATTATCGGCTGGCAATTACACCACTTATTTATTCTATTAATTATGTATATCAGTCATCTAGTACCCGTAATACAAGCTCTGTTTCGTTTAGTTTACGCTAGATGATGCTGTGTGGTTTGTCCAGCATTATTCATTTATTTATTTATATAGAATAGACGGAACGGCACATGTCCAGGAACTACCTAATGATGCCAAATTGTCGAACTTCTACAGGGTGGGGCAAAAGTATCCGACGGGAGTATACTGAAAACCAGCGCCGCATGTCTTGGCATGCAGCACAATGCTGAGTATACTCCCTTTGCCTATTTATAAGAAATTTCTTTTTGTATTTAATATTAGTTTAGATTAAGAAATGGCAATAAATGATTTTATTATTATTATTATGTCTCTCATTTACCATGATCTCGGGCCATTAAGTGACCCGGTCCTTTGGAAGGCTTGCGTGGGGCCGAAGCCAACAGCACAGAGGCCCTTTGAGAAGTTAATCTAAAGGCTATGGCTACACATAGCGGGTATCATCCTCGGGTGCACAATATGATACATCCAAAGATGGTATCCACCAGATGTAGAGACTATTGCAAAGAAAAATGAAAGAAATAATAACAGGCTATTGTGATGGATTGATGGACTGGGTAATCGGGCTATAGGGGAGATTGCGGACGTCTGCCATAAACAAGTCACTCATAATGTTAAGAAGAGTGGCAGACGGTGGCTTGCCGAATGCTGGATGGGTTCCTTAAAAAGCCGGAGTAAATTACCGGAGAGGAACAACATCGGCGCAAACGACTGAGGGGTGTCGAGAGGTGCGGCCCCGATTTCACCATCACGAAGACTGCTCGTGAGCGGGTTTCCTCGCTATTACGCCATTAGACACTTCAACCCCCGAGTCTACATCCTAAGATGCATCTCTCGCGACTCCACTCAGACCGGCCAATGAAGGCAAGCAAGAGGTGGTCTGGTTCTCTTGGGATGCCACTCCGCTAGCGGAGACGAGAACCAGGAACTTCCCCGGGAGCACTCGGTACCCGTGGTGTCGCTACTCACCAACAGCTCGCCACAAGCTGCCCTGCGGGCCAGCTATTATTATTATTATTATACATATCAAAAATATATCAAAACGGTAGATCACCGACCGCGAATCTAGGCTCAAGCGGCCGGTGACTAGGGCTGCAGAGAAAGGAACTTCCTGACGATACGTGCCGAGTCCAAGAGTACCGCCTTCTGGATCTGGCCCTTGATCCAACTTCCTAGCGAGAGTCTCTTCAGGTGTTGATCGAGGCTCTTCGCTATTACGCCGTTAACCGAAACGACTATCGGGACTATGGTCGCTGAATCTACATCCCACATGCTGACAACCTCGTTAGCCAAGTCAAGATATTTGCTAAGTTTATCTTTCTCAGCTCTGACGAGGTTAGCATCATGTGGTATGGTGACATCAGCGAGCACCGCCCTCCGTTCTAACCGATCTATCAGTACAATATCAGGCTTATTCGCAAGAATAGTCCTGTCCGTAATGATAGATCGGTCCCAATAGAGCGTGGCACGGCCATTTTCAAGAACTGGCGCCGGTGTGTACTTATAGTACGGAACTTCAGGACCAGTAAGGCCATATCGGAGAGCAAGTTGCTGGTGTATAATTTTGGCTACTTGGTTGTGTCTGTGCAAGTATTGAGAGTTAGCAAGGTGCGAACAACCCGAAAGTATATGACGGAGGGTCTCCCCAGGAAGATGACACGCTCGACAAATATCGATCGTGCCGTCTTTCATGATATACTTTCGATAATTGTTCGTCTTTACCACCTCGTCCATAATTGCACAGACAAAACCTTCGGTTTCCCCAAAGAGGTCACCAAAGCGTAGCCAGTTCACTGAGCTTAGGAGATCTACATCAGGTCCTGTGAGAACCTTGTAGAATCTCCCATGCAGCTCTTTGCTCTCCCATATAGTCTTCCGGTCCTGGATGCTCATCACCACAGGTTTGCGCCAGTTCTCGTTAGCCAAGGAAAGAGGGGTAAGGTTCTTATCTACTGCAACCACATCGCGATGCATCTGGTATTCAACTTGTAAAAAGTGATTTCTGAGATTGCATACTGCATACTCACGGTTGTGTAGAGTCTTGGCGTTTAAAAAGCCTCGACCACCACATTTCCGTGGGATATACAATCTCATTACCGAAGATCGAGGGTGTCGCATGCGATGAGTGACTAAAAGTTGACGAACCCTACAGTCCATTATTATTATTCTTACATCCCAGCTTTGTTCTCGATGCGGCTGGTTGGTTCGCTCTTCCAATTCGTAGTTCCTGGGAGTACATCCCAGCTTTGTTCTCGATGCGGCTGGTTGGTTCGCTCTTCCAACTCGTAGTTCCTGTGAGACTATGTACTCCCAGGAACTACGAGTTGGAAGAGCGAACCAACCAGCCGCATCGAGAACAAAGCTGGGATGGGTCATCCACGTAACCATACCACGCTGCATCCAATTCAGTCTTGGTCCTATGTATACTCGTGAAAATGACTTGCATGCCATTCAAATTAACGAAATAATTTCAAGTATATTTGTTGTAGTTAGGTGAAAATTGGGGATAGATAGGTAAGTAGGCAACTCTTATAGTTAAAATATGTGCACGAAAGTGTATTTTCTTATCAATGAAAATAGATAAAAAATACAGCACTTTTGACAAGTTAATATGCCGTTCAAAATGACCGAATATGCGGTCTTGAATGGCACATTAAATTGTCACAAATGGTATAAAATGTCATTGTTATAAATAAATAAATATATAATTAAATAATGCTGGGCAATTCACACAGCATTATCTAGCCCCATGGTAAGCAGAGGTTGTGTTATGGGTACTAGATAACTGATATATATAATACAATACATTACATAGATAGATATTTTTTATTATGCATAGAAAACGACCCGGAACAAATATCAGCAGATCTTTGTTATAAATCGATAAAGTAAAAACTGTAATCCTGCTATTATTAAAAATGTTAAAAGTTCGTGGAATGTGATCATTAGTGTTTGTTACCAAAGTTGCCAAAACTACTGAATGTATATGGCTCAAACTTTACATGCATTAATTTCTGGACCAGAATTAATATTTATAACGCTTTTTATTCCAAAAAACCGCGTTAAGCCATGTGGAGTAATTAGTCTCATCACTACATACTATAAAACAAAATCGCATCCCGCCCTGTCTGTCTCTTCCTATGTATGCTTAGATCTTTAAAACTACGCAACGGATTATATGCGGTTTTTTATATAGATAGAATGTTTCAAGACGAAGGCTTATAAACAATTTGACACATAGATTTATACATAAACATAAACGGCAACAACATCTCACACCTACGATTCGCTGATGACATAGTCCTATTGGCGGAGTCGCTAGAGGAGCTGAACCAGATGCTGGACGGCCTAGCTTCAGCCTCCCACTCACGATAGGGCTGGTCCACCAGTTCAAAGTCGCTCAGCGAGCTATGGAAAGAGCTATGCTCGGAGTATCTCTGAAGGATAAGATTCGCAACGAATACATCCGACAGAGAACTAAAGTTATCGACATAGCTCTGAGAATTAGCAAGCTGAAGTGGCAGTGGGCCGGCCATATCTCGCGAAGAACCGACGGCCGCTGGGGCAAACGTGTTCTTGAGTGGAGACCACGACTCTGTAAACGTAGTGTAGGACGCCCTCCGACCAGGTGGGATGACGACCTGCGAAAGACTGCAGGTAGATGCTGGATGCGTCAAGCCGAAGACAGGGCGCTATGGCGCTCATTGGGGGAGTCCTATGTCCAGCAGTGGACTAATATAGACTGATGATGATGATGATGATGATGATTTATACATAGAAGCCGCGGGGCGCAGATAGTGAATAATATAAATGCGAAAAATTGGTTGTTTATGCCGAAACTACTGAACAGATCGCGTAACATATTCCATAATTATGTGAATGCTAGACTGGCACATAGAGTGAACACTGAACATTGAGGTTACTTTTTATGCTAAAAACTGTGTGCGAGGAGTAGTTCATCATCATCATCATCATCAGCCTATACTAGTCCACTGCTGGACATAGGCCTCCCCCAATGAGCGCCATAGCGCCCTGTCTTCGGCCTGACGCATCCAGCATCTACCTGCAGTCTTTCGCAGGTCGTCATCCCACCTGGTCGGAGGGCGTCCTACACTACGTTTACCGAGTCGTGGTCTCCACTCAAGAACACGTTTGCCCCAGCGGCCGTCGGTTCTTCGCGAGATATGGCCGGCCCACTGCCACTTCAGCTTGCTAATTCTCAGAGCTATGTCGATAACTTTAGTTCTCTGTCGGATGTATTCGTTGCGAATCTTATCCTTCAGAGATACTCCGAGCATAGCTCTTTCCATAGCTCGCTGAGCGACTTTGAACTGGTGGACCAGCCCTATCGTGAGTGTCCACGTCTCAGCTCCGTAGGTCATAACGGGTAGGACGCACTGGTTGAAAACTTTCGTTTTCAAGCATTGCGGTATGGATGAAGAGAAGACTCGACGTAGTTTCCCAAACGCTGCCCAGCCCAGCTGGATCCTCCTTTTGGCCTCCTTCTCGAAATTGTTTTTACCTAACTGCAGAATCTGCCCGAGGTATGTGTATTCGGAAACGATTTCGAGAAGGTGACCATGTACGACCACCGGCCCTGGATCAATGTGTCCATTGATCATGACTTTGGTTTTATCCAAATTCATGCCAAGACCGATGCATCGGGAGACTGAAGCTAGGCCGTCCAGCATCTGGTTCAGCTCCTCTAGCGACTCCGCCAATAGGACTATGTCATCAGCGAATCGTAGGTGTGAGATGTAGTTGCCGTTTATGTTTATGCTCTTACCTTTCCAGTCCAGCGTCTTAAACAAATCTTCCAACGCGCTTGTGAACAGTTTCGGGGATATGACATCCCCCTGTCTCACTCCTCTGCGCAATTGGATAGGTTTAGACTGCTGGCCCTGTACTTGGACACTCATAGTGGCGGCTTCGTAGAGACATCTCAGAACCTCGATATAACGATAGTCTACTTGGCATCGCTGTAAGGATTCCAGAACAGCCCAGGTCTCGACAGAGTCAAAGGCCTTCTCATAGTCCACAAAAGCCAGACACAGGGGCTGATTATACTCTTCGGACTTCTGTATAATCTGCCTCACTGTGTGTATGTGGTCTATGGTGCCATATCCACCGCGAAATCCGGCCTGTTCTGGTGGCTGAAACTCGTCGAGTCTCCTAGCGAGACGGTTCGTGACTACTCGTGAGAACAGCTTATAGACGTGGCTCAAGAGTGAAATGGGTCTGTAGTTTTTAAGAAGGGTTTTATCGCCCTTCTTAAAAAAGAGCACCACCAAACTCCCGCTCCACGCCTTTGGAGTTCTCCCACTGTTAAGAACGGCGTTGAAGAGGTTCTGTAGCTCCTGTATAACAGGAGCTCCTCCAGCTTTCAAGAGCTCGGATGTTATACCGTCTTCACCGGGGGCTTTTCCATTTTTAAGCTGCCTTAGAGCTAACACGATCTCGTCTTGACTGATGTCAGGTAGTTCGTCGGTGTAGTGGCGTGTCAGGGTGGCTCTGGAATCATGGTTGTCTCGTCGGGAACGAGGGGCATGAGCAGCGTATAGACGGCCATAGAAATCCTCTATCTCGGCTGAGATCTCTGGCTTCGACAATACGGTCCTTCCGTCGTGCGTTTTAAGCTTTGTCAGGTGGCTCCTGCCAAGCTGCTGAGTGAATACTTTGGACCCCCGGTTTCGCTCTATCGCCTCTTCAATGAGGCGCGTGTTGGAGCTCCGGAGATCGTGCCGTACCATCTTCGCAATTCGCTTGTTCAGGTCTGACCTCTCTGACAAAGTCGATTGGGTGGTCTCCCGTCTTTTTGTCATCAGCCCAAGAGTCTCATCCGAGAGTTTGGACTTCTTGCCAGTACGCTGCTTTCGACAGAATTTAATGCCCTCGTCCCTCAACGTTTCAACCAGATTGTGTAGGGTCTCGTCAGCGTCATCAGTTGGTTCCAAGGCAACAAATCGATCCCCGAGAAGCTGCTGAAACTTCTCGGTGCCCGCCATGATTTGGATTAGGTCAGGTCGGAGCGTGGACTTCATCAGACGGTTTCTTTCAAGCTTAATGTTGATATTCAGTTAATTGTAATGTTAAGTAATGTTGAGCCTCGAAGGAGTCGGTGATCAGATCCGGTATTGAACCTGTTGATCACTGAGACATCTCTGAATATGTGCTTGCTATCCGTCATGATGAAGTCGATCTCATTTTTTGTCACAGTGTCGGGGCTTTGCCATGTCCACTTCCTTTGAGGCTGTTTCTTAAAGAAGGAGTTCATTAAGAACAGCCCCTCCTTCTCAAGGAAGTTGACAAGCATTTGCCCCCTGTGATTCCTAACTCCATAACCATGTGGGCCTATTCGGGATTCGTTGCCAGTCTGGATTCCCACCTTGCCGTTAAAGTCCCCCATAACAACGTTGAAGTGGGCCTTAGTGGTGTTGTGTAAGGCTTTGGATATGTCTTCGTACATATCCTCCACTTCATCATCCGAGTGTGCCGAGGTCGGTGCGTAGACCTGGATGACCTTCATGCTGTACCGTTTGGACAGCCGAAGGATCAGGTACGCTACCCTGGTCGACACACTGGAGATTTCTTGGACGTTGTTAGAGAGGGCCTTATTGACGAGGAAACCTACGCCACCCTGGGATGTTTTATCACCCTCGCGAAAGTAGAGAAGATGGCCCGAGTCTAGGGTTACGGTGTCCTCCCCCTCTCTACGGACTTCACATAACCCCAGAACATGCCATTTGATGTTCTCTAACTCCACTTCCAACTGCGCTAGATGATGGTCAAGCCTAAGAGTGCGTCCGTTAAACGTAGCCAGGGTCAGTTTATGTAGGGTGTGGTAGCCTAATGTAGCCCGGGGATTCCTAGCACCCCCTGCCCCGCCGTTACCGTGGCCGCTACCATGGCCAGGAATAGCGAGGCGGCCGGGAACTGGGGGCCACATTCTACTGGCGTATCGATCCATGGGGGGGTTGATGCCCATAATCCCCACGCTGGGCATGCGGGTTGGGGATCGCAGTATAGGGAGTGTGCTGCAAGGGACGCTGCTGCCCGCCCCCCGGTGTATGTCCCTTAGTCGCCTCCTACGACACCCACGGGAAGAGTTGGGTTGGTGCTATTCTTTCTAGGCCGACACCACACAGCCAAGTAGTTAGTATGAAGGTATGAGGAGTAGTTAGTATGAAAGAAATGAAAAGGTCGACTTGTAGGCGTTACTTGAAATGAATGAATGAATGAATTTATTTGTTAAAAGACTTACACAGACATAATAAACTTAAATGTAAACTAAACGTGTTGGTAATCATGTAAGTCCAGTAACAAAATGGCTTTGCCAATGAAACATATTAGTTTCAAGGAAACCATGAATTTTTTGTATCGCCGTAGCGTATGGCCTGAATGTGAGGGTAGAATATTATACGAGCTGACAACTAGAGTATGCAACGATGAGGGCTTATGTTTCGTGTGCTGTGGGTGTGCCGCTTCCATTTTTGCATTTTTTATTGTTTCCCTGTCACTGGTAATAGGGTTATTAGTTACGTACACATAAAATAAATAAAATAAAAATAAAAAAGCCTTTATTTGATCCTGCTACATTGATTTAGGTACTGTTAGTGCGTTATTTTAACACTACGTTTGGTTGATAGCAGGGTCCCCAGGTTGGGTAAAGGCCTTCTCTCTATCTTGAGCTGTTTGCCACCACTTTGGACCAGCGACTTTTTTTATTTCGTCCTCCCAGCGTTTTGAGGGCCTTCCTCTCTTTCTTTTTCCTTGAGGTCCTCTCCATATGGTGGTGCTGTATGTCCATCTTTTGTCTCTAAGCCTCGCTATGTGTACGTACACATATGGACATGTTAAACAGTCATTAGAGAAACGTCTTGTGCTATGAACACGTATTCAGAACTACTCCGCAAGACGATATTACATTATAATAGCAAAGCCTAGATCGTGAAGAAAAGCTAAGTTGCATTTAAAGAATAAAAATACTGTTCAGAGTGCGGTATTCGCAACCCAGATCGGAGATTTCGCGTGGTCTGCGGTATTAAGAATAAGAAAATCTTTATTCGTAGCATTAACAAATTTACTAAACTAGTTACTTTCACTATTAGTGAACATTAGGATTGCATTATTTTGTAATGTTATATAATTTATATATAAAATATGACTTGTCTAAGTGCTTATTTTGTAAGCCTAAAGAAATAAATGATTTTTTACTTTACTTTACCGCTCTGGGTACCCAACACCGCGTAGGTCGGAAAGTGAACAAGCTCCATTATAGGCCTCGTAGAGGGATCTACGGCGTAGAGCAACGGCGTAGCACTTTTGTAGCAGTGCTACGTTCCATTCGCTTTGAACAAGATTTCAAACATATTTTACTTACCGTGTTCACCAAAGATGATCGGGCAATTACATGTTAATTGCGGTTTTTGACAGAAGTTTTCACACATTCTACGTCAAAATTAACCGTAGAAGCTGCTAACCGTCCGTTTATATTTTGGTGCACACCAGACTTAGTTGTATGTTAAAAGGGTGTAGGAGTTTTAATCAAGGCATCCGTAGTCAGTAAACCCTACCATTTTGGTAAGGTGGGTGTAAATACCCCTGCGCATATTAGCTCCCAAATAGGTCTAAAAAAAAACAAAAAAAAATTGTCAAAAACCGAAAAACTGTCTCGCAACCCAGACAGATTAAGTAGATTGTGTTAGTCGCTATGGAATAAGTAGGTAATAGTCAGAATAATAATTTATTAATACTAAAAAGAAAATAATAAAAAAAAATATAAAATATAAAAATCATTTATTACAGCAAAACTAATAACTAAATACACTTCAATCTTATAATTAGCACTTACATACATGGTGAGAAGTTATAAGAGGTTAGAAATTAAAATTTAGTGTAATACATTGTGTTATTGCCGAGATGTACCTATCTACAATGTATGTAATTTCTGATGGCACCCTCACTAGGCTAGGCCTGTATCGAGGGAAAATGATTGTGATTGAAAATGATTGTCATAATATTAAAATTTACTAATAATCATAGCACTTACCGTCATCTACGGGTTAAGTTGAAGTGGTTCTTGTCATGTTCCTTCATGTGGCGCGCGAGTAACAATTTTAATAACTTATGTAAGCAATATGATTTTGATTTATTCTGCACAAGTGTTAGCACGGCCAGGCGGCGGCTCAGCAGAGAATTTTTTGGCACCAATAATGATAATGTTGGTGATAGGTTTTTTGAGTAAACACTATTGTTAATTTTGTAACCTAAAGATAATTATCTAATTTAACTTTATAAATGCTATATGTACCAATTCACTTTATTTTCACAGTCTCTTCTTATTATATTATTCTGTTATTTATCCGTGAAAACCTTCAATAAGCTTTCTAGTATTTATGAACTTTTTATTGTGTTATATATAAGCTTCTGGTTTTCCTTTAAATAAATATATGTATATATAATCCTAAATAGCCTTCTAAAACCTTTCGCTGCATTAAATACCCTAATTTACCACGTATCCATTGTAAAGTAAGCCACACTTGGAAGACGGCAGGTGTGCCATCCATTTTGTATGAGTCTGCGACCCGATAATATGTGCTGTAATTATAGACGGCTTTACTTATGACTCGGGTCGGTGGGGGAAGTGGGGAGACGCGGTTGAGGTGGGTCAGTGACGAAATGGGTGAGAGAGGATATTTAGTAAAACTTTTGAAACTATGTATTTCATATATTTTTCTAGTGTGAACTGTTGCCCTGTTTACTACAGATTCAGATTTCTTTATTGTCATAATTCTTACATAAAAGTGTACAATATAATATATATATACCTTAATTATGCTAAGGATACGACTCGTCAAAACAGGTAATATACAATTTTGATGTATGGGAAACATAATAATTATGTTATATTCTTAAAATTATAAAAGTGAACGTTACTCTCGGCTAGGTGATGTTACGGGGATGTTTGATTTTATTTTATATTTACTGTAATCGTTTTCTAAAAACTCTTTGATGCTATACAGCGTTTTATGCGTTTCGTCTACAGTCTTGATTATTAGTAATTCTTTTAGTAATTCGGCCTCCGGCGATACAGGTTCTGAACCTAGTGCGGGGACCACCAGTAAATTGAAAGCATGTTTTTGTATTTTGGTAAATAAATGAATTTTGTATTTTTGTATTTATCATGGTTATTAACACTAAAGTCATTAAAAACGGGATGTTTATAATGATTTGATTTTTGAGTTTTCCAATATTTTGACACAGTTTCTTGCGCCATGATCACGGGATAACTGAAGGCACTGGGAGTAAGTTTTTATGAGCAGACAAAAAAAACAAGAAAATCAAATCAAGAGGATATTTGTTGATATGTTAATGTACATCGTGAAGGATGAAATGAGCAATAATAAGATTAAAACATGCACGAATGAATTGATCATTATACATCAGTATGTATAATGACTGCAGGTAGATGCTGGATGCGGCAAGCTGAAGACAGGGCGCTATGGCGCTCATTGGGGGAGGCCTATGTCCAGCAGTGGACTGCTATAGGCTGATGATGATGATGATGTATAATGATCAATTGATTCGCGTCAAAATCAAGAACTGACCAGAGTTGCATTGGGAATACTCATAACAATATAAATCTACATATCTATTAGTATTTATGTATTTGTATTGTATATAATTTATATATAACATTAGTCTATATAATACGCCACCGTCTATACCTATACTATAGCTACGTGTCCATCCAAAGGTTGCCTGGAAGAAATCGCTCTTAGCGATAATGCCGTCCATTGTGCATCTCTATCTTTGTTTGTTTGTTCTTTACTGTTTTTTTTTCTGTGTTTGATGTGCAATAAAGCGTATTTGTATTGTATTGTATTAAATAAATAAATAATGCTGGACAATTCACACAGCATCATCTAGCCCCAAGATAAGCAGAGCTTGTGTTATGGGTACTAGACGACTGATATACATAATACAATACATTACATAGATAGATATTTTTTATTATACATAGAAAACGACCAGAACACCCGGAACTGCAGATCGTACACACAATTGTTTCGAGGCGGGAATCGAACCCGCAACCTCCTGCGTCGCAGGCGGACCTTCGCCCACCGCGCCATATCGGTCGTCGTATTGTATCTATGCATTCATAACAAATTGTTTACTCTTGAAACTTTACGGTTTTCATAAACTTTTTGCACCTTTGAATGCTGTGTGCTACGTGCCAGCGCTCGAAAGCATTTTATAGAAGGAATGCTAGAATCACTTCGACTATTTTTAATTGTTCCTATATTGCTTCCATGTTTTTTCAGATTATTTTGATTACTCTAGACGCTTATATCAATTTGACGCTGACTGTACTAGACGAATGTTGTCTGAAATAAATGAATGATTATTATTTACAGGTGAACGGCGAGCGCAATCCAGAGGAAGTATACAAGGACTTCCGCGCCGCCGTGCTCCAGATCCTCGGCTCCACAGACGAGCAGTCGAACGGCGTCAGCGGCATTCCGGGCGAGATCGTCGGCGTGGAGCGGGTGGGGGATCGAGACCGGGACAGAGACAGAGACCGGGACGGAGTGGGGCACGGAGTGGGCCTCGAGCGGTACCTGTCTGTCCGGGACGAGCCGGTGGTGCCTAAAGTGCCGATACCGGTTGTACCAGCGGCGCCAGCGGCTGTTCCTGAAGCGAGAGTCGTGACGCCGCAGGTAGGTTATCTAACTATTGAACTGTAACCGTTGTGTGTGTTGAATGAACGTCTCAGGTCTATATAATATATTTGTTCTAGTAGATAGATACAGTGGCGTTCATTGTCAGTTGACCCCCCCCCCCCCCCCCCCTGTTACGTTTAGAGTACATTTTTTATGATGACTGAACTGTTTTAAATCTATAAATATAAAATAAAATATAAATAATGCTGGACCATTCACACAGCATCATCTAGCCCCAAGCTAAGCAGAGCTTGTGTTGTGGGTACTAGATGACTGATATACATAATAAATACATTACACAGATAGATATTTTTTTATTATACATAGATAACGACCAGAACACCCGGAACAAATATCTGAGGATCGTACACACAATTGTTCCGAGGCGGGAATCGAACACGCAACCTCCTGCGTCGCAGGCGGACCTTCACCCACCGCGCCACATCGGTCGTCAGTCAGTCGTCATCTAAAATCTTTCTGTACTTGTACAATGAAGATGCGGGTAGCTTTCTATAAAAACGACAAATTTAAGCATATTAAACCATAACGAGAAACGAGACTCATAACCTGTGGGTTAACTACACGCAGAAATGCTGGAATGTCCTGCGCGTCCAGTATAATAACGCGTTCAGAGTGCTACTGGGACTGCCCCGCTTCTGTAGCGCGTCCGGGATGTTTGCAGAGTCCCGCGTTGATGACTTTTACGCAATCATCCGCAACAGAACAGCATCCCTGATGCGCCGGGTGAGGGGCGGCACCAGTAGCTATCTGAACGTTATAGCTGGAAGGCTGGACACGGACTGCGCTTTTATGAAGCACTGGACGCATATTCATAATGCCATGCGTCTGTAAAAGCAGGATGTGTCCCTCCCAATTAAAAAAAAAAAAAACTTTTATTTTTAGTTTTGTAATTACATATGTCTTAATTTACTCTTAACTCTCTATGGCTGTAACATGTATTTTGTGAAGCTGAATTAAATAAATTGAATTGAATTGAATAACCTACCAGGGGATCAGCTTACAATGAAAGTCACTGTACAAAGTTACATTACAGCTCTCTAATTAAGTAAAGAAACATTTTCGACGCATTGCAAAGCTTTCATGTAATTTGGGAGACGAGCATCAAAACTAAGCTCACAATGAATCCTACTTGTCATTCCCAAACATCCCCCAGTGTGACAATGCGAAAAACAACAATACAATGTTGCCATACTATTTATCACGATGGAATAAGGTCGAACACTCCTTGACCTATTGAAGGTGTTTCCACATATTGATAAAATATTGGTTCTTTATCTTGGTAGATAGGGGCGAGCCCTTAGCCGATATTATTTGTTTTAATCGGCAAATCATAGTAATTTTTCGTACGGGGTTGCCAGTTCACTATTTGTACGTAAGCAGTCTCAGAAATGGATGAGTTATGTTGCTGAAGTGATCAAAGTTATCGCTGTTTTTTCGAGACTGCTCTCGGCGTTTTAACTAGTATATTTCATTTATTGCTTCCATTAATTTAGGTATATATTAATATTTTACTATTCTAATACTCTAAGGCCTTAGTTGGTAACTTATAATAATTTACTCGGTCAGGGTGTAGCAAATTCAGAAGATGGGTACTAAAGTTAGTTAACAATTTGACATCTTTCTTTTCATATTTATTAAGTATTATCGTCTAAAATATAGCGATAAATAAATAAATAAATAAATAATGCTGGACAATTTACACAGCATTATCTAGTGCCATGGTAAGCAAAGCTTGTGTTATGGGTACTAGATAACTGATATACATAAAACAATACATTAAATAGATAGATATTTTTTATTATACATAGAAAACGACCAGAACACTCGGAACAAATATCTGCAGATCGTACACACAATTGTTCCGAGACGGGAATCGAACCCGCAACCTCTTGCGTCGCAGGCGGACCTTCGTCCACCGCGCCACATCGGTCGTCAAAAAAATTAAAAGATAAAGACAGATAAAGCGATGGGAAGACGATTTGAAGAAAGTAGCTGGACCGGAATGGTTACGCATAGGAAAAGACAGAAACGAGTGGAAAGTCTTAGAGGAGGCCTTTGTCGAAAGACAAGCTGGGAAAAAGACGGGAAACCAAGCGCCGAGAGCATCAGTAGTTTAACACTTTGAGTGCTGAAATCACACGGTATGTGTTTTCTACAAGTGACTAATATGCGTAAATCCACACTAGCGCAGCGGCTGAGAAAATACAGATCTTTGTGACTCAGCACAGCCGTAATATTTTTCGAACGAAACGCATGTGCGGCGCAACACAACCGCTGCTGTGTAGAGCGGCAGCACGATATTTTTAAGTTAAAAAAAAGAAATCAGTCTACGAAAAAAAATCGCAGTCAAAGTGTTAAGTTTTTAATTAAAGTGTTTTTTGTAATATTATCAACTGTTAACTGTGTCACCCAGCAATAAAGGCTTATTTATATATGTAGTATAACTGTAGTCATGTCCTGAGTCCCTTGATTACTCCTCTAGGAGAAGTGACTCATCACATTTTGATTTATGTATTCTCTGACTCATCACATCACATAAACGTTATTCCAGGCAGAACTGATAAGAGTGCGAGGTGCGCAGACCAAGCCTGCGACCGTCTGGGTGGTGGGCGGCCCCGGCAGCAACAAGGCAGCCATGAGCCAACGAGCCATCTCCGTACGGCCGGGGTGGACACATTTCAGGTACTACTTGAACCAAAGAGGACTTATCTACTAACTGTGGCTCAGTGAACCAATAAAACATTTCTCCAAATTGAAATATAAAACGTTGATTTCAAAAATATGTGTAACAATGGAGTTACTGTTATGTGGTAGCTACAGTGTAGCTGTGTTACAGGCGGCCAGGTTCTTCCCATGTGTAGGTTATTTATCTTAATATTAACGAAACCAGGCATATCCGTTCTGAGCTATATCTTTCTGGCAGCGTCTAGATCGCGGAGTTTTAGTGAGTATCTGGTGGTTTTGACAGCCTGGTCCTGGTCCTTCCCAATTTTGACGTGTCCCGGGCAGGACCAAGAGATACATAGAATTGCTATGTAAAAATGTTTTTGAATAAATGAATTTAAAAGTAAATCAAATCTCTTCCAGCCTCGGTCAACGTCTCCGAGCGCTATCCGAGGCGGGCGGCGGGCCAGCGTCCGACGGAGTGCTCGCCAGGAACGCGCTGGGCGCCGGCGAGCTCGCCACCAACGAGCTGGTGCTCAAGCTAGTGCGCAGCGCTATGGCAGACGCCTCCAGGACTGGGCATGGGCTGCTGCTGGACGGGTATCCGCGGGAGGTGGAGCAGATGGTGCTGTTTGAAGAGGAGGTGAGTTGTATTGATGGAGTAGTACTGGTGTGAAAGCTGCAGAAAGGATTTACTGGTTGACATAGTAGTGGAATTGCCAAAAAGTAACCTGTTTGGCAATTCCACTCGCGGTCGCTAGTTACTTTGAGATGTCAGTTCATTTCTTCACTTGTATTATACAATTTTCGAAATTTAGTTCGAGTGAAGGGATTTTTTACGATTAAGCATACCAAAACGCGTGTGCAGTTTGAGTAGAGGTTTAATCGTGGAGGTACGACTAAAGATTAGGGGTTAGTGTCCTAACTAGTTGGAATTAATAAGTAACGACCTCTGTGGCGCATTAGGCGAAAGTCCGCCTGCGACGCAGGGGTTTGCGGGTTCAATTCCCGCCTCGGTCAAATCTTTGTACGATCTGCAGATATTTCGGGTGTTCTGGCCGTTTTCTATATATAATAAAATATATATATGTATGTAATTATAATTACAGTATGTTTATCAATTATCTAGTACCCATAACACAAGCTCTGCTTAGCTTGGGGCTAGATAACGCTGTGTGAATTGTCCAGCATTTAAAAAAAATATTGATATTTTTTCCCAGTTCCACGTGACCCCTCGAATGATACTCCTCGACTGCTCCAAGCTGCAGCTCGGCCGAGGGAGGCGCGACGACACCGTGACGGCCTTCCGACGGAGGCTCGAGGTGTTCCGCGAACAGAGCCTACCCATGCTGAAGGTTCTAGACCAGGACCATAGACTCGTGATCGTGAGTATGATTGTGAGTGGCATGCTTTTGGCTTCTTCTAGAGGATTGTTTAACACTTTGAGTGCTGAAATCACACGGTATGTGTTTTCTACAAGTGACTAATATGCGTAAATCCACACTAGCGCAGCGGCTGAGAAAATACAGATATTTGTGACTCAGCACAGCCGTAATGTTTTTCGAACGAAACGCATGTGCGGCGCAACACAACCGCTGTGTGTGCGGCAGCACGAATGTTTTAGGTCAAAAAAATCGCAGTCATCGAAAAAAAATCGCAGTCAAAGTGTTAAGAGACGCTTGAAGAACTTCGCGAATAATTGAAAGTATGATCGTCAGTGCATATTGAAATATTCTAGACTGTTCTAAATAGTTGTATCCCTGGCTTGAAGTGTTTCGCGAACAGTCTACCCATGCTCGAGACTTGTGACCTTCGCGTTGGATCGTGGTCGTGAGTATGATTGTGAGTGCATGGCTTTTGGTTTTTTCCACACTATTCTAGAGATTTCCATGCCGGGTTTGAAGAGTTCCGCATTTGTTTGTACTCATGCATGCATGCCTTGTAGAATATTCTAGATAAATCGAGATTTTCCTAGACTTGAGGTGTGTGGAGTAGTCCTGTCTACTAATGCTAAAGACTCTGGAATATAGAATGGATAACTGGTATATTGCTAAGTAATGAAACGTCCATCTTGCTCGATAGCCAGTTCATTACTAAACAGTTATAGGTACTCTCGGTAGTTTTATACATACATTTCATCCCTCCTACATTAATTTGGGAACCTGTAACCAGGTAAAGGTTTCTACAAACTAACTTATTCACTATCCCATCCTCGTCGCCAAATGGTATATCGCTGTATATACCAATTGGCGTTTTCAAAAAACGATGTTGATCTCTTTTTTTTGTAAAAAAGGGCATGAACACGGAGTTTAAACTCCTAGAAACATGCGCTTTCATACAAAAAACATTATAGAGAAACCGTGGCCGGGCCAGATGTGAAGGCGTGCGGGTTGTAGTATAAGGTTTTATAGTCACGCCGCTGGACGCAACCACTACCCCCATACATCTCCGAACGAGCGCACTCCAACGCTGCCGAAACGCGTTACAATAAAACCAACCTAAGAATTTAGGTGCACCGCAATACCGGCCCGGCCAGGGTTTCTGTATGTAGCGGCTTTTATGAAAATCGGCGCTTTGTTGATTTGATAGTTTATGTTAAAAAGGTCAAGGGTTTTCAAAATGTTTGTAAAGTTCATTTGTTTATCTCAGGTGGACGGAGACTCGGACTCGGCTGAGATCCAAACCGAGTTCACGCGCGTCATCGTGGAAGAGATGGAGAAGGCAGAGGTTATAGCAACCATGCCCAGTCAGCCCAAAACTGGTAGGTGTGTAAGGAGATTAGCTGTCTATCATTACTAGCTTCTGCCCGCAGCTTATGATCAATTTCATGTACCTAACATTCCAGCCCAAACCAAATTGTATGGAAAAATTAGACGTCACGATCGCGTTTCGATACTATCGTCAAATGTCAGTCCATTTTTTTTTAGGATTTAGTACAGCAGCGCCTCTATCGTGTGGACAGAGAACTAGCGATTCCTATTCCCAAAATGGGAAATCAAAATCACGTCTCGATTTCTTGATCTGTCGTCAAACGGATTCAGGGTTTAGATGATAATATTTTTCCGAAATGAAAAAATTGGGAGAAGCAGAAGTCGTTAATTTATTTGTTTATTTAAAACTTTATTGCACTACGTGGTACTAAGGGTGGGCTTAATGCCGCGGCATTTCTACCTGCCGAACAAAAACACATGTAATGTAATATTTCTTGTTGTAAGTCAGCAACAAAATAGACAGAATGTACGTACATACAGTAAGTTTTGTCTTATTTATTATAGTACTTTAAAAAACTAGAAATCGATTTCAAACTCCTAAATAGTGAAAATGGGTTTGGAAGGAACACTTAGAACACGAAAGCGCGATCTAATTTTTCAAGTGGCGACATCTAGTTAAAATTCGAGTCTAATTTAGTTTAATGTGTGATGGATGAAACAACGAATGAAAATACCTCTTGTTTACGCCCGTTGCCATGGAAACCATTTGTTACCAATGCCTGAAAATTATCATGTGATGAAGTTTAAGATATTTATGACACACATGTCAATTCAAATTCAAGATAAAATTTGTGTGGGACCACCTCAAAATCAATCTTTATACAAAAACGAAAGAATCATCAAAATCTATTAAGAATTGGAGAAGATATCGCTACAATTGTTGTAGCTAGTCGTGATTTTTTAAAATATTTAAATGAAATGTGTTAGTTTTCGCAGCTTGACGGGATAAATACAAATAATCAAATCTAAATCCCATGAAAATATAGGTTATGACTGGACGTGGTAGGACTAATTCGGGGTTATTCTCTATACAATACCGAAATCATTTTTGGTAAATCGGTCCATAATTGACGGAGAAATCACATACAGCCACATAGAACCTCCACCGGTTAAAAATATTATTAGTTATTTTTAGCCATTATTGTCCCACTGCTGGGCAAATGCCTCCCTTTGCTCCTTCCACTCCTCGCGATCCATCGCTGCAACAGGCCATGATGGAAGATGTGCCTCGAGCTTGCCACGCCATCTCATCCTGCCGCCGCGCCGCCTCTTAACGTTGGTTGACTCTTTAAAAAAATATTAAATACCAAATAATTATTTTACGCCCACAGAACCGTCATCAGCAATGCAGCAGTTCGCCCACGCGATGTCTCGAATGGGCAACGGACATATGAACGGATCGGTTCGTAATGGAGTCGCCCACAACGGCGTGCCCAACGGTGGGACTAACGGAGTGGGCAACGGGTTCTTGACGATGACTGGTAACAAGGTTAGTATTTATTGATTTGCTTACAGCTTAGCTCTTGTGGTATCCAAAACAGCCTGAAGAAGTTAAGGCACGTTACAGCCATTTGTGCGAATAGGATAGGAATAGGGTTTCGCGTTAATTGGAGTGGGACAGAGCATACCTTTTTGGAAAGGGGTATGCGAAAAGTCAAAGTATATATAAAAATTGTTTATTAAAAGGAAACTACAAAACGAATTAAAAAACTGGCTGAGAAGAATCAAAATATAAGTAATTTCAATAGACCGCAGGGTTCTTGAGATCTTAACCAAATTTTGTAGTATCAGTGCCATTTTATGTTTTATTTTTATAATTTATTTCTTAATTATCACGTTTCCACATTAGATGATCAAACCAACTTGTTAACACTAATTACTACATAGTATAAAACAAAGTCGCTTCCCGTTGTCTGTCTGTCCCTATGTATGCTTAGACCTTTGAAACTACGCAACGGATTTTGATGCGGTTTTTTTAATAGATAGAGTGATTACGACATATTAAAAATCTAACGATTTACAGATATGCAAATCAATTGTACTAGACACATAAGTTATGAACATACTAGTGGTTTCTTCTCACTTCTTCCACTGGTGGACAAAAAATTGAAGTGAACATAAATACAATAATGAATAGTATAAGATATGACTTGCCTATCATATCTAAAAAAATTTAAGTGAACATAAATACAATAATGAATAGTATAAGATATGACTTGCCTATCATATCTTATACTATTCATTATTGTATTGATGTTCACTTCAATTTTTTGTCCACTAGTGGAAGAAGTGAGAAGAAACCACTAGTATGTTCATAACTTATGTGTCTAGTACATATGATTTGCATATCTGTAAATCGTGAGAGTGCTTATTTGTAAGCCTAAAGAAATAAACTTTCATTTAATTTCATTGATCAACAAACCTTAATTCGCAGATAAAACCCATGCTCAACAACACGGCGAAGATCCCTACGGTATCGCAAATGACGCACGACGACGTGAGGAGGCTGTACGCGGAAAGCAGCGGAGACATCGCCATGAATACCCACATGTAGATACCCACGGATGTTGAGGATACCCATGGGTATATCTACAGGTGGGTAACTATAAGTTTAACATAATATAGTTATTAACATCATACTTCTAAGATTCACAATAATGATGTAGATATACATGGGTACCCTAATTTAACCAATACTTTAACATAATATAGTTATTACCTTCATACTAAGATTCACGACACTGATGTGACAAATTCAAATTATTTACCATATCAATCAATAAGTAATGTTAGATAATCAAATTCTTTGCCATCACGCCTTCTAGATTCACGACAATGATGTGACAAATTCAAATTATTTACATAAGATATAAGAAAATCAAGTTCTTTACGCGCAAAACAATGGACATTTTGCCATCATGCTTTCTAGTTTCACGACAATGATGTGACAAATTCAAATTATTTACATAAGATATAAGATAATCAAATTTTTACACGCAAAACAATGGACATTTTGCCATCATGCCTTCTAGTTTCACGACAATGATGTGACAAATTCAAATTATTTACATAAGATATAAGATAATCAAGTTCTTTACGCGCAAAACAATGGACATTTTGCCATCATGCTTTCTAGTTTCACGACAATGATGTGACAAATTCAAATTATTTACATAAGATATAAGATAATCAAATTTTTACACGCAAAACAATGGACATTTTGCCATCATGCCTTCTAGTTTCACGACAATGATGTGACAAATTCAAATTATTTACATAAGATATAAGATAATCAAGTTTTTACACGCAAAACAATGGACATTTTGCCATCATGCCTTCTAGTTTCACGACAATGATGTGACAAATTCAAATTATTTACATAAGATATAAGATAATCAAGTTCTTTACGCGCAAAACAATGGACATTTTGCCATCATGCTTTCTAGTTTCACGACAATGATGTGACAAATTCAAATTATTTACATAAGATATAAGATAATCAAATTTTTACACGCAAAACAATGGACATTTTGCCATCATGCCTTCTAGTTTCACGACAATGATGTGACAAATTCAAATTATTTACATAAGATATAAGATAATCAAGTTCTTTACGCGCAAAACAATGGACATTTTGCCATCATGCTTTCTAGTTTCACGACAATGATGTGACAAATTCAAATTATTTACATAAGATATAAGATAATCAAATTTTTACACGCAAAACAATGGACATTTTGCCATCATGCCTTCTAGTTTCACGACAATGATGTGACAAATTCAAATTATTTACATAAGATATAAGATAATCAAGTTTTTACACGCAATACAATGGACATTTTGCCATCATGCCTTCTAGTTTCACGACAATGATGTGACAAATTCAAATTATTTAAATAAGATATAAGATAATCAAGTTTTTACACGCAAAACAATGGACATTTTGCCATCATGCCTTCTAGTTTCACGACAATGATGTGACAAATTCAAATTATTTACATAAGATATAAGATAATCAAATTTTTACACGCAAAACAATGGACATTTTGCCATCATGCCTTCTAGTTTCACGACAATGATGTGACAAATTCAAATTATTTACATAAGATATAAGATAATCAAGTTTTTACACTCAAAACAATGGACATTTTGCCATCATGCCTTCTAGTTTCACGACAATGATGTGACAAATTCAAATTATTTACATAAGACAGCAATGGACACGTTGCCTATTGTTGCTATAAGCACTCATGCAATCATTACCAAGTCATGTAAATATACCCATAATTTGTAATATCCACGATTTAACAGATTTGATTAGACTTGCATAATTAATTTTATCTAAGTATAGAAAAAGTAAACTTCACGATCACACCCGATGCTATCGTCAGCTGGACTCACCCCTCTAATCAAATTCGCGAACAGCAAGAGAAATTACGTCATTCTCAATCCCATTATCTGAATACCAAGGTTATACCAATCTTTAGATAGATACATAGATAGATAATGCATGAATTTGACACTACAGCACATGATATAAAGGTACCAATAGTAATGGTAAATGTTTAACAACGCAGTTGTAAGTAATCATTTGATTGTATGGTGTTTTGCGTGCGTACCATTAAAAGTACTAGTAAATCAAATCTTAGTAAATCACGTATGTTTGTCACTCCTTCACCCAAAACCTTCGATCGATGGGGCTGGAATTTTGCGAACATGAAGTGTGGCTTCGAGTCGTGTTCACCAACAGATATTCACACCCTTTGCGGCTCCGTAGGTTTAAGTTATGACTTGTATTATATATTAATAATACTGACATATCCAACAGTCATGTAAGGGTGTGTCCAGAGTCCAGATTATGTAACATTTTAAATAACTGTGAGAATAAGAATATATTTATATAAAAATTGTGTAAAACATAGGAAAAATCCTACAATCATAATTTTGAACAATAATTTCGTACTTAATTAAAATGTTGACAATTCAATACTTGTATATTGTACAGGTATATTTCTTAATAATAATCAGTGAATACCTCTTAACTTAAGACCTAGTCGGGGTCTATAATTATCTATGTTCAATAACTTTTTAATACTTCATCTGGACGCACCCTAAGGTCTGTAGGAAAGCACTGAGTTTTTGAGTTATGAATGTATGAAAACTGCTGATCAAAAGGTAACTGTCCGCTTATTATCTTTTAGAAGAAAACCACCCTCAGTTGTATAGTGTTTTTCACATTCGTGAGTTAAATAAATAATAATTGTATTGATGATTCATGTAAACTGTGGTAATAAGTGAATTAAATAAATAAATAAAATAAATAAATAAATAATGCTGGACAATTCACACATTATTATCTAGCCCCATGGTAAGCAGAGCTTGTGTTATGGGTACTAGATAACTGATATACATAATACAATACATTAAATAGATAGATATTTTTTTTATTATACATAGAAAACGACCAGAACACCCTATATGTTGTCTATATGTACGAATTGTACATATAGACAAATTAATACAATTAATTTAATCTTAAAATAATATCTAAAGTAGGTATTATCTATTTAAAATTAAGTTGCAATTATATTAAGAAGAAATACTTATAATATTAATAATATTTATAATCATTGTAGATACTAACTAGAAAGCCAAAAGACCTTAGTATAAAGAAAAAATTGTAAATAAAGATACAATAAAATACACGCCATACTAATTATATAAATGCGAAAGTAACTTTGTCCGTCTGTAATCTATTCCCGGCTAAACGGCTGAACTGTAATTCATCAAATTTGGTTTTCCGAGAAGGGTCATAAGATCGTTTTTCTCCAGGGAATGAGGCGTGCGAAGCAAAAAGCTAAACAAAATAATTAAATACATAAATATATTTTATTTTATTGTGTAGTAAAAACGGGTCTAGAATAGAATATTACTTGATTGCACCATCTATACAAAAAAACAATATACATATAATATATATTGTTTATATTAAATAACAAGTATCACATACTTGTTGTTTTCCAAATGATTTGATCTATAATATAAATCTTTAAAATGTGCCGAAATCTTTGTACCTAGTCGTAGTACCTAAATAAGCTAGATGACACAAAATTCGAAATTAATGTGCAAAAGTAATATTAATTAGTGAGTAAGCTGTTAGATGAAAAGTTATTCAAACAGCAAAACGACAAATTACAGCTAGTATTTGCATTTACATTACAATACAATACAATATACCTTTATTGCACCATCAAATATAAATAAAATAATAAAAATAGGATCTTAATACTAACTAAATCTAGTGGCACAATCGGCGGCCTTATCGCTAAAAGCGATCTCTTCCAGGCAACCTTTGGATGGATAGGATCGGTACGTATTAAAGCTGACATTAGTTAGTTATTAAGTTGTTAGATTAACAAAACAATCACGCACAAACTCGGAATAATCAAATTTTAATCAGATCTGGGAACATTTAAAATTATTTCAATTATGTATATCGAAAACCAAAACTGTCGAAAAATGGCGAGTTCAGATCAAGTCACGTCATCAGTTGTATTACATTATGTGGTTTGAGGTTTCTGTCGTTAGGTTATTAATAAGTAAGTTTAATAAGACAGAGTTTAATTTGACCAAGTTTTCTTTTTATCATTGGTGTATTTAATCAAATCAATTGGTATTATTTGACATTGGTTTCGAAGCTCGAATTTTGCCGATCAACAAAATCAAACGCATGGTGAAATGCTTGAGTGTAAGTAAATCATCGCAACCAGTTAACAATATTACTTACTACTACTTAACTACTTCTACTTCAGAATACTACTAAACCTTTCTCGCAATTTTTCGAAATCATGTAATTCGAATTCAAAATAAACTCGACGAACATAACCTTAAATTACTTTTGGCATAGAATAAATATAAGGTACTGAACTTACATTTCAAAATTAATATTGGGACCAAATTTAACATAATTACGTATATATCGAGTTGTAAATACTTATCAAAATCGGTATGTTATTAAATGATCTTAAAATCTGGACAAACATAGATTTATCTAATGCAATTCATTATAAAATATGGTTTTTTTTAAACAAAATTATTTAGCACAAAAGTCATTTATCGAGGGATATTTAACATGACAAAAATTAATTCTGAGTTAATAACCATGATAATTTCAACATTTAAAAAAATATTTATTTCTATACATAATTAATAGCTCTTGGTAACAAAAATATTGATAGAGATATTGTGTTTATAAATAAGTAAGAAATAGTAATAATAAGCGCACATTATGAACTCGTAGTGCCTTAGCATAGTTACTTAAGTAGGTTAGTTATACTTAAATATTAATCGGATTATGTGGTTGGAGGTTAACACTTTGATTGCTGAAATCACACGGTATGTGTTTTCTACAAGTGACTGATATGCGTAAATCCACACTAGCGCAGCGGCTGAGAAAATACAGATCTTTGTGACTCAGCACAGCCGTAATATTTTTGAACGAAACGCATGTGCGGCGCAACACAACCGCTGTGTAGAGTGGCAGCACGAATTTTTTAAGTTAAAAAAAAGATCGCAGTCGTCGAAAAAAAATCGCAGTCAAAGTGTGGCAGTACCCAGAGGCACTCTAGCGCCACCATCTATTTCATCTTATTATTTTAAACAGAAATGATCTTTGTTCAACTTAATAATAAGATAAAATAGGTGGCGCTAGTGCACGTCGGGGTAACACCGCCTTAACAGTAGCATTTTTCATTCAAATGATCACAAAATGTAACTATTACTATGACACGATAGTTATACATCAATAAAACGTGTTATGGGAACCACATGACTGATATTTAGGTACATATATCTATCTAACGGTGCGTCCAGATTAGTTAACATGTTATAACTTATGTTATACGTCCTCGTTATTAAGAATGTTATATAACTATGTTTTATAACATGTTTTGTTACTTAATCTGGACGCACTCGAATATTATAAAAAGGGCAAATTCGTATGTTTGTGAGTAAGGGGTAATCTCAGGAACAATTGGCACGATTTTGAATATTCTTTTATTAAAAGAAAGCTATATTATCCTTCGGCGATTTATCCAAGTGATCACAAATTATGTCCCGCAGGAATCGAACCCGCAAAATCCTGCGTCGTAAACAGACCAACGTTCACTGCGCCACGTAGATCGTCACTAGAACTACACAAATTAATAGATTTTGCAGTTTATTCAGTAAATGTAGATTAAGGTACATTATTTCACCTTAATGAGGTAGTCCACGATAGTAAGTCTAACACAGAGGCCAATATAGTCTAGAATAGAATAACAAAACAAATGTAGATAGATAAAATATTTTCACATAGAAAAACGTTTCTAAATGCACACTTTTTTTATAAAACTTTAAAGTTGGTGAATAATTTAATTGTTATTTACTTACTTAAAATAAAATGCTCTAAACGATGCTGTGAAAGACAGGGAAATTGTAAAATCAAAGTAACCTGATTTAGAAAATGTACCTAGTACTTATGTATAATTTGAATGCGATTATTTACCCGATAATGGTTAGTAAAAACACTTTTTTGGAACACGGATTAATAATGTATAGATTTACCAAACACTCGACAAAATAATTTAGATTTTTATTTATAATTATTAATAAATGAGCACAATTAATTTAAAAAATACTGCATTTTTATTTCATAATCCTACTCGTTCTTTCAGAAACATCAAATAAAATGTAATCTACATTCAATTATTCAGGGGGTTCCAAATCTGACCCATGACTTTAGAGTTATACTTTTTAGAAAGAATGCGAGAATATCATGTAGATATTTCTCATATACTCTACCATAATGTACTCAGGTACAGCTGAATTTTGTCTGTCGCATCGATCCAAATAACTACAGTAGATCAAAATCGTTTCCTGATTCCGGGACCCCACCCGGAAGCCATTCTTCCCGCCATACTTTCCCGCGCTGTCAGTGTCAGCCCGGCTTGGCACAAATCGCGTGACCTTGACCGCGCGCGCTCTAGTCGCCCTGCAAAGCTCGCGGCAGACGGACGTGTTCTACATTCCACTGAAACCTTACAGTGACACGCTGTTTCTATTAAAATGGTGAGTAAAAAGTCAGTCCTCTAGAAATAACTACATTTTAAGTACCTTACATAACAAGTTTTGGGAAGAAGAGTTTTCAGAAAAGTTGGTCAGTATTCAAGATTTTCAGTGTTACGTCACGAACGTCGCTAGATTTCACGGTAATAATAGAATCCTAACAATGTATTTAGCATTGAAACTGAAGTATATAGCTTGATTTTCAACTATTTTAAAAATAGGTTTTCAGATCTGCTGAGAAATCTTTACTTAGGTAGGTAGGTATTTATTTCTAATGTGTACTATCATAATTTCTATTTTCTTCATAATTTTAGAAATTATCTATATTTATTAATAAGAGCAATGAGAGTTAATTTTCAGATAAATCGTTAGTTCCAGCATTTTGCACAGTTAAGCATGTAGGTATCAATCTAGAATATAATCATTTCAATCCAAATAGGTACTAATGTAATTTTATAATTACCTTACATACATAATTATATTACCTACATACCTGGTACTAAGTCTGACCCTTTACCTTCTAAATTCTACGCTATAATGCAGTAGATAAAGTCAAAAATCATTTATTTCTTTAGGCTTGCAAAATAAGCACTTAGACATTATATACTATGTGTTCTGGCAAGTTGGTAGGTCAGATTTTGCCGCAGTATTGCGATAATGTCATTGACACTTCTGTTTGACTTCAATCCTTTGGTTAGAAAGTCGTTAACCGGCCATATTATCTTAACCAATTGAACTGAAAAATGTTTCACACTTCTTCAGTATGTCTATTCGAGTCTGAGCCATTCAAGTCTTTCGCTCTTTTTCTCTGATTTTCCTTCCTATAGGTATAGTATAGCGGTACATTTATTTACCCACCGGGTTTGGGACTCTACGACCATAATTTCCATTTTCAACACATGTATGAGGTACTATTTCAGTAGATTTACTATTGCACAAGTATCTATTGTAGTCAAATACAAATCAATTCTTAACACTGTTATCATTTTATCGTGTCGATAAGATTGAATTTGCAAAGTAGTTCGATCAATAATGCATTCACGGTTGCTAAGAGAAACGATAAAATTGATAATTACTTTCACTATGTGTATGGGTGTACAAGATATGATCGACTTTATCTGATAGACAGACAATACCACTCTCCCGCTGCGAAATTTTAAGGTAGGTAGCTAAGTTTGCACCTCGCTGTAAACTTACGCGACGGCGCGAACAACCACAGTTCTAGCATTATACTAATATACCTACAACATACAACTTATGCATTGTGTTTTCGTTTGATAGAGGCACCGGTAGGTACATTTTTTATCAAGGAACCGACCAAGTAAGAGCACAGAGCATATGAATAACAACGGCGAGCAAAGCAAGACACGAAAGTTTTAATGAAGTTTCACATTGAAAGTTCATCGCGAGCGAGTCATCAACTCCCGATCAAAATTCCTACTCGCCATTGTACCAAAAGGTTATCAATTGTAATCTCTGCCAAATCATTCAAAATCATCAGTCAATGACACCATGCAACCAAAACCTGGAATTTCTCCAAAATCATCCAGTGAGAATCTTCCCATTTTACCGACCGATCGTCTGCCAGTTGGCAAGATCTCCGCTTCTTCGAGGCCGAAATAAACCCTAACGTGTAGTAAATAAAGACGTGTTAAAACTGTAAAATTACCGACCTTCGAGTATTTGTGGTCATGAAATATAACGAAAGTTTTGTTAAATGCAGAGTGTACTTTCTGGTGATGGTTTTGGGGATGTGGTTGGAAGTTACCTTGCACAGCTTGTGGAAGCCCCTGTTTACTTCAATCTGTAAGGTAGAGCAACATTCTGTGTTATATATGTAGTGTGTCTAGATATCAGGTGCCTGTAGGTAGTAAAGTTTATGTATCCTTTTGGCAGCTTTTTAAATACAAAGGTCTTCAAATTCCTCTGCATTTCAGCTACGGCGGTCAGTCTTAACACAGACTAGCCATGTGCAGGACATATGAAGCAGAAAAATCAATTTATTGGTAACAAAACTATTACAAGTCAGAATTTTTTTTTTTTAAATGTCCATGTGTGCAGATTGTATAAATGAAAGCAAATCCATTGTAACTTCTGCGATTTGCTCAGATGATAACACTTTTTCTAAAATATTTATTTAGGTTTGTAACCAGTTTGATAAAAAACTCTTTAAATTGTCGAACTAACTAGACCTACATTTTTATTTGTCTACTTCTACCATTGTAATAGTTAATCTGTTCTATGATTTATCACCAAGTAAACAATTTTTATAATTTTCTCTTAAATTCGCTACCAATTACACGCTAATAACACTTCATTGTTGTAGCGGAAGTTATCTTCTCGTCTCTACTGTAAATGTTGTCGCGCATCAAAATAGATTCAGCCTCGATGATTATAACATGCTTGTAAGCGTAGTGTATCAAAAAAATAAACATCGAGATTGATATAAATAAACACTTTGGCGTGTTTGTTTGTCTATTCCACTTGTAGTGGTCAATATTGTTATGTTTGTAGACATAGGTATAGGTACGAGTAGATTACATTAGATTATCGCAGGTAATGAAGTACTTACCTAATATGTATATATCGTTATAAGAAAAACGGCATTTTTTGTTTAAAAATTACAAAGAATACCATCAATATAATGCTCCATAACGACATATTTACCTTCAATTCCTTTCTTTTAAAATAGTAGTAGACATGATTATAGTCTGTCTGTAGACAGGCTACAGACAAAAATTAGGTGAATTTTAAGCTTTATTAATAGAATTTCATTTAGTTCTTTGGACAAGGAAGACCATCAATTGTCTACCTTACTAAAACGTTTTAAAAGGCCATCAAAATGAACGTACCACATAATGGTCCACTTATTGTAGGTAAGGTACCTACGAGTTATCGATTGGCTTTGAATTAATTATTTATGTGAAAAGTAGTCTACTAAGGTTCAGCGTTTATAGGTTTCTTTATCAAGGTGAATGAGCTTATTAGTAGGTACTTCAATATAACACTACGTCAGCCGCAGAGTTCGCAGAGCCTGCTAAAGCTGTATAAGTTGTTACGAACCATTTTTCCTGATTTCTTTGACCGAATCCGACGGAATGACCTCTAAAAGTTTGGTCCTTACTTTTTGTTACGCCTTTTATGCACACGAAAGAGTTTCGTATTTATTGTATTCTCTTTGTGAGCTGACCTTTGCATAGATACCTATCAATAAAAACTTTTTAATCGTTTCATAAATGGCCACGTCAATGTCAAAATGACGTCCGTACCCTCTTTATTTCGGCGCTAAATAAAAATCACACGATACAAAAATAAAATTCAGCTTACAAAGCAAGTGTTTATCTACGCTAAGAAGATAAAAATAGAAAAATGGAGGAACAGAATATCTGCCCGCGTTGTGAGATGCCCGTTATAGAAAAGCTTCCTGGGTGTCCACTGCAGTGCAGGCAGCCTCAGTGCAAAGCGTACAAAGGCAGGGTACGAACCTTTACCTACCATGGTAAATCTAGTCTACGCAGTAGTTCAGAGATACGAAGTTGCCCTTGGTGGCTACCAAACTCTATTTCACATCTCTTCCTAAACCTTACAAGATATTAAAAAACCTTACAATATGTATCACAAAATCCCCAGTGAAATATTGGATATTTCCTTTGTTCAACATAATAATAAAATAGGTGGTGGCCTACGTAGTGGCGGCTCTAGTGTCCCTCGGGTTAAAAACCGCCGTTAGTTTTTGCATCGTGTGTGATTTTAGTAGGTACATTAACTGTGGACATTTTGAATCACTTTTATCACATTATCACACTTAGCAAAAGAGGGATCAACTTCGCTCGTAGCGTTTTCTCAAGTAATGTTTTAAGTAAATAACTTCGATAACATAATGGCAGTTATGCAAGTGCAATGCATTTTTATGCATGTTTCGGGACAAATGTTACACTTTCATTGATTATGATCACACCTACTTTCCCTGATGCTGTTTCAAGACTTCTTGTTTTTTATCGCGCATTTCTGAGTGGAGAGGTTTTGCCTTAAACATGAGGTATAATTACAATAGGTATAATTTCGTGCGTAACAGAGTTAGCTACATTTAGCTTAGTAGCATCTATTAACATAGTCACAAGGTATAGGTAGGTTATACATTAAAAAATATATTTCTCTTAAATAAAATACCAAGTTGACAGTCATTCCCATCCGCAGCCCCAAATCGACACAAGCACCAAGCCCATCGTGTGGGTGCTGGGTGGGCCCGGCTCAGGCAAGGGCACGCAATGCGACAAGATCATCAAGCAGTATGGATTCACGCATCTGTCCACGGGAGACCTGCTGCGCGCTGAGGTCCAGAGTGGTTCCCCTCGGGCTGAGTGCCTCACTCGTCTGATGGAAAGGGGTAACACTGAAGTCTTCGTTTTTTTGAATACAGTAGTCTAGTGTTAGAGCGAATAACGGTTGTTAAGGCGCATCATGACGTGAATAACGCCTCTTCACGAATTAATCGCGTTAAACTGCGCCTAAACACGTGTTATACGCGCTAAAATTAGCGTAATAACGCTGATAACGCGCGTTACGTATGTGTAAAATAGCGTGATAGCCTTGCTGATCTGAATAAAACGATTGCAAAATAATTGAGATAGGTACATATCTGAGGGAAAATGCGTCGAGCGTATCGCGGTCGAGTCTATTTGGTCAAATTAGACCTGCCAATTTACGCGTCTGTCTAGTCAGTTCGAACGGCCTGAGGGAAAATGCGTCGAGCGTATCGCGGTCGAGTCTATTTGGTCAAATTAGACCTGCCAATTTACGCGTCTGTCTAGTCAGTTCGAACGGCCTGAGGGAAAATGCATCGAGCGTATCGCGGTTGAGTCTATTTGGTCAAATTAGACCTGCCAATTTACGCGTCTGTCTAGTCAGTTCGAACGGCCTGTATACAAAAGATCTCCGCTAATGTAATGTTACGGCTAGTCCGAATGCATCATACAACACCCGTGGCGCGACACGTTACGACGACCGACTTATACGTTGACGGAAACGTAACAGACGCTGTACGCTCGACGCACTAACGCATTATCGGTTGAGTGTGAAAGGTTGAATGTTTTAATAATATGTTTGCCTGTTCTGGCGTAACGCGACACATTTTCCGTCAGGTACCGAACCGACCCAGAATATCGCGCTACAAAACTACGTAGTGCAAGAGAAGTAAGAGATATATATATATTCGTGATGGTACAATAAAGGAAATATCTATATATCTGTTAAGTACCTTCTTGTACCTTACTGCATAAATACTAATCTAAAAAGTAACGTAATTGCGGCCACTTGCATGCCATTTCTTTTCCTCCCTTCCCTTCTAAAGATAAAGATAAAGATTTTTTATTTGCCCAAGACATGTGTTTGTAAGGTTACAGGTAATAGGTATACATTTCGTGGTTCAACATGCTTGACCGTTCTTCTTCCATCAATTCGGTCTATAAGCATTCACACCAGTAGATACGAGTAATGAGTCTATTTGTTCTGTTTATGATTGAAGACCTCATAAAATTAAAAACACGAGAATTTTAAAACTTTTATTGTTACATTTTTATTTTTTTTTGACGACCTCTGTGGCACGGTGAGCGAAGCTGGAGGTTGCGGGTTCGATTACAGCCTCGGGACAATTATGTGAACGATCTGCAGATATTTGTTCCGGGTTTTCTGGTTATCTATGTATGTATAATAAAAAATATCTATCAATTTAATATATTGTATATCAGTCATGTAGTACACATAACACAAGCTATGCGTAGCTTGGGGCTATATGATGCTGTTTCAATTGTCAATATTTATTTATTATTATTTATTTATTTCAGGAGAGCTGGTCCCCAACGACCTGGTGTTGGAGCTGCTGAAAGAGGCCATGCTGGCCCGCCAAGCTTCCGCCAATGGGTTTCTAATAGACGGGTACCCGCGGGAGAAGTCGCAGGGGATCGCTTTCGAGGAGAACATTGCTCCTGTTTCTGTGAATACCCACCTTTACAGTAACTAACTCTAGCTAATAATAGCGTGTCCATCCAAAAGTTGCCTGGAAGAAATCGCTCTTAGCGATAAGGCCGCCCATTGTGCATCTGTATCTTTGTTTGTTTGTTCTTTACTGGTTTTTTTTCTGTGTTTGTTGTGCAATAACGCGCATTTGTATTGTATTGTAACCATTGACCTACTGCCATACACAGTGTGCTGCGGTGGGACAGCAGCTTAACTAGCTAGAACGAAGTTTCTTCCCGTTGTCTGTCTGTCCCTATGTATGCTTAGATCTTTAAAACGACGCAACGGATTTTGATGCGGTTTTTAAATAGATAGTGATTCAAGCGGAAGGTTTATAAACCATTTGACACATAGAATTCCACGCGGGCGAAGCTAGTAACATTATAAAGGCGATTAGTTTGTGCCGTTGTGAACATAAAGACTGGATGGACGTAAAGATGAAAGTATTTATTAACAATTCCGTGCAAAATATTAATCGATAAGATCCAACAAAATGTAGTCTACTTGCACCGACTTCCCACTATTTGCTGCACAAACAACAAATTTGGAGATGAAAAAACCACGCCAACGCAATGAAAAAAAAATATATCTCAACTAGTTTCGAAATCATCAGGGCACATCTCCGATTTTTTCTAACGTGAGCTCTAATATGGCTCGCTAGATACGAAAACAAAGAACTAAGCCCTCCACGTATACATATAACTCGTCGGGCCCTACTGGTATACGTGCCGTAGGGTATTCAAGACCAAGTTCAGTCTATGGAAATAAACTTGTTCTAGAATAAAGAAAAAACCTTTCCGTTTCCAGGTGATACTATACTTCGAGTGCTCCAACGAGACGTTGACCAAGCGCCTGCTGGGCCGTGCCCTGTCCTCCGGCCGAGTGGACGACAACGAGGAGACAATCAAGTTGAGGATCAAGACCTTCTTAGATAACAACGCACAGGTCATCGTGCAGTACCCTAAACAGCTGCGAAGGGTTCGTTTTTTTGTAACTTCTCTAAGTGTGTTTAATTATAACAAGTAAGTTATTTTCAAACGTTTTCATGTTCAAACCTATTTTGATCTAGTTAAAATACGAATTTAGCTTTGATGTGATAGATAAGGGATGGATGGTACAAGGATAAAACAACGAATGCAAAGTCCTTTTGCTTAGGGGTGCAAGAGGGACTCCAACATCTCGTCTCCGAAGCCTACCAAACTACGTAATCTCGAATCAATTTTAATCGGATCAATTATAGACTTCCCTAATACGACGGAGAAATCGACGAACATACATAGAAATAAGAAAATACATTAAAATTTCGACTTGTACCATTGAGCTGCGCCATTGAGCACAACATTGCCATTGGCAGAGTCAGAATAATTTTTGACCAGACCCTTTGGTTCCAGATAAACGGCGAGCAGTCTGCAGACGCCATCTTCGCGGAGGTCCAGAAGATCTTAGACGGCCTCATCGCGCAAAAAAAAGTACAATAGCCTAAACTCAACTCGCACAAATACCTAGCTAAATACATTGTACATACGCTTAATAACTAAAAGTTTAATTAATTACATTTTTTGTTTTTGTTTTTAAAGGGTTTTTTTATTTGCTACCTAGTACCTTACCTACCTAGTAGAGGTAGGACTGGGAATGACCGAATTAGGGTCGGTATTCTGACAGAAAATGCGTCGGGCTTATCATCGCTCGCGTCTATTCGGTCAAATCAGATCAGCCACACTACGCGTCTAGTTAGTTTTCACAAAACGATCTCCGCCGATGTTACGCCTAGTCAAAATGCATCAATCAAAATATACATTAAGTCGACCGAAAATTCATTGACGGAAACGGAACAGACGCTGTACTAACACATCATCGGTTCTGTGTGAAAGGTTGAATATTTCATTAAATATGTCTGTTCTGGCGTTACGTGACCGATAATACGCGAGGCATTTTCCGTCAGTTATGTGCCGACCCTTAGTGGGCTGAAATAGTCAAAATCGGTAACAATTGGGCAATATAGTCAAAACATCATCGGTGGCGGACAGTAATTATGTCCGGTCAAAAGGTTAGGTGTCCTAACAAAAGTTAGGTAGTACCTACTAGCTAGGGTAGACTTGCCTAAATTGTACTAGCGCTTACCCCAAGGGGGTATATACCCCAACTCACACTAGCGCAGACACCTATTTTATTTTATCTTATTGCGTTAAACAAAGAATTATTGCGGAAAATTCAAAACTTTCATGGGGCAGTTTGTGATGTATATAAACATTTTTTCAATGCATCTGTAATAGTTTTGTATAGTAGTCAGATCTACCTCCCTTAATTTCAAAATAAGATTCAGAATATTTCCCTTAGGGTACGAATTCAAGTTAACCCTATAAAGGTACATAGTTATTATCTGCTAAGTCTAGTATAAAGCTATGCGAGGTAAAGGATATGCAGTCAGGGTTTGTCAAGCTCAAAAATCTGAAAACCAAATTTATTATTTTTACTTTATTCATAATCAAAACTTTTCTTACCTTACACAAAAAATCGATTAGGCACTTCTTATAACCTACTGAATCAACTTAAACCGAAAGAGTTACAACTAACACTGTACACGTACATACATATGTCACGCAATAAAATACACTTTACTAAGATAACATGCTATTTCTTACGTCCTACTATTTTGTCTTACATAAGGAGCTATTAATTCACAGATCTACCTAATAATTCCGCGATATCGTTTGAAAGTCTAGAAAAAAGTCCTTATTATAGATGGTCTTCTTCAGACCTTGCTATGAACTACTCACAATAATCTGAGCCAAGAGTTCCGTTTACGGTATCGAGACGTGATCGTGCGTGACGTCTCATTTTGTATATCAGATTTGCGTAGTGCCCTGTCCGCACGACAGGGTTTGGGGAAAATTCGCAGAGAACAATTTAGCCGAAAACACAATTTGCCTAATTTTAACATGCTGTAACCTAACCTGAGTTTTCGGCGAATTGTGTTTTCGCAAATTGTGCTTTCGGCGAATTTTCCTCCACGAATTATGTTCGACGAACTGTTCTCGGTGAATTTTCCGCATACGGCACGACAGAGGTGCTTTACCAAATCCCATAGAAAAAGGAGACGTAAGACCCAGATAAAAACAAATTCGCTTACATACAAATCCATCGATTTACGTGATAACGTTAATCTAAGATAATATGGCATTCTCTTGTTCCAACTCCCTCTGGCGCACCGCCAAGGCCGTCTCGACGAGGAGGTACAGGCACCTGAACTCCTCCCCATCACAACTCGGCACCACCTGAAGTTGACAATAAGTTTAGTCAATCAAACATCTACCTTCAGATGATGCCGGCATTAAAACACCCCAAAATAAAACAAAATTGTTGATAAACAATTTATTCAACTAAAACAGGACCTTCCGACCAACATAACAGATTCAAACAAAAATGTGTTTTAACACCGACGTCCTCGTCATTACATAATCAAGCAAATGTACAGGGATTTTATATTCCGGTGCGTGCAGATAATTGCATGCGAGCGATTATTGAGGCTTACGGTCAAACATGCAAAGTGTTATGGTAAAATTTGATGAAAATAGTTAAAAAACTTAATCTAGACAGTCTAGCCCAAGAAAAAATTACTTAAATTTGTTCAGCTGCATGTATCGGAATAGAACACCGAAAAAGATGAATATCCAGCTGGCAAATCACAGATTCGAAGCTGTGCTAAAAGTTATAAAACAACGGATAATCACGATTATATCGATCTTTCTGGTCTTTTAAAAAAACAAAGATACCCATAGGGTAAAACTAAACCAAGCTGGATATTCACGTAGCGCAAGCCCGTTACGGGTACCAGAACGATTGAGCCAGCGCTGTTACAGCTTTATTCCGCGTCCTGAGTGACATTGCACGAATCCAATACATCCATCAATAGGTTTCAATGAATATGATAGGTTGACAGCCTACGCCCCGCAATCCGCACTGTCACTCAGGGCAGGGCACACACTTAGTCACGAAGTAAGGGGCTCTTCTGGAACAATCCCCACTTTTCTAGCTGCAATCTCAAGTTTCACGAGCTGCTATAGAATCTAGTGCTTCGAAGCGAGGGATCTAAGATCTATAGATCTGTGTCTGGCACCACATGTTTGTGGCCAATCAGCCTGCAAATGCGATGCGTTCCCATGCAATATTTCGAGCTGCAAAGGCAATATTTCGAACTGCTAATGAATATGTTGCTTCGAATCGCTACAGTTAAGTGTGGCACCACATATCAGTGGTGGCGACTTCGAGCTCGACGGCGACTGGTGGCGGTGGCTGCAGCGGCGCTGGCGGCGGCAGCGGCATCGGTTGCAGGGTGTGTAGCGGCTGCAGCGGCGGCGGGAGGGGGGAACTTACCTGTGTCATAATCTGAAGGTTAACAGCTACTTAAGAATCTAGAAAGCAGAAGTACAGGATTAAGGCGTATGTGGTGTGTGTAGAGAGCTATCTACAGTTATTTACTTACTGGCGTAGCCCATAGACCCAAACTGGATCCTATCGTCGCGACACCAGAAATCGCCAATTGAAACAGACTCAGTGCCCTCGACTATACCAAAAGCAGTAAGGAATCGGCCATTACTGTATTATTTTTTTAATGCTGGAATTCACACAGCATTATCTAGCCCCATGGTAAGCAGAGCTTGTGTTATGGGTACTAGATAACTGATATACATAATACAAATACATTACATATATAGATATTTTTTTATTATACATAGAAAACGACCAGAACACCCGGAACAAATATCTGCAGAACGTACACACAATTGTTCCGAGGCGGGAATCGAACCCGCAACCTTCTGCGTCGCAGGCGGACCTATGCCAACCACGCCACATCGGTCGTCAAAGTTTGTTACAGTCGAAAAAGTTTGGTACAGTTTGGTACGGAAAGAAGCTATTAGGTATATTCTTAAAATTCTAATTACTCGATCGTAGCGTAGATCGTAGCCCATCCAGACACCAAGCTCTACCATCGGAGTATTCAGGATTTTGCTCCAATAATTTATAACGAAACACCCCGGCACGACATATTTCTAGCTGCAACTTCGAGCTAACGAAAAACGAAAAAGACGAAGAGTTAAAGACGACTTACCTGGAGAAGTGTCGTGTCGTGTTGGAAGCCTAAATCCACTGCAAACGTGCCACATGATTAAGCTCCTACAGATCCAGGTCAGCTGAAAAAAGTGAGAGTGGAATGGCATATGCCTACCTGCATGCGGCGCGGGCGCAGCGCTGGCACGTGCCAGTCGCTCGTCGTGCTCACAGCCTCATACTGCTCCTCCGTCGTGCTCACGGTGACCACGGACGCGGTTCTGGGGGAGAGAGGCTGTTCTTACTCGAAGGGTTTTCGCTTTTGCTGATGGCGCAAATGGTCAAGCAATGACTCTTTTATACCTACATCATCACTACATGGTATAATACAAAGTCGCTTCTCGCTGTCTGTCCCTATGTAGTCTTAGATCTTTAACACTACGCAACGGATTTTGATGCGTTTTTTAATAGATATAATAATTCAAGAGGAAGGTTTATAAACCATTTGACACATAGATTTCTATGCGGGCGAAGCCGCGGGGCGCAGCAGTTATAAATACGAAAGTAAGGATGTTGTAGATGTTTGGATGTTTGATACTTCTTCACGCCAAATTACTGCACGGAGCAAACCGAAATTTGCATAGCTGTAGTTCTTACACCTGTAAGTAATAAAACTAATGTTGAGAATGTCTCTCTGGTACATGGTGACAGACGGACAGCGGAGTCTCAGTAATAGGGTCCTATTGTACAAAGCGACTAGAATTTTAAATAAGTACCTACCTACCTAAGACTATCACACACATAAGTGGCACGTATTGCAAATGAAGCCCAAAAGCATTATACAGACTCTGTATAATGCGTCCTCTAGACACTTCTTCGGTCTGTATTACCTACAGACTTCTTACTTCAGACTTCTTCTTCTTCGTCTTCCAGAAATGATGCTAGTGGTAGTAGACCACCGTTTCCACTTACCCCCGATTAGCGGGATGCATCTCCGGATCCTCAGCACCGTATCTGATGACGGACTGCCACACCGAGGGGTCGTACTTGACTTCCTCCTCACTGATCGCGCTGGAGTAGCCCTCCTCGCCGAGCTCGTCGCTGCGGTAGACCAGCAGACCGTCAGAGTAGTCGTGACGGAGGTCTTGACCCTGGAACATCACGTTCTGGATTGAAGTAGAATCTGCTCTTGGGCAAGAGATTACAGTAGGTTTGTTATTCAAAATGTACGTGTATATACAAATAGAAAATCTTGAGAAATAGCCTGTTTAAAATAGTAAGTCTAGAAAAGGCATATTAAACCTAAATAGACCTAAATAAAAAGTCTAATAAAAATGCGGGATAATTCACACATCATCTAGCCCCAAGCTAAGCAGAGCTGGTGTTAACATGATTGTTTATTACAATAAATTACATATGTATAAAGATAATTTTAATTATCTTTAATATAAATAACATAGAAAATACCCATAACATCCGGAACAAATATTTACAGATCGTACAATCAATAATCCCACTAGGGAATCGAACCCGCAACCTTCCGTCGAGGGTGGCCCACCGCCCTACAATGAAATATAACTATCTCGCAAACCTTTTCCCTTTTTGAATAGATTAAGTGTTTAATCGGCTATATGTGTTTTTTGTCAGCTTAGCTTGATTTGGCTTTCGATCCAAACCAAGCTAGAACCGAAAAAAATGTGAAAAGACCTTTTTATCACAGGGTTTTTTGTTATAAAAAAACTATTCAGTGTATCTTTTGAAAATAAATTTATTTCAACTTTTGAAAACTAAACTACCTATGTCGGAACAGGCTTTATTTTAGACTTTTCTCAAGACGTGATTTTAGATTTTAGAATTTATTAGAACTACTCGTAAATTTACATATGACTGATTGAAACAAATTAATTAAAATTATATGTGCTGCTGGTTTTCCTTTTTGCGTTATGACCAATGTAAAAACTTTTTTCAGTGACGAATTGTTGCTATATAATCTGTCTTCTAAATGTTTTCAGGCAGCGTTGTAAAGACTTTCCATAGCCAATGATGTATTCTTCTCGTCTACCAACCTCCATAACGATTCCGTCCCACGTAGCCACGGTCACCCCTCCAGTCGTGGACGAGATCCCCAGCGAGGAGGTCGCAGGCCCCATCCCCACCATAGGCCCGACGCCCGCCATGGCCCCGGGAGTCTTCCGTCCGCGACGCGAGATGGTGTAGTGCAGCGGATCGTGACCTTCGCGGCGGATCATCTCGGGGAGGATGCGGCGGCGGGCGTTGATGAACCAGTTGCAAACCTGGGTAGAAGGTTTTGGAGTTGGTGACTAATTTATACTCCGATTTAGAATTCTAGGTATTTTATTTTTAGACATTAATTTTATGAATGAAACAACAAAAACTGAAAAACGCTATTTAGCACATAACGTAATGCACGTGATCAGCGTTATTATGCTCATTTTGGCGTGAAATAACGCTGATAACTTGCGTTACGTTATGTGGCGTTAAATAGCGTGGTAGCCTTGCTGATAACAATATAACAGAAAAGAACAAGGTTATCACTAAAAACTAAAACACAAACTTCAATAACGCATAATGTCACCTAAAACGAAAGAGAGAACATTAAAATGATAAATTAAAACTTTCAAAACCAAAAATAGTTTCGAGCATCTGTAGGGCGGGGATTGTTATCCCCCGTAAGACATGACGCACTGATTGAAAACTTAGTTTTGTAAAATGCATGCTATAAAGTCATCACAATTTACCTGTAACACAGTCAAATTCGCCTCTTGACTGAGCGCCAGCTTCTCCGCATCACTGGGGTAGGCATTGTACCGATGTTCATACAGCCACCGCTTCAAGATCTTCACGGAATGCTTGGGCAGGTTCCCGCGGCGCTTGCGCACCGACCCGACGATGACGGCTTGTGGCGGCGCGTGGCGCACGTGGGGACTGTAAGGGTGGAGCAGGGCCGGGTGCGGTCGCTGCTCCCACTCCACGCCGCCCTCGTTCTCGTCTGTGGAAGACGTCGACGGGAAGCGATCGCGCGCTGTTTGCAAAACATAACCCTTTGAGGGGTGTTGGATGTAGTGTGGGAAGGGCGGCGGCAACGTGCCCATGGATGCTAGGGAAAAACGGTTAACGTGAAACACGGACAAATGTAACGTTTATTATAATACTCAGTTCGTTCTTTGTCATCACTTAGGTGTTTCCTACCCATGGTAACGGTAGATAGTGTACCTGTCTGTTATAATATAATATATAGTGTTTATCTACTTTTCTATGAACGGTAAATATAAAACTGGTTATATTAACAGTATGTCGATACATAGAGCGTAATTTATAAAAGTCCATAAAAGTTAAATTCAGTGATTATACAGGAGTGATAGACACCAACTTCTTTAAAGGACCTCTTTGTCATGAATCATGTTTTAAATAAATGAAGATGACTTTGCCTCAGGTACTCTGATGAGATGAGTTTTCATGTAAACGAAAGGGATGGAACTCACGAAGTTTTATCTTCATCACTTTGATCACGGATCTACGCAGCGTGGTGACTTTGCCAATTTTGCTAGACACACGACCAAATTCCCGCCTAAACTTCAAGCTTTGACAAGTGCCAATAACTTTTATCAGATTGACATCACACTCAACATCAATTTTGCTAAATTATAACGAAAATGCGAAAAATTACGGCATATAAATGATACGATGCGGCGTCTTGGGGAGTAATTTTTGCAATGGACGCTTTTATTCATGTTTTTTGTTTTGAAAATCGATGCGCTTTTGTGACAATTGACAACGACGAGTGCACTGGCGTTTGTCATTCTGATTGTGATTTTTGAAATTCAGAAAAATAAATAAATCAGCCAGTTTGAGCTGAGAAAAAACTTTTTGGTGATTAAAAGATATACCTACCTAACAGCGATTAGCTGTCAGCGATTTAACCTACCTGATTAGAACCTATTTTATATTGCGTAAGGATAGCGAATTCGCAAATCTATGAAAAACCTAACCATAAAATGTTTTATATGTTTTTTGTATCAAAGAGCTTTCAAACTCTTTTCAAAATTCAATACAATAAAACTCAAGCAAACCATACAAAAATAACGTGTAAATAATATTTAACAAAATAATACATCATTTCAACAAATGCAAGGCTCCGCGGGTTTTTCCGCGGGTGGCTCCAGTCTGTCCTGTATGATGGTAACTGCCACTGGGGGGGAGACTGAAGCAGTGGGGGCGGGCTGCGGGGAAGGCGGTCGCTGTTGGTACTTCTGCATCGTGTCTGTGAGGATGTCTTTGAGGGCCGTCGCTAGAGCCTTTGGGTTGCCCGTGCTGTCCAACTGAGAAAAGATAATATCATAAAACTTCATATTATATTTTGACGACCGATGTGGCGCGGTGGGCGAATGTCCGCCTGCTACGCAGGAGGTTGCGGGTTCGATTCCCGCCTCGGAACAATTGTGTGTACGATCTTCAGATATTTGTTCCGGGTGTTCTGGTTGTTTTCTATGTAAAATGAAAAATATCTATCTATGTAATGTATTGTTGTATTATGTATATCAGTTATCTAGTACCCATAACACAAGCTCTGCTTACCATGGGGCTAGATAATGCTGTGTGAATTGTCTAGCATTAATTATATTTATTTATTTATATCTAATCATGAATTGCTCATTTGCTATGAGAAGGTTGTCATACCTTCTCATAGCAAATGAGCAAAGTGCACACATCAATGATAAATAAATCGGAACTACGCGTAGCAATATGCTACGACTTGTGTTACCTAGAAAGGTCTCGTAGCCACTCGTAGTATCATTGCTACGGCTTGCTACGAGGAACTGTCTTGTAGCACGTAGCAACATTGCTACGACTTGCTACCAGTAGAAAGGTCTCGTAGCCACTCGTAGTATCATTGCTACGGCTTGCTACGAGGGACTGTCTTGTAGCACGTAGCAACATTGCTACGACTTGCTACCAGTAGAAAGGTCTCGTAGCCACTCGTAGTATCATTGCTACGGCTTGCTACGAGGAAATGTCTTGTAGCACGTAGCAACATTGCCACGTCTTGCTACCATAGAAAGGTCTCGTAGCCACTCGTAGTATCATTGCTACGGCTTGCTACGAGGGACTGTCTTGTAGCACGTAGCAACATTGCTACGACTTGCTACCAGTAGAAAGGTCTCGTAGCCACTCGTAGTATCATTGCTACGGCTTGCTACGAGGGACTGTCTTGTAGCACGTAGCAACATTGCTACGACTTGCTACCAGTAGAAAGGTCTCGTAGCCACTCGTAGTATCATTGCTACGGCTTGCTACGAGGAACTGTCTTGTAGCACGTAGCAACATTGCCACGTCTTGCTACCATAGAAAGGTCTAGTAGCCACTCGTAGTATCATTGCTACGGCTTGCTACGAGGAACTGTCTTGTAGCACGTAGCAACATTGCTACGACTTGCTACCATAGAAAGGTTACGTAGTCATTCGTAGCAAACATTGTTATGACTTGCTCCGTAGAACAGTCTAGCAGCCACATGCAAAAATGCTACGGACATGCTAGTTATGAGGCTCTCGTAGCTTTATGTTCCGTAGCAAGATTACGTAGTTACGACTCGCAAGTGGCATCATTGCTACGACTTCCTACTTAAAAAGACTTTGTAGCCACAAGTAGCACTGCATTATGCTACGAATTGCTACATGTAGCAGTACTACTTACTATCGATTTTTTATACGAAAATGAATACTGATTGAATAAAATAAAAGTTAATGTGCTCTACGCGTTTTGTTCTTATAATTCTGAGTATGCACATAATTTGTGAAATGATCAAGTTCTAAACCCATATTATTCAAATTCTTTATATTTTGTGATTATTCCATGTTTTGTGCGTTTAAATAAAAAAGAGTTTACTCGCACTTACCGTTATAACATGTCCCCCAAATCGTTTATGCACGTTCTTTACTTTATGCGCAGCTTCCTTTACAATTTGCCGGGCTGCATTGATCTCCGACTCTGGCCTGCCAAGTTCTGACAGTTTGTTCTGTAGTCTCGTTGCAGCCACCTAGAACAATCAAAAAAAAAAAACATACATACGTCTGTTATATCATCAGCAACAGCCTGGAGGCATCTACTAATGGATATAAACATACTATTCTTCTCATTAGATAAACAGTTCTGTCATTATCACCAAACTTACTAGATAATTTTATAACGTAGATACCTATCTTTTTAATTCATTACCCATACATCAGGTTGACTAAGCCAAAAAGGATATTTCCAAAGTGTTTCAGGTATTGTTGTCGAATACATTTTTATGTGTGTACTTTAACCTCGGTAAATCTATATTACGTTTACCTCGGTAAATCAATCTACATTATTAGTTAATTAAATGATCTATTTGGAAATATGTAGGTTATCTTAAGCGAACTAGATACCAAACTTCTATTTTTATGCAACACACAAGTCGAGGTATATCTTGATACAGATTTCTGTTTCACGAAGGTTTGACCGACGACTTTTCTGCGTTGCCTTGCTGACGGTAGTTTGTTTTGACATTTTTGTGGACCCAAAAACGCTAGTGACTCGGACCGTATCGCGATCGAAACAATTGATCGAGAGTGCTCCCGAGATTACGCACACTAACTCAATATGCATATGCATGCCTAACAACAGCCAAGATCAAAACTTCTTTGTGAAATAGAATATCTGTATCTATAAATATTACCTCATTATCGACTTCTAGCGCGACGATCTTTTCTGGCCACTTGACTTGCCGGTTGAAGATAGTGGACATTCGAGGGTTCTTGGGAAAGCCGACCAGGATGAAGCCAATGGCGTCTTTCTGTCCTAGCATCGCTTCTTTTATGAGGTCCACTGTTGTTTGCTGAAATAAATAGAGTAAAAAAGGTAAAACCCAAGAATTGTCAATTGATTGATTGATATTATAAGGTTTTAACTTAATAAAATACAAGATCCAGCTTATACATAAAAGATCGCCGGGGTTGGTGTAAAAAGAGAAAAATCTACTTAGCAGTTGGTGATTTTGGCCTTTACCAACACGAAAAGCTCTATAGCAATATTTTGTCCGCAAAATGTTTTTCTTTTAAGGAATTTCGTGCAGCTACATAAAATAAAACGAAAAAGGTCGAATCATGTTTGCGACGTGTGTGCCCTAGCCTGTCAGCTATAATCCTGCATCAGGTCACTACCAGCTCGCCAGGCCTGTTCATGGAGTATCCTGTAATATTAGAGATCCCGACATTATTACATTAGAGACCGGGACATACCTCAGGAATATCCTCTTGTGCGCCCAGTCTGTCAGCAATAAGCCTGCCTCTGGTGGTGTCTCTTAACGCTTCCGTCCGCACCAGCTCACCAGGTCTGATCATGGAGTAGCCTGTGATGTTGGAAATGGTCTGAGCGACCGTTTGGTTTCCAGCGCCGGGGACGCCGTTCACGAAGATGACGGGGAGATCCCGGATCGGTGACATGTCGTATACCATGTCATCCTGAAAGGAAGGTATTTGTATCTATATAAAACAAAGTCGCTTCCCGCTGTCTGTCTGTCCCTATGTATGCTTAGATCTTTAAAACTACGCAACGGATTTTGATGCGGTTTTTTTAATAGACGATTCAAGAGGAAGGTTTATAAACTATTATATTTAACACATCGATTTCCACGCAGGCGAAACTGCGGGGCGAAACTAGTCAAATAATACTGCAGATTGTTGCAAACAATATACAGGAAGCTCAACAATTTCCATACCAGTTGGAAACGTCCCCGAAGAGCTACAATGCCCCGCTGTATGGCAATGCAGAAGCGTTGCGCCAGATACTCGCCAGCTCTCGAGTCACACATCGCTTTGACCATTTACCTACAGTGAACTTGAACCTGACCCATACCGTCTGGATAGAGGACACTACCTGTTTAAAAATGCTGGGTACGCCCATGCCAGAGGACGTTTCAAAGTCGCCCCAACTGTACTTTTTTGTTTAACTAGAATATTGTCCCAAAAACTCGTAACACACACACAACACAAAATATTATTTGAATCCAAACTCTAGTTATCTGTCCAGTTTTTGACCTGTATATATAGATTGGCATGGAGGCGTATTGTTCTGATTTATTATAATATTAAAGCATTGAAAACATCTCTAATTATTTTTATGAATGAGCGACACCACAGCAATCAGCAACAACATGAGATTATGAGACGTTATGGCTTACCTATATGCAAAAAACATTACCTCATCAAAAACTTTAGAATAAAGGCATCCCATTCTGCTCAAAAGGTTTCAATTTTAATTATTTTCCACAATAAAACCAGCGTTGCAAAAAGGCATTTCCAAAAATGATTGGTGTTGTCAACCTTTGTTGTCAACTATTACCTAAAGTTAATGCTCATAGATTTTTGACATGTTTCGAAAATAAAAGTCAGTCAATTATCAGGGAGGTCATGCTTAAAAAAAATCTATGGCCTCATCGTGACGTTGCTTTAGTTTACCGTACAAAAAGTAAAGAGGTTGTAAGGATACCCTATTCTAACTAACTCTATGTTGTAAGGCTTACCTCAAAGAGAATACAATAACTAGGTACGTAAGTTTACCTTCCCTAACGCACAAGTATAAATAATAAATCGAATTGGAGGACACATAAATGGTTATTAGTTAAGTTTATCTGCTATATTTGTAAAACTGTTTGTCTTCCGAATAAAGCAAAATAAAATGACCCGTTGTATGTACATAGGTATGGGCATATAGGACAATTCCAATTCTCATTCATACTCATGTTCCTCCCGAAGGCTACATCCAATCATCATGTCACATCGCTGAGTGATGATGGATGGTCATAATCTATCGAAGGTCATACATTACATTCATAATAAATTGGTTTTACACATTAACCAGTAGTGCCATAGTGTATACACATAACGGTTGTGCCATTGCATTGTGTTAATAAAATAGAGATGGGAGCTCGTTTTCAATGCATTAGATCGATCAAAGTTTTTCCACCTCTGCAATATCAAACACCTACCTACCAGTCTACTATATAACATATCTTGCCTACGTAGCAATAATAAAAGGAATAAACTAATATTACATACTTACTTTAATAATAATCTATATATGTATAAGAAAGTCGTGTTAGTTACACTACTTTATAACTCAAGAACGGCTGAACCGATTCGGCTGAAAATTGGTGGGAGGTAGCTTAGAACCAGGAGACGGACGTAGGATACTTTTTATCATTTAAACCATTTGACACATAGATTTCCACGGGGGTGAAGCCGCGGGGCGCAGCTGGTAATCATATAAAAATAGAGTGGTGCGCTAAACCCGTGAGTTACCGATTTGAAAAATATGAAGGACTCTATAATCCTAACTAACGACAGAAGACAGCCACCTCTAGTCATCCTGATTCTGGTAACACTGGCACCAGCGTTGGCCAATCAGATGTGTTCTTCGGAGACGGTACAAGTGCCAAAGTACCACCTCATAGAGAAGTGCTATCGTTCTAAGCTCGGTGTGGTAGCCAAAGGCAGCTTCTCGTCTGTGACCAGCTGTCAGAGACTTGCTATTGAGAAGAAAGGTAAGAAAACTTAATAAGGAGGTTTAATCCTACAAAAGAAGGATAAGTAAAATCTGTTTAGCTTCCTATATGATATCGTGCACTAGGATATTAGAGTTACAAAGGTCAATCGTTAGCCCCCTACTTGATGACTTGCCTCCTGCATTGAATAAGGGTTAAAATAATTTTATAAACGTAAGTTAAACTTTACAAGGTGTCTATTTGTTTCTGCTGTTTGGAAATAGTTGGAACTCGTAGATATATGTAATTGTTTGTTGTGCAAACTAGCAGCAACACATGATATTTCGTGTGCAACAACTCAATTATAGATGCGAATGTTTGGATGTTTAGAAGTTTTGATGGATCTTTATTACCTCTTCACGTCACAACGAATGAATGAATCAGGCTGAAATTTATATATTTTATTATTGCATAGATGTAGTTAATCAAACATAGGGTACCTATATTATTTATTCTCATAAATTAGTTCCCACGGAATAGAAATAAATTTTAATTTTCCATTGAAACAACGCGTGCGAAGCCGCGGGCAAACTAGTGATAAATATCTTACTCTGAAAAACAAAATATTAAACCAGACAAAATGGCACAGTCAATAGAGAGGATGCAGACCCAGGAGCTGAATAGCTGATAATACAATATAACTCATATGGATATTAATTAACTATTGACTACAGTCTCATTGATTTTTCGAAGGCCTAGCGCTGAACTTCAGTCCGCCTGAAGCGAAGGGCACCGCGGAGTTCACCTGCGAGGTCCTGAAGTGCGCCGAGGCAGACGGCGGGCAGTCACTAGTCAATGATACAGAGTTTGACTACTACAGCCTCTACGGGAAGCCGATACGTAAGATTACTTTAAAACAGACCATTTTTCATACATTGTTGGGCCCAAAACCGGAAGTGTCGGCCAACACGAAAAAATGATTTAAACTGTCGCATACCTTGACCTGACTATTTGTTACTATATGGCCGTATACTGTGGAATGACTATTTTAACTGCTCCATTCTATACATAATATTATTCTGCAGTTTAGCTCAACTGTTTCAGTTGTAAATAAACTTGTTCTAATTTGTTTCTATTTTTTATTGTAATTTTCTTTGTATTCTGATTCTGATTTTTCTGATTTCTGATTTTGATTTCGATTCCAAAGTAGGTACCTATCTACTCTGAGCGAAAACGCCATGTTCCAGTAAATCATTCTATTTATTTATTCATTTCTTTATATACAAATATTACAAAACTACTTACAGCAAGTATTAGGTACCAAAGAGAATATATACGAGTACAATAACTATAACAGGGACGGTTGAAGGTGAAGCTTTTTTTATTTTTATTTATTTTATTGTTTTAACAAATAATATAAATATGTAATGTATATATTATATGTATGTTTGATAATTCCTTAATAATAACTTTCCTAAACTAACTCTCCTGATCCATTTCCGTTTTCTCTCTCTCGTATTAGGTTATTATAAGTTTTAAATGTTTCCGAATTTTTTTAAATCACAAATTAAATATGGCAAATGCTAAAACTAGCGACTCCAAGAAAAAAAAATTAAAAAAAATAAACAGCCCTGTTCTAATCAATTAAAATCTTAGTAATCTAACTTAATGATTTACTGATCAGGTAGAAGCGCCAGTCGAGTGCGCGTTGAAGTCTTTTGCAAAGAAATGTTTTTACGAATGTACTACGAGACTTCGTAGCAAGTTGTGACGTATCACGTCCTACAACCCAACTGTCGAGCAACCCAGGGCCCACGCCTATGTCACGAATCACTCCCCTCACAATCAAATGTTTTATGGTAGTTACCCACCTAGATTCTTGCTAGAAATACACTATTTTATCGTGTTGCGTCAGATACCTACATAGTATATAAATAAATGGATTGTAAAATACATTCCTGTTCAGTATATTTTCGACTAGTATTCTGTTGTACTACTAAATAAACAAATAATGCTGGACAATCCACACAAAATTATCTAGCCCCATGGTAAGCAAAGCTTGTGTTATGGGTACTAGATAACTTATATATATAATACAATACATTACATAGATAGATATTTTTTTATTATACATAGAAAACGACCAGGACACCCGAAACAAATATCTGCAGATCGTACACACAATTGTTCCGAGGCGGGAATCGCACCCTGCGTTGCAGGCGGACCTTCGCCCACCGCGCCACATCGGTCGTCAGAACTACTGTGTCATTAAACTATCACATTTCCAGCCGACATAAACTCCACCTGCGTGCCAGCAATAGGCATGTTCCTCAACCTCCCAGCACAGAACTACACTACCGCTGACGCATCCTGCCGCAACCGCAGCGGTGTGCTGGCTGACGTCACCAGCGAGCAGCGAACAGACGCGATTGCGCAGCTGCTGGCCGGCGCTGGGATAGATGCGGCGCTGGCCGGGCACAGGCGGAGGAACAGCAGCGTCTATGTGGGGGTCAATGGTGGGTTCTTGAATCTGGTATCATGTAGTTCAGTTTACTCCTGTCACTTAGATTTATGGTTAAAAACAGCGGCAAAAAAGCTAGCTGATCCCTCGTCTGAGCCGTAGCTGATACCTAGAACAAAACCACGAAATTTTCGCAGCACGCTCTGCTTGCTGATGATAACATTCTGCTGTTTTGATAAACAGAACTCAAGTGAGTTTGGAACTGAAAAAAATCTAAGAATGGCAGAAAATATTCGCAGATCGCTCACACTTTTTGTCCAAAGCCAGAAGCTCTGGGTCCAAAGCAAAAAACCCGCTATAGCGCAACCTTTCCAAATTCCAAATAAGGAAAAACCGCTTGCTGATGATAGATACGCTTTTCAGTTTATCCATATTTATAAGTAAGGTAACTTAGTACGAATTTAGACCAGAAACTTAAGCTAAGAACACTTAGCACTTGTTCCTGGTTAGATAGGTGGTAGGTACGTGTTTTTAACTAGGGAAATTCTAGGTGACACACTAGACTGCACGACCTACCGCGCCTGGGCCCCGGGCCACCCCAGGATGAACTTCACCAAGTTCGATTGCATGCTGATAACTCGGGCTAAGACCTGGCTATCGGCTCCGTGCAAGAAGGAGGTCCCGGCGCTATGCGAGCTGAACCCTGGAGGGCCGTATAGGAGGGGCAGAATATTCGCTTCGAAGAGACGTAAAAATAATGGTAGGAAACGAATCGAATACTTCATCGGAGATCTTTTAAATGCCTACCGAGAGGGCTGCATCTACAAATAAACATATTTCTGTTTCAGAAACAGTTGCCGACCCTGCACAGCAAAGTGAAAGCTAGGTTTATTAAGGGTCTATCATTAAGTTACCACCGTGTAGGTACCTACATCTACACCCAGCTAATACTTGTCAAAAACCCGTCGTTGTATTTATATTGATCGCATAAACTAAAAATTTAAAGACATTCAAGTAGCATTAAAATAATCTAGCTCAGATCAAACATTTTTGTTAAACCCTCCTCACTAAACTTCCATCTGTGCCCAGATGGAAGTTTAGTGAGGAGGGTTTCCTTCCTTCCTTTGCTATGTTGTTTATGTAGCCCGGGGCGCGTCGTCGTGGATAGAAGGAAGAGTACCTCTTCTCTTTCTACGCCCCTAGTCTCTAGCATGTCTCTAGGCTGAAGTTAATTGTGACGTGACACTGACAGTATCACACGTCACAAAGAGTAGGCGGTGTGACCAGATTCAGTCAGTACTTACTTTCATACTTTTCTCTTTTCTGCATATTTTTTAACGATTTCTAGAAGGACATTGTCAGGAGTATTTTTGGGTTTACATGTGTCCCGAAACTCAACGTCAAGCCGAAAGTGGATAACAACAGGTGGGTTCATGACACGTTCATGACCCAGAAAAACTACAGAATCATGGTTATATTTTCAATGGTTTTCGAGTAATTGGCTTTCTACTGCAAATCATAAATACTCTTCCTGGCAAACTTTCCAAAAAAAATTTATTTTCTCCTGGGTTATAATTATGTGTTAACATACAGTAATTTTTCAAAGGTCTCCGTATTTTTAATCTAGCCTAGCTAGCTGTAGCTAGCTAGTCTGGTCACACTGACGACGGGGCGGTGGTGATGCTTGCTTTGTTTCAGTGGTGGGTCGTTGGCTATAGTTGTGTTAACGAAACGAAACCGTTTTTTATAATTGGTCAACCAGTTGAAAAAACGGTCGACGTTTAACGGGTTCGTTGAACTACGAACGATCCAGTTAAATGTCGCGACCGTTTTTTCAACTGGTTGATCGTGGACTGGTTTTCATAAACTGTTGTAGAAGGAACTATGCTTCAAACTAAGTTCTAGTAAAACGAACTCGCCTACTGACTGAATATAGTTATTCGTCTATCGTTGTTTTTTAATCATCGTTGTTTGTTTAATTTGGTGTTAATAACACTAAAAACTGTCTTTATTTACAAGAAAATATCCAATAACTTTCACTATAACAATAGAAGTAATACTTTGGCGCCATACAAAAAAACTTTGACCTCACTTGTCACGTCATCATCATTATCATCATCAGCCTAAAGCAGTCTACTGCTGGACATTGGCCTCCCCCAATGAGTGCCATAGCGCCCTGTCTTCAGCTTGCCGCATTCAGCATCTACCTGCAGTCTTTCGCAGGTCGTCATCCCACCTGGTTGGAGGGCGTCCTTACTACGTTTACCGAGTCGTGGTCTCCACTCAAGAACACGTTTGCCCCAGTGGCCGTCGGTTCTGCGCGAAATATGGCCGGCCCACTGCCACTTCAGCTTGCTAGTTCTTTGAGTTATGTCGATAACCTTGGTTCTCTGTCGGATGTATTCGTTACGAATCCTATCCTTCAGAGAAACTCCGAGCATAGCTCTTTCCATAGTTCGCTGAGCGTCACGTGTCACGTCACCTATAGACAAACTAATTGAAACGAAAACAAACAAACCTATGCACAATTAACCTGTTTTTTCGGTCAGTTTGGCTCGAGCGCTTAGCCCCGGAATGAACAAACATACATACATCTCTTACACTCTCAAACAACTGAGCGAGACGTCTCGCTCGCTCGCGTACCGCGTTTTACCTCGCGCTTCGCTCGCGGCTCGTTCGTTTATTTTCGGATGGTTTTCGGGTCGTTGTCGTGTATGTAGTTGAATTGAATTTGTCTTTGTGTTTCGTTCGTTTGCGTTGCTTTTATCGTTGACGTTGAATGAAAAAACCTGTTCGTAGAAATAACTAGTTTTGCCGCAATAAGAAAACAGTCGACACGTTGGCTGTAGAAAAACAGTTTAAAAAAACGGTTCGTTGATTCAACGCTCACCACTACTTTGTTTATTTACTATTTAGATTTAGCGTAAATTTAACTCACACATTTTGCACAAACAAATACCTATAAGGATAGATTGAAGTCCTGCAAAATGGGCCAAGGAAATAGCCAATTTACAGAGGAGGAACTTCAAGACTATGAGGCAAGTCATTCGTTTATAGGTATTATTTAACGTCTATGGTGTTTGTTACTAATTTTTACATGCTAGTCTTTCTACTTCCAGGATCTCACGTATTTCACGAAAAAAGAAGTATTGTAGTAAGTATTCGCTCACTTTAGTTAGCTTTACTTGGGAACCAGCATAAACGAGTTTTTCTTAGCCAAGAATCTTTTCAATTATACCTACATTACCTTGCAACTCACTATAAATAAAACCAACATTTAAGTACATATCTTCGTATGGCCTATATTATCATAATAATATGAAGGTACGTAAGTTCCAATTAAAGTAGGTATATTTATTTTTCAGCGCCCATTCTAAATTCAAAGCACTAGCCCCTGAGAAAGTAGGTCACAACAAAAATGCGAAACTGCCAATGGCAAAGATTCTCCAATATCCAGAACTCAGAGTGAATCCATTCAGGGATAGGATCTGCAAGGTCTTCAGCTCAAGCAACGATGGGGATTGCACCTTTGAAGACTTTCTGGACATGATGTCAGTGTTCAGTGAAATGGCTCCCAAGGCTGTGAAGGCAGAGCATGCTTTCAGGATATTCGGTAATACTACATTTATTCTTATTATTAATTACAAATTATTTGTGAACATTTTACTATAATAATAATAATTAGGTGTACCAGTTATAGGCAACTAGGAATTGATGCTATAAAATGTTTAGAATTACATAGATTTCCTTGAATTTGTTTATAAGGTAGCAACCTTATATACAAATTATTGCCATTACTGCCCATTAGCCTATTGGACTGAATCCCTATACATTCCTATACAGGTTATTGTTTTATGCTTTTGTCAAAACTAATAATGTTCCAAAGTAATCAAGGAAATACACTATTTCCCTCCAACATCCAAGCACACATACTTTCAGTACAGTTAAAATCCCTACAGGAATTTGCCGCAATAAGTAAATTAACACTCCATTTTCAGATTTTGATGGTGATGACATGATTGGAGTGTCAGATCTACGAGAGGTGATTGAACGTCTTTGTGGCCCCGACCTGAAACTCTCCGACTCAGAACTGCAGAGCTTGGTACAGAACGTGCTGGAGGAGGCAGATTTGGATGATGATGGAGCCCTATCCTTTGCAGAGTTTGAACACATCATCGATAAGAGCTCCGACTTCTGCCAGTAGGTGTTACATTAGACTGTTCAGTTACTAATATACTTACAAATTTTTTATGCTTTGTCAAGATCTCTTTGAATTGAGTCCACATTGAGATAACCAAGATGTGGTTATATTATCCTCTGGTACAACTCAACAATGTAATCAATATTTATTTATTCTTTTTAATTGAGATATTGACCCCTTAATAATGGAGCCAATCAAGGTAGCAGAATATCGTTAATTCAGCCAAATTGGATTTATCTAAAATTCACTGTTGCCATATCATAATTTATAATGCAATTAACATTATGTAGGTACTTTGTCGATGAGATCCTTCTATCAATAAATATTGATACTAGTTCTAATTATCTCTGATTGATTGCAACTTTCTTTGTTAATAAAGATCTTACTTTTATTAACGCTTATAATAAAATGTACCTGAAACTCAACACAAGGCGAGTTTTCGTATTTTGTGTTGTGGTTTGTTTACAAATATTTCAAGTCAAGAGGTAAATTTATTCTATTATACTCACCACAAGTAATATGGGGTATAACTCAGCTATGTTTTTTGTTACAGGTCCTTCAGAATAAGGCTATGAAGTGAAGACTATCTACACTACATTTTTAAATATGTATCAAGTATTCAATTAACTTTAATATTCATAATCATACAAGAATAGTAATATAATTGGAGGCTATAGTTTGAATCTCACTATTCTTATATACTCACATGCGCGATTCACTTCGATATGTTCACATGCGCGTGTTCAACTCGACATTCAACGTGCACATTCACATTCACGAGCGTGTAAACGGTACGCCCGAGCCCGTAAACGCGCCTGTGAACGTGAATGCCGCGAATCGCGCGACACGACGGCGTGCGTGTGAACAGCTTGAATTTTCGCCGGCCTGGGACGGGCTGCATGCCGCGCAGCCCGCCAGGCAGCCCGCCGCCGGGCTGCACGGCGTGCATGTGAACATAGCATTACAAATAACAATCTATATCTGATATTATTCAATAGTATAGGATTTTTATGGATGTCAAGTTGTGTAAGTAATTTTATGTTGTGACTGAATTATGTCTTCCTTATAGGCTGTTTACTCAATTTTATATTTCATGTTTTTAGTGAATCTCTTTTACTTAACATTTTGTGCATTTATGTAAACTGTTCACTAATTTTTATATTGAGTTGTGATATTTTCATGTAAGTTAGATTTTGTTACTAATAAATGAAATTGCCAAATCTTTGAAATAATTTATGGTATGTTGTTATTATATTAACATTGAGAAAACTAATGGGAACTTCTTTTTTATCTCCATTTTACCAATAGTTTTCTACAAGGTTGTCTCTGTCAATGTTGTCTCACATCACATATCTAAAAAAAAGAGTTTGTAAATGAATATAAAAATATTTATTTAAACATAAACAGTCCAGAAGACTTAAAAATAGTAAGAGCTTACATTAAATAATTAGTTCTGTAAATAACCAGGCAACTTCATCCTCATAAAGATCCAAGTAGTGAAGAATGAAACAAGAATACAAAGGAAAGCAACAGAAATCAATAGGATTCTATTCAGTTTGGGGGTGGAAGGATTGTGTGTTCGGTCGAGAATGATGAAGCCTAGGCCCCCTAGAGAGAACAGGAAGCTGGCAGCCAATCCTTCCATGATGTACTGGCCATTTACACGGTTCGGCATGAACGCTACCGGCCGGCTATGTCCATGCTCGTCAGTTGTCGAACCCACGCTCGGAGGCTCGACAATCACATCATAAATGATCCCTGCAGACAATAACACCGTTTATTACTCAATGCAACAGGAATCATATAGGAAAACAATAAGAATTTCACACAAACACGACGCTTACCTCCGGTAACCAAAAAGTATGAGAGTAGCACAAACGCAAATGTTGTCATAGCCGAAGGTGCTTGTAGCCATGTCGGCTTCTTTATTTTGATGTTAGGGATTTCAAGAACTGAGAACGGTATTGCGAATAATGCCTCCATTATGCTTATATTATTATGTAGACGCCCAATAAACGAATTCGAGTAATTTCTTCGAGCAAACCAAACCATCAAACGTCGAAATTTTTGGGAACAAACCAAATTTACCCATACCCAATGTTGCCAATGAATTCAACCATATCTCCCATGACCATAAAAAATTAGAATATACACTTATTATGATATTAGTATTAGAGACCTATTTAATAATTCAATTTCCCTTCGACAGCACAATTTTATCATAATAGGGCTTATTCTCAATAAAATATCAAATAAGTATTGTAAACTAAGTTTACTAAACTTTGAAGCTTTGTAAAGTGCTACGGATTCGTAATGAATTTAAAAGTTTCTTTTTGACGCAAACTCATAAGAAAAAGTCAAGTGGCTGTAGATCGGGTAATCTTACTAGGCATCAGGATGTGTTCCATCCAATCCATCTATCCTCAAAATGTTCCTTCAACATTTTTCTAACTGCATGGCTATTATGCGCTGGCGCACCCACCGTCTCGTTGGAAATAGGGGCCCCGTATCCTGGCTATATATCAATGTCTCCATTTCACTAAAAATATCGTTTACATTTTCAAAAATGATATTTTGCATACTGACAGTTATTAAAACAAAATAAGGCATGTTAATATAATAATATTATTTTTTGACAAACAATATCCGGGATGGGGTCGTTATATTTCATAATAATTTAAATCAGCAAATATGTAGATAAAATATGTGCACTTTGAGAAAAGGTTTCGCATGAGATCGTTCTCTTCAGGGGATGATTCCCCGCTGGGATGAAAAACTCACGGGCATTCCAAAAGTGGCGTGTAGTCAAAAAGTAAGTTACTAATATTTCAAATGTAATTTAAACATTACTTTCTGAATAAATGTATCAAATCCCATAATATCAAAATATTCAAATAAATTCATTGTGTTTATGAATTTATGTAAGTAATGTTCTTAATTAATGTATTTGGAAATATAGACGATAAATTTGACTAGCTGAAAATTAAAATATAGAGTCTGTGCAAAAAGAGAAGCGTCTTCAAGCGAAGGAATTGAGGGCGCGCGGCGTGTGCCAATTTACTACTTTTGTTGCGTTAAAATGTTAGTTCACCGTAACGCCACGACTCGACGCCGCGACGGTTCTCTTTTTGAACAGACGATACCTTGTTTGCGGGATTTGTTTTATCTTTTAGGTTAGCGTGAATTCTGATTTCATAATTATATAGCGAAAGAAACTATATTTTGGTCATATTTTGAACTGTTTAAACAAAAACATAGATTCTCTGTCTACAAAATATGTTGATCTTAGATTTTTTTGAAATAATATCATTAGGGTGGAACGAATTTTTTTTTATTACTTTTATTATGTTGCCAATTGCTATCAATAACCTCCATTAAAAATATAAATATTATTAGACAACTGTCAAAACATCGACAATTTACAAAAACGACAATTTTGGTGCTATTTGCGCGGGCTACAAAATAGTACGGAATTTATTTAAATAGGTTTTTTTTTTATTCAAATACATATTCAAATACAGTTAACTAGTTGTTGCAATCAAATATTTCGTTATTTTAAAATATTTTGGCGCTATTACAGAGGAGCAAAGTGCGGCATTTGTTTACGTATTTGGATGGCCCTACTGCAGGACCTAAATCATTTGCAGGTCAAATTGGTAAAGTATTAGAGACTTGCGATACGCTGCCGTTGGCCCAATTTGAGAAGATAGAAGGTGAACTTCCTCTAAAAACATAGATCTCAGTACAGAGCAGAAATATTACAAGAAATTACTACTGTTGTCATTAATGACCGCAGTAGTATTTTTTTTTTTATATATTTCTACTGAAAATCCACAACAAAACCAAGTGACGCTAGCAACGTTTATCGTAAAATCATACGCCCCTATCCGATTTGCCATGAAAACACATTCATCCTGCAAAGATGGTTCAAAACATTTATGGAAGCTCATTAACACCACTAGATTATTTATCTGACGTTTTTTTAGCGATATTGGACCCTGTTTTTATTCGAAACAGTTATTTTGCTCATCCAGAAAACTTTTTGTTGAGTATGATAACAGATTCACAAAAGCATATATGAGAACTCGCTGCAAGACGCATTTTAAAAGCTCGTCAAGTGAAGAATAATTCTGTTTTGCACATGTTTGAGGTGCCAAAAGTGAATGTAAATGCATGTTCTTACATAGACTTGATTGATTGGCAACAAAATATAGACGAACCCCCAATACTGATGAATATTTCCGATGAGCAAGATCTAATTGAAAATGGAGGAGATGCAGTTTTGGAATTTATGATATTGCCCTGCCACACCCAGGCTGTGGAGAGATCAGTAAAAGTTGTAACAGAAGCATCTCTAAGTGTATGCGACAAGACCAAAAGAGAGGGATTCATAAAGTCTAAATTAGCATCTCGAAAGCTCATGCCAAAGTTAGACGAAAAAGGACTTTTGCCATAAAAAATGACGTTTTTCATACCAATGTAACTTTCTGAACCTGTGTTTACTTTTAAAATAAATGATTCTATTAATAAAAACATACTTTTATTTCATATTGGCATGCATAACATATTACACATAATTATTATTTAGTCTATACGTTTAAAAAACTTATTAAATGGAATTTCAAGTCTATGGCGGGAGCTCAAAGTGTCGAGCTAGAACTTTCAAACTAAGAGGTGTTATTTATCATTATATAAGGCAACTTTTCCCTGGTATTCCAAATCCAAATTGAAAAAAAATATTTTTTTTCATATAAAAGTGTTCCACCCTAATAATCATTCTTCGCAAATAAAATGTCATGCACCCTATTTGTAATCTATGGTAATCAAAAATCCACAAAAATGCTATCCATATTAGTCAACCTTATAACTTCAGGTACGCCACCAAAAATCCCATTACAGAAATTATTTGAGAACTTTTTGCGAAATGTCTGGAGTTCTATATCAAGTTGGCAATTCATTATAACGTTTGGACGCGTGTTTGACAATGACATTCACTATACTCTACAATTCCTATACTCCTATGATTTCTTTCGTCCGAGTTTCTGTCCACATCCGTGCGAGTTATTTTTTTCCGTTTCCATAAAGTATAGTTCCAGGAGTTCCAGTAATATTTTATAAAAAATATGAGTCTGTGTCGTGGTAACTATTTAGAATGTACATAAAACATATAGATTGGCTTGGTGTATATATTGCTATTTTCATATCCGTGTTGCATATGTTTTTTTTTTGCCTTTGCACACTGTACGCACACTGCACGGTTTTTTTTGTTGTACCCGCTTTTAAATTGGAACGTAATTTTATACAATCCAATCATAATTGTGCTTAGATCTTAAATGGTGGTCTCCTATTGGTTGAATGAAAACATATGTTCTATTCAGTACTATTAACCAATGGCAATTCTGAAAATCGTTTTCTGACATGACGTCTTGTGTCAAGGTTTGGTGAACTCAATTCTTTGGCTTTTGTGAACAAAATTTAGTCTAAAATTGAGCCAAATTTAGTTCTCCCATATCGTTAATTTTTGTCGTTTCCAGGTCGGTAACTCGTAAAATATTAATTAGAAGCGTAAATTGTGATTATTTTAACGATAGGAGGACAAAAATTTAACAATTGTGTTGTCATTCGGCTCTTAAAATCGTGAAAATGTGTTAGCAGTTCTATACTTCAGTTGCTGTTCGCGCAAAATGATATGGATTGTGGATATTTCGCTAATATTACGATGAAGGGTGGACTGTGCATTATTTACACGTCTTTGCTTACTATTTCAGTGCTCTCCAGGTAATAATTTCACCCTGTAACATCCCATTTATTTCACACATTATTTTTGTTTCAACTGATGGTTTTTTCAGCTGTGCGCTTCTAATATTGGTGGTGTCAGAAGCAGTGCAGCCAGATAGTTCATCTGACTCGCCAGTCGATCTATCAGGACTGCACAATGTCACCCAAAGGCCTGACACAAGGAGTACTGATGAGTCTCCTCCGATCCCCAGCGAGAGCCCTAACCCCGTGGAAGTGGCTGAGGAAAAGGAGGCTACTGTTGAAGATCAACAGATGATATTTGCTGAAGCATTGTCATTGAATTCTGTAACAACTGATGGGTAAGTTATACCTATTTTACTTGTCTTGACATGCATGACTATGGGTAGTCAGTTGCATCAGATTTTACAAAATATGATAAACAACTTAGCATTTCTGTATGTGTAATGATGTAGCTGCATTTGTTATAGATTCTTGTAGGTACTGAATTCTGTGAATTTATAACAAGTTTGCCAAGATATTTGTGTGACATTTGTATCCGTGAACTATATTTACATTGCAATGCTTTGCACCTATGTACACACCACACTCATTTGTTTACCCCTAGTTTACAAATATAATTAAAAGATGCCAAGTCAACGTGAACACATTTGTATTACCTAAGTCTCGTGAAAGTTTTTGTATCTTAATACTTGCTAAAAACAACTACAAGATGATATATAGAATCAAAAACAACCTAATGCAAATCTGCTATCCATGCTATCCATGCTTTACTTTAATATTTATGTTCGATCTTACTTAATCCAGCCCCATCTATCAATTCTACTAAAGATATTTAATACATTTACTGTACAGCAGTAAAATGAGTTGAAGACAGGCATGTGCATGGTGGGCAACAAAGTGTAGCCCATTTTGCCTATGTGAAGGGCTGTTTGTTTGAAGTCACACTGATCACCATGAAAAAAAAGAGTTTATATTCATAAAAACATGTTTCATTGATATTAGGTACATGTGTTATATTATGTCCGTAAAACATATCACTATCTTCTCAGAGTATTTGTTATCTTTCAACAGCATGTTGAAATAGATGTGGGTACGCACATCCCGACAGATTTAGCTCAGTGTAACAGTAGAGTATTATATGTGGATGTAATCAGGACTTTTGAATGGGGGTGCATTGTGCCAATTTTGTAATTTGATAGTCAGTGGCAGTTTGTAGAGATAGTTTCTAAAATAAGATGCATGTATTTATTGATTCTAGCTAAAATTGTAGTGTTGAGTGACTTAAAACGACAAAAAAATATAATTATAAAGAGGTGTACCTAAGTTCCATTTTGAGCACTCAATACAGTGAACAATGTATAGCTCCAGTTTTGTCTCCTGAATACAATAAAACAGCACTGATGTTGCCACATAAGCACAACTGAGATCACAAAGGAAACTCCAAGCTAAATCTTACATAAAAATATACTTACACAACACCGATTTGCCTACACTTTGCTTTATATCATAGTTTACCATCAGAGCGATTTAAAAAGCAATCAATAGACACTTAAGGACTACTATGCCCCTTTGCTTTTTCTCACCAAGCGTTGCCCTTCCTTCTCACCAAGTGTTGCCCACCCATTCTCACCAAGTGTTGCCCCCCCATTGTCACCAAGTGTTGCCCCCCTTCTCACCAAGCATTGCCCCCTTCTACAAGCCCCTGATTACGTCCACCTGTGCCGGCGCCGTATGACGTCGCCGCCACAGACACGCAGCAGTATCTATGCCACGTGTTCGGTCGGTCGGTAGGCGTGTCATCTCGACCTTACGTCAGTAATAAATAGGTAGAGCGGAATGCGTACCAAATATATGACGTAGGTTCTTATGATGGGTGAATGGGTGGGTACCTCTTAACATCCATCAATGACAATAGGTATATAAAAAAATATTATATTCAGAACCAAGTTAGGACTAAAAGTATAACAAAAGAGTACCTACCCACCTACCTAATAAATAATTCATGCTGAATAATACACAGCGGAGTGAGGCAGGGGGATGTCATATCCCCGAAACTGTTCACTTGCGCATTGGAGGATATGTTTAGGTTGTTGGACTGGAAAGGAAAGGGCATCAACATAAACGGCGAGTACATCTCACACCTGCGATTCGCTGATGACATAGTCTTAATGGCGGAGTCGCTTGAGGAACTGAACCGGATGCTGGACGGCCTAGCTTCAGCCTCCCGATGTATCGGTCTTGGCATGAATTTGGATAAAACCAAAGTCATGATCAATGGACACATTGATCCAAGGCCGGTGGTCGTACATGGTCACCTTCTCGAAACTGTTTCAGAGTACACTTACCTTGGGCAGATTCTGCAGTTGGGTAAAAACAGTTTCGAGAAGGAGGCCAAAAGGAGGATCCAGCTAGGCTGGGCAGCATTTGGGAAACTACGTCGAGTCTTCTCGTCATCCATACCGCAATGCTTGAAAACGAAAGTTTTCAACCAGTGTGTCCTACCCGTTATGACCTACGGAGCTGAGACGTGGACACTCACGATAGGGCTGGTCCACCAGTTCAAAGTCGCTCAGCGAGCTATGGAAAGAGCTATGCTCGGAGTTTCTCTGAAGGATAGGATTCGCAACGAATACCTACATCCGACAGAGAACCAAGGTTATCGACATAGCTCAAAGAATTAGCAAGCTGAAGTGGCAGTGGGCCGGCCATATCTCGCGAAGAACCGACGGCCGCTGGGGCAAACGTGTTCTTGAGTGGAGACCACGACTCGGTAAACGTAGTGTAGGACGCCCTCCGACAAGGTGGGATGACGACTTGCGAAAGACTGCAGGTAGATGCTGGATGCGGCAAGCTGAAGACAGGGCGCAATGGCGCTCATCGGGGGAGGCCTATGTCCAGCAGTGGACTGATATAGGCTGATGATGTGATGTGATGTGAATAATACACACAACCTCATCTCGCCCCAAGCTAAGCAGAGCTTGTAATGGGTACCTTCTAGATAACTGATATACTTAATCAACATATAAAACATCCAGAACAGCCGGAATAAATTCCTGCAGATCGTACATTCATTTGTCCACAAGTGGGAATCGAACCAGCAACCTCCTGTCATTATATTCGAATAGAATGAAATAATGCGTGTTTTTTGTTCAATAAAATAGAGATATAGGTAACTTTTAAAGGTGTAATCCGTCATCATATTCGTTAATCGTTACTTCCCTGTTTGCGCCACATTTTTTTCATGTGACATGCTGAGAGACCAACACCTTTGTGTCGGTAACTTGATTCTTAAAAAGGTCGCTTTAGTAACCACAGTACAGAGTTGTAATCGCGACTACATTCGACACTATTGGGCCAGTAACCTTGCTCGTCGATGGTATCGCGTGGACTCGAGGCCACTAGTTTTGTTAGCCTACGTCACATTCACGGTGGTAGGAGTCACCGTTACTACTCTACCGCATTTTTGACATTAGGTTATGTATTTGTGTTTTCTCTACCTTTATTATTAGCGGTTTATTCATAACTAGCTGCGTACCGCGGCTTCGCCCGCGTGGATGTCAAATTGTTTATAAATCTTCCTCTATCTATTAAAAAAATCGCATCAAAATCCGGTCCGTAGTTTTAAAGATCTAAGCATAGGTACATAGGGACAGAGAGATAGTGGGAAGCGACTTTGTTTTATACTATGTAGTGATCAATCGTTTCACTATGATGATGGTAATAGTGATAATTGTCGTAGAATCGCCTAGAATCGTTGAGGGATTGATATTAATGTTATCAACCTGAATACTGTACATAGGGCCCCAGTCTTATTGATGTGTAGGCAGACCATTAAAACAATAGTTGGTTTATCTTCAGTAGTCCCTCGTCATTCCATGAATCCCATTCAAGAAAACCTGACGTAACATTTTAAACGTCTTGCTTTAAGCAATGAAACAGCAATTTACTAATTGGAACAGACATCAAGATAGATTTCATTGTGTTGTTAGTCCTTCAAAATTCCCATCTCACCCAATAAAGATGTATAAAATAATGCTGGAAATTCCATACTTATTGTATTTTAAACTTTCGCGATTTTTTTACTTATTTATCTAGTATTTTCGTAATAAATACCCCATATTTACGTACCTTACTTATCCGATCTCTAATATTCCATATTGGTATAAGAGATCTGCTTACCTGGGATTAACTGGTTAGCAAGATGATGTGGTCATCATTATCCAGCCCCAAAAAAATCTGATCTTGTGTTTTCAGGACTATTTAACATGTCTTGCTTGGAAAGCCGGCCATACTTATCGTTTACAGCCTGAATGTTTGTATTTTTCTTGATATGCAATAAATATACATATTACTGTATTTTAAGGGATAGGTATACCTATACATAAAGAAATAATAAAAAGCGTAGAAACAAAGTCTTGCATTGTCGGTAAGGTCTTTAATGAATATAGCAATCGCGTGAGCATTTCCACTCGATCATGCCATCAGCTCGGCAAGGTGAGCCCTCAATGACCATGATTAAAGTCCCTGGGTCACGATGCATCCTATGAAGACCTATGAAGGGAACCCTACAAAGAAAGCGCTAATAAACGCAAAAAATTAAATACTATAACATTTTTTTGCAAACCAAGACAAACTTAAGTGTAACAAACAATCAGGTTCATATGGGTTCAGTTGCCAAAGTAATTACATATTATACTTAGACATAAAGGACTGCAGGACAAAGGCCTCTAAAGTTTTTCGTTTGTGAAAAATACAAATATGTGAAACTAAAAAGAGCGCCGTCCGTCCAGGCTACCTTAACCAATTATCGTAATATTCATTTAGCTAAGGTTACCTGGTTCACTTTCATTTCTAGTTAATCGCTAAGAACGAAGTCATAATTAACCCTTAGTGCTTTCAGTTCAAAGTTATAAAGTTTCAACACTAAATGTTGTTGATGAGAACAGTAAATTGTTCGTCAGTCGGCGAGTACGACAGAGACGATAGCTGTATTGTCGGCAGCCTGTTTTGAGTGGTCAGTGACGCGAGGCGGAAAACGAAAGTCATCTAAAAATAACGTTACCGAAGTAACTTAACTCTAGACTGACAAATAATTACGTTATATATGATTTATTGCCTTATGAACTGATTTTGAGTTTATTATAATAATAAGAGTTAAAAGTAAATGTATAGATTGACGACTGATGTGGCGCGGTGGGCGAAGGTCCGCCTGCGACGCAGGAGGTTGCGGGTTCGATTCCCGCCTCGGAACAATTGTGTTTACGATCTGCAGATATTTGTTCCGGGTCGTTTTCTATGTATAATAAAAAATATCTATCTATGTAATATATAGTATTATGTATATCAGTTATCTAGTACCCATAACACAAGCTCTGCTTACCATGGGGCTAGATAATGCTGTGTGAATTGTCCAGCATTATTTATTTTATTTATTTATAGATCTCTTAATCTTTATGCCTACCTAGTACATGATAGATGTACAAATTCAAAAGGCAAGGTAAAATGTGTTTTTCAAAATGGTAGATTGTGTTAAAATACTTAATGTTACTAAAGTAACCTTCAAATTAAATAAAAAGTGTACTACTGTACTTTAACGTTATTTACCTAATTTATTTGTTATTCATAACAATCGTGTGAGTAGTTTAGCATTTAGTGGTGTTTTATAAACACAATATCAAAACAACACCTGTAGTGGGGCAAAGATGATTCCTAAATTAGCATCCGTCAATGCTAACGTAAACAGGTGTTAGCTTACACCGTGGTACCGAAATATCTCCTGTCATAACTGTATCATGGCATTGGCACTGCGTAACTAGAACATGGCCGTAAGATGTCATATTAAAAAAACATTTAATATAAAAAACCATCAGGGCAACACTACATCGTCTAGCCCCGGAGTAAGGCGAGTGACACGAGTGAATCATACTCATTTTTTTTTTACACCAAATAATTAAAACATCTAGACATTGATATCTTCAAGTTATACCGTCTAATGCAGGAATCGAACTAGCACGTTATGGGTGCCAAGCCGACCTTCGTCCCTCTGTCTGGTTACAGGGTGTTCTACTTAGACTTTCAAATGTAATGGTATGTTGATCAAACCCTTTTATAGTATAGTAGCTGAAAGGTTTAAAACTTCTGGGATCACCTTGATTGAACTGCCTTACCTGAAAACCCTGGCAGAGGTCGGGAACATACCGAAATACTACCTAAATGCTCCAGGTACCCGCCGTAATTTTTAAGGTTAGTGATCTAGGGTTAAAGAATAGAAGGTAGAGCAGAAAAGCCTTAGAAGTTAGAGCCGTTTTTGATTAATTTCAAAATAACTTGGTAAGCAAATACATGATTGTCTCTCAATTGGTCTATGTGTAGATATACTTGCAACTATGAAGAAAGTGAAATGAAAGTCACACTTAGCCAGTGATTCATAACATAACAACTACATACTAATGTCTGCAATAAAATAATTGTATGTAATAATTGCCGTATTGTACGTAATATTTCTGATAGTTCATTGTGCAGTGTTTTGTTCAGTTACTTTGACGCCTTCATTTTTAACCCCTGAGGAAAGACGGGTGTATATGTGTATATAGGCCTCCTCATCGATTTCGATGACGGCGACCCTAGACATTACGGATTCTTATATTATGAGCCCTAATTAGCTTGCTTGACCGAACTTCGTCTTAAATACCCTACGGCACGTATGGCAGGAGAGGGATGTTATGTGGCATCGTAGGTGCCAAGCGGATTTCGTAGATAGTAACATTCTTAGATATTTCTTCTACTTCATATATTTGATGATAATCTAATTGAATTACCATTGATGCACTAGATTCATTGTATTTTTGGTAAAGGTTGTGTTCAATTATTTGACGCTTATATCGTGTTGTCGTGTGGTCGAGTGGCGACCACGATGCAACACGAAACGGCGTGTTGGGGGTATCCCAACACTCCACTCGATGGACCGACGACATTGTAGCGGTCGCAGGGAGTCGATGGATGGAGGCTGCTCAGGATCGATAAGTGTGGCTCTCGTATGGCTGAGGCCTATGTCCAGCTGTGGGCTTGTGTGGGCTGATATTATGCACTTGTTTTCTTAAATAAAGCCAATTTAGATATTACAAGGCTTTGATAAAACCACTTGAGTTTCTATATCGCCGCTTATCTGTTTTCATCTTTATAAATGATCTATAAATAATACATTTACTTTTCATGTCTCATTGATGTCGCGTTAAAATAAATAAATAGAAATCGTTTTCGTATAAATATTATAATAAGAGCACTTAAAGCACTTTGATCTAAATTAACGTTTCTAAATATTAACAAAAAGTCTGTAATAATGTCTAGATAAGACATTGGGGCAGGCATTGAAATTATTCGTTCGAATTCAGCTTTGGGTAAGTTTTATAGAAAGCATTTGATGTGGTACTCACTGAACGTAAAGACAAAGAACTTAAGTATGATGATGATGTTACATAATCTATATCATTGGGGAACACCTACATTTTAAGTAACCGCCATTTATTCGTGAGAACTCCTCTTTTATATAGATATTTTATGCATTGAAATTGCACACAGCTTCTTTAGTCCCAGTGTCAAAAGCTTTTAGAAACCGACTTATCATAGACAACAGGTAGTAAGTAGCCTGTTAGATAACCGATAAGAGCCCAAGTCCAGTTGAGACTTTATACGCGGCGAAAGTGATAAATTCAATGCACTACATTCATACCACTTTTTGTCCATCATTAGCTCACGACCACGCCTTTCAAAGCCCATTTAATTCTAGACCTTTTAGCTGAGACTTTAAGTTTTGTTTTGTATGAAGTGTTCAGAGTTAATGGTTTAAGTTTTTGAGATTTTGTCCGGTCGGTTAGATAAGGACGGGAAGTGAGTCGAACATGGGTCCGAGCGGACTATTGACTACTGATTGGAATCGCTGCGCTGTATGAATGGGCACGTCTTGTTTTGTCACCGTAATACTAAAGTGGACTATTGGTTTTTTGAAATATATTAAGAATAATTTTTGAAACACGTGCATATATTAAATATAATAAAGTTTAAATGTAGATTTTTACGCTTCAAGAGCGAAACTGGTAATTTGCCGAGTAATGACGTTTATAGGCACTTAATTTTTTAATTTATTTGTTACGAGAGTTTTGGTACTCTTTGGGGTACGGATCCCTAGAAACTGTCAAAATCTGTAAATAATCAGTTCAAAATTTTAAAAAAACAGTGACATGTTAAGTTCTGTCAAATTAGTAAAAATGTAACAAGACAATCGATATCAGTTTATTAAACAAAAATACTCACTAATAAATTCTGAAACCGACGACGGTCACTAACAATGCTAAGTATACACCGACATAAACAAATCAAAAGTTAGTGCAGCAGATAACTTAGATTTTCTCATTTTATAACGGCAACACCGTAAATGGGCACCACCTTTGGAGTAGAAATGAAAGGCATAGAGTCAGTGCTTACCACAGTATATTAAAACAAAATATATACAGAGAATTTATTTAATCTAATTTTAGCTAGTATATTATATATATTATTATATTTATATATAATATTTCATTTATATATCCATATATATATATATGAATTCGTGTGGAAATACGATGAGGAGAGAAAAAATATAAATAAAAGTTAAGTGTTTGTATAGGGGCTTTGTCATAAAAAACGAAGGTTAACATATAAAACTAATCGATCTAGAACAGAGAAACAAGGTTATAGGCACCCCTATAACCTTGTCTCTCTAAGAAATCATAAGTTTTCTCGTTACTTATAGTTTAATATTTTAACAGCGATTGCTATAAAAGGGACGGCAACATTTTGTACTCCTGTCAAATTAGTTTAAACTAGCTGCGCCCCGCAGTTTCACCCCCGTGGTGATAGATTTTTGGATATACAATATATCTTTATTAATTTTAGCCTATGTGTTATTCTGATATATAAGCTATATTACTATGAAGTTTCATCAAAATCCATTCAGTAGTTTTAGCGTGAAAGAGCAACAAACATCCTCACAGACCTTCGCGTTTATAATATCAGTTGGATATAGCGACATCTGATTTGCCACTACTGTCGGATCTTTTATCTAAAACTCTCAACAGATTAATTTAAGAAGAACTGATTCTGTGCTTGTCTGTTCTATGGAGCCGTTCTATGGGCTAATCCATGGGCACGTATAAATCACACAAAATGAATTAATCGTTTATGACCACTCGTGGTAAATTGCCGCCGATGTTTGGAAAGTGGACAGGTGTGGAACAGTAGGTGGGAAATTGAGATCGGGACGGGTTTGTGAAATGGGAGCGGATTGGTATTTTACTATTCATGGGTAGCTATAGGAGTGGGTTGAGAGATACAATAGAAGTTAACAGATTTGTTAACACTTTGAGTGCTGAAAACGCACGGTATGTGTTTTCTACAAGTGACTAATATGCGTAAATCCACACTAGCGCAGCGGCTGAGAAAATACAGATCTTTGTGACTCAGCAGAGCTGTAATATTTTTCAAACGAAACGCATTTGCGGCGCAACACAACCGCTGTGTAGAGTGGCAGCACGAATTGTTTAGGTAAAAAAAAAGACCGCAGTCGTCGAAAAAAAACCGCAGTCAAAGTGTACGTTTGCGATTTCTTAACATTTTAATTGATGGTATTTGTTTAGCGTTAACATTAACACTAAACATAATTTTGGAAAACTAATAACCTACTTCGAATTGCTTAGTTTTATACCGTTTTGTGGGAAAAATACTAATACTCTAGGAATAACAATTTTACGGGATATCCCCAAGATAATTTACTATTGTTCTCATCATAATTACTTAATCATCTTAACTTCATTTCACTTAGCTTTCTTGTAAAAAACATTGTATGGTTTCACAAAATCATAAGTAATCAGCATCAATTACGAATGCACATTTGCCAATTAGCTAAGTTTCTAGATGAAAGAAACAAGGTACGTCGTACGATTTATACTGGAAGATGGCTGACTTACATTAATATAAAGTTTGCAATCAAAACTCAGCCTTTATAACAAAGACTAAGTCGTTTGAAAGACGGAAGGTAAGAGTTTTCTTAGGGTGTTCATCACCAGATCATTTGGTATATGATAGGTTAACCCTGTAGGTAATACTCCATTAACACTTTGATTGCTGAAATCACACGGTATGTGTTTTCTACAAGTGACTAATATGCGTAAATCCACACTAGCGCAGCGGCTGAGAAAATACAGATCTTTGTGACTCAGCACAGTCGTAATATTTTTCGAACGAAACGCATGTGCGCAACACAACCGCTGTGTAGAGCGGCAGCACGAATGGCATAGGTTAAAAAAAGATCGCAGTCGTCGAAAAAAAATCGCAGGGTAGACAAGTTGACGGCGCGCGGCGGCGGCGGCGCGAACTCGTCGATAGGCGAAGTAAAGTAAAAGTAAAAAATCATTTATTTCTTTAGGCTTACAAAATAAGCACTTAGACAAGTCATATTTTAAATATAAATTATTATCAAATAAAATTATTTTACTGTTCACTTCAATTTTTTGTCCACTAGTGGAAGAAGTGAAAAGAAACCACTAGCATGTTCATCTCTTATATGTCTAATACATGGTTATTTGCCTATTTAAGTCTTAAGTCGAAGCTTATCAGGGGGCGGCTCGTATCCAGCAGTGGACCAATATAGGCTGTTGAGGATAAGTATGAGGAATGTGAAAAAGGGCGCGCTAGGATGTTATGCACAATGATTCATTCGTAAAACGACCTCGTAATTAATGTGAAGAGACCTTTAGAACAAGGGTTAATTATAATTATAGAAAAAACTATAGGTAGAGTGTCTTGTCAAAATAAACTTATTTCCACCGATTTCGATTTTGTTAAATAACGTCATCTGCGAAAAATTAGTCCATGTTAAAGAACACTCCAATTCTAGTAGCATTATAATTCACAATCCAGTTGTGTATAGTTTCTAGGCGCTACACGAAACTGAGTGAAAACTCACTGCGCTCAGATAATAAATCTAGACGCTGGTTACTCTGTAAATTTGTAATTGCGGCTTTGTTTAATAGTACAGTTCTAGAATGTTGCTCTTGTACCTGCCGGGATAGAATATAATGATATATATATTATTTCGATTAAAGCGGGCACACAACACTAGATAGTAAATCTTTGGTGTGGACCGATGTTTATTTGTGTGCTAGCTAAAGGAACTTTAATTCTGGTCCTTTAAAAGCTGTAGTTTAGGCTTTAAGTTATAGCCTTATAATAGTTATCATACTTGCGATTTGCAAGCGATAATCTCGGCGTGCTCGCTGCTCAATCGCATCGCTTTGAAATCGCTTGCAAATAGCCAGTGCGATAAGGCTCTTATGCCTACATTTTAAGAACATGATACAACTAAAATCCGAAAGATACCTTTGCGGCTGAAATATTGCAAACTCCTATATAGTTCTCAACCTGGAAAAACATATGCGAAAGCGCGTGCAGAAATTTGTAGATCTAAATAATGCTATGTGGAATTATCCAAACATATTTATGAAATGTCCAGGTTCGTTTATTTAATGTCAGCATTAATATCACGATGATAACGTCGAAGCAACAGCCGGACTCTGCGCCAGCCTCCGACACTTTAGAACTTGATGGTTTCGATATTTTACTGTTATTATCCTATTGACAGTCAAGAAGAAAATGAGATTGTATTGCACATAAAATTATGCGGTTAGTTAAGGTGCAGACCGACTATTCTCTTTTGCGCAAAACTTTCATCTATTCTGCTAAAAGATACCAGGAATTTCATTTCTATACATGGCCCCCATACTTAAAATCACTCTACAGTATTTCCACGTCTTTTCTATTAGAGATCTTTCCTACAATACATCTTAATGCTGACAATGATTTCTCAAACTCAAAAGATAATTTTAGATTTTTGTGTCGCTACTTGTTTATTAAACAACTATATTTTGAAATTGGCTCGAGTATAGGTCCGACCTTTGAACATCGTACTAAAAGAAGATGAAAAGTTAAAGGAATATTCGAAAATGTTCTCTGCAAGACGATAAAACGATCAGCAACCTAGACGATTAACTTTGCTTTGTAATCTATGAAATATTCTGTCCGGAACCGTTCAATTATTATCATCAGCTCACCTGATGCCAATGATATCCAAGAGCATTTTTTTTCCATTTGGGTGGATTGTGTGCACACTGCGGCCATGGTAGTCCTATTGTGATGGCCACTCTATGCGTTCAGCCCTGAAGTTGCAGCTGTCATAATTCGCCACTAACCCTTGCAGCTGCAAGGAACTGTAGGATTTTCTTCAGGGTGATGACACACATGGTCCATTTGTAGCGTCTCGTACGGCTGCGGGGTGTCCTTCGGGGGCCGAATTCTGCTAATCAATCGCCTTTAGCCTACAGTTCCTTATGAGAATTGAGCGGTCCCATTGTTCTAAAAATGATATCGTCGTAGAATCGTCTATAGATGAAACTCTGGACAGTGTGTCGCACGAAGAGATTGATAGATCGGTTTCAACCTTGACCGTTTTTGTGTATCTTTTATCAACGTTTAAATGCAGAAATTTATCAATCTGAGACGATACCATTGTGATGGTGAATCGATTAATTTAATGGAATCCGAATGCTGCATGTTCGAATGCGATTCGCATTGAATGCGTGTTAAGATAAACAGCCAACTACAATCAAATTGTAGTTGGCCGACTGTCTTAAAAAGCTAACGTAAGAGAAGTGTTCATAAAAAAAGGCAAGTTAATCGAAGCTGCTGATTTTCTGATTATCTCCCTAAGAACACCACCAAAAGTCGTTTAACCATCGTCGTTAACAGCATCGCTAAGAATATAATTCTAGAACATTAAGTGTGGGAGGTACCTCATTTAATTAACAATTTTTATTGCCTATTTAAGCACGATCTTATCCTTGTAATGCCGCCAATTGATTTACGTTAACTGGTCCGCGGTGAAATCAACGTTAATCTAGCTTTAATATTCCTTAGCAAATGATTTCCATACATTGTCTCATTCGCATGAACGCCTCTGCGTGGCTTTGAGATGATTTATTACTTCCACAAATGCAAGTGGATGAATGATACCTACTCGCTTTACTTTGCTTTGCTACTGCTACGCTATCTGGGGTGTTGAATACCCTTGCTTTGTGTAGAAGTGAAACTCCTTGATTCTATTTCAGTAGGTATAGTAGCTGAATACCCCAAAATCTTTCTGGCCGACCTCATAATGAAAAAATACCTCCCGAATATAAATGAAACCCAAGATTTTTTGATCGAATATAAACAAGCTAGGACCTCGGGCCTTGTGGGCAATTAAAAAACAACTTGAAATTGCTGAATTGACAAAAACAAAATTGATCACAACACGATGTTTAAAAAAGAATTATGATTTTCTTCGAAAAATATGCGGGCGAGTGCATTTTTAGAGCAATGGAACCGGTCAATACTCTTATGAAACTGTAGATATTTAGGCTGAGTTGTAGACGCATTCCGGGTCGGTTGGCCAAACTCATTAGATAGTACGGTTTATAATAAACGAACAGACAGATTTACTAACGCCTGAAAAGGCCTAAAAATGTCTCGTTGGCGCAGTAATTTGCGAAATTAGAAAAATAAGTTCCATAATGTATCTTGTGATGCGTGTATCTGCAGACGTCGTCGGCGGAGGTGTAGATTCAGTAATAAAGTCCCATTAGTATCGTAGTCCCGTACTTTCTAAGAAATGTAAAAAATGTGTTTATAATTTATTTGCGCTGAACTAGTAACGCTTCCACACCCGTACTATTTAATCCTATTAACCATGATTGTAAAGCCCATAGAGAAATGGTGCTTTCTCCATTTGTCGCCTACGCAGCTCGTGACAAACGCACCTAAATATCGCGGCCACTGGCTGGCTCGTTAACTTCCACCAGTTCCAACCTTGAAGCGATGCCTTCGAAAGCTATGCCCTGATAAAGCAAGAATTGGAATAGTTCATTATAAGTGAATATTTTTATTTATATGAGAAATAAATATCTTTAAACAGAATAGAATTCGTAGGTTGATTTAAAGAGATCGGTACTGGGTTTAGTTTTAATGAGTTTTTGACTATTTTTTTGAAGGGTGCAGCAGGGTTAAGGTTGTCGCAGATCAGGGCCGCATCGATACCGCACAAGCTCAATGTGCATTCCAGTATAGGCTTTAACTGGTAACTTTTAGATGTATTTTATCTTGACGGCGGCATCAAATGACGAACAAGATCGCGGACCACTCGTTTGAAGCTTGTGGGAAGCAATTTTCACCCTGTAAAATATATCTAAACATAACGAATTCAAGCGCATATGTTTGATTGAATGTTCATTTTTGTGCTGCACGGTAGCGGTGTTGGTTTTGTATGCATAGGCTATACTATCCACCCATGGTTTGGCATAGGCTAACGGGCTGAAATGATATATCTTTAACATAGTGTCATTATTAGCTATACTATTTTTAGCTTTTGAGGCAGTTTATATACAAATAAATAAAAAAATTAAAAATGTGGACGCGATATAAGAACTTCCTTTTTGAAAAGCTAGTAAAAATATAATTAAATACCTTTCTCTTCAGGAAAACGTGAAATTACGAAAAGATAAGAATAAATGTAACCAATTTTTAACAAATGAAACAGCACTATTGTTCACTAACAGTTACCTATTGTTCTGGTATATTTATGATCGCTGGGTATTTCCGACCTGTCGATAGGCATGATTCAATGTAATATGTAGGTTAATAGAATTAAACACACGTTACGTTGCATACTACGTAAACGTGGCCGTTTTATCAGAGTTACGTCTAAACGAGCTACACATAAAACGTAATATGATTACCTACGCGTCCTTAATTAGAGCATGTGCGTAGATATTAATGAATGAACAACAAGACTACAGATCTTTTCCACATTTGTTAACATTTTGGTTACCCCTGTGACTCTGAAGGCTTTCTACTCCATAAATGATTATCTCAATGATGTTAATGCTTGGCCAGATGTCGCTCAGTTTTTGTTGTTGTGCATAGCTTTACTTAAATATTGACATGTATCGAATCATATTATATTAAGACTTTAAAGAGGATAGGCAAATAACCATGTCTTAGACATATAAGAGATGAACATGCTAGTGGTTCACTTGCACAAGAGATGAACATGCTAGTGGCACTTCTTCCACTAGTGGACAAAAAATTGAAGTGAACAGTAAAATAATTTTATTTGATAATAATTTATATTTAAAATATGACTTGTCTAAGTGCTTATTTTGTAAGCCTAAAGAAATAAATGATTTTTTACTTTTACTTTTACTTTACTCGCCGAAGATTGGTGTAGTGGCCCTTGGGCTCGGACATTTGATCTCTTTAGACATCGTGGTGATAAAATGTAGTATTTTTGTATTGTTGCCTAGTTTCTAAAATACAATGCGTTGTCAGTCGTACTTACTTATACAGAAAAAAATATTTATGTTACACCATCAAAAATATATTGAAAAGACATTACATAGAGAAAGACTTATGTACTGAGGTAATTTGTTCAAAAGCGCGCATTTGTCTTAGAATTCTTCTTTAAAAGTATAATTAGACTATCAGCAGAGAATATATAATAATTATTATTAGTCCTCTGCTGTCATGACTTACCTTGGAGCTGGATAGTGCTATGTAAATTTCCCACTGCTTTGCGCTCGAGTTCGTCAGTCAGTCACTAACGATTTTATCTACATTAGTGTAATTGATTTCGTCTTTACAAGCACTGATCTATGAGACCAGTTCCAATCCGAACCTGTTTGTAGGAGCGTCAACCCGACGCTTGGATGATACAAATCCCCTGATAATCTACGAAATATTGCATCCTTTCACGTCATAATAAATAGGAGAAATCGACTGCGAAGTCTGCGAATCTACAGTCGTGATTCAATTTGTCACTGATAGGAAATACGGGTATATCATAGAGGTGGGGAAATCTGGGCGTTATTGTCTTGTCTCATCATCTTTCCCAGACCGCCTCTTCCTTTATCCTAAACTCAGTAAGTGGAAATGAGACCTCGCCAAGTCTAGTCAAAATGTCCTTATTACCATTGTAGGATACGATGAAATCCCCAACCAATATTGCTGTATTTATATCATATGGATATGCTTTGGTGCCGGCAACTTATCTGTTAGTCTAGTACTTACGGAAACTAAGTTCCGAACATTCACATGCACTTGAATAAAGCCGAATTTGGGTCTTCCTACCGTATATTTTGTTGTATTTATTATATTATATATATTATATGATTATTCAAGCTTTTATTCTACTTAAGCTGTTAGTTAGCGTGCAACTGAATTTTATACCTATTTGGTGTTAATGCAATGTTATGGCACCATCAAGCTGGTCTGATGATGGAAACAAAAGGTGGCCAAAGGAACTCCTAAACGAAACGGCGCGGCGTAACCCCGTCGAGTTAGATTTGTCTTCCTAAGCAATTCGGTCCTATATACATATATAAGAGCTTATTTAAAAAAAAGTGTTTTTAATATTGAACATTTATTTTGAATGCTTTCCAAGTTAAGGTATTTCGTGATTCATATCCTGCACCCAGCGCTATGCAGGTGCCATCTGAGTTACGTTGCTTATTTTAATGACGTTATTATTTAAAAATACCTCCTTTGTTGGTTGTCCTTCCTTCCTACCTTAGAAAACACATGGGAAACTTTGATGTACCTTATTCTATATGCCCTTACATCCCTTTATTTATTTTGCCTGTCAGGTTCAAATTATTCAACTTGGGTATGGGCAGCATGGGTTATTTGTGGCTCGAACCAGATGTACAAAATCGAAGCACAAATACATACATTATCTATAAATCTCTATCTAATAAATTAATATATAACTTAATATTAAACATGGGTCCCGGAAGGAAGTCGCGGGCGAGGTCGGCCAAGAAAGCGGTGGCGAGACGACTTTAACACCTTCCTCAGAGAATGGTGGGAGATCGCGCGTGATCTTTGCCCAGCAGTGGGACGAATTAGGCTAAAGATAGAATATATTATTGAAATTAACTTTGTTGCTGTGTATTTTATACCCAACTTATTGGATTGTAGTTATCGATTTTAGATCTATAATTCAATAAATAGTGCTAAAAATTTGTCTGAAACTCAACTCCAATGAAAACTTTATGCTTATATATATTACATATGAAATTTGGCTGTGGAATACACCTGGGCAGGTCGACTGATCTGCGTCGCGACAGTTTATGACAGAATAATGAGTGCATTCAAGCGTGTACTATTTGCCCCTGACGGTGAAAAGCGGATGGCACGGTATGGCTTTTCAATATCCACTCAAGCACTGGAAAGTCCACGGTGTTGATTTTAAGCTATAAACAACTGTCCCATGTACCCTCCTCTTTAATGTACACTATAATTAACAGCTTAATTTATGACGTGATACTTGACTACTACAGCTTAAGAGACTGTTTTATGGTCTAGCTTATTCCTGTAATCTATAGAAGATTTCTCTTAGCTGGTATACCACGGGCAGATAACAAAAAATATGTATTAACTCAAGCCAGAAATTGTAACGAATTAATCAGCGGTCAAAGTAAGGTCACTTTTATTAAACGCTTGACTTGAATGTCAGCTTAAGCTTAGTCGATCAGAAAAGCCATATAAATCGCTAAATCCGAACGCCAAATGGTATCACAATATCCTATTTTTTTGACTTCAATCCCCTAGATTCCGAGAATCAAAAAAATATTTTTCTATGCCTGCCCTAACTAAACTGGAAAACTTATTCACTAAACAAACTGACAATACAGGAATAAATAAATAAATAAAATAAAATAGCCTTTATTGCTGAACAAATTTTTACAATGTTTTTACACTTTTCTTAGAAATATGCTTACTTTATAACAGTTACTTATCTTTTTACATAAATTAAGTACCGGTAAACGGTCTTTTCTGTATTTCAGCTTGTCTTTCGACATAGGCCTCCTCTAAAGATTTCCACTCTATTCTATCTTTCGCTATGCGCGTCCATATTGGACCCGCCACTTTTCTAATGTCGTCCTCCCATCTTCTAGTCTGTCTGCCTCTTTTTCTTTTGCTCGTGGTTGCAATACAGGAATAACTCCTTGTAAATTCTTGAAAAACGTCCCAAACAATCTACAATTAGATAAAAGCACCGACCAGCCGCAATCTAATCTAGGTATCTCAAGGGCTTGGTGAAGTAAATAGCTCGAACCAGGCACACCCTCGCCACATGTGCGGTCTTTATGTAACCCAGCATTTCGCTATTGGTTTACTATTACTACGCCCGGGGTTAGAGGTGATTGCTGTCCGCCTGTAGTCCGTGTCATTTGTATAATATAAATAAATAAATAATGCTGGACAATTCACACAGCATTATCTAGCCCCATGGTAAGCAGAGCTTGTGTTATGGGTACTAGATAACTGATATACATAATACAATACATTACATAGATATATATTTTTTATTATACATAGAAAACGACCAGAAACAAATATCTGCAGATCGTACACACAATTGTTCCGAGGCGGGAATCGAACCCACAACCTCCTGCGTCGCAGGCGGACCTTCGACCACCGCGCCACATCGGTCGTCAATAGGAAGCAATAGCCTAATATCAAATACTATGTTACCTTCACGCCTGTTATGTAAGCTGGTTCCATGCAAAATCCTACTAATATTATAAACGCGAAAGTTTGTAAGTATAGATGGATAGATGTTGGTTACTCTTTCACGTAAAACCTACTGAATGGATTCAAATGAAACTTTATAAAAATATAGCTTATATACATCAGAATAACACATAGGCTACAATTTATAAAGATATATTGTATAATATCCAGAATATCTATCACCACGCGGGTGAAACCGCAGGGCGCAGCTAGTCTAAGATAAATCTAAGTTACCAATCTAACAAGAACGAACCCAAATTTTTTTGTGTTTGACAGGGTTTTTATGCATTGTGTGTGTACCCATACCCACTAAGATGCTACACCTAAAAACAATTACTTGTATACATAAATCACAATAAATTTACCTATATGAATATTTTATGTTAACTAAGCCGTGTATGAATTTCCTTCACAAAAAATTATAACATTAACAGAAAACAGTAAGGTAATCAGTATTCACTAAAAACGAAAATACCAGCTTCAAAACGCATAATTGCACAAACGCAGCGATGAGGCTAAAATTTGAGTTTGTAAACAGAACATTCGACAGACGAATAAGACAAAGAATGAAAGATTTCAAAATCATTTTTTTTTTCGAAAAACATTTGTTGATGTTGATATTTTCCACCAATATTTATATGATTTTGTTATCCCTTTGTTTACAAAAAATATCGAGGAATATAAAACAGATAGTAACAAAAGCTCAGCACCTTTCTTGACATCTTATAGAGAAGATTCATGTAAACAGAAAGTCCCACTATAACAAAGGCGTAATTTGTAAAGATGTTAACACTTCGAGTTCTGAAATCACACCGTATGTGTTTTCTACAAGTGACTAATATGCATAAATCCACACTAGCGCAGCGGCTGAGAAAATACAGATCTGTGTGACTCAGCATAGCTGTAATGTTTTTCGAACGAAACGCATGTGCGGCGCAACACAACCGCTGTGTAGAGCGGCAGCACGAATGGCTTAGGTTAAAAAAAAGATCGCAGTCGTCGAAAAAACTTCGCAGTCAAAGTGTCGTGCGCGATGTCTATGCGTGGGCTACGCCTTTAATACTGAAGAATAATTCTGCCAAAAATATAGTTTAAAATCTGGTATAACATTAGTCTAATCTATTCGGCATACAATATAATACAAATAATATGTTGTGAATTTAACCTTAAAAATTATTCAATCAAAATAAAAACATTGGAGACGAAGACAAATTAGAATTATAACTAATTAGCGTACATTACATTAGCAGCTATAACTTTTCGCGCTACATATAGCAGAATTCGTAATATTTTATACCTTCAGGCTTTATTTTCAATGGCATTCCAGTGAGTATACATAGGTACTCTCGAACAATGCATAAAAATCAAATTCAAATCATTAATCTGATCAAAGATACAATGTTTACTATTGCATGGTTGACTTCCTCTCTATTGTTTTTATTTTGATTTCATTTACCACGTCTATCACCTGTACAATCATCGTCATAATACTATGCTCTATTAAAATCATTCATAAAACATAACGAGTAACATTAGTTTTGATCTTTTACGTCCAATAAATGTAACGCATTCAATCATCCCGCTTCCGATACATCAATCTCTGGACCGAGATGTATACGTCCTATAGCTTTCACTTTGATATATTCGATTCTATAAAATTATTTTAGTGCCGCTGATTATAGTGTAGTACTTTTAATTGTACCTATCGTAATATCCTGATCCTAATTGTCATAACGCGATTCGAGATTCAGTTGCTTAGGGTAATGACGATTCTGGGAAATAATAATAATAATTTATAAAAAAATCTGTATTTGCTAAAATGTGAAACCCCGCAACGTCCAAAGAGAGATATACCGTAAAAAGTATTTAATTAGTAGAGAAATGCATCATCACATCACATAAACCCTTGCAGATCTCTGGTGAAAAAAAACCGTTTATTTTGTGTTTTATACTTAGTTCGGTTGCTACTAGTAAACAACAAATAACATCATTTTAGTTGGGCACTCAGGATTGGTTGTAGGCCTCCTTCAAGCTGCTCCCATCCGCTGCGATATATCGCCAGACGGGGCCTCTGGTGTAATGTAAATGTAGCTTTAAGCTTTTACTTTTGAAAGGGCTCTCCTAAGGTGGATAGCACCTTTCTGCTAATCTCTTTGCATGCATTTCATCGTTTACGACTATATTAACTCTTGCAGGTACTTAATCCTCAGATAAACTCACAGTCCATGTTTTACTTTCTTTCTCCGAGCGCTCAGTGTGATCTATGCTCTCGAAAGCTAAAGGGAAACTCAAAATATGATCTATAAAAGCAATGATTGCTCGGTAAAATAGAGTAATTAAGTGGCTAATACGTAGGAGTAACATTAACAGCTTTATGCTGAATGATCTCTAGAGAGCTTTGGAAGCGGGAGTGGTGGACATTTACTTGGAGATAAAAGCACCGCTTATTCTTGAGATACGTGCACAATAAAGTTGTATTGGATCTAATAAATCACTGGTAGTGTCGGCTTTAGCAGACCTTGAGAATTTCAGCAAAATGGTGTCGGAAACTGGTGTCAATGTGTACGAGATTCTAAACATTACCTTTTATCACTCGTTTGGTGTAACCGTACGTACCGTGACCGTAGCTCAAAAGCAGCATCATACAAACTTTCTGATTACTCTTTTGAGATGATTTCTCAAAGAGATCATATCTTCTACAGGCGTGCATTCTAGAAAAAACGGTTCGATATTTACGGCAAACGTGCCGGTAACATCACCAATGTAGCTGGACCCTTACAACTTTCTCAGACGCGAGAGAACAATTATTTACCAGACAGCTTTCAGACGGTCTGATACTGATACGGTCAATCAGTTGCGCAACTATTTGTATTCAGAGTTACGTTTGACAATGATGATGACGAAACCGTGGTTAGTTAAATTGTTTCATTTGAAAGCTTATTATTAGTTTCGTCTGATTGATTATAGGATATTGATCTAGCTAGAGAAATAATTCAAATGTTCTGCGGACTTCTTACGTGATTGTTGTACATTCTTTGTTTTTATGGACATGTCAAACAGAATGATCACTGATATGTATCCGTCTTTTTGTAGCAAGTCATTATGGCTGCCAAAGACCACCAAGGCTTTGTTGGCACTTGACAGAGTGTGAAGAAAGTTTTGCTGTCTCTATATATTTAAACCATGTACGATTGACTCCAAGGATAGAAAACTGGCAGCTTTTCATAAGACATTTTGGAAAATAAATAAGGTTTTATAAAAAAAACGAAAAAAGGTACATTCCATCTGATTAAGCTAACTATACATACACAACAAGGCAAGTTAATTTGCGTATTTCCATCAGATAAGATGTGCCTTCACAATTTCCTATGCAAACAGGTTATTAGATAGAAATTAAAAACGTATTTACATATTTCGAGTAATAAACCTTGGACAGTAAGTGACCTCAAGGTGAACATAACAGTTCGTATCGATTAACAAAATATGTCCTTCACATGTTTACCTATTTATTGATTTAGGTTAAGACTAGTACGCACGAGGACGAAATTGTAGAAATTTAGAACGTAGTTAAGTTACTGTAGGCATAGATCCTTCTGTAGTTCTAATGTAAATCGATTTTTGCCTTCGCATTTTTGACAACTTCCTATTGGCTAATTAATTACACATCCTTGGACCGCTATGATTTGGTGGAAACCGGCCCTAACCTAACTAAAGTTTGAATGAAAATAAAGGAATTTTCAACTTTTACAAACTTGTCTCTCCCAATAAGGTTTTATAAAAATATTTTTCTGCCATAATCTCTCTAGTTTTAACTTTAACATGGCCGTTTTATTATGTGCAATAAGAATTTTATTTCATTTCTGTAATACCTACTGATTGAATACAGCGAATAATAAAAATGTAATTTATATTACCGACACGCGATATAATGTCGAATATCACCGAAATGTATTTCGAATATCTGCATTACTTGCAAATTGCTTGTAATTTCGTGAATCGATACGTTGTGTTTTTATTTGTTAATCACGATACCGAATAGTTCCATCAATTGTAGAGTCACGATCGTTTCTCACGGTCCATTTTTTCGCATTGCCTTTTATTCGATTTCTTTTACATAACTGAAACGCTACTGCATCGGTCTTTAGGCACACTTCATCGATATTGTTTCGATAATGACGTATGCCCTATTGTTTAAATCTGTCACTCTGATCTTTCAACCTTTTCTAAATGATTATTCATTAGTTTGCTGTGGACTTCAGACTTTGCTGTGTTTTATGGTATTGTAGGTTGAAGTCTGCGGTCGATAGTTGGCAAGAGGCCAGTTTGGGCAGCCTCCGGCCTAGGCGACCACTTATTGATCTGTTGAGTGAACTTGTGGTCGTGCGTTTTAGCCAATCTATCCGGTCTGGAATGTTTTAGCTGTGGCTTTACCACTTACTGTCCTTTTCGGGAAATGATAATTGAGGTTTTGCAGTTCCTCTAAATAGGACATTTGATTTTTCTAATTCGGTATATTAAATTAGAAGGTATATAGACATAAAATGGTACTTTCAATCAATTTGGTCAACGAAATTTGGAGGGTTTCGTCCATGCACTGTTATTTATTGTACGGATAATATTTGCGAAGCATTTCTAACGTACGTACAACATATATCAAAGACGCAATAGTAATAATCTATGACTAATTATAGTTGAACTTTGTTATCAGGTTCATCGTATAGGAGCGCATATTACAAATCAGTTCATTTAAGTCTTAAATACAATTCATTAACAAATTGTATCATTTATTCGCTTGCAGATTTGTTGTATCTATAAAATCTGACACATAGGTGCATACAACACCGATAACTGATAAGGTTAAGTACGTAGTGCATACACGTGGTCGTCGTCACACGTGCGACGTGTCGTGCGTGCGTGATATTAGCATGTATTCAATGTATATGGATTCTTCTGTGCAGACGTATTTAAAGGCCTATATGAGCTACAGAGCATAATCTAACTACGTTCTCGCTGCTCTACTATATCTATACTCACGTATTTGTTGGTTGAGTTGAAATCGTTTTGAGATTTATTTGTATGGTGTAGGTACCTACTTATTGGGTGCCATGACAGCCAAGGCAAAATGTGCTAAACAAATGGATCTCTGATTTGGAATCCTTTTAAAAACTGAATGTATTTTTGAATAGGTTCTAGACTAAACCTTCGTATTCCATCATCGGCCACATCACTTGTCACTTAACATCAGGTAAGACTGGTGAAAAAAAATCAATGTTATCTCTCCGAACGAGAGCGAACACACGACATCCAGTAAATTTTCCAGGATACAGTGGTACAGGTACTCACGTTATTAATTCAGTCAGCTGATCATCATCATCATCATCAGCCTATATTAGTCCACTGCTGGACATAGGCCTCCCCCAATGAGCGCCATAGCGCCCTGTCTTCAACTTGACGCATCCAGCATCTCCCTGCAGTCTTTCGCAGGTCGTCATCCCACCTGGTCGGAGGGCGTCCTACACTACGTTTACCGAGTCGTGGTCTCCACTCAAGAACACGTTTGCCCCAGCGGCCGTCGGTTCTTCGCGAGATATGGCCGGCCCACTGCCACTTCAGCTTGCTAATTCTCAGAGCTATGTCGATAACTTTGGTTCTCTGTCGGATGTATTCGTTGCGAATCCTATCCTTCAGAGAAACTCCGAGCATAGCTCTTTCCATAGCTCGCTGAGCGACTTTGAACTGGTGGACCAGCCCTATCGTAAGTGTCCACGTCTCAGCTCCGTAGGTCATAACGGGTAGGACGCACTGGTTGAAAACTTTCGTTTTCAAGCATTGCGGTATGGATGAAGAGAAGACTCTACGTAGTTTACCAAACGCTGTCCAGCCCAGCTGGATCCTCCTTTTGGCCTCCTTCTCGTCAGCTGATCAGTGTAATATAATTACATCGTCTGATGATTTAAATGCACATGTACACGCAGGTACATTATTTTGGCGCTAATACTATTATTTGCGTCAAAATGTCCAGCTGGGTAGTATATGCACATAGTGCATATCCCCTTTGGAATCAACGGATTCATGCTGGTCGAGAAGCATGGCTCACCCTTAGTTCATGTAAGACTAAAGCTATGTTAGGATATGTCACAGCTATTGTTTTTCTTTCAATCACGTATTATTGTATAACAAACTACCAAACGCAATAAAAGACATAGAATCTGATACCTTATTCATAAAAATACTAAAGAAATTATTAATTGACAAATGCTATTATGACATAAATGAATTTTTAAATGACAAATTGACATTATGATAAGAATAAATAAATAAAACTGAATTATGATAAGGCAAATAAAATATAATAATTACTAAAATTACTAGACAAGTAGGTACTACTTACCTTAGTTCCTACATATTTATATTTTACTAAAAACAACCTCGGTCTGCCTTCCACTTGTTGTTCACGCCCAATAGGGTTCACATTGTGATACTAATCTAATCTAATCTAATTGTACTCCGGGTAACAAAATATTCATTTCTTACGTTTGTTATAAGTACTTGTAGATTCTTTCAGTTTTCCACGCCATGAAAACATTCTCATAATTAGGCTTGTGTCTAATCTTAGACATTTATTATGATAGTTTGCCTTCAAATGAAACTAGGAAGCTAATAAAGGCATTATGTGATAGTAATAATATGTATTCGTTATGAAGTCGAATTATAAAACAAAAGCTGCGCCCCGCGGCTTCGCCCGCGTGGAAATTTGTGGTAAATGGTTTATAAACCTTCCTCTTGAATCACTCTATCTATTAAAAAAACGCATCAAAATCCGTTGCGTAGTAGTACCTGTAGTACACATAGGGACAGACAGACAGCGGGAAGCGACTTTGTTTTATATTTATAGGTTTTACCCGCGTTGTGATAGATATTTTGGATAATATACAATATATGTCTATGAATTGTAGCTTACGTGTTATTCTGATATGTAAGCTATATTATTGTGAAGTTTCATCAAAATCCATTGACACACATCGTTTTTACGTGAAAGAGTAACAAACATCCATCCATCCATCCATCCTTCCTTACTTACAAACTTTCGCGTTTATAATATGAGTAGGATAGTCAATACATAGAGGATTTATCTTAACGAGTATGATAATTCGTTATTTACCATATCGCGAAGAAAACATTATAGATTTTATTTTTCTTGATAACATTTTCGGATTAATATGAAATTGAATGCAAGGTAATCAGATATGTATGTTCGTGCCCCAAATATACCTTCTATACCAAAGTATTAAACGACGATGACGCAGATGAAATCAAGCTTGAAGCAAACAGGAACAAAGATCTGATTTCACCAAGTACATACACAAAGTGCACAGTTTCAGCAGTTCTAAATATATCGAGCAAACAAATAAATGCCTCTGATTCACAAAGACATAAAATATTAAAGCCAACAGTTGTGTTCATATAAATGCAATTATAGACAAAAGAGATGAAAAATAAACCCAAAAATCTATATACCTATATTATACGTTTTTTTGAGACACTATATCATCATAGAATAATTAAAGATAATAATAAATTCTTTATCTTAGACTTCATAGGTCCGGCAGGAGGTTAAAGTTGTTTTTAAGAATATTATACCTAACCAAAAAAAAAACTACATATGTAGTAAGTACCTACGACAAAGTACTTCTTATTATCAGAACACAGACGGCTGGCAGTAAAAGCCATATATGTCGCTTTGAAGTTGAATTAGGTGATGTGCTAATGCGTTCAATCTGCCAATAAGCGGAAGCGCTCTTTACTATAACTTGTTACTGTACTAGTGTGTAACATACTTGTACAGCCAACAGTACTACCATACACGGCAAACCTCTTAGGTAGGAGTAGTAAATATTCCGTATACCTAGAGAACGAAATCAAAACCCACCACAATGCTGAGTGAAGGCCATATTTGCCATGAACACTGCTACGCACAATAATTTGTAATATATGTAGGTAGTAATAATTTGCGTAGTTTAAGTTTGTTGTGTATAGTAGTTTTAAGGTGAATAAAAATATTTTCTTTCTTTCTTTCTTTAAATCAAGCTCATCTTGTTGTCACGCAACGTTCAATGTAATCCAAATTAAGCCAGTTCAGAGTAACGCCAGACTTCCGTTTTCAAAATAAACTCAAGTGCACTGACCTTAAAGTCAACCTCTCAAATATCTTCAAATCGTTCTGTCGGCAATTATTGGTCTATTATAACCATCGTTAGACCGAAACGTTACCTAGTTGGCAGTGCATGAGTGTTGGCACGGGGGCTTAGTTACTAAACTTCGCAATGTAAACAATAACATAAATGAAATTCTTGTCGCCTATAATGCTCACTAGTGACTGATATTCCCATTTGGCAGATAGCCCGTCTACTCCACTGGAAGATTACCAAGTAACATTGCAATTTGCTTGAAATATGCGAATTTCCTCAGGAAAAATTTGTTCCGAATCCAATTTTCTCAAACATCCCAAAGCGATTGAGCTGGGCCTGATGCCTCACATAGGGTTTTATGTGATCTATCACATAGTTCCCTATGTAGCTGCTACCAACGCTTCGCTCCTGGGGTATCCTCATCCATCATTTTTTTGACTTACTGTATACAAACAATCCATTTATCTGATCTGATCTTGAGAGGATATCCATCCAACCATCTAATCTTGAAAACGAAACAAACAAATAGATAGAGAAACTTTTGTATTTCTAATTTTTCTCTCATGTAGAATTTAAGTTTATCGATGAATCTTTTTGTTTTTCATACCTAAGTTATCAGAAAATAAGGATGCCCTGCAACGTACAACGCAGTTAGCTAGCTAACAAGATTCACATAACACCAAACAGTTAGCTAACAAGATTCACGCGACACGTGGCGCGTGGCTTGACTCCGTGCTGCGCCTCGTGGAAGCATTTCATCTTCCAACTTATATACCTAGCCTTGATTACAATCTTTCATATTTACTTGCTTTAAAGATGCGTAACATTGATATGTGTGCCTAAAGACACAGGCACCTGGTGAATACAAAATATCATCTTGCATATATTTTCGTAGCGAGAAATACAACTTTGTAAAGTAGATTGACGACCTCTGTGGCGCGGTGGGCGAAGGTCCGCCTGCGACGCAGGAGGTCGCGGGTTCGATTCCCGCCTCGGAACAATTGTGTATACGATCTGCAGATAATTGTTCTGGGTGTTCTGGTCGTTTTCTATGTATAATAAAAAATATCTATCTCCGTAATGTATTGTATTATGTTTATCAGTTATCTAGTACCCATAACACAAGCTCTGCTTACCATGGGGCTAGATAATGCTGTGTGAATTGTCCAGCATTATTATTATTATTATTAGATACAAATTGTTATAAATGGATGAAAGAGGCCATTGTTGATAACAGTCTTCTAGTTCCCATTCCATAACAAGCTCAGCTTACTTTCAGACGTGATGATACGGTGTGAAACCAGCATTTACTTTAACAAAACAATCAAAAGTTACGAACCTTCTCTTCACAGCAACGCGGTCGTGAGCAGGTCAAAGGAGTAGGCTACCTCTAAAAATGTCACCTTGCATTATTCATTACAGTTTACATTCCCAGTAAAGTGGTAATAAACACCGACCAGCACCTGTGCAATCGTGACCACTCCACATACCGATGGCAATGCGAACAGCGCCCCCATAATGTTCAGAGACATAAACGACCATAGAAACCCATCGAAGATCGTATACTTGATACCTTTCACCTGGTCGAGAAACACAGGAAGAAATTGGTGACATGCCATAACTGGGTCTAACTTTTCACAATTACTTTTTTGTGCGTAAATACTTACTCGTTTTTGTCACTGGTAGATTGCGTCCAAATAAATTCCTGGATTGCTTAGAAGAGCCAAGTCACCCCACAAAGGGCTTGGTTAATTAAGTAGACACAGGTACGTCTTTCTACTAAATTCGATTCTCAATTCTATAGATAATCACCACATAAAAAATGAAAAGGTAAATGGAACGCAAACATCAACATAATCGGAGTAATCATGCCATTATTATGTGATAGTGTTATGTTCTCGTTACAAAGACAATATCGTTTAGTTATCGTATAACATTACGCTTATCTTAATCTTTGAACAGAGGTTAATTCTATCTTGAGCTGGACTAAATACCGGACTGAACTTTAAATGTCAGATAACTGCCATGCAAATGGTGCAATATAGATAAAACTATCTATCTGTCCACACCACAATGATTTTTTGTTTTCTCTATATCTAATTCATTTGTTTTTTACTATAAAAACTATCGTAGTATGACGAATTGATTACGGATTTAAGCGGGTTAACTACGAACTTTATTTGTGTTGGAAGAACACTAAGGTTTCATCCCTTAACAAGGGACTTCTTCAGGGTTATCCTCGTAGTAGACACTGGGAATTCCTCTTCGTCAACAATATTTATCTTATCGATATAAACAATTTTGCTTAATGGTTCTACTAGCTGCTTGTTTACGCTGAATTAACAATAACAGCACCTTTTGCAATGACCTTCATTACGTAGTTGATTACTTCTCTCATAAAAATATTTTCGTGTTTCCTCTTAAATGTTAAACACCTTCGTAATTAAGTGTTTGCTTTGTGTTGCAATAAATTTATTTTCTTTCATTCGTCTTTAAATTTTTATCGAAACTACATAGAGTTTTTAATATAGACACGGCACCAGACTTCAAAGGTTTGAAACAGAAGAGGACAGCTTGGTTGTCCAACGAGGCGACAAAGTGCCTCTAACCCAGTTAGCCTGCGACCCGCGGAAACTAGACTCCTCGCATCGCTGGAACCTGCGAAAAACATGCTAAACATACAAATATTAAACATTTCTTACTAAAATTTAACGTTCTTCATTCAAGTTGTCTCAGAATTTTATTGGGTGGCTTGGGTGGCACTGCGGCCATGATAGGCATATTGACTTTACGATTTTTTGTTTTGTTTTACTGTAATATAATATTTAGAATGATTTCCATCAAATCCACCAATCATTTCCAATTTTAATATTAAATGCAAAAAAGGTGCTCTGTTGCATTGGGTATGTTCGTTAAAATAGATGTACATGTATGTGAATAAATAAATAAATACATACCTATTATGATCGCTACTTTATTGGTTCAGCCCTGAAGCCGTGGCGTTCACAATTCGCCACTAACCCTTGCAGCTGCTAGGAACTGTAGGATTTTCTTCAGGTTTCGAGAAAACTAATCTATAAAACAAATTAAGTATTCTAGAAAAAATCTAATTGTGATAAATGATAAAGCAAAGGTGTATGTTATCTTATCAATTTGCATTCCTTCGATTTATTTTATGAATGCTACTGAAATCGTCATTATTAATGATAAATCAGGTCATATCTACGTAAATACCTAAGTAATACACAAATTGTCACGCAGACCGATAGTCAAAGTCTTTTGGTATTATTAGATGTCTTCTTTCTTTTCATCTTTGAGCAGGTTTTTGGCGTTTATGTTAAATATTTAAAGTTGATCAAATCAAACATAATGTTATGTATAGTTTCTAGTTGCACTTGCACAGGTCAAGCTGTGACCGCGTCGCTAACGTAACTCTGTGTAATTAACTTCATCCACATGCCTTATAAAGATATCAGACAACATTATTTAAAGGCGAACATGGCTCATTATTCAATTTTCAGTTAAGCTCCTTATACAGAAGCTAAGCAAGTTGCACATGGACTTTAAGAATTCTAGGATAATAATACTGTGTTCAAATCTTACTTCCTAAAAAAAAAAAATACTTGTATACATGCTACTTAGTCTAGCTCATAATAATGGCTGAGTTTTATTTAATTACTTAGATGAATCAAGCGCCAGCCGTACGTAGGTGATTTGCCAAGAGCCTTATCTTTTAGCTCTACATTTATACATATATTAACTTCTATAAAAAAAACTATACCAACAAATCTCTATATATGTAAACGAACTGAAAAGAGCTCATCGAGAACTCGAGCGTTATAATATTTTCTGTAAAAAATGAATTTCTGGATGGCAGACAGATTGTGAAAATCAACTCGAGCGTTACAATACTTTGTGTAAAAACATGAATTTCTGGAGATATATTGTGAAAATCCGCCGTTACATGTAAATCATCCTCACAAGCAATCACGCGAGTCACGCCACGCTTCCTGAGAGTGCCTGAACTGTAACCCCGCTTGTGTAACAATGGGAAGCAGCAGATTTATCACCATCATACCTGAGAAATTACTATCTAGTGTTCGAGATGATCCTCGTGTTTCATAAGACAATGCATCGGCTTCCTGTGAAAGTCGCTTGCATAGGAGCTCTTTTACATTTTCAACGAGTTATCAATTCTGCTGGGATAGGTGTGTTGTCCGCTTATCGAATACTGTAATAAATATATAAAATAAAAAATGCTAGACAATCCACACATCATCATCTGGCCACAAGCTAAGCAGAGCTTGTTTTATGGGTATTAAATGACTGATATACATTACACAATACACAAACATATGTAGATAGATACTTTTTAGTATACATATCGTACACACAAGTGTCCCAAGGCGGGAATCGAACCCACACACTCGTCGCAGGCGGACACAGAAGTTTTGCTTTTCTAATCTTAGTCATTGACTGATTCATCGTTCGACCAAACTAAATTCAATCCTTTTAATAATCATTTATTTTCTTGTTTCTACTACCCAGTCCTAAAATTCCTGGTTGCAATTTTCCAAAGACATAAAATAATTTTGTGTGAAACTCATTTCAAATTTTAATCTATCACCTCTAGTGTCATTTACAAATGCTAAAGATATCGTCGAAATAGTTATTTCAGTGGGTAATTTAACAACTTCATAGCTATCTATCCACTGTGTTGTATATTTCGCTCGAAGAGAACTAGATGTATTAAAAAAACTTGTTAAATAAATACGAAATCGTCAGTGTTGCTGATTTTGTTGTTGAATATATTAATTTACACTATTGTTCAGATCTTTCAATTGTTTAAACAACACACGTTCGACGTCATAGTTTGAAAGACATCGATATTTCCCAGCTGTTTTTAAATATTGCAATAATGGCAAATGTTACGAAATACTCTGGGCATGTTTTCCTTAGATTATGTTATTGTATTCCTGATCCAAATCCGTTCAGTGAGGAATAAACATCTGTATATTCTCATTTATAATATACTAGCTAAGCCTCGCGGCTTCACCCGCGTGGAAATCTATGTATGTGTGAGTAAATGGTTTACAAACCTTCCTCTTGAATCATTAAAAAAAACGCATCGAAATCCGTTGCGTAGTTTTAAAGATCTAAGCATGCATAGGAACAGACAGACTTTGTTTTATAATATGTAGTGAAGTATTATCAATTCCGTCGAAATTAAATCAAATAAAAACTAATCTTTCGCGACTTGTTAACATAGTACTATTATAAACGTACGAGTAGGTACGTTATTCATAACGCACGCGATAAATACCAGATATTATCTGTAAAACAAATATGCATCTTCGCATATTTTTACAAATGTCTGTCTTTGAATCCTTGTAAATATTGATAAGCTATCTTGATCCATAATGTAAATTATTTTCATTAGGCAAAATTTAGGAATCATGTTTTTCTGTTCAGTTTGTTATTGCTAATAACCGACATAGACATGCATACATATATTAGCTGTTTACATAGTACAATTAAAACAGACATAAAATATACAATTAATGAAAATAAATTGTTTTTCAATTAATAATAAATAATGCTGGACAATTCACACAGCATTATCTAGCCCCATGGTAAGCAGAGCTTGTGTTATGGGTACTAGATAACTGATATACATAATACAATATATTACATAGATAGATATTTTTTATTATACTTAGATAACGACCAGAACACCCGGAACAAATATCTGCAGATCGTACACACAATTGTTCCGAGGCGGGAATCGAACCCGCAACCTCCTGCGTCGCAGGCGGACCTTCGCCCACCGCGCCACATCGGTCGTCGAATTGCTTAAGTTATTATTAAGAAATGCCTGCATTATTTATAACATGTATCGTTACCCCGCTGAGACTGTCCGCGGTCGTCGCGCCTTCTGATCCGTTACATAGTTTCGCTATTAACTGCTAAATGCGTAGCCACGTCTTCGTCTACCAAAACTACCCCATTTACGTAGTATTGCTCGCCTTCAGCTCGCTCCTCTATTTATATGCATGGCCCATGTTTTATGACTGTAGCATTTATCGTTTTCCACGATATCGCCAATTTCCTATTTTAAAGTGAAACGCGTAGATTTCACTTGCGAATAAATCTAACCACCGTTCCATTAACTTGAGTGGATTTGGAATCCTAATAAATGATCCGGCGACGCTCAGCTCGTAACTCAAAGAACGCAATCCGTGATGAAGCTATCATACATTACTATCGGTCAAATGTTAAAGACCTACGCGTCAATTTCCTGGCAGACAGCGAATTTCTCGTGTACAACCTGTTCGCAAGGTTCCTAGAAAAAATACGACCTAGCCACAGGAAGGACGACTGTAATTGCTATGTAGCAAAGCCTAGTTTTAAGTGAGGTTCGGAAAGCAATTTCGCTCTCAGTCGCCGAGTCTGTACTGGCTTCAAGCTTCAATAATTCAGTACGGCGCGTGACTGCGCGAAGGAAGGACGTGCGTGTCTTCTATTCGGATGCAGAATATATTACGCGATCGTAAATCTTATAAAGTAATATTTTCAAGATCGGGAAATGTGCATAAGGATTTGCTATTTCTATTTTGTGTTGTATGGTTACTTTGATTGGATTGTGGAAAATCAGCAGAACGTGTGTTTTCCCAGGTTTCTGGGAAAATCCTTTGCGTGTGTTTGCAAAACATCAGTCGTTCGTCTTGATGTTTTATAAGGCTTATTCTTCATTATTATTCAGTATTTTTATTGACCTCTAAGAAATTGCGTATCTACTCTAAATAACTCAATTACATTAGCAAATTTTCAAATGGAAACGAGTGGACATAATATTGCGAATATCAGTTAAATATATGTATTAGCATAGTTATGTTTATCAAATTGTTATGAGATTTGCTTTTTTCGCAGCATATCCGTTTGTATATGAAGAATACATAGTGCATGACTGTATGAGTTTAGCTATGAATGAATTTTCAACCGCTTTAGCTTCAAGTGAACCTTCCCATTCGTGTTCAACAAATTGTAATGCTCTACATTCGTTATTTCCTTCATATTTCCGTGTCCGTTATGAGTATTATCAATTATCATTAATTCTGTATTTTATTTTGAAGATTGTAAGTTTTTCGCGGATCAACTATACATTTTATGATTTAAAAAAAAAAAAACACATAGCATCATCTAGCAGAACCTTGTATTAGTTATGCGTTCCAGGATGATTAATTTTATATGCGCTTTATATATAACACACCCAGACCAGAATAAAATTAAATTGTTTATAAATACAAAAAATACATATGCCTCATCATTGTTTCCGTTTAAAAAATCAAACAATCGATTTTTGTAGTATTCAACACGATACTTTTTTGACTCACACGGAGTAGGTAGGTACAAGAGTGTGTTCCTACTATGTACACTTATTGTATTATTAATACACATCACGTGTTTATTTATTACTCGTATTGCTTATTTTGCTATTGGTTTGGTTAATTATTGAACTTATCAAAAACCCAAATACTTCTGGCTTTATGTAGTAGTAAACTACGAAAATTTCTTCTTTCTTCTGTCTTTTTATGTATGAAGTGTACTTTATATAATTTGCGTAGTGGTTAGCAAATTAATATCCATAGAAATTATTTAACACATAATTATTTCTTTTGATATTTTTTGCTTATACGTAAAATGCAGTGTAAGAATTTCTTACGAATTTTAGTGATTGTTGAAAGCCTGTGTAAATTTAATTGCGTGTTGACCAAAGACTATACAGGTAGATGCTGGATGCGGCAAGCTGAAGACAGGGCGCTATGGCGCTCATTGGGAGAGGCCTATGTCCAGCAGTGGACTGCTATAGTCTGATGATGATGACCAAAAATCATAAACCACAAACCTCACCCAGCTGGTCGATTCAGATGCATTTGTGAGTGCAGTGATACTATTTTCGCAGCTCATGGTTACTTTGATACACGCATTTTCATATCGAATAAATAAAAAATCATACTTAACCAAGGAGCGGCGAAAACCGTATGATACACTAAACACTAGCACGAATATATATGAATTCACCTGCGGATCTGTCTGACTAATAGCATAATTTCCTTATTTACAAAATTAGAACAAATATTGTAAAATATATCTATGTATTTGCTTAGATTCTGAGCCAAGTATAAAATTATCTACAATATACCTAGGTTAGAGCATTATTACCTACTGTGACATTTGCATGCTATAACATCTTAATGTTGCACGCCTCGATTTTTTTTAAGAACTTTTGTTCCTACATTCCAGCAAATAAATGATTTGATTTGATTCAAGCAGAAGACACATCACCCTCGACAGAATGTACAATATTTTTCCAAGAAATATAAGTTGGATCTCGTTTCGCAACTGGGTTACAAACGTCCCATCCCTCATACGACTTGAGTTATGGAAGCAAATGTATAAAAATTGTTCACTTTACCTACCCCTTTGCTCCGTATATTTCTTTGTCCTACGTATTTGTCATCTCTTCACTGTATTTGCTTAGTATATTTCGGGCCTTACTAGTTGATATCATGTCCTGACCATTAGAATATCATTGCAATCTATTTACACACTGTCTTTCTGTCAGATGGAATTGGAAGAACTAAATGGGCTGCCGTTTCTTCAATGGTTCTTACTTTTGATTGTTGCATTCACCATCGACCACTTCTCATATTGAGTAACTCATTCCCTCACACGCCAAGGTTACTGTGTACTTTTTCATTGCAATCATGTAGAAAAACTATCAAACCACGTCTCCTGAACTTTGTGTTCAGACAAATTGCCCGTATAATTGTGGTCAGCATTTGTCAATCCATCTCCGACATTGGCAGGCTTCTTGGCAGTTTCCTAAACCGTATGACGGCTTATTAAACCCTAATTGACGTGGCATCCGACGGGTTGTAAATCAGTATTTTCACTTAGAAAATGAAAAGCTGGGGCAGTGCTTGCACGATTTACATAGATCGGTGGTGGGTGTCTGCTCTGCCTAATGCGGGACTTGTTTTTCATCAAATTATACAGCAGTAGCAGTTTCACTGTCTTTTGCTACAACTAACTATCTTAGATCTTCACTTTTGATAAAGCTAAATTCTACCCCTGCTTTATTTCTTTCGTTCGTTTTCTGCGTAGTTTAGTTACGTATCCAAGTCCCTGAATATAATATTCAACTCCATGTGATGAAAACGGTTTCGTTGATTGATATGACGTGTAAGTTTAGTCATATTTTAAAAGTACACAAGCGCTAGTCTTTCACTTCATTGATTATTAATTGAATATTATTTGATACATAATTTCGCTTTTATATCCGTGTCCATAGACGCTGAAATAAAAAGCCACTAATTGACTTACATAATAATTAATATCATCATTATTAGCAATAATCATTATGCTAATTTAGTGTTATCGTTACTCCTTTCAGATTGAATAAGTAGGTTATCCATTAAGTTTAACCGTTTAATGATAATTTTACGATCATTAGTAAATACCTCTATTACATAACCCTTTCTTTATTAGGTCCTTCATACTCATATACTTTGTCGTTAAAAAATATAATTAGGTAAATCGTATTCATCATCAGATTATAGAAATAAAGATCGTGCATTCTTATTGACTATCACAACTAATATTTTGAATCGCTCCAGATTCACGTATAAGACAAAATATCTAAGGAAGTTTCTGAAATATACCTGGGGTCTTCTACATCTACATCGTCTACGAAATCCCAGGAAATTACTTGTGATATTTTATACGTACCTTCAAAGTGTTTGTGGGTAATGCCCGTGTCTCAGAATTTGGGGTCAGCAGTATTATGTGAAGTCTACGTGACCGATGTGGTGTACTTTTCCTATCTCTAGGACTCATGGGGAAGGCATGGCATGGGTAGGTAAGATTGACCTTACAAGTATCCAAAGTTTCGCATTTATAATATTAATGTGATCACTAATATTATAAATATGAAAGTTTGGATGTTTAGATAGTATATGTATGGATGGACTTCTTTATGGATAGATGTTTGTTTCTTCTTCACGAAACTACTGAACGGATCAGGATGAAATTTGCATATATGTGTGTATAAGTTGTATGCCTGGAATCAACTTTTTATCTCATAGATAGTGACTATATATAGGAATAGAAATAACCTTTAAACTTTTACTGCCTGCTGCTGCTTGCGGCTTCGCACGCGTTGTTTAAGGTTATTTTTACCGGAACTGATTTATGGGAATAAAAGAAGCCTATATTTTATTCCAGGCCTGGAACTACCTGGAATACAGAGGTGGCTTATAAAACTAGAGAGAAAATTGAGATAGAGAAAAAATTGCAGGTGATACAAAATTTAAGGGTTCATCTAGTTTTGAATAAAAATAATATATAATTAAAACTTTAGAAACTATCATGGTTATCAACACTAAAGTAATTTAAAACGGGATATTTACCATGATTTGATTTTTGAGTTATATAAATATTGGATAACTCAAAAATCAAATCATGGTAAATATCCCGTTTTAAATGACTTTAATATATATACCTTAGTACATTTACACAGTCAGAATATTTATTGGTTTAAAGAATTTTGCCACTCACCGTGATATTCGTCACACTATTGTTTCCTTACTTTTAACACTTTGACTGCGATTTTTTTTCGACGACTGCGATCTTTTTTTTAACCTGAAAAATTCGTGTTGCCGCTCTACACAGCGGTTGTGTTGCGCCGCACATGCGTTTCGTTCGAAAAATATTACGGCTGTGCTTAGTCACAAAGATCTGTATTTTCTCAGCCGCTGCGCTAGTGTGGATTTACGCATATTAGTCACTTCTAGAAAACACATACCGTCTGATTTCAGCACTCAAAGTGTTAACTGTAGAGGGAGGGCAGAGCTGGTTCCTAAAAAACCGGTAGAACCCGGTTTCTCTTTTAGACCTTTGTTTTTGTCGTATAATTAAAGCGTTCATTACACAAATAGCATACGAAATCACGGAAGTTTTTATTGTTAATATCGTTAATTTCATGTAAGAGTCTTATATACCGGCGTAATATTTTAATTACGTAGGTCGGTGTTAAACATCTATTGCATGAGTGAAACAGAGGAAAAGGATATATGTACAAATGTTACAGAGAGCACCCATTTTGCTTTCGACATAAAAAAGTGATATTTAGTTTTTCGTATGGATGTCACGATCACTGTTTTTTTATTAATCCTACTAATATTATAAACGCGAAAGTAAGTATGGATGGATGTTTGTTACTCTTTCACGTAAAAACTACTGAAAGGATTAACTTTACAATAATATAGCTTATACATCAGAATAACATGTAGGCTACAATTTATAAAGATATATTGTATATTATCCAAAATATCTAATAAAAAAAAAATACCACGCGGGTGAAACCGCGGTGCGCAGCTTACTACTTTCATATACTTTACTTACTATAATTCAATAGAAAACGCTCTTGAGCGATAAGACCGCCAAATTGTCACATGTTTTGTATTTTATTCTGTATTGTTTGTTTTATTTTGTAAGTGTGCAATAAAAGAATTTTCTATCTATCTATCTACGACTTGGTCTATTCCGTGTATTTTGCTCGATAAATAGCAAAAAATCGCTTCTAGACTGAATATGTAGTTGCTTGTGTATAGTTTTAGGTTCCGTATAAAACCTTGTAGGTACTGTATTGCCATTTAAACTCCCACTAGTTTATTTATAAGACTCTGTGAATATTGTAGACGGCAGTTCGCATTTGGCTTTATAGCATAGCGGAAACTTTAATGGTCGAAACTACTGCAAAATTTAGCCGTCACCCTGATTTGATTCCTCCCTCGAACATAAATATATGCGGCTTCGAAAAGGAAGTAATTTGTAAAAATATCTTGATGAAATATCTTATGTTAATAATAATTTATTTTTATATTGAAAGAAATAATCATAATAAATGATGCTGTACAATCCACACAAAAACATCTAGGCCCACGCTAAGCAGAGCTGTTTATATAATGTTATGGACACTAGATGACCGATATACGTATATATATAATACAATGTATTACATAGATAGATATTTTTGCTATACATAGAAAATACTCCGAACACACTTAAGAGTGTACCTTATGTAATTTTATAGTTAGAAATCGTTATTTATCTCAGAATCTGTGAAAGCTACCACCTTCATATTTAGGTAAATGATAATTCGAACTTTTATCTTGGATTCCGTCTTTTCGAAAACACGATTGGTGAAAATTTTCTCGATACTTTTATTTTTTGAAAAATACATGTTTTGCACACATTTTGCTATTTATCTCAGGAACCACCTAATTTTTTTGTTGGATTTTTGTTTTGTCGAGGAACGTAGTAGAATTTCTTCGTTTTCGTCTTTTTAATTTTTAGATTAGTTGTGTAAATAACTTGTAATTAGGCATTAGGCAGTTTTGGCGCTTACGTCGATAAAAAATACTGAGCACGTCTATCGCTCTGTGCTTCTCACTCACAAGAAAATCATATCTTGTCATTCTGCTCTGAACTGAAGCGAAATTCGAATTTTGGCTGAGGTATGGCACGCTCTAAACAACAAACATTTGTCCCAAGTCGGGAATCGAAATCGCACCCTCCTGCGTCGCAGACGGACCATCGCCCGCCGCGCCACATATAAAAATACTATATCTGATTAGTAGTGAAAAGTATTTTTGTGTATGTGATCTAGTTAGTTTAGTTCGACCACCGATCGTCAAAAATTTACTGCTTGTTCTAGGAACTGTTGAGATGCATCATCTAGGTTGATTATTATATATGTGGCACAGTTTCTTGTCCTGATCTTGGTGAAATAAGTAGTAGTAATAACCACTGTTTTATGGCGCGGGTTCGATTCCCGCCTTGGGACAAATGTTTGTACGATCTGCAGATTTTTCTCGGGGTTTTGGTCGTTTTCTACGTACATATATTAATAAATATCTATCAGATACCCATAACACCAGCTCTGCTTAGCTTGGGGCTAGATAATGCTATGTGAAATGCCCAGCATTATTTATTATAAGTACTCTATCTTTATGATACTCTATTATATTGTTTAATTCAGTCAGATTTTGAATAACGAAATATTATTTAAATGTTTACTTGGAAAATCCCGACATTTTATATCTATACGGAGACCATTTCAGTTGAATATTAATTACTATACTACTACATTTTACCCCCAAAAATTAAATATGGAACACAGTTCAAGCAAAATTACATTTCTGAACGCCCATTTGAATTGCATTCTGCAACTAACCGTTCATTGTCCTTCTGTTCCACTCCACCCACAGCATACCAATTAGTCAACTATAAATACTATTAACAAATCGAATTTATCATTCTGTGATTAATTGCTAATTAAACAGTGCCCAAGCCGCCTTAACTTCACTTCTCGATATTGCGACACCAGACAATAGTCGCTGAATACCTGATATCGGGCATTCATGTCATTTCTAATCCAATACAATGAACAATTGATCGGATAATCTGACCCATATATATGTATCTTAGAGTTAGGCCTAAAGAAAATAAAACACTTTAACATTTGATGTTCGTCAATAGACGTAATCAATGGTAATCCTTACCCCCATATCTTTAGTCATTACCTCAAATAATTCTCCACTTAAACTTGTTCAAGGGCGTTTCGAGCATTCCTTCAAAACATGCACGAGTTCGGTATGCTTAGTCGTTAATTTGGTTATAATATATCAACCTCAATCGAACATGGTTGAGTCGAGTCAGTGCGTCACCGTTACCGTTGTAGGTTTCATTGTCGTAAATGTAATTGAGATAGTCTCCAAAATCCATTGTAAATAACAAAAAACTATTTCGAGGAGCATTCAAGGTCGGTAGCGACGTACCTTGAGATGACAGTTCGTTATTCCACTCGTATGAGAAAATTCTCGAAGGCTGTTTCGAGTGAAGGATTTTTTTACGATCAAGCATACCGAAACGCATTTGGAGGTTGAGTAGAGTTTGAATCGAGGTCGAGGTAATGACTAAAGATATGGGGGTTAGTATTAAAGTCAAGTCCCTCCACTTATAATAATATATATCTCTACAAGTTAGCTATTGTTGTTTGTACGAGACACAAGTTTATTGGTTGATTTGTAATGAAGCTTCTCGTCTCCACTTCTACACATCTGACTCTTGTTCATGTCATTAAATCATTTATTGACAGTCATTTTGTCTGTTGACCTTGTTTCAAGTGCTGCTTCTACTTCATAGAAGCTGAGCCTCCATTCTTTACTACTGGGTAGGTATTATTGTTATCTTATCTTTTACCTTTTATTCTCATTTTTCTCACAACATCATCGTCTATTGATTACATACATAACAAACTATTAAATAATACAGACTCAGATCATTGGCTCCCTTAGCCTTCAGTAGAGACCTTCGGTATGTGATTGCAACCGAACCTACAGACTGTTCATTATAGCGCCCACTCCCGTGATTGTGTGTGCGTGGGAGTTGATCTTGATTCACTGGCCGTGCCAAATGCAGGACTTTGTGGAAAGCCGTAGAAAGCTTCAGGCAACATGATGGAAATAGGCTTTGGTCTCAGCTAGACATAATACGAAATAAATAAAGATTTAACAATCTAAAACCACACAGAGTCTGATAAGAATTTAAATATACCCTCGGTTTTTAATGTTAACTAGGTAGTGAATGTACACTAACAAAATGCGAGGGAACATGAAAAACCTATCGCAATACCGTGTTCATATCAGATCCCATAAGTAATGTCTATAAAATTGCACCGTCGACCTCTATCGTTAGTAATCTACGAGCAGGTTGCAAGCGCAGCCCCGTACCATCATATCGTTATAATAATTCATTTAGAAGCAGTTTCACTTGCACGGCTTCCACATTATCATTCTAGGAAACAGTTGATCATGATCGATTGAGCAGCTGCCGGATTTGACTTGCACAGTGATGATGGTTGATTCAGTGATAGATCTCTCTCCTCTGTAGATTTATGACTGGACTGAATTACTTATCAACTTTATAACGTCGTAAAGCTCTGCCTCTATCGTTGTATTTGTCTCAGGTCTGCTTCAATCTGAGGAATGCAACACAAGTTGTGCTGCTAACTCTGATAAGTCGCTACAACTCTGGCAATTTCCAATAATTTCAGGTGTCGTATTGAGCAACGGAATTCCCTTATTCGGCTTACAAATAGAAATCCGATTGTGCAAAGGGTGTAACGCAGGAATTTGTGGACTTGCTTGCAATATTCATAATTTACTTAAATTCCTATTAGCTATTCTGTTTCTACTAGATTTCAATCTATCATGACCTTTTAGGGATATATTGCTTGTTTTTGTCAGATCATATCTCTCTGATTAAAACACCTATCTAGTTTCTGCTGGACTATATTTAGAAATGAAACTTGTTACTTTGTCCTCTACATTTACTAGGATATTTGAATTAGACATAATATATACAATTTAATATTGTTTATGAACACTTACATTTCTATAATCTTAATATGTATGGATTTCTCTTAAAATCTTTTTCGAGCAGTGTGCTAATTGAATATATATTATGTAGGTACATAGGTCTAGCTTACGTTACCTAACCTTTAAAATCACTTTGACGTTAACAGTGCAATGCAATTACTAAAACTGCCTCAGCCAACTAATATAAAACCATGTAGCAACCACACTATAAAATGCAAGATAGATAGATAATGCATTTATTTGACACTGCAGCACAAAGATCAGCCTTCTTAGTCAACTCGTGTAGAAACAGAATCTTTGTCAACACGAAAACGGGAGTTCTAAAACCATTATTTCAAATTATGTTACTAACTACTATTACATTTCTTCGACTAGAAGCATAATTACTTGGATGTTTGCGCAAGATTTCATTAAAGCTCAATAAATCGCAAGCTCAATTAAATTAAATTATGATTATAATTCAACAACAATGTTTGTTAATCACCGGCTAACGGGTTGGTATTTTGCAGTTTTCTCTGCTAAATACTGAATGAGCTAATGATTAATTCTGTAATAAATTTGCTATGTAAAGTTCACTTTCTAGCCATTACTTGTCTCTTGAAACATTTGATTTTCTCGATTAATAATTCAAAGGTATGCTGAATCATTCCATGCAACCTTCATGTCAATACCCTTCCATATTTTCTTAACTGTTTGAAATGTTTTTGCTTAATGAACATTCTACATCTTACCAGTTTCCTTCTTCATATATTATCACCATTCACCGTCACCACTGGGAACATTTTCTAATGAAAACATGTGCATTGCATACTGTTGGTACGTGTACCTAACAAGAACACATTTTCAATGTAACAATTAAAAGTTACTCCTGGCTATTTATCAGCATAATTGCGTCCATTCGCTTCGGCTCAAACTCGCACATTCTCTGCGCAAAGATTAGGCAACAATGCGACATACTGCCGAGCCCAGAAGCCCACATATCCTAAATGTTATATCGCTCACTGTGTCCTTACTAGGCCAGTTGGCAGACCCGTTCCGCCTACCTCGGCCGTTGCACTGACAATATGCAAAACGCTCAGAGTGCGTCGATACACGCTGATAATACTATTACTGTTCATGCATGCATTGACATGCACGGATCAACCAAATCCTACTAATGTTATAAACGCGAAAGTTTGTAAGTATGGATGGATGGATGGATGTTTGTTACTCTTTCACGTAAAAACTAATGAATGGATTTTAATGAAACTTTACAACATATAGCTTATACATCAGAATAACACATAGGCTACAATTTATAAAGATATATTGTATACTATCCAAAATATCTATCATCACGCGGGTGAAACCGCGGGGCGCACGAAATGATCAAAACGAAACTGCAGTAAATAAGCTAATATTTTGAAATTCCGTTTACTTCAAAGTGTATGGGTACTTTGAAGTAAATAGAATTTCAAATTCATCTTCTTGTAAGTAATTTAATTTTGTTTACAATGCAGAGTAATTCACAAGACTATAAATTTGCGCTAGTAAGGCTCAACTCACACCAAAAGAGCGTCGAAGCGCAGCGAAGCGGAGCGCAGTTTCAGTGTCATATGAATTTTAGCTTTATTTTCATTACAATAGTTCATAGTTCATAGTTCATAGTTCATTTATTGATAACTTCTGGTTACAGGTCACATATATTATACTTAAATTATACTTAATGCAATATGTAAAAACTACATACATCATAATTATAATAATAAAAATACATTAAACATTACATTTTAACATCATAAATTCATTCACATCATATATCGATTGAGCTATCAGCCACTTCCTTAGTTGTACCTTAAAAGATTGTATGGATTTTGCGCTGGTGATAGAAGTTGGAATACGGTTGTAGACAGCCGTCCCCATCACGTGTTGCAGTTTGGACGATTTCTCCAATCGCCGAGGTAGCGCCCTTAGTCGGCGTGCGTGCCTCGTGTTGTATCTATGACCATCCCCGTACCTTTCGTATTTGTCCAAGTTGTTATGGACATACAGAGCGGACTGGTATACGACAAGGGCGGGCACGGTCAAGATCCCTAAGGACTCAAAATGTGGCCGCGCAGACTCATCTTGAGGTATTCCCACGATCGATCTTATCGCTCTCTTTTGGAGTCTGAAGGCGCGCTCCCAATCGGATGCGCGCCCCCAGAGCTCCACGCCGTATTGAAGGAGGGAATGGACGTTGGCGAAATAAATACTCCGGACCATAGCTCTGTCCAAGGTAGACGAAAGACGCCATAGGGCAAAGCATGATCGACCTATCTTCTTACTCAGTGTATTTATGTGCTCCTCCCATGTGAGACAACTGTCCAAGGTGAACCCAAGAAAAGTAGTCGTATGGACTTGGTCGATTACCTTTCCTCCCAGGCTCACGGCAACCGGCGGGCTGTAGTGTCCTGCAAGGTTGAAGTGCATGAAGTTGGTTTTCGTGACATTCAAAATAAGACCATTCTGATGAAACCACTTCTGCACCTCACCTGCAACCTTATTCAACTTTCGTTGTAATGCATCCTGATTTTCGGCTTCTACGATAGCCGCTACATCATCTGCATACATGATGATGTGTGCATCTTCTATGCAGTCAGGCAGGTCGTTCATGAGGAGGGAGAACAGTATATTTGACATCGAGGACCCCTGTGCTACGCCTATCGTGTTTGACATGGGGTTCGATTTTACTCTCCCTCCTCTGCCGGTGACGATTTGCGTGCGGCCAGTCATGGAGCTCATCAGCAGTCGTAGAGCCGGGCCATCTATCCCATAATGGGCAAGTTTCTCTGCAAGTACGGCATGATCCGCGACGTCGAAGGCTTTCGACAAGTCACAGAACATGACCGCCACCTGCATCCTACGCTCCTTGGCCTGCATTACGCGGCACACGACTTCTCTCGCGACATCTGTCGTGGACCTCCCCGCGCGATAGGCATATTGCCGATCGGACAGGGACTCTGTGCTGGACAGATGTGCCGTCAGTCTGGTGCTCAGCCCGCGCTCGAATATTTTGGCAATCGCCGGGATTATGGAGACAGGCCGGTAGCTGTTGACGTCGTCCTTAGTCCCTTTGCCCTTATATAAAGGAGACACTCTTACATTTTTAAAAACCTGTGGATATTCACCAAGGACCAGACATCTATTAAAAAGTGCCGATATAATAAAGCACATTGGGATGGCGGCCTTACTCAGCAAAGATATGGATATGTCGTAAATATCCTTCGTTGGTTTATTCGCCACCCCTGATGTTATTATCTTGACAACTTCATCCGGAGTAAAACGTCCAAACCTAAGTGAGCGGTCCGCCGGCGCGCGGCACGCCGCCAGAGCGCGCGCCGCTGCCGGCACGTCGGCGGCGGGCGCGCCGCACGTCAGCGGGGCGCTCACAAAGTGCAGGTTCACCGCGTCCACAGCAGAGACCTCGTTCTCGAATCCGGATCCATCGGGTCTCCTCAGCCTTTCGATAAAGTCAATGTTACTCCCTCGTTTCTGTATAATTAAAATCTCAAAAATCTTTAAAATCTCAAATCAATAAAACTTATTATCGCATGAGAAACTCGAATCGGCGAATTCGCCGGAATTCCCGCGGCGCCGCGGGCATCCGCGCGACTCGTCGACAGTTTCTCATGCGATAATAAGTTTTATTGTGTATGACGACCGATGTGGCGCGGTGGGCGAAGGTCCGCCTGCAAGGCAGTAGGTTGCGGGTTCGATTCCCGCCTCGGAACAATTGTGTGTACGATCTGCAGATATTTGTTCCGGGTGTTCTGGTCGTTTTCTATGTATAATAAAAAAGATCTATATATGTAATGTATTGTATTATGTATATCAGTTATCTAGTGCCCATAACACAAGCTCTGCTTACCATGGGGCTAGATAATGCTGTGTGAATTGTCCAGCATTATTTATTTATTTATTTATTGTAATGAAAATAAAGTTAAAATTCATATGACACTGAAACTGCGCTCCGCTTCGCTGCGCTTCGACGCTCTTTTGGTGTGAGTTGAGCCTAAATCTCGCGTCTAAGCTTGAGCCAAGATTATATGAATGAGCATATTGAGACGAAATCGAAAGTTTGATTGACGTGGAAGATTCATAATGGATTTCGTTTACCGCTAGACTTATTATGTAAACAAGCAAAAACTGTACTGAGTGGATGGAGTAGCGTGCGCGTGCGTCGAAAGCTTTTGCTTTCTGTTTGAGCTTTCATTTTTATGTTTATTTGCCTCGCTGCTATACGAATAGCTCATAGTTTAATTATATGTTATCTTTGGTACAATATTCGTCAATTGAATATGCCAACTCTTCTAACAATTCATGTACAAGTTTTGTAATGAATCTTATTGAAATTAATAGAGATTACCCAGAGTTCGATGGCTTACGCGCCATAACAACAAAACTCTTAGAATTTTATTGATGCTTGAGGTAAAAAACATGTTTGTGCTCTGTCTGGTAATGATCGACCGGACAATAGTTATTTGTTCCACGTTATTAAATATCGGAACGTTTAACAAAAAGTCGTTAAATCAAAGATGTCATCATCATCATCATCATCAGCCTATATTAGTCCACTGCTGGACATAGGCCTCCCCCAATGAGCGCCATAGCGCCCTGTCTTCAGCTTGACGCATCCAGCATCTACCTGCAGTCTTTCGCAGGTCGTCATCCCACCTGGTCGGAGGGCGTCCTACACTACGTTTACCGAGTCGTGGTCTCCACTCAAGAACACGTTTGCCCCATCGGCCGTCGGTTCTTCGCGAGATATGGCCGGCCCACTGCCACTTCAGCTTGCTAATTCTTTGAGCTATGTCGATAACCTTGGTTCTCTGTCGGATGTATTCGTTGCGAATCCTATCCTTCAGAGATACTCCGAGCATAGCTCTTTCCATAGCTCGCTGAACTGGTGGACCAGCCCTATCGTGAGTGTCCACGTCTCAGCTCCGTAGGTCATAACAATCAAAGATGTGTGCTGGCTAAAATGTTTGGCGGAAATGTTTTATGGGTAGAGCGGCAGATCTGCGTGCGTCGAGCGATTAATGTTTGTTGAGATGAATGCACTAGCGAGGCACAACTCACATCTCCGCTCATCTCTTCTCGTCTCCGCTGCGTGACGTCACCAGCACGCAGCTCACATCTCCGCTTCGATATTTCTTTGTTTCTTTGCATACAAATATGATCCATCTCCGCTCGGTGGTCTCCACTGAAGCTGAGCGGAAATGTGTGAATAAAGATGTTCTATTGTTTTTTTTAAACACATATCTTCTCCGCTCATTTCAGTTTTGGCGGAATCTGGCCCCGAGACTGGCTTTTATAGTATTAATATTTGTTTGTTCTTAACATACCACGCACATTAAAGATATAACTAAGATTTTAAAACGTTTAATTAGTTTATTTCCCTCAAGATAATGTAACACGAGTAACTTTATCGTATGATTACCTAAGAGTAATCTCGTCTAGTTACTAGCACTGTGTTTATTACTATGTCGTTAGTGTACCTACTGTGAGGTCATTCTCATTCACATGTTATAGAGTTCAACTCAATTATAGTTATCAGTTATTAGTACCATGTTTGAACGAATGCCTAGCCTATTCATCATCAGCTTTTAATAGTCTTAATAGACTAGTGGACAAAAGCCTCCCTTAATGAGCGCCATATCGCCCTGTCTTCAGCTAGCCGCATCCAAGATGCCAAGTCCATTGATTGTATTTTATTTCAAAAACTTAATTAACATATAAGTACTTAACTCATATTCTTCAAATGCAATATCGCACTATTCCTTCCTTACTCGCTTTTGTTCGTAAGAAAACCTACACGGTACATTGTATAGGCAACGTTTATTTTCTGTCACTAAACTCTTCTCCCAAGAGCATTGTCGCAGTGACCAATAAAATAGTCATTTCTGTAACTCGCATTCATTGAACATTGTCGCGTCGGCGTTCAAAGACATGTGAACCGCGCTCTCAAAACAATCAACATTGTTTCAGCATAAATGGCCGTGATATTTCTTTACATCAATTCAAACGTAGACGTTCTAAATTAAGGGGTATATATATAATATTGCAGGGACACATTTCTGTCGCTATTGAGTCGGCCCAGTTACTAAATTAATACCATATATAATTAACCTAAGGTTGGCTGGTAGAAAACTCTGTCAGGATTGAGCTCGCCCTATATACATATCATTTTTAATTCCGTTATTTTTTATTTATTTTTGTATGTGTATAATAAAGAATTAATAAGAAGCGAATTAAGGAAAACAAAATAAAATAAATAGTAGGCCTTCTTCGGGGCACAATTAATATCTTTGCTAAATTTGAAAATGCAACAGACAAAGTGTCTTATAATTATAACTCAGCTTATCCATTAGAGGAACAGTGAATGGTGACGTCATAAATAAATGGAAGTTTGCACTAAATGAAATTTTATTGACTATTGTCGTTTCTGGCGGTGAACCAACACGAGACGTTGAATCAACGTACAGTACATTGATACTAGATAACAACAATGTCGTAGATGCTAGGTATAGATACAAATACAATGCTATGGTCAACAATATAATGGGTACTTGGCAGACAAGGATGTTTGATGTTTATCATTATTGAAGTGCCTATTCCAATTTTCGCTTGCGAAACTTCAACATTTTGTTGATATGGTTTTGAGTTTAGAATCAAAATGTACAGATGAACTTGTTTATTTGGATCTATGAATAATTTTCCCTATCTAGCTAGGCCTTAGAATACCCTGGCTCGCTTTCATTATTTCCAATCTAATAAAGCGTCTGTTGGTTTACAATAAAAATTTAATTTAATTTGCCGCTGCAAAGAACATAACTTACACAAAGCTCGACAAACTCTATCTTTGTCTTCTTTACAAAGATAATTACGTCGCTGTGGTTTTTATTTTCTTTAAGCAACTTGTATTTTAACAGCCAGTCCATAACTTTCATTGTTTTTGTATTTTCTTTTGTTGTAAATCATACGTTTTGTAGCATAAGCAAAGTTTTACAAACACACGCAAAAAAAACCTAGGCATGTAAAAGGTTATGTTTTTCGTAATTCATCGACATTTCTTTTTAATCAGTTAAATCCAGAAAATAAGAGTGCAAATGCAAATACCCTGTGTTGAACCAACTCATAAAATACTGAGCACCACGAAATCAAACTGATAAAAGTCAAAAGGTTCCTAGCGTAAAACGAGATGGTGTCAAGTTCCTAGCGAATTATTAAGATTTATACAAAACAAGAAAACAACAGTGTGAGAAGGGAAGTCAGACAACAAGACCCCGGTGAAATCATAAACTACTCTGATTTAGTAGTTCCAACAAGTGCACTAGAAGTCGACAATCGTCAAAAGCGGATATCCGAGGCAAACATTCCCAGTGCTCCGACAAAACTAGGCGAGAACAGAAAGTGTGGATACCCGAAACAATCGACTGCTGTTGGTACTGGCACTATCGACAACGGTGATGCGTTCAATATCTGCTAGGTAAACAATGAACTCTTTGATGGAGTGCCAGTGTCTTGTTGAGAAAGACAGAGAGAATACCTACTAGCTGATTTAGGAAGTCTAGACTTCCCGAACTGTTGGGCATCACGCTGAGAACCTAGCGTCGTGTTAACTCAAATAAGTTGATCTAGATCAGAAAGACTAGTTACTCAAAATCTGTTAATTGGCTCTTGGCTTCTCTAAGCTTCAGTCTTCGTTCATTGTTGACTAAAGCCTGTTGTGAAGTGTAAGAGGTCTTCCCAAATCTTCTGATTGGCACTCTGAAGCAGCTTATACCTAGCCCTGTCTTGCCTCTTGGGAAGAGTGATAAGAGGTCTGCGATTGGATCTCAAGCAGCTAATACCCAAAGTCCTGTCTTGCCTCTTGAAAAGAGTGAAAAGAGAACTTCATTGGATCTCTGAAGCAGCTGTAACCTCAAGCTCTGCCTAGGTTGTTGGGTAGTGCCGGGATAGGTGCTGGGTGGTGGCGCCAATGCGCGCTCGGCTTACAGATGTCGCCGCCGAGGGCGCTGCTCGCGGCGCTACTGGTCTTCCAGCTGCTCTCCTACGGTGGCCACCAAGGACTCACCAAGATATTCTACACGTAAGATTCTAAACTACCCAAAGACAAATTCAGAGCGTTTTATTTCCATAAGATATACGTACACTTTACAGGACATTTAAACTCGTCAAAAGATGGATTGAGATTTAGGTACCTACTTGTCTATGTTTAATCATTTACTCAAAAAGGCAGGTAGCAACTCTATTTAATGAAGTTCAGATCCAGCAAGCAAAAATTTTTTTTAATTCATTGATTATTAAGTAAATACTTTAATTACAGCAGGTTTACGTTTACCATAGAACGATTAATAAATATATGAAGAGAGGTAGAACCGTTTTTGTTCAGTTCTCTAACTGTTTGAATAACGGACTGCGAGGTAAAAGCTCTCATCCAAAAAGATCATGATATTATATTGTGTTATAGTTCTTATGTTGCTTAGTGAGAATAACCATGTGTAGTAAATGGTATGTGCTGCCTTTGCGGGAACGTCCATAATCGGCAATTGTTTCATCCACGTGCCGTAAGTGCCACCAACGAACACTATATAAAGCATACTTCGTGGACGTAAAGTCCAAAGATGAAATAATGATTGTTGTTGCTCATATGTACCTAGTTATTACAAAATTTTGAAGACTGTCTAACATTTGAGTTGCTTTCGCGCATGCATTTCCAAGCACCTTGTAGCCGTATTGACTCGCTGGATTCCTCAACACCGTTCAAATGCTAATTCTCAGAGGTCGTTTGCTTCATGCCTACGTGAACTTGTTCAATAAATGACCAGCATCACACTGCAAGTCATATTACCTACATCTGCGACCGTTTGGGTCAATTGAGATAAACTTTCAAGGCTAAGCTGGCCCAGAAAATAAAATTTATCTCATTTAAATGTAATAGATAGGGAAGATACGTACTCTAATACATTAATGACAGTTGGAGTCCAATTTCGCGGCAATCGGACACAAAATTTATAGACCTATTTGTCTGGTATCTTCTGTCAATCTGCTATTCGAACCTGTAGGTACTCTTCGTACTGAGAGAACTTAACATAATAAATTAAGCACTTGAACATGTATGTATAGACAACTGTCTGTAACTACAGATGCTATTTAAATCTCAATACACCGCGCCCTATTTAAATCTCAATACACCGCGCCCATCCATTTAAAACTATCATGGATCATATCATATAGGTATTAGGTACAGTAAGGTAAAGTTATATTTTAATCTTACATGCCATACACCATGTGACGTGTACGTCCATACAATCACAAGACATGAAAAAAAAACCACTATTTTGTGTGTAATAATAGTCGCTCTCCTACATCGCCCTCGTCCGAATAGGCCCTGATTGTTTCAATTAGATGTATTGTGTTTCCAATGAATATAAATTGAACTTGAAAGCACTCTACGTCCAATGTAATAAGAGCTTTAATCCGACACCATTCTCCTTGCTACGAGGTATCGCAATATTTTATTGATATCTCTGTATGGGCATCGATAAATCTCTCGTTTTGCTTTCATTATTTAGCAGTAGAAGCCACCTTAGTATTACGGTAAAGGCGAGAGTGCTTTAGCATTTCTCTGAAATTGTTTTACACACCTCTTTCGTATTATACCTACAAGAAGCCATTTACCCGGTTCAGGTAAAGTACTTGTTTATTACGAGACATGTTTTCCATGCACATACAGTACATTATAGCCGCTGATTACTGAATTATTAGAAAATTATTATTTAGCACCTGTGTTTGATTTTATGATCGCCAGTTAAGTTGCGTTTACGGAAAGGTAATTTTGTACATGCATCTAGAAATGGACTCAGACTGTCAGCTCTGCACACGTTACTACTGTAAAACCACTGGTAAAACTAAATTCATTCCGTAGTAAAGGAATCACGAAGAACGTGTCCATTTTAGTACCCTGCAGGGCTATCAATATAAACTTTCAACAATAACCACGACCAGGTATTTCCTTACAACCCAAAATTACAAGTTTACTAACGTTTAATTATCTATTGTTTCAGGTTACCTGACAGCGGACAGCCTCCAGTGCTCATATCTCTAGCGGACAACGCCAAGTTGGAGCTCCCCAATCCAGACGAATTCCTGTTCGCCAACGATTCCGAGGAACACAACGACACAAAAACCTTCTCCATAGTAGACAATGACGCTGCAGAAGACGAAGCAAGTACAGAAAAGGCGAGCACGGAGTCACACCTCGTCATCAAAGCGAGGCCCATGCACGAAGTCAGACAGACAGAGGAAGCCTCCACACAAATAGAAATAGAAACAAGCACAGAATCTCCTGAAGAACAAAAAGAACAAGAAACAGAAAACATTCCAGACAAACCCGAGACGCCGCAGGAAGACATACCGTCGTTCTCGGAGTGGGCGCAGAAGCAGCTCGCGGAGGCCGAGAAGAAAGACACAGTCCTAAATCATTCGAGTCAACCTAGTCATAGTAATACGAATATTAGTAGTAAAAGCACAAAATTAAGGTCGAAAAACTACGCGTCGCTCGTGTGCGGAGCCAAGATCGTCGCCGTGAACCCGGAGGCGGGCGCCGCCAGCTCCATCCTCTCGCCCAACCGCGACGAGTACATGCTCAACACCTGCAACAGCCGCATCTGGTTCGTCGTGGAGCTCTGCGAGGCCGTGCAAGCGCAGAAAATAGAACTAGCCAACTTTGAACTCTTCTCCTCCACTCCCAAGGACATCGCTGTCTACTTCAGCGACAGATTCCCCACCCGAGACTGGGCGAGCGTCGGCCAGTTCACGGCCCAAGACATGCGCGACGTCCAGAGCTTTGATCTCTATCCGCAAATCTTCGGAAAATTTATCAAAGTCGAGATGCTGTCGCACCACGGCTCGGAACACTACTGCCCCATTTCCCTCTTCAAAGTGTACGGGACCTCAGAGTTCGAGGTTCTAGAGAAAGAGAACGCGCAGCACGCGGCTCACATTGACGAAGACGAGGACGATGAGATCGTAGATGTTCCGGATATCCCCGCGGTGGAGACCGAACCATCCAAGAATCTGTTCGGCTCCGCGCGGGACGCCGTCATGTCCATCATGAAGAAAGCCGCGCAGGCGTTAGTCAAGTCGGAAGCGCCCAAGAACGTGACGAGCGAACACAACGATACTTCCATCGAGATGGTGTACCGCCGGTGTTGCTCGCCCAGCCATATTATAGTTTGTGATAATTGCAGTGAAACCCTGTTCAATGACGTGTATGAACTCATTAGCTGTAACTCGGACAAGTTGGTGCATCTAGTGCGCCAAGTGTTCCTCCGCGATACTCTCAAGTGCACGGGGATATGCCAGCCATTCGGTTTGGACTTCAAAAGTACAAAGACAATAGAGTTTAGTGAGGAACGCGTAGCCTATATAAACGCTTTGTTTTCGCAAAAGTATTTAGCCGCCTTGTGTAATATTCTAGCTATTAAAGAGAAGAAAGTAGTTCTTAACACCAGCTTCGAAACTGAACTGAACGCTACCACAAACATCACGGTCGATGATTCGATGCCGATCGCGGGAGAGACAAATTCAGAGCACGAAATTAAACTGCCTTTAGAAAAATCTAACGGCTCAGATGATAAAATTAATGAGACCATACAAGACGAGAAGATCACAACTGACGTGATCGAAGAGGGTACTCCAGTTCCTGTAGAATTAACTAAAGAAGAAAAAGAAAATATAGACGATAAAAAGGATGAAGCCGTCTTAGAAGAGAAACCAATGGTAGATTCTACAATAGAAACTCTTGTCGTAGACCATCCTGAAGCATCTTTCGAAGAGAACAAAGATTTACCGAAGCCTGATACTAAGAACGGTAAAGCGGACGCTCCAACAGAGAGACTGAAAGAGACGGACGAGATGACCGATCAGCTGATCATCGATAATGACAACTTCATGTCTGATTTCGACCAGATGGCGGTGGACCCGACGCCGGCCGGCGCGCAGGCCTCGCCCACACAGAGCCAGGGGCAAGCCACCTTGCAGAAGGAGTCTGTGTTTCTGCGCCTTTCTAACAGAGTCAAGGTATACACTATTATTTTATTATTTTAATTGACTTGGCAGATTAATTTTACTGTATATCTCACGCATAAACCCACAGTTTACAAACCCACTGTAGTTTTGGTTACCAAGGTAATCTTTCGTTGCATCTACACACACAACAGAAATACATTTTCAAGATTGTTTTTATTACAATGATGATAGTAACTCCATAAACTCTGGCTCTATGTTCTTGCAATCCTTGTCAAACGAATTAGCGTGTTTGTGTGAAACATTGTTAAGCCCGTTTAGTTTTAATTTGCGAAGAGATTCGCGATTTTATGTTACTTTGTAAATAGAATATGCGTAAATCTCCGTAGGAAAACTCATTAAATTTTATTTCAAAATAAATACTAACGACTTTCCTTCTATTCCAGACATTAGAACGAAACATGTCCCTGTCGGGGCAGTACTTGGAGGAGCTATCCAGAAGGTACAAGAAGCAAGTAGAAGAGATGCAGAAGACCTTTGAGAAGACGGTCCAGCAGATGAGCGAAGAACGGCGGAGAAGCAACGAGCGCGAACAGAAGTACATAGAACAGATGTCCACAATGCAGGAGCAAATGGGTCAAATGACGTTAGCAATGACGACGATCTTGGAAGACCGAGAAAGCTGGTTCGGTACCATGACCTTTCTGAAGTTCATCATATTCCAAACACTGATCGCAGCGGCAGCGTTCTACTACATTAACAAGAGACGGAAAATAGAGCCAGTAATCGTACAAATCCCAAAGAAAAAGAAGAAACAAGACAAATTCAGACGAAAGTCCGTTGAAGGTGTCAGCGGCCACGCCACTCCGGCGACAAAGAAGAGGCGCCCGAGCGAGGAAGCCTTACAGATCGCGCGGCAAGCGGTCGAGGACGCGAGAGATGATAACGACGGCGAATGGCAAGTCGCCCGAAAGAACAGACGGAGAAAGACCTCCATAGTCCACAGAGGATTAGAACAAGAGCCCAATAAAGTGTGGGCGCGGCAAGACAGCATCGGTCTATTGCAAGAAAATGTTATACCGCTAGATGAAGCGGAATACTTCGCGCCAGTCTCTGAACCAAAGGAATTCATAGAACCTACCATTCCACCCAAACCCGACTCCACCAAAACCAATGGATTCTTTAACAACTTGAAATCGAAGACGATGAAGACGCGCCGTTTATCATCCCCAGCTTTCTTGCGGACCCTGAGCAGGCAAAGCAGCAGAAGCACACCTAGTCCAGTAGTTAGAAAACTAGAGCCTATTTACAACGGGAAGAAAGCTGGGTCTGAATCTCCTACGGGGAGCCTGTGGTCAGAGTCCACGGAGATATCACAGATATCTCAGAACGGAACCGAAGGAGGCAAGAAAAAGAAAAGTCTGAAGAATATATTGAAGAAAGTGTTTTGAGGAATGTGTTGTTTTAGGAATGCCTAATTTGGTGGACTTTGTTCTGTGTAGGATTGGACTGAGGAAGCTCTGTTGGTGCCACTTGTGTTTAATATGGTTATCATTTTAAAACCTAGCATCAAGACCAAAGACAAACTAAATTATTAAAATTACCTTTTCCTTACTTAAAACGATACTCTCTATTACACATCACTTGTGTAATTTTTAAGCCCTGGATAAGAACAGAAATGTAAATTCAAGTTTTACCATGTTAGACTCAAGTTACACCATGTAGATGGCATCAAATATATTAGCTTGTGAAATGCATATAAAACTCACGCTGAACTGAACCTATAAAGAATGTAAAGCTCTTTTTAAATTTAAAGCTGACGCTTTTGTTTGATAGAAAAGGAAGTTTAAGTGTTATTTTGAGTTTTTAACGTTGATTCTAGTTACCATGATTGATTTACAAAATGAGCTTTACATGGATGATATTTAAGTTCAAAGTGTTAGATGCAGGTGGTGGCCATCCATTGGCTACATTTACATCACTATATTAAATAGACATGGACTGTATTAGAATGTTTTTGATTAGGTAGATAGTTAAGCTATTGTAAATATTATTTATTTCATGCGAATAATGTATTTAACTTTTTTTAAATTATTGTTATTTGAATGATCTGTATGTTGTTAAACCTCCTAGGTGCCAATTGTGATAAATTAGGAGCCTAATGCCTGTTATTTGGTTTGCATTAATTGCTTGTTTGTTTGTATGCATGTAGTGGTCGAGGACAATAAGTGATGGCATGACGTCAGTCAGGTGTGTTTGGAAAAAGAAAATGGCATTAAATGCATACATTTTATTTCTTTGTTTTATTTACATTATTTACATAACATAATAATAAAAAGTAACATAAACCTTCAAAACAAAGTCGTAAAGTCTTCAGTTGTAACAACTGCATTACTTGCACAATGTAATGTATGATGTATTGCCCTTGAGCCGCTTTCATAAATGAATAAATGCATTTTAGCTTATTCTGAAAGATAAAAAAGCAGAACAAAGTGCTCATAAATGTGTTAAATCTATTCGATACGCATCGCATCGACCTTGAGTCGGCAGCATGCGAAGCTAATTGCAAAAGTCCTTATCACTTTATTATACTGGCTAATAACTGTGTTCGCCACATTTGACTGATTGCGATGCAAAATACACTGCATTTTAAAATATCTACTGTACTGAAAAATTATCATAAAGTAACAAAAAATATAGGGTTTAAACCCTTCCAATTAGAATATATACAAATATCTCCTTATATTACCAATGGTTCGTTAACTCCCTAGCTATTTTTCCCTCGAAAATTACTAGGCTGTATTAGAATATTTCTAGCTAGGTATGATAGCAATGTTATTAAAAACTTTCACTGCCCAGCCTCAGTGGAGGCCCGCACTATCGGGGCGGCGGGCCGCATCTAGAAGGACTGATAGATCTACATTTAGGTCGTGGGCACTGAAAGTGTTCTTTAAATTCACTTCATTGACACAAGTCCAAAGTAACTTATAGAATCACGACAACACAGTAATCGACTGCATAAAGTCCTTCAGATCAACACACTTGATTTTCACCAAGTTCCTCTGTCTCGCTCTAACGTTCATAGCTTTAGCGGCGCTCTCGAGTGCGTCTATCGTGTACTCTGTCCCACTCGTTGCGAAGACGATCTCGTTGACCTCCTCGTACAGTTTGATTGAGGCGAGGTGCTTGAAGTGGCGTTTGAGGGTAGATATGATGGACTCGCGGAGGGAGGTGTCTCGGCAGACTAAGTTGAGGATGAAGTGCCCTGGCAAAGATAATAGTGGTATAAGAAAACCTTAGCAGTCATGAACTAAATCTCTCTAGTAGACTTCCTGTCTTAAGCGTCACGGTTGCTGGAATATGATTTTTTAAGTTGTATTGAATTCACCTAAGAATTTCATCTTTAAGGGGCCTCCGGAGGGACGAATTCTTCATACAAACGTAATACCAAAATGATTTCCAATTCAAGCATATTTCCACTATAATATTGTATTATTTGTATTTGAATAGTATTTATCTAGGTTCCTAATAGATTTTTTTTCAAAATTCTTACCTAAAATTAAATGAAAGCCAATCGCATTTTGCACATTTTTATGCGAAAATGGACAAGTTTTCTTGCTATTTGTTTCGTATTAAAAACATCAATATCTTACGTTTTATTTATTAAGGAACATAGCTTATATTGTTTAGTTACAGAATAACAATACTTTGTGAAGAATTCAAAAAGTTTTCAGTCATAATTTTTGGTATTACGGAACAAACCAAATTTTGAACGGCTAATATTGCTATAGCGCACGCATGAGGCGCGGCGCAAGGGTTATACTTTAAAGGTTAAACTGATTTTTGCAAGCGAGGGTCGCCGGACCCTTAAGTCCTCATATACATATAAATTATTGATTACTAACTATACAACACATCAAAATCAGTTGCGTAGTTGTAAAGATCTAGCATACAGACAGCGGGAAGCGAGTTTGACTGCTAGGTTCATGATTGAGCAGACACTTTTTTATGTTTTGTACTTTTGAATAAATGTCTTCTCGAATTCAAAATGTTTTATTTCTTTAGGCTTACAGAATAAGCGCTTAGCCACATCCAGCACCTTCTCGCTTCTGAATGTCGGTTCCAATTCCAATCACCCTGTATAGGTATAGTCGTTCGCTTGTGCAAGCCGGCGGCGTTGACGTCCAGTGCTGGGGCGTTACTTAGATGTAAACGAAGTGAGGTAGTACGTATATCAGACTAACCAGTGTCTCCAAGTAAAGCTGTGACGTTCTCCAAGATCTCGTGTTCAAGGAACGGTTTGGGCGGACAGGAGAGGCCGAGCGAGCGGTCCTTGTTGTCCATGTCGTACATTAGAGTGGAGAATCGACTGCCTGGAATTAAATGTTAAACTTAGCTAACTACATAGATATTATACGAACAAGCGAGGCTACGATTTCGTGACGTCACTGTTAGGTTTGGTTCCCAATAATCTAAACGTAGTTAAGAGTAAGGTGAAAGTGTTCTTGAGTGGAGACCGCGACTCGGCAAACGTAGTGTAGGGCGCCTTCCGGCCAGATGGGATGACGATCTGCGAAAGACTGCAGGCAGATGCTGGATGCAAGCTGGAGACAGTCAGACAGACAGGCGCTATGGCGCTCATAATATTTATTCAGATTTGACTTACAGTAATTATTATTATTATATTAGCCCGGGGTGTCCCACTGCAGGGCAAAGGCCTCCCTCCCCTTCTTCCACTCATCTCGGTCCTCAGCAAGGAGAACCCACTCCTTATTGTCTAGGTCGAGCTCATCCCGCCATCTCCGCCTAGGCCTTCCACGTTTATCACTTACAGTTATACATTCCAAAAAGTCAAACATTATTTTTTATAACCTAAAGTATCAGTAGTTGACAACCTCTGTGGCGCGGTGGGCGAAGGTCCGCCTGCGACGCAGGAGGTCGCGTGTTCGATTCCCGCCTCGGAACAATTGTGTGTACGATCTGCAGATAATTGTTCCGGGTGTTCTGGTCGTTTTCTATGTATAATAAAAAATATCTATCTATGTAATGTATTGTATTATGTATATCAGTTATCTAGTATCCATAACACAAGCTCTGCTTACCATGGGGCTAGATAATGCTGTGTGAATTGTCCAGCATTATTTATTTATTTTTATTTATTTATCGTCAAAGGCCCCTAATGATGTTCGGCAGGATTGTTAAGCAGATCAGACAAGGAACGGATGTTCCGCTGTTGACCACGAGGACCAGTCTTATCTTACAAGTGATTAATTACTTCAGTTAAGACTGACGTAATTGATTGAATATGATAAAAGGTACCTTTAGCAGCTTCTTCCTTCAAGAAGTCCAGTCCATCCTTGATGTGCACCTCGAGATGATCGTCCGTGTTCAGTTCGAAGTGGTCCCTCGCTATGTCCAGCATTACCGGGTCTATATCTACCGCTGTTATCTGGAAAAAACAATGTTCTGTATAAGTTAAAAATAAGTAATAATTTTAAAAAAATTGTTGCTCCCAATTTAGTTATTTATTCTGAATTGACTTACAGATTAATATTAATTATAAACTAAAGTAGGTACTTTGGTTGTTACTTTACCTTTAAAAGATGTGAGCAGAAAATCAAAGATATCTTTTTTACTTAGTGTCATTTGACTTTTTGACATGTCCAAGAGTTGACGGCTTCTTTCATCTTTGTAAAAGTAAGAGTAAAACTGCTTCAGCGATTTTGATAAATGAGGTATTCAAATACTCGGTCTGTTCTTCTCGGACAACGAAATCAGAACCATTCAAATGATTCTTACGACATTTTGTAGTTCCGTGCCTAAATTTCTATTAACACTTTGACTACGATTTTTTTTCGACGACTGCGATCTTTTTTTTAACCTAAAAAATTCGAGCTGCCGCTCTACACAGCGGCTTTGTTGCGCCGCACATGCGTTTCGTTCGAAACATATTACGGCTGTGCTGAGTCACAAAGATCTGTATTTTCTCAGCCGCTGCGCTAGTGTGGATTTACGCATATTAGTCACTTGTAGAAAACACATACCGTGTCATTTCAGCAATCAAAGTGTTAATCACTCAGTCTTATATATAAATTGAAATGACGAGCTATTCGCACCAGCTTTTAAACATTTACATATGTGTGTGTAAAAACTGGCACGAACCCCTTTTGTTTTTGTATACTGAAGGCCTGGATTTGTGACGTATAGTATCTGGGATAATTGTATGAAAAAACAAAAGACAATTGCGCAAGCTTTAAAAATATATCACCAACCTTAACATCAGGCCAGCACTTCCTCAGAAACATGCAGAGCCCGCCGCCGCCGAGGCCGAGCACCGCGCTGGTGACGTCAGCCGTGACGTCACACAGCGCGACGCACACGCACATGAACGAGTGGTACGTGGAGATGTGCCCGAAGTCCACGCAGGTGCGGGTTTTGTTCTTGCGTTTCACTGAAAAGTACAAAATAAAACTTGATTAGGAACTCCAACTGAATACTCAAACATCATCTCAGATTTAAGCACATCTCAAGTGACGAATTTTCGACAGATTTTCATTGAAAACTGTCTAAAAGTCAAAAACTGTCCTAAATCTGAGACGCGGTCGAGTCTTCGGGCGTTACAATAGCAAAGTCATAACGCTTTACTTAAATATAAACATTAGATCAGCATATCTCATCTTCACGAGATCTGATATTTTTAATAAAAGATTGCGAAGAAGTGTTGCGATCCAGCAGAATCTGCAATAACTTTTCTGGGCTTGACTCTTCCATAAAGGTTATTGCACATTCAACACCGGACCGCGCGATAGGTAACTACTGCCGCACAGAACAGAAACAAGCATTTACAGAAGGACTTTAATATTATTATTATTATTTGTTATATTTAGATGTCTTTAAATTGACGGCATTGGATTACAGAGAGCTCGCGGGCCACACTTTGAAGCTCGCGCTTGAAGCTTCCGGTAAGACATTTTAGTTAAACAAAATGTCTTACCGGAAGCTTATTTATTTATTTATTTAAACTTTATTGCACTATTAAAGGTACAAAGGGTGGGCTTAATGCCGAGACATTTTCTACCTGCCAACCAGGAAACACATGTTTTAAATAAAGGGTTGGCATGCTAACATTACATACAAATATAAGTAGTAGTAACTATGTTTACATGACATTTATAATTTATATACTTATATATAAACCTAAAATACATATTATATTATACATATCTATATACCTAAGAAAAACAGCTAAAACAATAAATATACAGTTCCAAATATAGCATAAGTATTAAATCAAATCAAAAGAAGAAAAAATAAATAAAAATAAATAGAAACGTTTTATGAAGAGCTATGCTTGTATAATCTCTCACGAAAAAGCCTCAAGCGCGAGCTTCAATTTACACTAGAAACTAGATAATATCTAGTTTCTAGTGTAAATTGTATGCAAACATTACGAGTACCTGCCCATATGTGGTGATTTTTGTGCTGCTGGGTATATGTGCTATGTCCTTTCGCATCTAACGCATCTGATTACCATGGAAAAAGAGGCGGCGTCGCGTCGTTCCCTCAATTGAATAGTATGTACTGGGGACATTGCGTTACCTAGTCCTGTGGTCGTACCTTCTCTAAGCCTAGCCTCGGACTGCACCAGCATCTGGTTATCAAGGAACACGAGCCGGCGCTGCGTGGTTCCCTCCACGTCCACGTCTTCAATGACGAAGGGCCCTGAGAGCGCGGAGCTCCCGGTGTACACCTCTGTGCGGCGCCCCACGTCGCTGCCTAGAGATAGGAAGGGGATCTGCGGAGAAGACGTTCCAATATTCTTTGTATTTGTTTTTATTTGGTGTGCAATTAAGAGTAACTGTATTATATTGTTAGTAAGTATAATTTATTTGCCACATAAAACATACAAGGGTTACACAAAACGCCATTGTCTTTCTTGGAACAGTGTGAACACAAAAGATGGCAGGAAATAATAACAGACAGAAAGAAGTGACAAAAAATCACCTAATATTTTGCCCAGGAGTAGGAAAGTCAACAAACAAATAAATGATGCTGGTCAATCCACACAGCATAGCCCCACGCTGAGCAGAGCTTGTGTTGTGATGTGACTACTATATGACTGATATATATAATACAATACATAGATACCTAGAAAATTATCAGCAGATCGTACAAATATTTGTCCCGAGGTGCGAGTCGAACCCGCAACCTCCTGCATCGCAGGCAGACCTTCACCCACCGCGCCACAGAGGACACCAAACATACTTTAAGCAATAAAAAAATAACTCAACTTTCAAAAGTTTAGTTGAAGAACTTTCAGAAGAAGAAATAACGTCTACCTGTCCAGAAAACCCATGAGGGATCAGCATCTTGGCAGAATGCGCCAGTTCCTCCTTCACAGCGTCGAGCGAGGCGAACTCGTGCCCTCGGTGCAGGATAACGACGACCAGCCGGCCGAAGCGGGCTGACTCCTGGAGCTGCTTCCTACCCGCGGGCGACCCGAACAGCCACTCGGATTCTCTGAAGATATAGATAGAAAACATGTTATTATACCACACAAAACAGAAAACAGTACAGAAAGAAACAATAGAATACAGGAAGTATACGAGGCGGGAGAGATTTGAAACAATAGAACCTTATAATATCGAGCTACATAGCGTAAGTTTCCTAAAGAACTTGACACACACCAAAGCTAAGTAATGATGTCAAATCAAATTAAATGGAAATGTTTCACGGGGAGAGTAATTTAATTTAGTATTAGGTATAACTAGCCCTAGTAATAAGTTCTTAATATTTACTATCAAATTATGGATCACTGTTATCTGAAATAAAATGGTTTTATTGATTTATTTATTACACCTTTCCATAGAAATCGTCAGGAGACACACAACAGCTATAATAATATTTTTTTACATCTTCGTATCTTAAGATCAGAGCGATACGAAAATATATGTACATATACATATATTTCGATACAGTATTCTTATTTCAGGAGCCACGGCAGACAAAATACTTTGTTTACGCCATTCGTCTCCTATTTCGAGTTTACATATTTATTTCGAGTAGCAAAATATTTACTGTTCCGCACTTATTATGATCTCGAAATAGAACACGGCTTCTATTTCGAGATCATAAATAAGTGCAGTGCGAATGAACTACGCATGACAAGTGACATGTCGAGCGGTTTATGGTACACCTCTGACTTCTTTAGTGCACAAGAGTCTGCTAATAATTTAAATTTAGGATTAATAGAGAATAGATCATCATCAACCTATGTTAGTCCACTGCTGGACATAGGCCTCCCCAAAGAACGCCATAGCGCCCTGTCTTCAGCTTAACGCATCCAATATCTACCTGCAGTCTTGTTATGTTAAAAATCTTGTTAAGTTATCGACATAGCTCTAAGAACTAGCAAGCTGAAGTGGCAGTGGACCGGCCATATCTCGCGAAGAACCGACGGCCGTTGGGGCAAACGTGTTCACCACGACTCGGTAAACGTAGTGTAGGACACCCTCTGAGCAGGTGGGATGACGACCTGCGAAAGACTGCAGGTAGAGAATAGATATATAGAGTCAAATTTATTTTATTTTTGTTAAAATACAAATCTGAAAATAATAATTGCTGTTTTTTATAATACCTACAATCGAAATACATACCGTTAACGAGTAGGTAAGTTACGTATCATTTTGATTTAATTTGGTACCTGGTTTTTTATTTTCATTATTTGTTGTTATATCAGCAAGTAAAATTTCAACTGTCTACATTTTACGTTAGCCTGCTGACGGATGGACGGACAGCGGAATCTTAGCAATATGGTCCCGTTTTCATCCTTCGGGTACGAAACCCTAAAAACTATGAGCGGATGACAGTTTTTAATTTTAATTATCATCATCCTGGCAGATGGCCCGCCCGATTACAATAGTAATAAAAAAAGAAATAGTCACCGCTCCCACCGGTGATAAAATAAAACATATGTATGTTCTTTCTCTCGAGAAGTAACCCGTATTCTAGAACTTTAAAAGTTCTTGGTGGCTTCAGTCAGATTTCATATTGACTGTGTTTCTAACTAAACTTGTTAAATTTTCTTAATCCGGAATTTTGTCTCTGTTACTCTGTTGTCTGTGTATTGCCAATACCTACTATAGCATTCAAGGGTCTGGATATCTCCCTTACACCTGGCGAAACGAGGGGTTTTCGAATTAAAACCGTATTTTTCTAAATTGTTAATAGGTAATAATAGTCAGTCGTAGAGCTTATTGTCAGTCGTTTTATACGTGCAGCCTATGGATTAAGCACACCAAAAAGTCTTGGTCCTGTGGATCCAGTACAACAATGCTTTCAGGGTGCTGATGGGGCTGCCGCTACTGCAGCGCATTAGGAATGTTTGCTGACGCACGAGTAGACGGGTTCGCGGCGATAATGCGCAAAAGATCGGCGTCCCTGATGCGCCGGGTGCGCGACAGCTCTAACAGCTACCTGAAGCTCATTGCTGGGAGGCTGGACACTGACTGTCTCTTTATGGAACACTGGACAAGAGCGTATATTGTGCACTATTGTGTTCGTTAGATATTTAAGGGGTTATTTAATTTTAATTTGCATTGTATTTGGAATTTTTATATTTAATTGTTTTGTAGGGGTATTTTATTTTAATTATTTTATGTTTTTGATTGTGACTTATGTGTCTAATTGTGACTTGTACATATACGCTAGGTGCCTTGGTAATTTTAATTTATATAATTAAGCTCAAATATGGACACTTTTACTGTTTCTTTACTATAAACTGATGTCTGAAATAAACGCATTGAATTGAATAGTTGATGCACTGTGGTCGCGCTTTAGACGAGGTGTCATAATTAAAAGCAATTATTATGATGTACTGTCCATTTATCTTGATTTGTGGTCTAGTGTAGATTTATCACGCCATTCACACCTCACACGCGCAGTTAGGATCACGACACTTGTGGAGTTCATAAATCAATAGATTAAGAATAATAAGCAGTAAATAGTAAATCATGAATCATGGAATCATGTGGTTGGTACGATACCATCTTTGGGTGGGTGTTAGGCACCCAAAGATTCGTTTTCTATATTTCGTATCAATTAATGAGATCGATAAGAGCTTGGGATATCAAAGATAAGTTGATTTATAAATTTATACACGCAGTGACCCCCTGCAACTAAGAGAATACCAAGAAATTAAAACATAGGTATTCCAAAAGAAATTCGACATCGAAGAGACTTGCACCTGTTTCTTAGAAATTACCGTGAGTACCGACCACATCAAAGATTTTAATTTATCCATTAGTTGCATGTTCAATTATTGGTTGTGTGCCCTAACTAATAAATTAAATAATAATCTTTACCGCTTACCTATTTCAGCCGATACTTTAAATCCCGGTAGTGTTACACAAAAACGTACTTGAGGGTTATTTTTAATAAATATTTTTTAATTGTTATTTTTATGCCTCCGTCCGTCCGCGTTCGTTGCCGCGCCTACTTTGCATTTCCTAAGCACTGGCTTGTTATTCTGCTTGTGGATTTTTGGTCCAGTCTTGGGCTTCTTTCCAACCGCCCCCAGGCGTTTAATCATTCTTTCGTAAGCACCTAATCATAATATTTTCATGGCTAGCAAAACAATGTCTCCTAGAAGAAAATAAAATTGCCGAAATCGTTTTCTTTTTAGGGATATTATTAGTTTTTATTTTTTGGGATAATATTTCAATTTTCTTATTCACTTTGAGTGCTGAAAACGCACGGTTTTCTACAAGTGACTAATATGCGTAAATCACTAGCGCAGCGGCTGAGAAAATACAGATCTTTGTGACTCGGCAGAGCTGTAATATTTTTCGAACGAAACGCATGTGCGGCGCAACACAACCGCTGTGTAGAGCGGCAGCACGAATTTTTTAGGTAAAAAAAAAGATCGCAGTCATCGAAAAAAAACCGCAGTCAAAGTGTTAAAGTAAGGGGAGTTAACAAGAAGTCATCCGACCTAAATATAATACCCGAAACAAACACATTGAGCGATAAACACAGAAATCTGTTTGTTTACTTGAGTTCGTGCAACTCGTCTTCTGCTAAATTTATTTCACGCCTACACCACATTTTTATGTATTGATTATAAACCTAAGTATTGTTTCCATATTGTTTATTAATTTCCTTTAAATCATGACAAATTGAAATGACCTAGAACTATCCAGTAGTAGGGAAATTATAATGGAGCAACACATAGGGGGCCATCAATATTTTTTTTTGTTTTGAAACCCTGACTTTTAAACAGATTATTAAGTTATACGGTATTAATACTCATCCTTCGGAAATAAGATTGTTATGGGAACACCTAGGAATCATCGTCTATACAAACGAACATAGAAGCTCCAGCTTTTTCCGATAAAATAGACGCACATGTAGGCGGTACGATTCCCGTTATGGATAAAATGATTGCTAATGTTTAGTTAGGTACTTTAGTGACCATTATACTTCATTGTTAATAATATTCTGTGATACAGAATTTGAGTTAGTATACCAGTATGTTTATACTGGCAGAATAGGTCCCTTACCTACTTACTATCTTCTTTCATCTATTTTCTAATATGTACCCAGGCAATTTGTGATGCAATTAGGGGCTTCTTCAAACCACACCAAGTGGCCTTTACAGGTAAATTATGAGATGATGAAAGTTTCTGGGCTACTAACCTGCCTTGGGGCACGATGAAGACCGCATATTTGTTGGCTCCTACATTTCCTTTTTGGTCTACCACATACAGCGTGTAGCGAGGTGTGTCTAGGCCTGGTTGCATCAGGTCGAGGGAAACCTGGTACAAAGAATACTTATACATTAACTAGGAAATACAGGTAGCACACAAAAAACTATGTCTGTTCATACTAGATAGATAGATAGATAATTCTTTATTGCACACTAATTATAAAATGACTATGTAAAATAAAAACTTAAAAAAACTAGATACAATTGTGGCGGTCTTATCGCTCAAGAGCGATCTCTACCAGACAACCTTGGCATACTACATACATAGGCTTTCTTTTAATTATCTTTCTCTTAATTGTTGCTAAAAGTTTGATAAAGATGTCTTCTATATTTTAGTGAGCTGGTGTGTGAGCTGGTGACACCCTTGAATGTGATAAGATGTGAGTTCTCCATACCTCGTCTTCTTCCAGGCTAGTTCGAGCCAGGCCATTGGTGACGAAGGCAGCATCCTGAGCCGACTTCACATGACTCTTCAGCTCTTCAGGACTCTGGAGCCTCTGCATTTTGTCTCCAGCCATGCACACTTCTACTATCTATGGTAAAGAGAAGTAGGGTCATTTAGAATGTTCTAGATCCTTATTAATTAGGTTTCTAATAATGATTAATCAAAAACATTATCTAGTTTTTATAAGGCCAAACTATGCTCTAAGTACTCATTATTATTTACAATGGAGTTTACTGTAGAAGAGCTGATCATAATAGCTTTGTGGATCAATTTTCAAAATTGTATGTCCTATGTGTATGAAAGAAAAGTATATGTACAAGTACTAACCAACTGCGGCATTGCCTTGAACTTAGTAGCCACAACAACAAACACAGGCAAGGTCATTCCATCTCCATTCTCAGCATTTTTCTCTTCAGCCTCATGGCATCTCACCACTCTGAACATCCAAGACTTGTCACAAAAAGTATCTACTAGCTTCGCAAGGATATGGCTCTGCAGAAGTGAAATACAGACAAACCGGCCTCCTAGCTTCAGAACTCTTTTTATCTCAGCAAAGTATCTATCAATCTGAGCAGTGGTTTCAGCGCTATCATCAGGCATTAGCGCGTCGAGAGTACCTTTATCCAGGACCACGCTAAACTCATCGTTAGCAAATGTTGTGTTCATTGCATCCATGCACAGGAATTTCATACTTGTTCTGTGAGAGTTTATTGACGTCATTTGTCTAATTACGACCTCGGAGACGTCAATGTTCGTGATGTTCTGGAAGCCGACGTCGTAAAGATCTGCACTAAGACTCGAGTTGCCGCATCCAGTGATGAGGATGGTGTCTTTCTGTTTTATATATTTGTGCAGCTGTGAACATAGTTCTAAATACTCTCCATACCTAAAACATCAGAGGATTATATTTTCCTTGCGAATTTATGGAATAAATATCAGACGAATTTGGTTAAACCTAACCTACCATTCGAAAGCTTTGTTACCACGTTTTTTGAAGAATTTATTCCAGTAATCCTTTTCGCTGAATTCTTTGTGGCTTTTCGGCAAGAGATTCATTTTCAAAGGTGTTTTATTCAGTCAAAATTAAAAAGAAAACAGATATCACATGTTCGCACACACAAATAAAAGTGTTTTGTTTTTGTTTACTTTACTTACACACACACCCATTCGAAAATGTCAGCTGTTCTGTGAAGAGTTGTATGTCAGTGCCAAAATGACATCGACAGAAAACAATTAAAATAGTGATGTGCCAGTAATCTTTATGAACACGAATTTAATGAATCATTTGGATCGGATGATTGATCAACAAAACATCTCTCAATACTATTTAAACTATTAAGGCCTAAATTAGATACCAATTTCAATTGGAAGAGCTATACCTACTGACACCCTAAAGACTTAACTTGCAATGTGTACCTTTGCTCATAGTATTTAAGAACGTAATTATGTACAATTTACTTACTGTCAAACCGCTTTGTTAGAATATTACGCTAGGTTAAAAGAATATAAAGAATATTTATTTCAGAATTTACAAGATTTTTTAGATGTTAGTATGTGTTATAATAAAAATGTAATTTATCTTTTAAAATAGTATTTAACGACATCAAGTGTAACATTGTGTACCTACGGTGGAAATAAATAAGCTGAAACTGAAACTGAAACTGTTATGCCTATTCTTGGTTTAAAATTATTCAATCACAGGGAAATAGAGTTGAATTCAACGTTATCTTTACAAAAAAACTGATTAGAATATGAGCTCATATTATCACACAAAGACAAAGCTGTAGTAGGATATTATATTTGATGCGTAAAATAATTGTGATACATTTTCCTGACAATAAAATGTACTTTTATACTGAAATTATTGTTTTTCCGAAAGGTTAAGACGATGTTAACGTTTTTTAAAATCAAAGTAATGTATGTATGTCCGTAAACAATTTCACAATAAATGATTGAAGAATAGATCAAATATTCAAGAAATACGCCGATCACTTGATTTTTGATTGTTACCTGGTACATCCAGGTACATCACTAGTTTAGTAAAATATATAAAAAAAAATTCGAGAATGTGTGATTTGTTGTGAATGTTGTGATTTTCATTTAGTGATTTTATTTAACTTTCGTCTGAATTACGATGAAATTTGGCTACATTCTATGATCCCTCGGTCATCATGTACCGCCTTATCATCAATTTCTCTCAGAATCTATTGTATTGTTTTGTTTTCTTCTTTGAAATCTGAAGGACGTGTCTTCACAGAAAACTATGGATAAAAACAATCCGGAAAAGTGGAAGGCATTGGCCACTATCAAATCATTCGATCTTGGTAAGAATAACACTTGATAATTAAAGCCTAAATAACATTGGACTTGCCCTTTCGACAGCTAAGGTCACAGCTGCGTAGGCTTCTAAGCCCTTTGATACGTGCCTACTGCCTAGCTACCTTGTTAAGTCCTGTCTTATTGCAAACCTACTAACTTATTCTACCTTTTCAATGATTACAGCAAAAATATACTATAAGAGATACCTAGTTATTCACTATTATTACACTTATTATAACTAGCTAGGTAGGTACCTGTTATCTGTTCCACTCTACGTACCCCTACTAACCTGAAGGGTAATGAAACATTTGTACAGTCGTAATTTTATAAGGTTCGCCGTGTTTGTTAGTTTGTCTTAGTCCTGTTAAAATCCAGTCATATTAATTATGACTTGACTAGCTGCGCCCCGCAGCTTCGCCTGCGTGGAATGTTCTTCGCAATTTTACCATATTTTTTCACCGTATAAACCTTCCCTGGACTACAACAAACATTTCAATAACAAAATCGCCGTTCTCAAGTTTTAGCGAGACTAACTAACAGCAATAGTTTTGTTATATATAAAGATTTTATGTACTAATTGTATGCTGAGATGTTGAGGTTTGACAATCTGTTTTCATTTATTCAGGGCTATTTTTAGCTACTTTGCAATGAATCAACTGACCATAATGAAAACAATGAAACCACAAAATGTCCTTCATGATATCAAGTTACTGAAACATCCTCACAACTCACATAATTCATGTTAAATTGTTGTAAAAGTTTCAAATTCACACAGCAATAACATTAGTTACATATATGTGGGTACTTATATTGTGGCTTGTCCTGTGAGTGATTTGAATATTTTCGGAATTATATGTACAAGTAGCTTGTGCAGGAGGAAGTATTTTTGAGTAATATACATAAACCCTGTTTTTAACTTTGGTTTATGGTCTTTTTGGAGCTACTCAAGTGCACCGACCACATCTGTGGGTCTGAATGCAATTAACTCAAATACAGATAGTAATAGAGAGAGAGATAGAATACCGGCATAGATAGTATTTGAGTTAAATGAGAAATAGCATTTACAATTTTCATTAACAGATTGATTGATTCATGAGGAATAAACTTGTTCTGGTGTTTGTTCTTTGAAATTTCATTAAATTGTCTGAAATACAGACAATAGCTATGTTTGAGTAACATGTCCCTATTAAATATTTTTCTGTATTACACGCCACCGTATATACTTGTTCTAGCGCTTTTAGCGATAAGGCCGCCCATTGAACAGCATATTTTGTATTTGTTTTTCTTTTCCTGTCTTGTATATCTTTTATGTATTTGGTGTGCAATAAAGAGTTATTGTATTGTATGTCAGAAAAAACAGCCAACTGGGAGCTTTGCTATGTTCGAAGTGCCTTATGTAAAGGAACATAGAGTTTTATTAAAACAATGTATTACAGAATTATTCCACTTAAACAGATATACGTAGTTATAACTACATATAACACTCCTTTTCTAACGTGCGACGCCGAGCGGGTTACTTATGCTAGTTTATAACAAAGAACAACATTGTTAAAAGCAGAAAAAAAATTAACAACTTGGGAAAAGAACCACAACATAAAACAATCAGTATAATCAATTTATTGGTAACAAAATAGTACACAATATATCTGACACCAACTGCGCCCCGCGGTTTCACCCGCGTTGTGATATATTTGTGATATTTTGTAGCCTATGTGTTATTCTGATATGTAAGCTATATTATTTTCAAGTTTCATTAAAATCCATTCAGTAGTTTTTAAGAGAAAGAGTAACAAACATCCATCCATACTTACAAACTTTCGCGTTTATAATATTAGTAGGATCTTGGTAGGATCTGATATTATCAATGAATTTCAAATAATATAATGTAATGACATATTAAAACGTCTGTTCCAGGTTTAACACCCGATATTCAGCACGACTCAGTCTTCCAAGAGAGCATAAAACAGATCGACATAGTTAACTCTGCAACTGCCACCACCCCCATCAGCCTTCTAGTCCAATCTCTGGTCAAACAACTATGCTCCCTCCTCGAGAAAGACAACAACCGAGCAAACCAACTCTACAACACCATATGTGAGAAACTATACAGCATGAATCTAATAGACAATTCTTACGCGATGGGGGAATTTGAAGTCATGAGGAGCCAGTACCAACGTGCCCTGTACCAACTTGTAACAGTCGCCAGTGGCTCGGAAATCCCTATAACGCTACCAGCATCCTGGCCGATCCTCAAACCTTCAGGACTTGAATGGTCTCGATACCATAGGGAATTTGAGGAACTCTTCTTCATAGCTGGAGGAGGCTTCGGGAGCGTGTTCAAAGCGAAACACAGGCTGGATGGTGTGGAATATGCCGTCAAGAAGGTCTACATAAAGTCGTGTGATGTAGATTCCATCATGAGTCATTTATCCGAAGTGAAAACCATCGCCAGTCTTGATCACAGCAATGTAGTCAGTTACAAAGCAGCCTGGTTAGAACCGATGATAGAATCTAGAGTGAAAAAGAAGCGCATACCCATGGATATGGATAGCGAAGAATTTCCTACTAATCTCCCATCTTCTGCCCAACCCAATATTATAACTTCTTTCAAAACTCACAACTCTAAGGACCTGCGCAAACAAAAGAGTGTATCCGACTTCATAATATCATTTCGCAACTCGAACAGTCTCGAAGACATCACGAGGACCAGCGAAGATGACCTGTTCGAGTCAGGGAGCGACTCCGACTCTTCAGAACAGAATGACGCACTCTGCAAGCTCCTTACTCACCACGACTATGAAAACTGCTCACGAGTCAATTTAAAATGGGCGACATTGTACATCCAAATGTCATTCTGCCATCAAACCCTCAAACAATGGCTCGATGAGCGTAACAACCAGTTCTCTGTAACCCGTAAAGGATCAGAAGATCTAACACTCCAGCACTGCGATTCGAACGACTCATGCCTCGATTCTCCTGATATGAGTCACGCTGTATCTTTCACTCATATCGATTTACTTATCGACATGTTTACGCAACTGGTGAAAGGGCTGCATTACATCCATTCCAGAGGAATCATCCACCATGATATAAAGCCGAGTAACGTGTTCGTAGAGCATCGAGAGGATGGACTCCTGGTGGAGTTGGGGGACTTCGGGTTGGCGTGTCCCCTGCAGCAGTCCCATAGCGGACTGGCTTTAGGAACCACTTTGTATGCAGCGCCTGAACAACTAGAAGGGCAATGTAATCCAAAGGTAAGATAAGATCATTTAATTTTCTGAGCCCCAAGTTTTGTTACTGGATTGTATGGTCTCGACGACGAATCTGGGAAATTAGGAATTTGGCGTATGGGCCAATTCTCGTAGTTCTGCACGGCACAGACACTGAGACACTGTATCAAATCAAAATATAACTTTTCGACGTCAACACGATACTATCGAGTAACCGAAATCGGGGCTCTGCTAATAATCACCGTCGTCGGTCAATGTAATTTTGCATAGTTAAATTATAACTTAATTCTCGTTTTTTTTACTATATGTATCACTAATATCATGAGAAAAACAAATTTATGTATGGGACCTATAGAGATCGCCATTTCCTAGCATCTTTATCTTAATGCAAAGTATTAAAACAACAGAATAACAGTTTAAATTAAAGGGCATTTTAATCAACTATAATCCTAGCCGAGATCTTGGTCTTTTGCCAAGTCTGCCAGGCCCAATAATACCTTGGTGGATGATCGCTGTTCATCACTTAATTAATGTATTTGTTTTTCCACAGAGTGACATGTACAGTCTCGGAATAATCTTGCTAGAGATGGTACAACCCTTCACCACCGACATGGAACGGGTTAAAACGATAAACGACTTACGAAAAGGACAAATTCCCGCTCATCTCACCGCCAACTACCCTAAAATAGCGCACATTATCGGTAAACTAGTTCAACGCAGGCCAAGCAAGAGGCTAGACACTAGTCAATTGCTAGAAGAGCTTAAAACCTTCTCGGATAATAAAGACGAGACGATAAAAGCTTTGAGGGAAGAGTTGGCGGCCAAAGAGGATGAAATTGCAAAGTTGAAAATGATGATAGCTCAGATCAGACTTTAAGCTTTATTGTTGGAAGCTGAAGACTTGAATTCCTAGTTAACGTGTGGTTGTGTGACTTCTGTGTGTGATTAAAATGGTTAGTACTTATTTTTTCTTTTAATTTACTGTCCTTGCCTTAGCTCATCTTAGTTTGCTACTATAATTTCATCAGGCGTCATCTTGTTGATTTAGTTAATTTCAACAAGCCTAGTGTCAAGTCAAGATTGGAGTAAAACAATTACAAATAATAGTTAGGTACATATTTATTTACAAAACTTGAATATAAATAATTATTTTAACTTATGTTATATTTACAGTCTTAAAAATAATTTCGTAACATTATATCGATGTAAGAAATGAAATGACACAATAGATCAGATGCACAGTAGGACAGCTCTTATGCAAGTGTTGTCATAAAGTGCGTCTTTGCAGAACCAAGGTTAGAGTTAGTTCATTCATTTTATATACCGCCTGACCGATATACTGTAAGTTGAATGAAATATCAGTTTAATTTAACAAAATATACAGAAGTGTTAGCTCATTTTACTGAGCCACTGCATTTCTGATGAGGTAACTTGGAAAAATGCTCAAATTAAGCTAATTTCATGCTTAGTCGAAGAGGGATTGTTGTCCAGGGTAGAATAGCGAACAATTACGTCACTTTTGATCGAATGCGTAAATTATTTTAAATTCATACCTTTAACTTGTACAATGTATGCGATGTCATTATTATATATACTACCCTAGAGAACAATCCACGTGTTTGGCGTGCTCGATTTTGAAAAAAATAAGGTCTGTAATTAATCGTTGAATAGTGTTTGGATCACTTCAACATGAATCACATTATATTTACTCGTGCACTTTCATTGAATTCACAATCTTATCTTTTGAAAAATAGAGTAGTTTTTCAGTCAAGCAGTGTTAAGCGTGCTTCATTGCCAGTATCAGCCAGTATTATTTTAGAGAAGTGTGTCGACAGCGTGGATGACTCCATTTGTGGCGGGAATGTTGTGGGTGACCACTTGAGCGTTGTTCACTTTGATGCGACCTGAAACGGAAATTCGGTTATTTAAATCTTTATTACAATACCTAGGTCACAAGTTTTTATGAACTGGGTTGGCAGTCATTACCTCAGTAGTGGTAAGTGCAGTGTCTTGCTCTATCCCATTTCTTCTTTCAGTCTTACATACTTCTTTATTGCGTCAGTCTGTTGTTTTTGGATCAAGATTTTATAGATTTCTACTGTGATGCTTTAAACGTGAAAAATTGCACTGTGTTTCGTTTTGGACATCGAGGCAAAGTTTGTATTAGTTAATGAAAACAGAGTGGCTTGAGACATTCTGACCTTTCTTTTCTCGGTATACGACCCACTGACCTAACAAGATTTATTGGTGCGGTCATGTCCCAGTTCCACAAAGGTCTTTAACGTATCTTACGTAGTTTTAAACGTATCTTAAAATGGTATTAGGTACTACTAGCCCACGTTATTTACTTAATGTGTTCCTACCGAATTCTGTGTCCCACTTTGCGTGATCAAAAACATCCAGAAAGTTCTAGAATCTTACCCGAGCTCTTCTGCAACGTCAAAGGCTTAGCGTCTTCCATCGAATTCTTGAGCTGGTAATACCGCATCCCTGCGCTGTAGAGCGTGCCTGGCAACACGTGTCGAGCCACCAGCGCGCGCGCAGCTGCCTTGTCAGAGTACTTGGAGAGCTCCACGGGCGATAGTCGCGCGAAGGCCGCGTCGGTTGGGGCGAATACTGTGTAGGTTTTACTCTCTGGAAAGATATGGGATAGGTGATTTAGACGCGTAGAGGTACCTTCTGATATTATAGTGATAAAATATGGTGTAATAAATTACATTGAATAAAACTGAGCAACGGCGGCAGTTCAAGAGGAGACCACAGAAAAGTTATAGTATTATATATATATAGAGAGCTTGAGCTGGGATATTTATGCAATGGGAATTTACGCAAAAGAAAATAAAAGTTTCACAGATGTCTTTCAAATTACGAGTATAAGCCGCGCTATGAAATTGTGGTTTCAACTATGCCTATTATCTTGTTTCACCATTAGAAAACGAATTCACGCAAAAGAGCGAGCGAGACGCAATACGTTACAGTTTTTCAGAGAATACTGTGTGTGAGGAACAAACTTACCAGCAAGAGTGCTCTCAAAGCCGCTCGCATGCACAGCCTTCAGGAAAGTGGTGAACCGTCGGTCGCGGTCCGCCTGCAGTGTCTGAACCAGGTCTCCGACTGGCAGCGGGAACATCACCCGGTCTACTGCGTGCGCTATGCCCTGGAAACGATGATAGCCCGTCTTTAGAGCACTAGGTCAACTATGATTATTTTCCACGTTACTTTTAATTGGTGGTTAATCAAGTGATTGCACAAATTTTGATTCTTATAGTTCGTTCACAAAGATACAAGTTTTTAAGAATGTGGTTGTGGTAGGTGCAATGGTGCTCATTGTTCCCTGTTACGTTTGATGTACATTTCTATGAATGAATACAGAATTACTATAAAAATAGAATCTTTTATTAAAATAAAGATAGCAAGCCATTTATATAAAAAAACTTCTCTCTATTCGCCATTCGCCTCAGTCCTGTGCTTTACGAATGTCTTCGACTATCGTCGGACCATCTTATCTACCAGAAGCAAGTATGTAAATTATTATTTCTCTCACCTGTGGTATATGGATATCCTTCTTATCCTCCAGCACCCTAGCCCCGTTGATGGTGGTGACTCGGACTTCGTTCCACTCGACATCGTGCATGTCGTACTGGTTCACTCGCAGCTGCGTGCCGGCGAGAGAGACGCCCGTCATCTCGTCTTGGAGGGAGCCAATGTCAAAGGCTCCAGGAATCACGTGGTGTAGGAGCAGCTGTGGGAGAAGAGTTATATAGAAAATAGGAAGATCGAAGGTTCAGTATAGATAATGGTTGAGAAAAATTATTAGTCTTAGCAAATTCAGATATTTTGAAAAACTTTGTTCCCGTTGTTTTGGTGCGTGTCACGTAAATTCCCGATAGACTTATACCAGATATGGAGTATGAGCTTGACCACTCATTCGAAATCAAAATAATTTTTTGTTAATATTACAAGTGTTTAGATAGAAGGTTGGCTACTTACACCACTCAGAAGTCTTGGGTTATCACGGAATTTTTCCTCAGCTCTGTCGGGGCCTCCGAGTTGAACCAGCAAAGTCCTGAAAGCCTTGTCAGTCGGAGCGAAGATAGTGTAAGGACCAGTCTCGTTCAGAATAGTATCCAACCCAGATTGCTTCAGGTACTTAGCTGTTGCGAACAGTCCGTTCTCCTTCAGGATGTCAATAAGACCAGGGCTTGATTGCCTGGACTGGAAATTTCCAGTTTCGATGCTAGGAGCTGTGCTGGATCCTATCACCACCAAGTCTTTAGCATCTTGCTGTCTGTAAGTTACATCTGGCCTGTAAGTTGATTCTTGTTGCCTGTTGTATGGTGTTGATGTAACGAATGTCGAACTAGGGAAAGGCGTTGAACTGGGAAACTGAGAGCTCCTCAACTCTTGTCTGATCACATTCCTGTTTGTTGAGAAATCATATGGTATGGGTGTGCTGGATTTGAATGGGCTTCTTTCGGTGGTCGATACTGAGTTGTATTGTGGTGTGTACGTTGGAGAGTGGGATTGTGTTGTTCTGATAGTTTTGTGCGTGGGACTAGCGGTAGACTGGTAGTTGAATAAAGGATTGGTGTGGCCGCTCGATCCATGACTGGCTGATGTAACGTAGTTAGAGAAAGAGTGCGGTGGCACTTGGGATGATGCCCCTTCGTAGTCGTTTGCTTCAGTCACAGGACTCGCCGTAGTAGAACTAAATATTCCGTTGGAAATTTTCGCCGGTCCCGGCAGCTGAATTTCTCCCTTCTTGATCTTGTTCAAGATGTTCTCAACTTCTGGGCCTTCTTCAGTTTGTTGTCCGTTTGCCTTCACTCCCTTAACTTTGAAAGAACCATCGTCCTGTTCCTCGAGGAATACAAACGTGACTTTCTTCTTGTTTCCGATTTCGTTTGGTGCCTTAACTTCCTCTAATTTACCGTTTTCGGTTTGTTTGACCAATTCGAAGTTAGCGCCTGGAGGTAAAACGCCTTTGGTCAAATCAGAAAAGGAAATTCCGCTGCTTTGCAGTTGGTCCTGAGCTTTAATCTGTGCCATAATTTGAGCTAGATTTGAGCTATCAGCCGTGATAGCACCTTTAGGAATCAAGTTAGGGTTTGTGGTTCTGATGACTTCAAATTTCTGTCCATTTAGCGAAATCTCGCGAGATGAATAATTCTTTTCGTTGAAATCTTCGGCGTTTTCAGCTAGTGCTACCTTCAGTTGTTTCAGAATGTCGGGTTTCTGCAGTAATTCTGCACTCTTGGCTCGAAGACTGTCGTCGAAACCTTTGCTATCGCTCTCTTCGAGCAGCGATTTGATCTCGTTGTACAGTTTCTGCTTGTTCTTGTCTTGAGGGGGTTGCCTAGCCTTGGGTTTTCCTCGAGATCTATACCTAGACGTTGTCGGCTCTGGCGTTGTCGTAGTAGTTGTGGTCGTCGTGGTGGTGGGATGATCCTTTTCGAACAATTCAACGGCTTTCCTAAATAAATCCTTCTCGCGGGGTTGGATAGGCCGGCGTTTCTCCTGGGGTCTCTCACGGTAGTAGTCGTCGTAGCTTTCCGTTGTCGAGTACAATGGTACGGATTTCGTTGCTTGCTTTGAAATGAACTCCTCGTGAAGTTTCTCTACTTTCTCTTGCTGCTTCTGCTGTTGCTTTTGGACAAACTCTTGGTGCTTTTGGATAATTCGAGCTCTTTCTTGAAGTTCCTTAATTTTTTCAATATTATCTTTAGACTGCTCGAAATATTCCTGTATTTGGGCATTGTGGTTGTTTGACTGTACAGGGGCTTGGCCCAGATTCGACTGGAATGGGACTTGAGCATTCTGATTGATTTGACTGTTTTGGCTGATCTGAGCGTTGTGGTTGATTTGAGAATTGTGATTGATTTGGGAATTATGGTTGATGTGGGAATTAATGTGGTTTTGAGCATTGACTTGATTGTGAGGGATTTGCGAATTAGGGTTATTTTGAGGATTAATTTGATGATGTTGGTTGTGATTTTGGAGATTAAAATTCTGAGGGCCTAGGTTAGGAGCTGGCTGGATAGTAATGGCGTTGGAAGGACTGTTGAAGATTTGCTGTTGGTGCTGAGGCTCGGCTGTTGGGAGGAAAGCAGCCTGCGTGGGTCTCTGCTGGCCGATGTTGACCGTAGGGGTCGGATTCTGGAAGACAGGTTGATGATTCTGAGGAACTTGGATGGTCTGGTAGGTTGGCAGCGTAGGGTTTTGCTGTGGGATAATATTTTGCGTTTGCGGGATTTGTCTCAATGTTTGTGGTGGGGTGAAGGAGTTTTGGAGAACAGTTGGATTAACATTTGCCTGTTGACTGTACTGGAAGGCATTGTTCTGGAGAGGTAAATTCTGAAGTTGAACGTTGGGGATGTTTTGTGTTGGTACGATGGTATTGAACTGGGGCACGTATGATTGCTGCAGTTGATGCTGGGAGTAGAGTTGCTGAGGGAACTGCAGGGAGGTGGGGGCGGGACTGCTGACGAGGGTTGTTTGAGGTTGGAAGGTCTGGGAAAGTGGGGAACTTAGCCCAAATCTTGTCTGATGCTCGTTGAAGCCGGGGGGTCCGCCCAACTGAGTCTGACGTCTTCTATCGAAGTCATTTTCTATCTGAAAAGAAGGAAAACTTGAATAAGATTCGTGTCTAAGAAGAATTAGTTAATGGATAACGGCAAAAATCCACCAGTCTACAACAGCTTGAGAATCGTGTAAGGTTTCTAAGTTTATTTTTCGTGTCATCAGATGACCACCTGCTGAGATCGATCGCAATAGGTAGGTGCCTAACCTTTTGAGTTTAGACCGTACATAGGTAACGATTGAATCATTCGTTGCCGTCAGTCGGTCAAATTGCTCAACGGATCAATCTAACCGGAGTTCTGATGTTTGCGGTAAACCACACTATAACCCACTTACCATCGCTTACGTAACGGCTACCACAATCAATTTGCACTTTGCTTTGGTTACATTAGATCTATGCTTAAGTAAATATTACTGTCATTATGTGATGTGATAAATTCTGCAGTAATATCTTGAATATTTTTGTAAGTTGCCATGCGATATGACCTGCCACAACTAACAACAGTTAAAACGCACTCGTATTTTAAGTCGTAACTTGATTTGCACGCAAGGATAGTAGGAGTATTTGAACCGTTATTGATAGATAAGAGACCCAGTCCCTTTTAAAGTGAAATAACGAATTAAATTAAATAGAATACTCACTAACCTAGGTACATAAATATTATATATCAAACTAATATTTTAAAGGCGAATTATGTATATTATATAATAATTATATTTTTACTAGACATGACCAGATATCATTACCTACCTATCGTGGCTCCAATTTTGCACGGACCAGGAAAATCATAAGGCTACTTGTTACTTTGATAAAAAAAAATATGCGAAGCAGCGGCGAGAAGTTGGTACGAAATACCTCGTATACGACACTACCGATTTAATTCAGTCTTTTCATGAAAAAAATAATGAGTCAATCAAAGAAGCGTGTAGTTTCAATCGCCCGTCAGTTTTCTATAACATCTCGTAACAAATGCAAAGCGAGCGCATCTTGCGATGTTATTGCTGCGCTGGAATGCGCTTTCATGCGCGCGTCACGGACCGCGTGCGGAGAGGCGCGCGTGCGTCACACTGGATTAGAGATTTCCGAGACTTGCGGAATTGTACAAACTATTGTAGATCATCAGCCCGTATACGTACTCAACTATTGTAGATATTGGTGATGATTCTCTTGTAGGTATTTTCGATTACTTAAGTCAAAAACACGTGGGTTCGCTGAAACTGGCATGGGCAAGGGCAATTGGTAATCTCTTGTGTCGGAAGGTAAAATCTAATTTGGATGGTATCTGTTATTAACCTATCCAGTATTATCCAAAGGTACGGTACGGCGGCTGCTCTAAAATTTCAAAGCCGCTTAGCGAGGGTATGATAATAATTAAAGGCGAGGGTATGAAAAAATTAATAGAATCAATGTAACTTGCGTAGAATTGACAATCTGTAGTGGCTGTGGCTCGTTCACATCTTACCGGTGAATACACGACTCTACAACTTGGTCCAATTTCACCGTTCTGTTAAAGTTAAAATTGAACCGCATCAACGTGCGCTATTCGCTTGTTAGCGCTAAACTGCGTTTATCATAAGTTGAAGGCATTTAATTGCAACGGTGAAGTCGGACTTAGCGATTAAACTTTTTTTCATGAATCCTAGTACATACCTACAGAATATTAATGTAAATTGTAGGCTCTTACTTCTCGAATTAACTAAAAATATCTTATTAGTTAATTCGAGAAGACGTAACGCGGAAGAAATGTCACTATCCGCATAATCGTTCCCTGTCCTAGAAATCTAGATCTGAACCAAACTGAACACATGTTAATTCGCGACGTTATTACACACGACGTGTCTGAAGAATTTCTCTGAGATAACATCTAGTTAAATCATCGCATCGCTTTCACTGGGTCGAGACCGGTCGAGGCTGCTTTCGATTTCGGTAAAGGTCGTCTGTTTTAAGTGAAATAACGTGTTCATTCATTCATTCATTCATTCTGACGACGAACGGTGCGTTCTGTGAATGTACTGTAGGTAATAAAAACTTGCTGCGGCTAGACATTGTAGTGGTCTATGGCAAAATAATTATTGAGTTTTCCACTGATCGTCATTTAAACAGCCACACTACTTATTTAGCTTAACTCTCCTCTGTTAGTAGGAAAAATAAACATAAATCAGGTGTTAATTTTTTATTTGCTTCTTGGAGAGCTTTTATTTCTTATCGGTATTCTAAATCAAATGTTGACCATCTTAGGATTAAATAGATTATCGAGGTTTTTTTTAATGAAAACGCTTCACCTGCCTCCAATCGAGGTAATCTTTAAAACCAATGCAATGTGTTAAGAAACTTATTCTTCAATTCACACAATACAACATAGTATAACTGATATACTCTTTAAAACAATATTATAAAATGTTAGGCGAATAGTTCGTAGGAGTTCAGTCAAGTATCCACTCTCTTTTAAATAATACTACCTCCTACTCATAGTATGAGGCAATCCCATAATTGCGATCCAATATACAGCACCATCAGTCGGATAAAGCTTTGAATACACACGCCCATGCGGAAATTACGTCACTAAACTTTCTCACCAAATCGTCTGCATACAAACATCTTATCTATTTACTGATGTTGTCAAAGTGCATTCACACACTTCTAGCACATCACACATAATAATATATAATAATTGCGTATGTTTGGATGAATGGATAGATGTTTGTTCAGAGATGTTTTAATTCAGGTTTAGACCTAAATCCATGGAAAATTTCAGCCTGATCAGTTCAGTAGTTTCGGCGTGAAGAAGTAACAAAAATCCTTCCATCTAAACATCAAAACTTTCGCATCTATAATATTAGTGCGATGATAAATTCTTTCTTCTTCTCTACATTTTATATTTGACGTTCTTGTAGTCTATCCATAGACAATGATTGTAATAAAATAAATAAATATGGTGGATAAGTCTGGTCCTTATCCAGCTTATTCTTACTCTGTTCCACACATCCCACTTGCACAGAATCACAATTATGTACGAAGTAAACAGTTTCCACAAATTGAAGAAAGTTCACTTTCCTACAAGGCGTATGTTTTATTGATGCGTCTATTTGGTTACAAACTGCACGTTTCGGCCGTTTGCGGTAACATTAGAATGTTCTGTCATTTGCTTTGTTTAATTATTCGCAACGAGTTATAACAGGCATTGCAACGTGTTAGTAGAATTTTGATTTGATTCCACACTTTGTACCACACTAATCCATCAGTATCCAGTTAATTAATTTCTTCTGATTAGGTACCCAAAAAACAAGATGAAATAAAACCGCGATATTTATTTATCTAAAAGATATATTTTCAATGTTTTTTTTTACTGTGTATTTGGAGCTACAATGTATATAATTGTTTATCATATAGGTATAATTTCAGTGGGTCTTTGATTTATCACCTGTCCTGTAATTTTTTTGTTATAAATAAAGAACTATTAAACTTACTCATATGAAACTATCGTTTAGGCTTCTTCATCCACGTCTCATTACCATGAAATATGCATGAGTTAACGCCAGTCGCACGTAAAGTTACGATACTGTCAGCGATTATATACTAATGTTATAAGGTATTTACAAGTGAAATGCTTAGAAGAGCAATTTAATTAAGATTAAGTTTACGGGGAAATTATGCAGCTTCTATATATATGTATACTTAGATCTTTAAACTACGCAACGGATTTTGATGCGGGTTTTTTAATAGAGTGAGTCAAGAGGATGGTTTATAAACCATTTGACAAATTGATTTCCACGCAGGCGAAGCCGCGGGCGCAGCTAGTTTAACATGAGCCGGTAACACACTCACTACACTTACAGTAAGGCCTTAACGGTCTAATGAGTCAGCGGAAACCATTGACTCCCTTATAACCCTAAAATAACATCTGCTTAATTTTTTTACACTAAGTAGGTATTTACCAGCGGAAACAAAATTAAAAAAGGTGTATTTAAAACAAAGGAACAAAGAACTGTAACAAGCTTTGTTTTTAGTTCGTCCGGCCCAAACAAGAACAATTTTCAAAGATTTGTTATTAATTATATTTACAGATAACAAACTAACAAAAACGTCATGCATTTTTAGTTCTTTGTTGGCTCGGTCTTACCGACCACTTTATGATCGTAATCGGACGGATTCAGATTATAATAACTTACTTATATGCAGGTAGATCTCAAAGTATTATTTTATCTAGAAGTCTAAATTAAAATGTTATGATAATCATTAGCATAATCATGCAAAATATAGACATCAAAATTAAAGATCTTATTTCATAAAATTAAAGTGAATATATACCATTGGTGTTATAAAATTAATTCATAATAACTAGGTATTAAAATAATCCATTCACAAAGTAAATAACTGGGTCGGTATTTGTACAGACCATCGATTACGATGTCGAATGGGCTAATATAAACTAACTTACTTTTATATAGAGCGTGCTAGTGTTGAGAAAAACCAAGTCTAAATCAATTTACAGTAACACAAACAGTCTCGCAAAACCGTATCCAATAACAGGTCCACAAATTTCAACTTAGCCCTGACTAATTCTACTAATTCTATTGCTGTATTTGCCATTATACTCGTAAATTGATCTGCAACCAATTTCAATTAACTGTACAAGATCGCAAGCCGTTCTGGTAGTATCTAAAATGGCTTGCAATCTTGTAGTTTGTAAACTGGGTTTACGGATAATGCTATTTTGAAAGTTATTTACCTATTTTTTGGAGTAATTCAGGCGGAAAACTGTTCTCTTTTACATGAAAATCGAAAGCATCGCCTGGCTTGCACCTCTTCCTAAATTCGTCGGTGCACTTACCACTTAAGTATACCTATATTCGACCCCTCTAAGAACCTACCTACCAAATGCATTTTTACCAATTCACTCACTTGCATTAAAACCATAAAAGCTTTCGTAACAATGTTAATTTTGCTTACGATGTCTTTCAATTATCGTTAACGAAGAAAAAATAATACAAAAGGCTTTTACAGCACTCTTGCCTTCAGGCTCACAACAAGTTAACGACTGTAACTGATGTACTTAATTAAAAAATGAAATAAACTGAGCCAATTAGATTAAAATAAATAAGAGTCGTTTGTATTTGATAAAAATGACAACGATGAACTCAACTATAACGCAACATAGTTCTTAAAACAAGATGCTTGACACAAATTTATATTAGTAATTTATAATGCCGGACAATTCACACAGCATTATCTAGCCCCATGGTAAGCAGAGCTTGTGTTATGGGTACTTGATAACTACATAATACAATACATTACATAGATAGATTTTTTTTAATATACATAGAAAACTACCAGAACACGAACAAATATCTGCCGATCGTACACACAATTGTTTCGAGGCGGCCCTGCGTCGCAGGCGGATCTTCACCCACCGCGCCACAGAGGTCGTCTACAAATTGCTGTGATGTTAGTAATAACAAAGTTGTATGTTGAGTAATCAACATACAACTTTGTCAAACTTTAAAAAAGACTAGGTACAAGTGGAATATTGCACACCGTAACGAAGATAGGCGGAGCAAATCAATACATAAATAATATGTTCATCGTGCAATATTATATGACTGGGGTTTCGAGTTTTGAAATATTATATGTCGCGTGATGATGGCGCCCAAATATCCAGAGAACTCTTCGTTTTACGTAACTTATGTTATAAAACGACTGATTGACGTGTATCATAAACAAATAAACAGAAGCGTTTTCAATGAAACGCAATCGGACAGTCAGTGTAAACATGATGTAGGTACTATTCAGTTTATTTAAGGTTACGTGACATTGATTGATCACCATTGTAATTTTTATTGAAGACTAGCTGCGCCCCGCGGCCTCGCCCGCGCGGAAATCTAGGTTTCAAATAGTAAAACCGTAATCCGTAAACCGTATCCTAAGCCGTTGCGTAGTTTTAAAGATCTAAGCATAGAGACAGACAGACAGCGGGAAGCGACGTTGTTTTATACTATGTAGTGATGAATACCTCCGCAATTCGTTCGAATTTGGTGAAAATTACATCTATGAGTCTGACGAGAAGTTAAGAAGGGATTTGACCAAATGACTCCCGAGGAAACAGATGCGTCATAATCAAGAAACCAGTTATATTATGAGACGACGATATTGCAAAGAATGGTACCAACCAAATACCTACAAGAATAATGGTATCCTCCCACGACCATCATGAATGACACAGATAGATGGAGGTAGGACTCCTTCTATCGTACACCAAGAAGGGATACCACCTTTTTGTAGGCAAAAAGGTATACCCTTCTTGGTGTACGGGCTGATAATGATAATATTTTTTCATTTTTCTTTGATAAATATTTATAACATTACAATTAAAAATTGTAGTGTAATATTTATTTATCGAATCATCAACGACTATTATATAGAAAACAGTAGGTACTTACAGCCTAGTATTCTCTCAATTAATAGTGGCTATTACAAAACATAAAAGAGTCGGCATACATTTAAATAACAACATAAAATTATTACTTAAAAGCAAGCTAAAGAAGAAAGAATCGGTTGTTAATGTTACAAAATATATATTTCTAGGCAAGGAATTATTACCTCGTCTTACCAAACGAAGTCGAACTAACTTGCAGTTTTTGTAAATGGCTATACAGGAAGGCTTGTGTCACCATCTCGTTAGAAGCTTTGCCATGAAGAGTGACCCAGATACATACAGTTAATACGTATTCGATGCATCTGTCCGACTGTCCGGGTTCATCGTCCTGTCAGAGATTACATCATGCACGTTGCAAGATTATTAATTATGTCACTTTTTTAAGCTGCTCGTTATTCCTACATAGTATAAAATGAAGTCGCTTCCGCTGTCTGTTCGCTTATATCTTTTAAACAACGGATTTTCATCATAATTTAAATTTTTTACAACGGATTTTCATGCAGTTTTCAGCGATAGATATAGTGATTCAAGAGGAAGGTTTGTAAACCAATTTGACACATAGATTTCCACGTGGACGAAGCCGCGGGGCGCAGCTAGTTAATTATAATCTAATGTGTCTATGTATGTACTATATTTGTATAATTAAGTATATTGTATGCAGTTCTTAATGTTCTTATTATTGACTTCTTCGACACATGTGTCTCGCACTAAGTGACTTTCTTTTACCTTCATCATTCGTACCGCTAATGCTTGGAACACCCTCCCTGCTGCTGTTTTTCCGGTCATTTACAACCGGATCTCTTTAAGACTGAGTGAATGGGAGTGAGGTATCTTCTATTCCTTCATGATAAATCGTCGGCCACATTTTCACTTTACATCAGGTGAGATTATGGTCAAACGAAGGTCTAATTGATAAAAAAAAGAAAAAAGTGGGTACTTCTGTATAATTGATTGATTTTTGTTAGTTTTATGGAGACCGTTTTTCGGTATAACTAGTGTAGGACGCCCTCCGACCAGGTGGGATGACGACCTACGAAAGACTGCAGGTAGATGCTGGATGCGGCAAGTTGAAGACAGGGCGCTATGGCGCTCATTGGAGGCCTATGTCAACCAGTAGACTAATATAGGCTGATGATGATGATGATGAATAATTACTTATCGAATCTCTATCGCTAATCGCTATCAAATGCAGTATCTTATCATGGTACCACACAAACTCAAACTCTAAAATGCATAATTTTCTTACTAATGTATTTTTTTTGTATAATATTTTAAAATGTAATAATTATTATTTTGCAATACAGGATATTTAATTTTGCATATAAACGTAGAATATAAATTGGAGTGAACATATCCGAAAATTGTATTTTCATTAGAAGAAAAATAAATCTAGCTTTGTTACTAGTCATTTCAAATAGCTCACAGTTGTCTAGCAAACACGACAGTCTAGAGAGAAGCGAGGATTTCTCGCGTGCGTACAATACCGGTACTTTCACCGCGCGCGGTGTGGTCCGGCGGCGCCCGCGCATCTCCCCATGCGCCACCTACTTACCGCTGCATGCACAATTACATGCAACTATGTGGTACAATGGGTCTGTCGGTAAACTTTGTAGATAAGTTCTTGTATGTATTTTTTTTTTGTGTTAGCAGAGGAAAGTTTTGTTACATTAAGTTTAGTTTTGTTATATTATTGTTTTTACTTAAAAGGTAATTTCGAACACTGTTACACTTTTGTACATTAACTTATCAGAACACACTAACCAATTAAAATTTGCACGGGATCTTGGTCTTTGGCTAACATTTAACATGTTTCTTACCTCTTCACGCTAAAATAACTGAACGGGTCGGGCTGAAAATTTGTGTAAAGGTAGTCGTAGGAGTAGTATAATAAATATATAGATTCTTAGTCTGTAAGAACGCGTGTCGCGAGCAAAACCTAGTAATATGGTAAAATCGTCTTTAGGTTACTTAATCTAAACATAGAACACAAGTAACACGGGGTTCTAACTCTGAAAAGAAATAAATGTACTAACAATATTTATACGTTTTTTAAGTCTGAAAAGATAACACAGTAAAACTTGAGGTGACACGCACAGTACGTAATGTAATGCCACGATTAATTTCAAGTCGTTTATCATAATTTGCAGTGACAAGAGAAGTGCACGCCAATTATTAGTTCTTCTATAATTAAAATAACATGATTGTCCATTCATTATGTAGTGAATACATGTTCATTTAATTCTCCAAGGGACTGATATCTTGACAGCATTATATGCAAGAATGTTCCAAGTTTAAATAAATAAATAATGCTGGACAAAGTGGTCAATTCACATATTTCATTCATTTATTCCACCGTAGGTACATATTGATGTCATTATAATCTATTTTATGTACTATTGCATAATTAAACATATAACACACTTTGAGTGCTGAAAACGCACGGTATGAGTTTTCTACAAGTGACTAATATGCGTAAATCCACACTAGCGCAGCGGCTGAGAAAATACAGATCTTTGTGACTCAGCAGAGCTGTAATATTTTTCAAACGAAAAGCATTTGCGGCGCAACACAACCGCTGTGTAGAGTTGCAGCACGAATTTTTTAGGTAAAAAAAAAAGACCGCAGTCGTCGAAAAAAAACCACAGTCAAAGTGTTAATTATGATTATTTATACAACACAAGTTATAGTAGTATAGGAAGGTAACACCATATGGGTCCATCCTCCGGTATGGGCTAGATAGGGCAGATGTAGAGAGATAAAAAAAACAGACAAACAGTGACTCCTATTTAAGCACTTAAACATTAACAAATGATTGGCTGTAATATCATCAGGCTCTAAAGTAAGCAGAACTTGTGCTAAGGGAGCATGACGTCTTCTATAACGTTGTATCTCTCTCCCAATAATGTTTGCTGGAAGAGAACTTTTTTAGGGTTAAGCCGCCTTTGTTATTAATTATTTTATTATTATATTTTTCGTGCAAGAAGTATAAATAAATGACGTATTAGGTATACGTCAAATAAATATTACCACGATCACTTTTGTGTGTGATTTGATATTTTGCTGTTTCATTATTGCATGCAATGTTGTTTACATTTGTACACATTGTTTCGAATGTTACCTACAGTTATAGTGAATTGAAATATTAGAAGATTCAAATGTATTATCGGTGGAATCATAAAAAATGCAGCAGATTAATCTAATTTACGTAGTAGGGCGCGTAGCAGGGCTACGGCGTAGCAAATAAAACGCGTTCATGTCTTTTGTATGGAATCCAAAATACTTTGGATCAGGAATTTCAAAGCTGATGCGGTAACATTTTGTTGTTACTTGACATCTATTATTAGTATGAATCGTTGCTTGTTTCATAGTAATAATATTATCGCTGCAGTTTGAAGTGTTTATTTATATGCAACTAGCTTTGCCCCGCGGCTTCGCTCTCGTGGAAATCTTTTTTCAAATAGTTTATCAAAATTCCACTTGATCTCTTTGACTCTATCTATTAAAAACCGCATAAAAACCCGTTGCGTAGTTGTAAAAATCTAAGCATACATAGGGACATGGGACAGACAGATTGCGCAAAGCGACTTTGTTACTATGTAGTGTTATGATCTGTGATATTTTTTATGATCTGTGACATCAGTATCGACGTCGTATCAATAGCAACCCATTTTTATGCATTTGATAATGATGATGATCTTGAGGATGTCACTAGTTTTTAATAATTTATCAGGGTCTTTGAGCCTATTCTACGGATACAAGTTAGCGTTTTCCGTGAGAATAGAATCTTAACTTTCCGACATTCGTAGTTATTTCTTGTTAATTTCGTGATAACTTCATGAGTGGCTATTGTCTTTACAGTATTTGGAAACTTCGTCAGGCCCGCATTGTTTATTCTTAAACGTTATTCTTTGGGTCAAGGATGTGAATGCACATTAATATCATGGTTTTTGTAGTAGTTTGTTAATTTGCTTGATTTTATCTTCACAATTTATGATTAACTTAACGCATGTTCTGCTGGTGGTGTAGTTACTTGGCATACAATGTGTTCTAACTCGATTTGTTGAATAAAAATCTGATAAAAGTTTAGGTTAAATGGATCTTCGACTGATTCTCTATGACTGACTAAAAGGCAGTGGAGCAATGTTTATAAAAATAAACAATATGTAACAACCATTCTGTCATGATATGATGTCATGAGATAATGGTTGAGATATGAATCTTACCTCTAGATTATTTGCACAGTTAGTAGTTCAAATATGTTATTTTTTTGTAATTCTTTTGATTGTTTTTACGCATTACGGCACCACTCCAGAACGACATGGGCCCTTAGTTCTTGAATTTGACTCAGATTTGAGCTGATAGACCCAAATTGTGTACCACCACGAGTGTTCCAAATTCTTCCACAGTCTTTTGTTCCAAACTCAATAGATTGCGTTCCCTGCGTAGCTCCCACCCAGCCCATAAAACATAAAATGCCGCAAAGTGTATGTTACAGTGCCGATGTGTATCTCTATAATTAAAAGACAAAGAGTGTGATAGTAATGCGGGCTATGATATCTAACTATATATGTAGTTATTTGTGTGAAACATCCGTTTCCTAGCGCATGACACACGCGCTTGTAAAAATTATAAAATAAAATAAATAATGCTGGACATATCACACAGCATTATCTAGCCCCATGTTAAGCAGAGCTTGTGTTATGGGTACTAGATAACTGATATACATAATACAATACATTACATATATAGATATTTTTTATTATACATAGAAAACGACCAGAACACCCGGAACAAATATCTGCAGATCGTACACACAATTGTTCCGAGGCGGGAATCGAACCCGCAACCTCCTGCGTCGCATGCGGACCTTCGCCCACCGCGCCACATCGGTCGTCAAAAATACAAGCTTATGTCCGTCGGTTTTGGAATAAAACGTAGCCCTTTTGTTATTTCAGGTCCAAATCTTTATTTCTGCAAAATTTCAGCACGTTCCATTCAGTAGGCGTTTACTTTGGCCAAACATCTTTACAATGGCACAACATACAAACGTTCGCCGTTTGATTTATTAGAAATCAAAGACTACCTACAGACGTCAATACCCTAGGTAAGAAACAGGCACACAAAAAATAACCTATGCAGTTTTTTTGGCACACGGATAATTGGGTTAGGAACAAAATTATTTAAAAAAAGTTTATCAGTCCATCATAAATAATTATATTTTCCCCTTTTTGCATCATTTATTTACTTTATTTATGACTGGATTTTATTGTGTTTCGAATAAAATTATTTGAAAAAAAAAGGTTTATTAGTCGATCATAAATAATAATATTTTTTGCATCAACTAGTTACTTTATTTATGACTGGCTTTTATTGCTCTAGGTGGCTATTTTATATAGTATTATTACTGGTTTTTCACTACATATGTAACTACCCATTATTACATATATTGTATATAGTACTATACTTGAAAGGATTTTGGCTTCATTTAATTAGCTGTTACTTGGCATTTTTTACCGACTTAAGACCAACCAAAATAAAAACAACAAAAAATAATAAAAAAGTTAAATGTTACCCAGACAATCTTAAAAGACATTATTCTGTGGAAATAACTCGACTATTCAGATTATATCTTCAGATTCACTATTCCAAAGCTTACACAACAGAGGCCGTGAGAGTTCACAATGTAAAATTAAGTGTATTTTACTTTCTTAACTGGCTATTTTATTACCCTTATTAATTAATGTTGTTGGTGGAAATAAAGGTAGATTACATTTCATAATTGATGATTTCTCAGTTTCATTTTCTTTTGGACGGCTTACATGGGGGAGAGGTCTCGTATATGTATAATCTATGCTTAAGTGCTTCCTTCCCCAGTAGGACATAACAGTGATTTTGTCAGTGTTAATTATTAACTCTTTGACTGAGTAAGTACAACATAGTTTGTATTGAATACTTACTCTAGGTCCAGTGATGGCGCTGACCACTTGCGCCAACAACAACCACTGCCAAACGCCCCTCATGCTGCACTCTCAATAACTAGAGCGACAGAGTACCATCACACAACACAACAAAAGCACACAAGCACTGCACACCACAAAGATTTTCTCCAAAAAGTTTTTATAACGCGCCAAATTTGAAAATTGGAAAATTCAAAATGTCAAAGTCAGAATGACAGCTGTTTCCCGCGCTTGGACACACGCAGCGGCGGCTACTTCGGCAATAGCGCGAGCCGCGAGATGCGTTCGGTTTTACCACCCCTCCTACTAAACCCCTACTCGTTTCGAAAGGATAAGATGAACCGTTTTGAGATAAACTCTGTACTAATTGAACCGTAAATGAATTGTGAATGTGATTGAGGAAAGTGGGTGGGGCATATTGACCCATATTCGTGTCATGGCCGAACTGAGCTGCAGTTAAAATCGCATTTCGAGTACGGGAGCTTTTGTAATGCAATAAAATAATGAAAAGCACGTTTCGTTTTATAGCAAGTGTGCAACAGATGTTCATAAGTAACCTTATCTAAATGTGCTCTGTGCCGAAACATTCAATTTGTTGAGATTGCAAATGGCTATCACTATCAAATAGTTCAATCAAAATGTGAGGATCATAATAACTTCATAGCAGTTTGACGGCAGTTTGTAATTAAATTGATGCTGGTCATTTTTCACAGCATCATCTAACCCTAAGCTTGAATAGGAACTAATAATTTGACTTCGTTGTTGTTGGTAACATAATTCATTATATTTATTTAGGTATTTACAACATTTTAGAGAAACTTACAGCTAGGTTTACAAATTTTAATATAAACATTATTGAACATGCTTGGATAAACCAGTGCATGTTTATGACGGCTAATGACAAGTTTCCGCTGATATACCTACTTAAAACAAGCATGATACTTTGGTTTGAATAATTTGAATTTGATCATAATTTGATACACAGTAAGTTGACGTCTTGTTACACATAACTGAATAAGACAATTCTTTGTTTTTACTTTTCTTTTGGTTCACACTGAATTGTTTACTTACAGCAATGTTGAGCCGATTGGCATCCAATCAGCGAACCAACTTTATTTTTCCTTCCGCTCATGCGATATCTGACTCTCCTCATCTGTAGTAGGTATCTAAGGACAGGGATATGCTTTAACAGTTTGTTCCGAAAAGTCGTGTGATTTTCCGTCTACGCAAAATTCCGACCGACAGGAAACGATTGCACCATTCCTTTTGCAAGCTAGCGGGTCTTCGGCTTCATTTGTTTGAAATCTTATGGTAAAATCATTAATCAAGCGAGATATCTCTACAGTTTTGCAAGTCGCGGTAACGTACCATGAAGACAATGGGCAGAACCGGGATTGAGCCATGTCTAGTGAAAAGAATAATGGTGCATGTCTCACATCGTCTAATTGGTGTACAGTACAACAATCGTTTTACGGCGTTTATGTCTATACCTTCGACGGTTTTGTAATAACTGTAAGATTTATATTCTAGTGTTAATTTTGGAAGGTATTTGTATCAAAATTTTCGCATCCTGGCTATTCTTTTTGCAGTTATTGTGTAAGAAAAAGTCTACTAAATAACCGGACATGTAGCAAGACTACATCATCCTTTTTCTCTTCCAGTACCACCTTTGTTTTAAAACTCGTAAAACTCGTAGAGTACCTACCCAATTTACCTATCAAGTAAACACCTAGCTTCTTACCCTAGAGACTGACTGTATCTAGGGTAAAAAGCTGTTCATACAGCCAGATCACCTCTATCGATCAGGGTACGTAAAGTTCCCTAAAACAAATATGTAGGTACTGAAAGTTCATAAAGAGCTGTGGTCTGTAGACAATTAGTGCTACCAATTCCCATTTCCCATTCTCTTTCTCAATCACAGGGGTGACCACAAGCCCTCATTACACGGCATCAGGAAGCGCGTAGAGTGGCGGAATCTCGGCCACGTCCCACCGATGGCGCTTTAATTGTGGGCTCCATCGTATTATGTGGTATTGTGCGCTGTTATGTAAGCTGTTACTGTTGCGTACATTGACATGTAACCCGGCTGATGAGCTGTCATGTGTCAATATTGGAGCAGTGCATAAAGTAACTACAAACATAAAGCTGCCGGTTTTGCTCGCGGAAGCTAAGCTTTATCAATCTTTTCAGGATGTTGTCCTTGAGAAAGGCCGTAGACACTTCTTTAAATATATAGCATGCGTACTAATATACTTGGTAGACGTCCATATTATGTTCATTTTGTGTGCAATCGTGTAACTACTCTACATAAACCTGAAATACGTCCACTTTCCACCAAAGTGATACCTTTTCAACTCCGCATAAGGCAGTTAACTTCTCACATTGACCACGCTATATCCTGAGCATTAGATAACCCATGTAAAGTATTATAACAACCTATGACTCCTTATATAACAGATAACCCTGCAAAATTAAAAATCCCTCGTGCACAGTTCACGCGCTGAGTTGAGGAGGTCGTGTGGTTCTGCCGCGTAATACTTTCACATCGCAAGGTCAGTAGAAAGCGAAGAGTTGCGGTCATAAGATGTCCGCCTTGCAACAAATACCTTTACAAGATGTTGATATGAAATTGTAAAGAGTTTTGTGAATGCTAATTAAAATATGAGGTGTGTCAAGAGCCTCCTTAACATCATTTTAGAGTGAGACGACATTGGTTTAGGTGACAGATTAGAGAAAATAAATAAATAGGTACCAAATGAGCCAATGAGGGTTTATTCCAGTTTACCCCCCTCAAATCCCCCCTTAGAAGGAAAACTGATATAAAATGATAAATATAACAAATGATGGCTAAAAATTGGTCTATGTGTAATTAATAATTATGTACTCGTAAGGAACTTCTTCTAGGCAAGATAAAAATGTAGTGGATACGATGAGGATATAGGTTGACTTGGCTTGTCTATTTTTATATCTATTCCATTTTTAAATACTTTTCTGCCTATGGCCACTTGACCATCTGTGCTTTTAGACAAAAACTCAAAACATAAAGAGATGTCCCTTTGTCACACCACACGTTTCGTAAGCCATTTCGCCATTTTTAAACGCTTTACAATTTGGGATTGCTTTACTAATTAGTTTCATGTTTATCCGATAAAGAGCAGCGGTCAAGGCCGAAACTATCATTATTCAAAACAGTTGATGCAAGTGCTGTAAACAAGACGAATTGTCGTGATGGTGATGAAAATTAAAGATGGCGCGAATAACGAAATACCTTGCTAACTTAGCTAGCTTTCCAGTTGGCTCCAGTTATAAATCAAGAAATCAAGTATAAATCATAATTTCAAAAAACTGCATATCACCGGAAAACTTCAAATTAATTAATAAGAGGCAATCAATCCTTTTAGAAATAAATTTCAAGTCGTTTACTTCTGAAGCAAGAGGTTTTGCACTAAGATTAAAAAAAAAACTACCTACTCGTTTGGCGAACGCGTGTGCAGCAATGGACTTATAGGTACTGATGATGGATGTTTGAAGATTTGAAAATAAACCTAGCAAACTCGTTCGCAACAAAATTGGGTTCCCCCTTTTTTTTTTCGGAGGGGTAGCGAGTAAGTATAAAGCAGTTCCTAATACTAATTATTCTATGAAAAACGAACAAAAAAGACCTCAACCCTTATTTCATTCGTGAAGTTTGTCGATGGTCTGCGACGACTAATAGGTAGATATGTACCTATTACTATGATCAGTAAACTAGTCTGTCCTAACACATAGCAGGTAATTGGTAAATAGCGTGTAATGCACGAATATGGATGTGGTTTCATCAAAATTTCCCAATACAGTTAGTTGGTAGATGATGGAAGGTAGTTAGACGTTAAATCGTGATCTCATCCCACTCAACGATGCTGCTTTCAAAATAATTTCGCTTTTGGTAAAGATTGTAACATACTTGTACCTCTTTTGATCTGATAGAGCTGATAACGTAGAAACTGCAATACAGATGTCGCCATCGAGATTCTTCAGATATTATTTGATTGTTTTGAATAAAATTAAAACCGACTTCAATTCTCTAATATTTACATTGTTTTTTATGTTAGAGAGAACAATAGCATTTCTTCGGGAATATATTTTTCTAATCTATGCAGGGAGCCACGAAAAATGTCTACTAAAAATGTCTGCTAAGTCGAAAGAAAATCATTCTGGATCCCCGTTTTTATACTGAATACAATATAAAACAAAATCTGTTCACAATTGACGCAGATATAGGCGAACATAGGTATATTAATTAAATACATAATACATAGCTCAACATAAACCCTTCTCTTATTTGAAGTCTTTTAAAAATAATCAAAAAATTACGTCTGATATATAAAAAAGTAGCATAGCTAAAGAACGCAGAGGACCAAATATTTAAATCTCGTTATCAACAGAATTCGAAAAATCTTTACCACGCCTTCTGTCTTGCAAACAAAGATGCAATTTTAATATAAGAATCCCAAGCAGCGGTGACAAAACCATGTGAAAACGGTTCGTCATTGTGGATGGTATCTATGTATTGTGCGAGTGAGGAAGTCAACGTTCCCAGCAGAGTATCATCGCGAGCGGCGTAGCATTCTTCTGAAAACATTTAGGCCCGTATTATAATAAACTATCGACCCGCCCCGGCTTCTTCTTTATATAACTTCCTCTTGAATCAATCTATAATATATTTAAAAAAACCGCATCAAAATCCGTGGCGTAGTTTTAAAGATCTAAGCACACACACACAGACAGCAGGAAGTGAATTTGTTATATACTATGTATGTATGTACTGATAAATAACACTGGACAATCCACGCAACATCATCTTCCCTTAAAACATAAGCAAAGCTTGTGTTATGGGTACCTACTAGATGACTATATCAGTCATCTAGTAGGTATAATTTAATACAATAAGATGTTTTTTATTATATGTACCTACATAGCACTCGGAACAAATATTTGAAGATCGTACAAACATTTGTCTCAAGGCGGGAATCGAACCCTCCTGCGTCGCAGGCGGACCTTCTCCCACCGTGCCGCAATGTTCGTCATCATTATAGCTTGTTCTCTGTCGGACATAATATTTACTTATTATTTACTACAATCCAGGCTTGAATAAAAATGGTTTTGCACATCTGGAAGAACTTTAATCATTACGATCAATAGAACAAATGACAAATTCATAATAATGATATACATTGAGTTAATACACAGCGTAACAACCACGGTACTATTACTAATGATGATGATGATCCTTCACACATACTCCGACTAACTACTTTGATACTTATCTAACTACTTATGTTATATTCTTTTCCAAAAACGGACAATGGTTTCATGATATTACGAATATTAGGCATGTTTTAATAAATACACAAAATTTAAAACAGAATATTGAAAGTGAATGATTTAAAGTTTTGTTGATATATTTAGTTGGCGTGTGAAAAAGTTGCTTGATTCTAAATTAATATTTTGATTGAAACGTTTAATAAATGAATACAACATTGACTACAGCGCGCCTTGAGTCTATTTGACGATATATCGAGACGTGAACGAAACGTCTCGTTTTTACGTTTCGTTACAGCGCATCTATTGTACGGCCAGTAAACCACGCAAATCTCATACAATAAATTATGAGATGTCACAAATACTTCTTGATATTATCGTCAAATGGAATCGGAGCTCAAAACTGTTCTACTTAGAAGAATATTTACATGTTAAGTTAGACCATTTTCTATGAGTAACAAAGACTACTTACTCTACATCTATTTGATTATGAAGATTTCTTAACCTAAGTAAAGATAAAACTAACGACTAGTTGTCACAATAATTAAAGACATTCGATGTAAGTACTCTATCTTGACTAATTTAATAAGTTCACATTCTTACTAGCATTATCTTAAAGAATAAGAAAGCACATATAGCTCCCCGTGCATCTAAATTGGTAGCGGGTACCTTGTAGCACAACTAGAGAGAAATAGATAATACTATATATATATATATATATATAATAAAAAGAGACTGGTCTGCCTATTTCCGTAATAGAAGAATCACAGAAGTTTAAAATAACATTTTACCATAAGTTTTTAACCTCATTAACATAAATAATACTAAATAGGTACCAAAAAATAAATAGGTTAAATATGAAGATTACACAGGCCTTATATCTAGACAGTTACAAAAGTCTACGACACATGCCTACGAATAAATATTTGACCTACAGGGTTAATGTTATATCAGAAGGCTTTTCTTAAAGCTTTCAACTGTGTCCACTCAAAACTATTTTAAGCGTGGCCACAGCTTTTGGACTAACCCCCTTACTTTTAACTGGCTAGTCTACACACTTTTTACTGTCACCGTCTCTTAAGCACGTTCTAACGAAATGTAGCTTTGAAGACAATGTAGCTAACAAATACCAGCGTTCATGAAATAATGAACGCAAGATAAGTTATAAATTGTAGGTGTGTCATTCATTACGCATTCATTAGTTATCAATGCATAATTTGAACGCGATTCACTTCGATCATGGGTAGTTTGTAAGTAAGGGAGTAAATGTCCAGAGATCTTAGAATAGAATGGGGACAACAATGTCCCTCATTTTGGCACAAGAAAAAAGTTTTTTTTTATCTAAGTGATAATAAAGCAAAAAATAAGAATAGAAGACTGAAATTCTGGGAACTCCTTATATTTTGTTGTTTTTCAGCGGACATTATTTTGACAGCGGGCTTCTTTCAAGCCAAGCATTAAATAATAGTCTTCTTATCTTGTGCCATGGAGTACAAATTCTAACAGCAATGATATGGGAACGTATACCACATTGTTCTTTTCAGTCGTCATTAGATTTGGTTCTAATTCTTAGATAGCTTTTCCACTAAATATGTCTTTGGTCAAACTAAGAATAGTTCTAAATAAAAGCAGTTTTGGCACTTTTTTTATATCTACTGCGTGCGTACAGTCATTTCATACAAGAAAAGAAGTATTTGTATGTATATCGAGTCATACATGCGTTTTCGAATGACAGCGGGACCAGCGAAAAAACAGCTTTCAAACGTCAAAATGTTAAATGGTGGCAATTTTGATGTGTAATAATAATAACTGCGGATTCAAGGAAGTTCTTATCGGAATTAATTACTTATGTAAGTGGGTTTACAGCGTAACTTTATCTGTGTTGAAAGAACACCAATATTTCATCCCTTTTCTATGGAATGTTTGCAAAGTGCGAAATGTGTTAAATTAGCTCTCGCTGTCCTTCAAAATTGCAGCCATGCATCACGCGTACGAGCAAAATATAGCTCTTGTTAGTAAGAAACATAGACTGTATCCGTTAGTCTTTCATACCATATAGATAGTTCTTCAATCCTCCACACAACAGCAAACAATACAATAAGTGTAGTGCAAGACATTGCCCAAAGATTCCACCTTCCTTTGTGGTTTAATTATTGTCTCAGCTTCCGAAATTACCTACGACTTGAGAGATGGTCTGTCAGTCTCACGTATTTAGCAATCGACCAGCAATCTGTATTTATTTGAAGTGAGCCATTTCAAAAGATCTAAGTGGTTACAACAGTTTTAGTAACTTATTGGCAGAAGTATTACTTAGGTTCTAGACGTTAAAATGTTGCAAATAAGCTATTTTTTCTATTTAGCGTCTAGCGCTCTGAAATTTGCATGAAATGGATTTATATGGTTGCAATATGCAACTCATTTCTGAAGTCTGAAATAATTTCTATGTTGCTAAATAAATTACGTGTATAATCAAGGTTTACCCGGACTTTTAAAAGTTAAAAAAATCTAGTTAAATAGCGTTAAATCTAACTATTACAATCATGTAAACTGAGTAATTTGTATTCAAAGTGTTTACAAATGGCCTGAGCATATTTAGACCGATATTTTTCTAATTATTTACTAGACATTCGAACGTTTGAGCCTTTCTTTACAACGTTTGGAGATGAAATCAAGACATTTTACATGATGTTCACTATAATCGAGTCTCATTCAAGAAAAACTTGTATAAAACTGCGCACTCAGAATCTACCTTCTCCATTTCTATAAAAGTTGGACAGGAGAATGTCAAAAATAATAATTGGGCCAGAATATTCTTGGACGAATTCATTAAACATGGCAGGTTAAACAATTGGTTTCTCTTTCGCATCAACGAAATACTCTTTAGTTCCTTTAAAAATTGAACTTTGGTAGCTTATTGAATTAACTTTATCTATCGAGGACGACATAGAAATGGAAACCAGTAATCAGAAGTTTACCGTTTGCTTTCAAAATAAAATACGAAAGAGGGTAGTCTAAGGTAGTCCAGAGCGCGCCCGTGTTGCCTCATCTCAAGTGTCGTGTGGTCACGCGCGGCCCAACATGGCGGCGACGTCGCCTGCCGACTGCGAATGCAGCAGCGCACGCGCAGGCCTCGGCGGGGCCAGCCTTGGGAGAGCCAGGACCCCCGAGGGGGTCGAGCCAAGGGGCGTACTCCCTAGAGGACAGCCTGTGACGAACTCGTGTCTAGAAGCCTCGGTCGGTGTGATCCGCCGTTTTGGATCCCATCTGGAACAAAGTTGCGTTTTTTAAGCACTCGGAGTATCTTTACATCACGATGAAGTTTCTGACGAATTAAAACATCGATTTTATTTCAAAAAACATCCATTTGCATAAAATTAGGATGTATAAGGCAAAGTGATCTTTTAAGACGTACGTAGTAAAAATGTTGTTATCATCGACTGTGGTTAATAAAAAAATCTAAAAAGTTTTACATATTGTGAAATAAGATTGAGCGATAAACAGACATTATTCGTAGAATGAAAATATTTATGTTTTATAAAAGATTATGTCTAACTACCAGTCGGAATTCAGAATTGGGATAAGCAAAAATCAATCAATTAATTCCGAGTACCGTACCTGTCGCTTTCGAGTTTTTATTTGTCTCGTTATAAGCTTGCGCCTAATCGATTCTTAACCTGATTGAATGGACCTAAAGTTTATATGCTTAGACTTTGAGGGACATTGAAGGGCCATAAATTAGAAGTTACGTAGAGCTGCGGTAGTTTAGAATTGACTCGACGCAAAGAAGAGTACCAAGATAATTTATCAAACCACCTCAATGGTTTTAGGCTTTTGTAAGGCCCTAAAAGCCCATAAAAGGAAATATAGGTACATTTTGTAACGTAATTTTAATATAATTTGGGGTCAGAATTTTGTGCTAAAGACCATCGTTAGAATTCCTTTAAAATATGAACGTATGTTTTGAGCATTTATCGTAACACAGTTAATCTCATGTTAGCGTTTAAAGTTTCATAACAAATTATTTAAGTATAGTCTACACTAGAGCTTTTGAACGTTTCTGTATCACTATCAAAGCTCAGAATAAACTAGACTCAAATCTGATCAGATCAACATAGCAAAACCTAGGAAAAACCCATACAGATAGATGACTGGTGGGGGTCTAATAACACTTGAAAAGGGTGGTGCTTGGGGGCTGTGGTAGATGGTACTGGTGGATCCCCAAACCGCCCTTTGAGGTTCGTAGGTAGTATGGTGTAGGTTAGTGGTCAAGGAAAGTCACTGGTTTATGGTATGGACTATATTCACAAGACTCTAATAATACTGGTTTTATACTACTGCAGAGTTATGGTAAATGGTATAATGGTTAAATGGTAGATATGTGGTTCGAACCCGCGACGAAGGCGGCCGATCGCGAACTGAGTACATTTAGGCAACCGCGAGCGAATACGCATTCAACTGCAAGCGCAGCTAAATGCATATCTGCTGCGTGGTCGGTTTACCCGAACAACACTGATGTGATGACACATCGGAGTCTTCAGTTCAGTTCAGTTTTTTTATTAATAATAACCTGTTACATGTCATTTTCTAAATTCAAATTAAATTATCAATTTAATTAATCTTCTCAAGCTACGAGGCCATGTTTAGTGGGAATCTTGCCCTACCAATTATGGGCCCATATTAGAACACGTAGGCATGCGGTCAACAAGCCCAATCTGGCCCTTCTCGTCTCTTCAACGTGTGGTCAGTTCGAAGGTATTGCACCTAAAGTGGAGCGAGGCAACCAATCTCTTTAGATCCCGCTCGCTTTAATGTGTGTTGGTTAATTATAATCAGTTTAAGCTGTTAAGATTAATGAGTATTTAGAAAATTATAGCAAATAGTACCTTATTGAAAATTTGTGGGATGAAGAACTGGAAGCCTTTCTCTGAGAACTCGACACCACCGTTATCTAGTAAGGATAACAGAGAGGCCAGGAGCAGGCCACTCGAAGTGTGTGTGTGTGTGTGCCATCAATTGAAACACTCAATTTCATTGACCCCTCACGCAAACCGAAATTCGTATCGTTCATTTTTCATTTCATCAATCATTCTATTAAAATTCTCATTTCATAATTTGTAATTTATTTCCATTGTTCCTTTCTAAATATTCGTTATAGTTTAATAAATAAACGATTGATATATTGTAAGTGTTGTTAACTTTATAGCTTTTTAGTAAACGGGAAATTGCTAAATATGTGACATCAAAAGCATCATTACTCAATATCCCTGAGGTGCAGGTTACAAATACCTGGTACTAAACCTATTTGTAATTTGTAATCCGCACCTGCGACTCTGCGGTGGGATGTTACATTGACGCAACGAGACACGATCACCCAGCCAAGATTAGATAATCTTCAGTAAGATACACCACTATACATATATCCTTTCTATACAGGGTTATTGGTAATCCGACGTATGCCCGATAGGAGGTGATAGGGGTGACTATTTGCGATAATTTTAACCTATAAGTATTATGCGAAAGTGAACCATTTTCAAGTTTTCATGTTTTTTAGCTTTTTTCAAAATAAGTAAAAAATGCAACATTAAAAAAACACTTTATTTGCCTAGTGTGATGACGTTTTATGAAAAACTGCGAGAGCTGAAGACAGGGAAATTTTCGTTGATAAATTTTATTTGAGATTTGTTTATTTGTGTTTAATGTCTATAAACTTCATCATCATCAGCCTATAGCAGTCCACAGCTGGACATAGGCCTCCCCTAATGAGCGCCATAACGCCCTATCTTCAGCTTGCCGCATCCAGCATCTGCCCGCAGTCCTTCGCAACGGTCGTCATCCCTCCTGGCCGGAGGTCGTCCTACACTACGTTTGCCGAGTCGCGGTCTCCGCTCAAGAACACGTTTACCCCAACGGTTTATATTAACTTCATTTTCTTTCATTCATTCTTTGTTTATGTTTATCTATCGTATCTTAGAACTGAACTGAGGTACCTAGATGCTGGATGCGGCAAGCTGAAGACAGGGCGCTATGGCGCTCATTGGGGAGACCTATGTCCAGCTGTGGACTGCTATAGGCTGATGATGATGATTGATCTTAGAACTCGTTGATTAAGATGCAACGAGCCAGTTTACATAACCACTGATGCGCGTCCGCGGTACGCGATGATCATCTTACATCTTACATGATCGTGATTGAAATCGATTCGGGTGAGGTTGGGTTAAGTGAGATATCATATCACATTAGTTGGATGAGACACGCGCGGTATCGCGATTGACGTTCTTCCTTTTGGATTAGCTAATGACTAATGAGTAATGAGTGAAGCCATATTATGTGGGAAACAACAACATATTTGAATAGTAGGAAGTTTGTTTTTTAAACAAAAACAATCGATTATAATTCAGTTACTTTTAAAATGCTTGTAATAACGGATTGAAGTATTTACAGAAAAAGAAGTTACAAAAAACTAGTTGATGTACAATTTCACATCAAATCGTTGAGCTATTGTTATTTCGCTTCTCTGTCTTTTATAGACCTGGTTTGAAATAAATTATTTTTATTATTTATTTATCTCTTTTGTCTTTATGTCGTATCTACATATTAAGCTACTGCTTGCATCATTTTCTGATCTATCAAGGAAATCGACGTTCCTCTAGCCAAATGCGTGTTTCCTCATTATATATCTGCAACAAACTCAAAGTTATCAAATTCACTATAATAAATCGCTGTTATTGTGCCACGTTCCAAGTCTCACACACAGTTGAACCCCGACCTTTATGAGAGAAAGCTAGGGCTGGCAGACTTGACGGATGGGGAAATTGTGTACACCTGTACTTATCCCATGAAAATTATTAAGAAATTAGGTTTATATTTATATTGATCAATTAGTCCGTGTAAAAGTTTTTGTATCAGCCCGGAGTGTCCCAGCAGGACAAAGGCCGCGGCAAGGTAAAAGTTAGTTCCTAATTTAGGTTGATAAGGCACCTATATATTTTTTGCCAGTTAGTAAGTTATTTTATTAATTTTTTTCTGTATTGATGGTGCAATAAAGTTATATTCTATACTATTCTACTTATAATGGTCCTTGTAAGTTAAAGTTAGTTCCAAGAAAAAACTTGATGAGTTGGTACCTATTTGCAATATGATCGTAGTTTGTACCTATTTGCAGCATGATAGTAGTAGGTACCTACTATTTAAATAAATAAATAATTCTGGACAATCCACACAGCATTATCTAGCCCCATGGTAAGCAAAGCTTGTGTTATGGGTACTAGATAACTGATATACATAATACAATATATTACATAGATAGATATTTTTTATTATACATAGAAAACGACCAGAACACCCGAAACAAATATCTGCAGATCGTACACACAATTGTTCCGAGGCAAGAATCGAACCCGCAGGCGGACCTTCGCCCACCGCGCCACGTCGGTCGTCAGATATTAGATTAGTCAGGTATTTGCAGCATGATATGAAGTGGTAGAGATACTTTAGCGTAAGTGGGTAAGCGTGCGTGCAAGTACGGGGTATGGTAGGTGGCTGCGGAAGACTAGGCAGCACAGATGATAGAGATTCTGTCATCTGTGGCAGGCAGATGCTGGATGCAGCAAGCTGAAGACAGTGCGCCGTGGCAGTTATTTAAGAGAGGGAGGAGAGATAGGCCTTTATCCAGCAGTGGACTATTAGAGCTGATGACACTGTTGATGATGATGTAGTATGAGAAATCAAAAAGTAACATCTAACTTAACGTCTCAGAATGATGAGGTGCTATTTATTTAACATATATGAAAATACAACTGAAAGCAAACCAGAGAGTACCTAGTTACTTTGTATGAGTAATTCAGTAACTTTGTATGTGTACTTACCTAAGTATGTTGGCACAGAGCAACGAACTTGGCATTGAGTTGCAAAGAAAGCTTTCGTGAAATCGCGTGCGGCATGGGTGAAGGGTGAAAGTATAAAGTAACTCGGAGGTCTAGATCTCCTTTAGATAAACTAACAAGCTGATAGTTTGATATTTGTAGTCTAAAATAAGCTAAAAACGTGAGTGATTCTGTAAAACATCGGTACAAGATAATTATTTAAACGTTTCACTACGAATCAATGAAATAAGTACCTATGGAGTATATAATAAATAAATAAAAATAAAAAAGCCTTTTATTTCCAACAAATTATTAAGTTTAAAGTACATTGTTTTTTAGAGTTCTTTTTAAACTAGTTGTTTATATAACTTAATTAATCTAACGTGTAATTTAGTTTCCTACAATAATATCTGTAGGAACCCCTTATTGGGTGAAGGCCTCCTCCAAAGATGCCCATTTGTCTCTGTCCTGTGCGGTCTGTTTCCAGTTTGAGCCGGCTGCCCTTACAATATCCTCGTCCCAACGTGTCAGCGGTCTTCCTCTGCTCCTTTTACCTGGAGGACCTTTCCATAATGTCGCTTTTAGTGTCCATCTCTGATCCTTAAGCCTCGCTCCTAAACTCTATGGAGTATATATACCTTACAAAAGAACGAAACTCAACATTTTAATAAAAACCCATTGAATTTGATTCGATCACGGAGGTTTCGATGCATAGGAACAAAAAGGTAGCTAACACAATAAACATGTACCAAGAAAATAATAGTTATTTGGACCTATCTTTTTCATAGAGGTATTATAATTCTTCTTGAGATGCGTGTGTTTGTCAAATAACTCCTTCTAAATGGCTGGACCGATTTAGATGAAATTTTGTGTGCATATTTGTGTGGGTTCCTGGAATGTTTTAAAATACAATTGAAGCAGGTGGATGACGTCTTAATTGCGTTTTCATGAAAATACGGATTGCGCCGTAAAACTTCCGACGGTACCTCTAATAATCTGACAACTTTAAGCAACAAATAACAATCGTTTTATAATAATAATTGTCAGACTACTACAGAAAAGTTACAGATGTTACTTGGATTATTCTACGGCCCATAGTTATGTTTTGTCAGAATGTAAAGAAGCACTCTGCTTCACTTTACAAGTAAAGGCCTATTCTTCGTAAGTATACCTACCATGTTGGTACTGGGTGCATATCAATCCATGGCACCTATCCATAGTAATAACTTTGAAACTTTCATATCAATTCAAAACGAATTAGCGGAGGTTTCCTCACGACTCGACAAATCTATACAATCTTTGCGCTAAAAACTACAATGCATCTTCGTTCCTATTCCGTGCTGGGGCAAAACAGTGGGAACAGAGATGGAAAGTGGTAATAGTGCTTCCAACTTATGTACACTTTTGATTTTATTATGATGTCAAGCAAGCTCTGGTTTGCGATCGGGTCAAGAATAGAAAATGCGGGGGCGTGAACTTAAAAGTTAGTGAAATCTGTAATATTTTTGGCAGGAAACAAAATACTGAATTATATTCTTCAAACTAAACTCTGATACAAAAACCTGGATATTTTTTGTATACAAAGGTGTTAAGAAACCCAAGGAATATTGCTGGGAAATATTTAATGTGGGTAGTTGTATGGTATCTCGGGAGAGGCAGGACATATCTACTAATGAGTCAATGCGTTGTAAAATCTCATTGGTTATGCCGCAGGCAGAGCTCAAATATACCCTATAGTAGATCGATGGATGCCGCAACTCTCTGCGGATCGTCTTGGATGATACCATTAGCAATCCAAATTATGGTAATCCCATAACAGTCATGTAATAAATTGCATAACGTCTATGTAAATTAAATACATTTTCTTATTCAATACTATTTAATATACAGAACATTCAAGTTTTACATTCATTTCCTACTAAATCCTATGTTTGATTTCTATTTTATATAACTCTTTAGTAGGTATAATAGAAAGCGAATATTATTTTATATCTAGTGGTATATTGGTTTAGTCTATACACAAGCCAAATCGATGTAGAATGTTTGCAAACAAACTAAGACACAAATAAATGAAAGTCACTTGCTTGGTGTCGAGTTTCAAATCAAATCTATTTATTGAAGGAACGATCTGTCGTCAAGAATCTAATGTAAATTGCGTAAAAATGATGCGCCAACTGAGTGAATTGTAGGTTAAGTATGGGCAAATGATAAATGAATTTATTGTTGTAAAACTCGGTGGTAACTTACATACATTGGTATTATAATTCTATCATGCATCTCTAGTCTGCCATGGTCTGGCTTACAACATTAAATAAATAAATAAATAATGCTGGACAATTCACACAGTATTATCTAGCCCCATGGTAAGCAGAGCTTGTGTTACGGGTACTAGACAACTGATATACATAATACAATATATTACATAGATAGTTTTTTTTTTTTTTATGGCCTCCCTTTTTTCCTTCCACTCCTCGCGTTGGATCGCGAGGAGTGGAAGGAGAAAAGGGAGGCCTTTGCCCAGCAGTGGGACAGTAATGGCTTAAAATAATAATAATAATAATAATAGATATTTTTATTATACATAGAAAACGACCAGAACACCCGGAACAAATATCTGCAGATCGTACACACAATTGTTCCGAGGCGGGAAACGAACCCGCAACCTCCTGCGTCGCAGGCGGACCTTCGCCCACCTCGCCACATCGGTCGTCAAACACACATACACACGTACATTAGTATGGAAGAAAAAAAAATATAAGAGTGATAGGTAAAAATAAAATGAAGTCTGGGTGATTTACATCGAGTTCGGGTAATGTTTAATTAGTACTATTATTGTTTTCGTAAGAGGCTATTTGCTAACTAAATACTGTAGTGTGTGGCCGGGTTCCCTACGAACCATGTTTGTGTGTACTTTTGCAGGATTTCATCTAGGAGGCTTTTGCCCCAGAACTCAGGTGTTTATACTAATTAATACTCATTGATTGATAGATAGAAAACTCTTTATTATATCAAAACAACAACAAAACAGAAAACAATACAGAATGAAATACTTAGTCTAAGGCTGCCTTTTATACTTCCTATATGCTAAGACTTAGCATATAGGAAGTATAAAAGACAGCCTTATGGCAGCGATGGCTTCCAGACATCCTCAGGATGGAATGGACATGAAGTAACAATATAGACGATAAGATTGATTGATTAGAATTTGAAATTTATGGGCAATAGCGTGCGCTTCTACAATAAGCTTCCATCTGAAGCAACTGAGCTCCCTATTCGTAAATTTAAAAATTACATAAAACTAAATCTCATCAATAAGGCTGTCTACTCCATAAATGATTATCTCAATGATGTTAATGCTTGGCCAGATGTCGCTCAGTTTCGCACCGACAATAGTATGTGAGTAATTGGTTGTTGTGCATAGCTTTACTTAAATATTGACATTATCGAATCATATTATATTTAGACTTAAATAGGCAAATAACCATGTATTAGACATATAAGAGATGAACATGCTAGTGGTTTCTTTTCACTTCTTCCACTAGTGGACAAAAAATTGAAGTGAACAGTAAAATAATTTTATTTGATAATAATTTATGTATAAAATATGACTTGTCTAAGTGCTTATTTTGTAAGCCTAAAGAAATAAATGATTTTTTACTTTACTTTTACTTTTTTAAATCTAATAATTCTTTCCTATGCTTAAAAGCAACATTTCTACAGCCAAACCTCGCAGTATCAATATAAATAATTTAGAATTGAATCGTCTGTCAATTTACATAGAGTAACGTTAAAGCACAAAGTAGATTGGTTCGCCGAGTCATCCGTAGAATGTATATGGCTTGTAATAGCTATAGAAGTTCACACGGTTGCGTCAGGCCTTACCTGATGCCCATCGTGACTTTCCCATCGTGCGTAACTGAATTTATGGTTCTCAAACTTGCTTATATTTTTTGTACGAAATTAGGAAAATAAGAGAGAATAAATAATTTAATATGTAGAGCCAATACCATATTACATTTTACCAGTAAAAAGCAAACTATATACCCATAGTTTGCTCCTTATACCCATAGTTTGCTCCTTACTGGTAAAATTGGTGTTAAATTTCATTATTAACTCATTAATTTTTTTGACTTTAGTTTAGTTTTAGTTTGCGTAAAAATAAATAATAACGAAATGATCACTACAGACTTTATAATAGACTCTCTCGCTTCTGAAGTGAACTGACCTTTGTGGTACAAAGGTACCCGATTGGAGTCATCATCATCATCAGCCTATGTTAGTCCGCTCCTGGACATAAGCTTCCCCTAACGACCGCCATAGCGCCATGTCTTTAGATTGGAGTTTAGATTATTATGATTATACCCATAGTATGCTCGTTATACCCATAGTTCGCTCCTTACTGGTAAAATTGGTGTTAAATGTCATTATTAACTCATTTATATTTTCAGATTAATCACAGAGCAATAATTGCAGCAAGAAAAATACGGGAAAAATATAAAAAAATCTTGACTTTAGTTTAGTTTTAGTTTGCGTAAAAGTAAATAACAACGAAATGATCACTACAGTAGGCAATATGAGTGTACATTATTGTCCATTAAAAAGGCGTACGTAACGTAGTGAACAAATAATAGGCAAATCCTTGCAAAGATTCTTACGATGTTGCATTTTTGGAAACGCATAATGTAAGTTTCTTATATTCATTCATAGATACTAAACTATTAGATATTAAAATCTATTTGCATTTATTCACAAAAACGAAGACCTGGGGCACGCACCCTGGCTGCAGCAGTCAGGGGCGACGACCCGGCCTTTACCACGGCAAATTTGTTAATAATTATGTAGTTACACCGTCTACACTTGTTCTAACACTTCATGTCCATCCAAAGGTTGCCTGGCAGAGATAGCTCATAGCAATAAGGCCGCCCATTGTATAACATATTCGGTATTTGTTTTTTTCCTGCCTTGAGTAACCTGTTTTTTTGGTGTGCAATAAAGAGTACCTAATTGTATTGTATTACAGTTTGCAGAAACTAAGTACATAAAAGTAAACCAGTTGTAAAATGTTGAGCTCCGCTGGCCCAGTGTGAACCCGCTTATTGTGGAACACCGACATTATTGGCGTGACCCGAGAAGGTAGCCGACATGCGTATCGTCGGCAAATATTTGAGGAAAACATTCGTCTGACTTACTGTTTGCTATTTGAGTTCACTAACAGACTTGATAATAGACTCTCTCGCTTCTGAAGTGGACTGACCTTTGTGGTACAAAGGTACCAGATTGGAGTCAAAATCATCATCAGCCTATGTTAGTCCTGAAAGGTCAGCTGGACATAGGCTTCCCCTAATGAGCGCCATAGCGCCATGTTTTTAGATTGGAGCAAATGAATGAATTTTACAGCAAATTTTTTAGGGCTCCGTACCTCAAAAGGGGAAAAGAAACCTAATTACGGGTACTTACTTCCCGTTGACCTAGTATCGTAGTATAAATGAGCTTTTTAGCACAAGTAAAGCAAAAAATCCGAGCACTCACTCGAAAGATATGTGTTTATTTTCATTCACATGAAACTTATCCTCCGGACTTGATCCCGGAAAAAACTTGTTGTTATCTGTATACCAATAAAGTTTTTGTTAAAGCTTTTGAAACTATCATGGTTATTAATACACAAGTCACTTATTATATTGTATAATTTACCATGATTTGATTTTTGATTTTTCCAATAATAAAGTTTTGTTATTTCTCACAGTTTTTATTTCTCGGGGTAAGTAATCATAATGACTAAAAAAATAATAATATCCAAAAAAAAAACAATTTCGCGGGACTTGAACCCGCGACCTCCGTACAGGCAATACCATTAATCCAAGGTACTCACTCTAGACATCTGTGTAGGAAGTGGAGGAAGGCCGGGTCGTCGCCCCTGACAGCTGCAGCCAGGGTGCGTGCCCCAGGTCTTCGTTTCCGTCCCTTGGAGTTCGTCACAGTGCGTGGAGCGCCTTTCGAGTCTGAAATTGACACAAAACAAACTGACAAAATATGTTTAAGTATATTCATTTATTTATTTCATACACATATGTATATTGTCATATAATTTTAGCTGATGTGTTATTAGCTTAGAGGTCCAATTTCATTAATAACTCGGCAGGTAGGTATGAAATGGTATGGTACGAAACCCATCGTGCGCGGGTCCGACTCGCGCACGATTCGGGTAAGTTTTTGGTAGTGTCTTATTTATTACTGACCCATTGACTTACCAAAGAAGAGTCGTTTTCTTGTCGCATGCAGTAGAAGGTCTGGTGGTGGTGGTCCCAGCAGCTCCATGATGCAGGCCAGCTGTTCCGACTCGTTCTCTCCCGGGAACAAGGGGTAGCCCGTGTGGAGTTCCGCAAGGATGCAACCTAGGACCAATAAAATTTGTTTGTTTATTTATTTCCACCGTAGATACACATATTAACATGGTACACATGTCGACCAATATGGCGCGGTCTATGTATAATAAAAAATATCTATCTATGTAATGTATTGTATTATGTAGGTATATCAGTTATCTAGTACCCATAACACAAGCTTTGCTTACCATGGGGCTAGATAATGCTGTGTGGATTGTCCAGCATTATTTATTTATTTATTAATATGATAATTTGATTAGCCGGACGCATTATGTCATCAATAGCACTAAGAGCAGAGTTTTTAGCTTACAAATGCAAATTATGGAAAAGCTATTAGTATTTTAAATATTTATAAGTTTTGCAACAGTTATTTATGTCTTAGTTCAGGACACAAAGAAATAAATAAATAATGATTTGGTGAAGGAAGGTTATCTTACCTACCTTACATTAAACATAATGTATGTCTGTATTTATTTATTTCATTGATAAAGCAATTTATAAATACAGACATACAGATAATAAATAAAATAATAAATAATGCTGGACAATTCACACAGCATTATCTAGCCCCATGGTAAGCAGAGCTTGTGGTATCTAGTACCCATACTAGATAACTGATATACATAATACAATACATTACATAGAAAGATATTTTTTTATTGTACATAGAAAACGACCAGAACACCCGGAACAAATATCTGCAGATCGTACACACATTTGTTCAGAGGCGGGAATCGAACCCGCAACCTCCTTTATTTATTTCATTGATAAAGAAATTAATAAATACAGATATATGTACATACTACAATTCGTCAGCAGTTTATTTTAACTCAACCTCACCTCAACAGCCTATATTGGTCCACAGCTGGACGCAGGCCTCCCCCTGATAAGCGCCTTATTGGCTTTTATCTTCAGGAGATAATATCCTATAATCCCCGCGCTGGGCATTTGTTTGGGGGTCGCAGTTTGGTGGTAAATTGTTCTGGAGACGCTGCTGCCCCCCTCCCGGTGTATATCCCTTAGTCGCCTCTTACGACACCCGCGGGAAGAGTTGGGGTGGTGCAAATTCTAACACACGGTGCGGCCTAACTTAACTTGAATATTGTTTTTTCTCCATACTATACACGTAGAAAACAACACATCCTGTATTTGTTTTTCCCTGTCTTGTGTATCTGTTTTTATTTGGTGTGCAATAAAGAGTAATTGTATTATACTGTAGAAAGAAAGTCTGACTTCTCCTGACACAGCAAGTTCCAGACCTAGAACGGTACCGGCTCATCAATCAAAACCGCAAGCAACAAGTGGCCCATCCATTGCGTAAAAACGAGATTCTTTCGGGTTTTGATATCGCCGTGCGAACGTTCCTTTCGCCGAGCTTTCTACAAACCGTATTATGCAAGATGGCAGATGTTATTGGATACGTAATACCTCATTCTCGCTTCATTGACATCATCTGTCGTGAGTTGTGGCCTACAGGTTTAAGCCTAGTCTTCATTTAATACCGAAGAGCACGTTGCTGTCGTTTTATTACTGAAATATGATCTTTATGATCCAGCAAATGCGGTTCACTTTCCTTTCGTCTGACAACTAACTTTATAATTTTTTACTTTTATAATGTTGTTAGTGAGTCGATGGTTTTATAGATGCGTAAGGAAGGAATTCCGGATTAGTATTGTGTCGAATGGCATCATTTAATATGATTGAGTGAGAAGGTGCAATTATCTTTATTGACTCCGTCACAAGACGCGGAAACATCTCGTCTTTATCTCATTCGACTCCTGTTAAGTGCTTATTTTGTAAACCTACAGAAATAAACCAAAATTGAATTTCTTTCTGACGCAAGCGTAATTTATTTTACTCTAAGCCAACAAAAACGGATAACAACGATTAGGTCAAGAAACAATACAATCATAACTACCTACTTTGCGTTAACTTACATAGGTACCATTATTAATATAATAAGTTTTTTCTGATTCAATTATATAGAAAAAAACAAATAAATTAATAACGGTAGGTACCTAAGATAATTCAAAGTAGGTAGTTGGGAATATGTTTATTGTATACATATGCCCAACTCTTTTCCCTTGAATATAATAATGTAGAAAGGATGCATTTGTCTGATAGGATAACATACCAATGCTCCACATATCAATCGGCGGGCCGTACTGCAGTCGATGCATTTGTCTGATAGGATAACATACCAATGCTCCACATATCAATCGGCGTGCCGTACTGCAGTCGATGCATTTGTCTGATAGGATAACATACCAATGCTCCACATATCAATCGGCGTGCCGTACTGCAGTCGATGCATTTGTCTGATAGGATAACATACCAATGCTCCACATATCAATCGGCGTGCCGTACTGCAGTCGATGCATTTGTCTGATAGGATAACATACCAATGCTCCACATATCAATCGGCGTGCCGTACTGCAGTCGATGCATTTGTCTGATAGGATAACATACCAATGCTCCACATATCAATCGGCGTGCCGTACTGCAGTCGATGCATTTGTCTGATAGGATAACATACCAATGCTCCACATATCAATCGGCGTGCCGTACTGCAGTCGATGCATTTGTCTGATAGGATAACATACCAATGCTCCACATATCAATCGGCGTGCCGTACTGCAGTCGATGCATTTGTCTGATAGGATAACATACCAATGCTCCACATATCAATCGGCGTGCCGTACTGCAGTCCCAGGATGACTTCTGGGCTCCTGTAGAACCGCGACTGGATGTAGGTGTAGACGCGCGCGTGCGTGTAGCAACTGCTGCCGAAGTCGATGACCTTGATGGATGAACTGCCTCGCGCTTTCAGCAGGATATTTTCCTGGAAAGACGGGAATTTGTTTTAGAATCATCATCATCATCAGCCTATAATAGTCCACAGCTGGACATAGGCCTCCCCTAATGAGCGCCAAAGCGGCCTGTCTTCAGCTTGCCGCATCCAGCATCTGCCTGCAGTCCTTCGCAAGTCGTCATCCCACCTGGCCTGTTTTAGGGTACCCATAGATAACTTCAAAGGACATATTGTATACTACTGCTATTGGGCTACCGATGTTATAACATAAAAAGACCGGCAATATAACTAAACATTTCATGAAACAGTTTTTGAAGTCAAAAATGTTTTGGGACATTATAAAATTTCTATATTATAATCGCAAAAACCTTAAAATGAAACATCTTGCAATACTACGCGTTTCTGTAGCGCATCAGGCATGTTCGAGATATGAGAATGTTCGCAAGAGAACAGCGTCGCTGATGCGCAGGGTCCGCACGCGGCGCCAACAGCTACCTGCAGGTCATTGCAGGAAGGCTGCGGCTGGACACAGCCTCCCTTCATGCAGCACTGGACGAAAGTCATATTTTTTGTCAATTTAATGTTTTCTGTTTGTGTTTTTTATTTTATTTTTTTCTGTGTATGTTTGCTGACCGCCAGGGGTGGCTGAGACTGAGATTTGAATACTGCTGACAAATGGGTTCAAGATACTCACAGGCTTCAGATCACAATGTATGATGTTCTCTGCCTCGAGCAGGCGCAGACAGCGCAGCAGCGAGCTGGTGAACCGCCGGATCAGGCTGAGGCTGAACCCTTGGTAGTTGTTCTTCTTTATCAGCTCGTACAGGTTAATGCTGGAAAATAGCAATAACAGTATTTAGTTATTGCTAGTCAACAAACGTAAAAGCAAAAAGGGATGTTAAGATATTTTATGTATAATTAACAGCTAACTTAAAGAGTGTGACTAATACAGAAGGCTTAATAAAAAACTAAACAAAGTTACATGACGACTACTGGTGGTTAAAGTATTTGTAATCTCAAAATGTGTACACAGATAGGTGAGAAATTCCGAAAAAGGAATTCATCATGAAAGCTGTTCCAATACTAAAGACATTTAAAACGGTAATTTGTAAATGATGTAATTTTTGAGTTTTCCAATGTTTCGGCACAGTCGACAGTTATCTACACACAAAAATAAGGGTAGATCGGAATGTCTGCCCATAAAAACTTACTCGCAGTGCCTTCAGTTCTTAAAATTTGGTCCTGCACTAAAAGCTGGTTCAAGGAGTTTTCCAGGTATCGGTTATTTTTCTGTATATGTCCACTGATAGACATAGGCCTCTCCTAATAAGCGCCATAGCGCCCCGTCTTCATCTTGCCGCATCCAGCGTCTACCTGCAGTCTTTCGCAAGTCGTCATCCCACCTGGCCGGAGGGCGTCCTACACAACGTTTGGCCGAGTCGCGGTAAACAACATATGCTCACCTCATAAGCTCAAAGCTGATGCACAGGTGGTTCCTAAAGTAGAAGTAGTCGAGCATATGAATAACGTTGTGCGCCTGCTCCTTATCCTTCAGCCGCAGGTGGTCCAGAACTCGCACCTCCACCAGGGCCTGGACAAACAGAATACACCATTTAATAAAAAAAATATTAATTAATGAAATGATAATATATTTATTCTGATAGAGCTAGAGGACAATATAATACAAAACTAAAGTATGTTACTATAGTAAACAACACAGCACACGACTTAAAAAGACTTAAAATAAATAAATAATAATATACATTGGTTAAAAAAAAAACTGACATGTCTCAATTAATTTTGTGTAGATAAAGCCGTGTGTGATGGTCAGTGCCATTGGTGACAGAGGTTCATTTTTAATATTATTATTATTATTTGACATGGTTGCCTGGGAGAAATCGCTGTCAGCGATGAGGCCGCCTATTGTACTTTTAATGTGTAATTTAGATATATTTGTAATTATAATTTGATTTATTTATACTTGCCTGGTGGTGGAAGCGTTTCTTGTTCCTAATGATCTTGATAGCGACCTGAGTCCCCAGCCGGTGGTCCAGCGCCCTGATCACCTGGCCGAAGGAGCCCTTGCCGATCACCTCGAGGATCTCGTACCGGTACGCTATGTGGTCGTGGGTTGGCTGTGGGGGAAAACCGTGCAACATTAACAAACACATACATGTGAACCTGACGATACTTCAAAATATAATATTATTAAACTGGACATAAAGGTAATAGAAGCGGGGAAATGAAACTATAAATTGTAAATTTCTTATGATGGTGAAAATTACATATATTTATTTCTCTTGAATCACTGTATCTGGTAAAACCGTGTCAAAATCCGTTGCGTAGTTTTAAAGATCTAAGCATACATAGGGATTAGGGACAGACGGACTGCGGGAAGAGACTTTGTTCTATACTATGTAGTGATAATATTTTTCCTTTACCTACACCTTCAAACGACCGACTATGAAAACTGGCGACGAAGCTGGATTCATTCCATCAGTCATAGGAACTATACTACAGTCTAGTCAGTCCTACTCTTGGGTCATCATCAACCTACATATTTTAGTCCACTGCTGGACATAGGCCTCCCCAATAAGCGCCATAGCGCCCTGTCTTCAGGTTGCCGCATCCAGCATCTACTTGCAGTCTTTCGCAGGTCGTCATCCCCTGGTCGGAGGGCGTCCTACACTAGGTTTACCGAGTCGTGGTCTCCAAGAACACGTTTACCCCAGCGGTTATCGGTTCTTCGCCGGTAGTCTAGTCTTGGGTAAATTTAGTTTATTGTTGAGGAACTCATCATCACACACACAGTCTATAGCAGTCCACTGCTGGACATAGGCCTCCCCCAATGATCGTCATAGCGCCCTGTCAGGTAATTTCCAGTCCAGCATGCGACCTGCAGTCTTTCGCAGGTCGTCATCCCACCTGGAACCTGGTTGAGGAACTCACCTTTGTGTAACTCCCGTTCTCATCGTCGAACCCGCAGTTGTTGGGTTGGTTGGGCTTCGCCAGCACCTTGTCAGCCTCCAGACCCAGGAACCACACCTCGGGGTACTTGCGGATCTCGACCCGCTCCCACTCCGACAGGCGGTCGCCGTACATCTTCAGGGCTTCTGAAATATATAAATAAAATAAATAATGCTGGACAATCCACACAGCATCGTCTAGCCCCAAGCTAAGCAGAGCTAGGAAAAAGGTAGGTAGATAAATGTTAATTTCTTGAAAAATCAATAGCTACTCGTAAAATAAACACCGAACATGAATGTAGGTACAATTTTTGGTGATAGAATGTTCCTCGGAAGTGATCCAAGTTCAATCACTATTTATATCGAGGAAATCTAGGGTAAGGCATGGTTAGCATTCATTCCAATCAAATATGAATGAGAATTATCTGTGGTAAAAAATATGGTCAATCTTTATCTTTTATTAGAGTCCGCGCCACCACTGAAGTCCGATAGACGCGGCGCTGCTATTTTCGCAAAACTAAATGTTGCTGTTGTTGTTTTATGTAATGTTGTTTAGTTCCCGCTTTTGCCGTAAGACTTCAGTGGTGGCGAGCACTCTATTAAAAGATAAAGATTGACCATTTTTTTTTCCATAGATTCCATAGATACCAGAAGATAGATAGATAGATAGATTCCATAGATACAGACACCAGAAGCGACATAGTATAAAATGAAGTTGCTTCTGGTGTCTGTATCTATGGAATCTATCTATCTATCGTGTCTGTTCGCTGAGATTCAAGAGTAAGTTTTATTAACTATTACACACATAGACTTCCACGCGGGTGAAGCCGTGGGTCACAACTAGTTTTACATAAACCCTGAACATAAAATCTACTATTCGACCATGTCTCGTTCCTAGTCAAGTTTTGCCTTCTCTTTGGTAAATGCGCCTTTAAAAATATACAGAGCAACCGAGTTAGTGTTGTTACTTTAGAGTCACTCTATTATCAGACAGGCACAGCAGCGCAAGGCGAAATTATATAATGTTTCACGATGGACTAAAATATATAATATAAAATATAATAATAGACGAGAAACTAAAAATTAGATTTTTTGATGCTTGGTTAGCATTTAGACCTAAAACCAAAAATATAAAATAAAAGAAGGATTGCTGGTACCTACATTATATAATAGAAAACATAAGTTATTTGTCTTAATTACTCTGAGTTATTAGGTAATTTCAATGTCTGTAATTTTAATGTGTGTAATGAATTTGTGTCCGAAGTGCCAAATGTATTACCTGAGGTATCACCGTCGAATTGGCAATTTAGCCATATTTTTAGACGAAAAAATATATATCACTTATATAATTAATTATTGGTTTTTACATGACACAATAGATTTTTGGCGATTGTCGCTTTTTTGGAGGCCTATAATATTGACGCAGTGGACTCCTTTTGGTAAAAAGATATAATAAATAAAAAATTAAATAAAACAGCTTTTATTTCTCACACTTAACTTAAATACTAATCTATATATTATCTCTGTCTATACATGTTAAAAGATGATGAGGATAAAGTTTCAGTAGGTAGGTATATACATATATATAGGTAGGTTAGGTACCTATATTACCTATTATAATTTTAGACAACCCAAGCGAGACAAGGGTTTTGGGGAAATTGAGAAACGATGTAAGCTACAAAAACATAATATACCTGAGCAAATGAAAACGAAAAGACTGCTGCATTGTCTAGAGCATTGACTCTTGAACTTAGCGAATAGCTTCAAAGCAGTGGCGGATTTACACATTTGCCGCTAGTAGGCTTTTCAAATTGCCGCCCCTACTGGTCAGTAGGGGCTCTACAAATTGATACTATTTTCATTTTCATTTATCAAATGAAATCGATAATTTGATTAGTCTTATTATAAAAAATTTAAAAAAGCGGAGCAGACAATTTTTTGTGGTTTTCGTTAGAATTTTGTATTAATTTTTATAGCGGGGGTTCGCTTTTTTCTATAGCTAGAAGGAACAATTGTTATTGGCTTGTGGAACTAATCGCAAAAAATGTGTTGTCTCCTTAGATTTTTTGTGCGAAATATGATTTTGCGCTATTTGTCGTGGTGATTGAATTGATAGAAAATGACTGTAGCAAAATAGGTGCCGTTGCTTTTGCAGAACTGATACGAAACATAACAAAACGCCCAAAACACGAGTAATATCGGCGAGCGGAGCGAGACACGTTTTTTTTTAACCGCAGTATGCAACTATTTTGTATTTTTGCAGTGGATACTGGTTAACCCTATTGTTAAGTTACATGTTAGGTAGAATAGATTTTTTATACATAAACTAAGATTTTGGGGGGGCCGCCGCATCGTCCTACCGTCACCATGAGAGCACACCACACACCCGCTTAAGCCGCCCCTGGGTTAATAACATTCGTTCCCGCGCCCCATTATGACTATGTAAGCAAATACTTGCCGCCCCCTACAATATGCCGCCCTAGGCTCCAGCCTACTCAGCCTGCTGATAAATCCGCCACTGCTTCAAAGCCAAATAGCTGTTACTTTTTGTTAGTATTTGTATATTGCAATATATTATCAATTTTATCTAATATAAACAAAACAGTTTCCTTTTTTAGACGAAATCTTCTATGAAACTCGCTGTCTCTTTGTGAGTAATAATTATCGGACCGTTCGTACGCTATTATAGTTGTGTTGGGTTGGCGTCAGAGCTTCGTTGTACAATGGACTGGCAATATTCGATTGAAATACAATTCCCAAAGCACACAAGGTCTTTGACTGGAAATTACCTGACGAGGAGTCAAAGGTACAATGAAACATTTTGTTAGGAGTTGTAAAATGTATTGTCGCATTCTTACTTTCTTCTTAACACTTTGAGTGCTGAAATCACACGGTATGTGTTTTCTACAAGTGACTAATATGCTTAAATCCACTAGCGCAGCGGCTGAGAAAATACAGATCTTTGTGACTCAGCACAGCCGTAATATTTTTCGAACGAAACGCATGTGCGGCGCAACACAGCCGCTGTGTAGAGCGGCAGCACGAATTTTTTAGGTTAAAAAAGATAGCAGTCGTCGAAAAAAAATCGCAGTCAAAGTGTTAAGTACATATTTTTTTACCCATCCATTTGTTTGTAATATTGGTGTGAAGATTTTGGAATTTAACTCTAAAATATCCTATTCAGACATCCTTTGCACTAAATGATGTTATTTGCACTATTGTACTTGTGACTACGTTTTATTTGCGTAGTTCATTTTTGAAAAAAAACTATTCCGAGAACATAGGTACAATTACCAGTTTTTAAAGCTCACGTTTCCTGTCAGTAGGTATAGTAAATATTAAATTTATAAAAATTATAAAACATACATATAATATTTAGTTTGATATTTATAAATGTATTATTTGTTTTAAAGTATTTATAATGCTATGTTCATATATTTCGTCTTTAGTAGGTCCACTCACTGCCTCTCCTAAATTCACATAATTCTTTCCATCCAAAGGTTGCCGGGAAGAGATCGCTTTTAAGAAATAAGTCCGCCAATTGTACTTGTCGCTTGTAATGATCTGCATCTTGAGTACAATAAAGTATTTTTTGTATTGTATTATTAATTAATAATAGCTGCGCCCCGCGGCTTTGTCAGCGTGGAAATCTATGTGTCAAACAGTTTATGAACCTTCCTCTTGAATCACTCTTTCTATTAAAAAAAACGCATCAAAATCCGTTGCGTAGTTATAAAGATCTAAGCATACATAGGGACAGACAGACAGCGGGAAGCGACTTTGTTTTATACTACATATTGCAGCAGTGACTCACAAATTGCAGCTTGACCGTGACAAAAACCCTTTGTCCCAGAAACCTAACAAAGCTATAAAGTCAAGTTCCCCACCCACTAACGAAATAAATAAATCCAACTACACCCCAAGTTTCCATCATTTATGAATTCTGGACAGTGGCGTCGAGGCCTCGGTATTAAGTGCGCCTGTTGACCTACATCCCGGCGGCACTTCTCGGGCTGAGATAATGTCAGAGCGATAGGTACCTCTACAGGCTGTGAAAATATGTGTACACTACTACGTCATCAATTTTATTTTAATCGGTATCTTATCGAATAAACGAGCACTTGTCAGTTTTGTTTAAATCAATGTATATTTCATTATTTACTCGGATGCGTCAAGCTGAAGACAGGGCGCTATGGCGCTCATTGGGGGACGCCTATGTCCAGCAGTGGACGATGATGATGATGTGTAGGTACAATTTTTTTTTACACGTTAGTAACGTAAGCATCATTGGGACTGGTGGTAAATTCATGTCGAAAGCAGATTTCAAACAAAGAAGTCATGCAAGTTTTGACGTTGTTGGTTTGACTAATTCAGCAACAAAGTGGCTGAAGAAGACTCAACCAAGTTTTTAGAGATTAAACAATACATTTAATTGGAAATATCATATACTATTTATATCTGTAAGCATTAGCAAGAGACAGGTAATATTAGAACGTCTGGAATGGAATAGTATGTTTTTTTTTTTACTTTATGGAATAGTACCTCCATATTTCATTTCGACATAAAAACAAACAAAACTAATCATAGAACGAATTAGCAAGTTGAAGTGGCAGTGGGCCGGCCATATCTCGCGAAGAACCGACGGCCGCTGGGGCAAACGTGTTCTTGAGTGGAGTTCCCGACTCGGTAAACGTAGTGTAGGACGCCCTCCGGCCAGATGGCATGACGACCTGCGAAAGACTGCAGGTAGATGCGGCAAGCTGAAGGCAGGGCGCTATGGCGCTCATTGGGGGAGGCCTATGTCCAGCCGTGGACTGCTATAGGCTGATGATGACGATGATATCTGTATCGAAACGCTAAAACAAGTGTAAGAATATGCATCGTTTTTGCAGGTATTTGTTCGTGAACACTATTTTGTTCTTTATTACAAAGCAGGTGCGGATCAATTTTCTACGGTAGTATTTTTGTCTTGCAAGTATTTTTTCTGAAAACTCAATTAAATACGAACTTTACCTTGATGTAAACTGGGATCAATTTGGCGAGTATCAAAATACTTGCAAGTATTTGAACTCTAAATATCGAATTAAAAAAAGACATTTTAATATTGTTTAAATTGTAAAATTAATATTTGCATGCCTATAGGTATTAGGTAGATTATAAATTTATAACTGGACGTATATATTACAATACTTTTAAGACCTAGGTACTTTACAATACAACGCACAAATAAACACCTTTTATCTTTAATCTAATCTCTAACTCAAAATCATTCCAAAATCGTCTTTAGGTCGACAGCTTTGTGTTTTTATTCCTTTGTCTTTTGTTAGTCTGTGCAATGAGTTTAGATAACAAAACGCACACATTTTTACATTACAATCTGTTATTCCCCGAACTCACTAATCTCTAGGTAGTTCTGACGTCATACTATGGGTCTTAAGCTGATGTTACACTAGTGCAGTCGTTGAAATTAACATTCACAGCGTGCGTCGTCGTGTCGTCGCGTCTTCATCTAGAAATACCGGTAAGATATTGTTTTTATTTACCTACTTAGTCTACTTACATTATTAAGGTACATTTATTAGCTAAGCATACTTGTCTAAACTTTTTTTTGACCGGTATGTCTTGTGTATTAGTTATTGCTGTATATAAATTGTGGTACCTATAAAGCACGTTATCAAAATACAAACAAGTTTAATGTAGCCATGAACTCACAACCCTTAAAACTCATTTTTTTATCATTATTTATAAGATAACTTGCGTATAACTGTCATTTTAGTATACATTCACATCACCATTTCAAATGTTTTTAAACATAAGTGGTACTAACCACATAATAATAGTATTAAGATGATACAAATATATTTTATGTTTTTATTGTTATATATATTTATAGTATTAATTGATCTATATAAGTCGCTACTAAGTAGCTACTTACAGCCCTACCTTTATAGATTTTTAATCATTGCAGTAATGACGTGAGGGATTTGGTACAGTAACCGGTAGGTACTAATAGTATTTTAATAATTTAATAGACCTGGAATAAATAGGAGGTGTAAAAAAAAAACCTTCCAGAAAATTCCCCATTTTACGCCAGTGTACAACCAGCCTTACCGTTTCATTCCTTCTGTTTGAATTCGAATGAACAATTTCATTCATTCCATCTTCCATCCATCCAACCAATCAACGCCCGCCCAACGCATAATTCAATTATTTTATTTGTAAAAGAGTTTTGTTTTGTTTGGCTATGATAAAATACGACGAAATATATACCTAATTTATCTTGTTATCAGGATTAACCTAACCCTAATTCTACCTTTCATTACACAAAGATATCAAGAAAACGACGGAGAAATTATTATGAAAGTGAATAAGTGAATACAACAAAGAAGAATTATATTGTTTGTCCCTTGAGATGGAATAAAAAAGGTAAAGTGATTTTGATAAATCTGTTTTAATTAAATAAGTACTATCTGCCTTACAAAGGCCTTCGATTTTAAGTTATTTTATTAGGGTGTTCCTCAAGGACCCACGGTTAAGTGGCATGTCAGCAATAATACTTAGTGGTATGGTACCTAACACCAAGAAAATAAATAGGTACCTACCTATTCTTAAATAAACAATATTAAAATTAAAATGTATTCCGGGTGAGATTTTAAACTTATGATAATTGCATGTTATATTCAACAAAATTTTGTTGAACCATTAAATGTTAATTAAATAGGCAAGCAACACACTCAAGCAACAAATCAAACTCAAGCACTTCAAGAAGGAATGTTGGTGAACAACTCGCAACAAAAAATCCCAAAATTCCCTTGTCGCTTGAGTTTGCAAAATATTTGTGAGCAGAAATAATGGATCCATTGAAAAAAAGATCTGAAATCATCATAATAGTGTAAATTATGTCAAAACATTTATTACAATACAAGAAAGTTATTTTTAGCATGATGTTTAGTTTCAATTTATTTGATATTCAATTTTTTTTGTGGTTTATAATTTTTTATACATTCTACAATGAATTAAACTTGCGGAAAAGTAATGAGGGCTCCGGTAATGAATACTGGGTGATAATCATCTCTTTTTTAAGAAGTTAATGTGACTCGACTTTGACTCATTTAATTTTATCAGCAGGGTTTCCGTCTATTATTTACCACAACTTGAACCTTTACGCCTGATTCTGCAAGCGTTTTTGCTGAGGCTATAGCAATGCCATCAGCAAAAGTTACAATAGTGTTATGATTATGACTTTATGACTGATACTGTACCTATTTGGACTTGTCTGTACTGCAGTCATTTGGTTAGACTTTGTAGATAAGTGTTCGTTATGTCAGTGTGTTGTGTTTCTGAATAAATAATAAATAAATATATAAATAATTTTATTCAAAACAACTTAGGACTAAATGGATTACATGAGTCAATTATCTAGGTCTAAAATAATACATTTGCCTGAACTAGGTTAAAACCTGTATCTCAGGCAGAAAGTGCTTAAAACGAAAAAATTATAATCACATCAATCAGTAGTCATAATAAAACAAAGCAACGGTGCAAATTTGTAAAGTAACTTAATTATGCTAACTACGCTAAACTATTAACATGAAATAAAGGTGCTTAGGTACAAAATTATTAGCCTACTTTAACAAGGCCAATGTCTTTTCTGTGTCATCTTACTGACATACATTGCGCCACCTACACCTACCTCGAATCAATCAATACTATAATCCAATCATCGCAATACCTACTAAAATAGGGAAAAATCATATGAAAAATAATAAACTACTAACAAAAATATAGGAATTAGGGCGTGCAAAACCGAAAGGTTTTGAAAACCGGTTTTAAATTTCGGTTTTGAGGGCCCAAAACCGGAAACCGGTGCTAGCACCGGTTTTGGCAAACTTTTTTAATATTTTGTATAGTAGATTTTGAAGAAGAAAACGATATTCTTGGATACCTACAAAACCTACAAATACAACAAATTTTATGATTTACCTGTTTTTAATCAACCATTTATGCCTACTAAGTAGACCACATTAATTGATTAGTTAACATGAACTTAAAAATAAACTTTAATTCACTGAGATCAAATCAACAACAAGTAAGAATGAAGAATAATATTTTTTAAACATAAAGGGTGTCTCATAATGTTTTTCGTTTTTGATTTGAGTATTATGCGCCACCACAAACAACAGGGGGTGGGGAGTGGTCTCAATCGCTTGATGGGCTTTTGCAGTTTAATAGTCATGGAACACATCGCGGGAGTGTAGCGCATATTTTGCATGCGAGCGTTTAATAAAAACCACTATTCTTACATTTCTTACACAACTGTTCGACGTCTCTACAGGACACATTTCAATACAATACAATACAATAACTCTTTATTGCACACCAAATATATAAAACATACACAAGACAGGAAAAGAAAAACAAATACAAAATATGCTGTACAATGGGCGGCCTTATCGCTAAGAGCGATCTCTGCCAGGCAACCTTTGGATGGACATGAAGTGCTTCAACAAGTATAGACGGTGGCGTGTAATACAGAAAAATATTTAATAGGGACATACATAAAATACCTACTGATATACATAGCTATAAGTATAAATACATACATAAATATATAATATAAATAAAATAAAAATAAAAAATACACATATAAATATATAATATAGGTATGATGTACATAAATATATCAATTAACAGTTGAGGTAAGGAAGTGTTCATAGACCATATATTTGAATATAGGGAGAGACTTAGTTTGTCGTATAGAAATGGGTAGGGCATTCCACAGTTTTATGGCATGTACGGTAAAGGATGAGCTATAGGAATGGAAGGGGCGGGGAGTTTTTAATTGAAGAGTGTTTGTTGAGCGGAGGGAGCGGCTATGGGTTTGGTGGATGTATTCAAAACGTTCCTTGAGGTAACTTGGTGTATTTGGAACGAAAAGGATAGAATATAGGAGGGAGAGGTAGTGTGCGTCCCGGCGAAGGCGGATGGGCAACCATTTTAGCTTTTTGCGGTACTCTGTGATGTGGTCGTACTTTCGCAGACCGAAAATGAAACGTAAGCTGAGATTCTGAAGCCGCTCAAGCTTATCAAGCTGTACTTGGGTTAAATCAGGATAGCTGGCGTCGGCGTAATCTAAGATGGGAAGCAGGAGTGACTGGGCGAGCGCAATTTTGGTTGACGTGGGTAGAAGATTTCGCAACCGTTTGAGCGAAGCTGCCGATGCGAAGATCTTTCGACTAACTTCTGCCAATTGGGGTGCCCAGGACAGTTGACTATCCATGAGAATACCAAGATTTTTGACAGTCTTACTGATCTCAATTTGGACATTATCAAAGAGAACTAGGGGAAGGTGAGCCCAGTCAATCTTGGAAACCATTCGCGAACTACCAATTATGGTTACTTGCGTTTTCGTAGGGTTCACTTTCAACCCATGCGCGTTACTCCAAGCAAGAATAACATTCAAATCATTGTTGATCTTAAGGATGGCCTCACTTAGTCGTTCTACTGGAGCCTGACTGTATATCTGTAAGTCATCTGCATAAAGGTGGTAGGAAGAAGAGAGTTGTTTGGAGATAGAATTAATGAAGATAGCAAAAAGAAGAGGAGATAAAACGCCGCCCTGTGGTACACCGGCACTTAGTTGACACCAGGAGGAAACTTTATCATCAAAGCTTATGCGTTGCCGGCGACCGAACAGGTAACTACGAAGCCAGTAAGTTACATCTTGGGAAACGTTAAGAGAGCAAAGGATACCTAGTAGAATGTCAAAATCGACGTTATTGAAGGCGCTACTAAAATCGAGAAGGGCAAGGACAGTTGCTGATCCGTTCCAGATACCATCTCGGATGTCGTCAGTAATCTTTACGAGAGCAGATGTGGTACTATGGCCTGGACGGAAACCAGACTGGAAAGGGTTAAGCAGGTTATTGGTATTAAGGAAAAGGCTGAGTTGTTGGTGAACAAGACGTTCAAGGACTTTGGATAAGAAAGGCAAGATAGAAATGGGACGTAAGTCTGAGAAGGAAGAGGGTTTAGATTTCTTTGGTATTGGGGTAACTTGTGCATCTTTCCACGCACTGGGGAAAGTGCCACTACTGGTTGAAAAGTTCAAAATATAGGTGATTACGTGGACAATATCATCGAGGATGGGGAGGATCATTTTCTTGCTAATGCCATCGGTACCGACAGCATTAGAGGAGATGGAGGAAATGCTCTTCTTAACTTCAGAATCATTAAAGACGCGAAACAAGAACGGAGGAAAGTCAGGAATAGGTAATGACGAAAGAGAACTTAATGTTTGGAATTTGAGAGTACCGTCAAACTTTGAACAAGTAGAAAAATAAAGGTTAAGAGCGTTAATATCCAAGTCTTTGGAAGGATTATTAAGCCGCGACTTGCCAACCCCCAACGACCTGAGAAATTTCCAAACCTTGGCGGGGTCATTATTTTCAACAGATTTGTGAATATGTCGGCGTTGTGCATCCCTACACACCTTATTGCAGTGATTACGAGATCTAATAAAAAGTTCCTTGTTTTCAGCAGTGGGTTTTCGCTTATACCTAGCTTTGGCTGCATATTTCTTACGAAGCTCAATTTTGATTTCATTTGTAAGCCATGGAGCAGGGAGATGTTTCACTTTGACTGGCCTAACAGGGGCATGCTTGTCATACAGGTTTGTTAAGATACGATTAAAATGCATGAGTTTGCTGTCAATATCAGCAGCATCCAACACCTCGGACCAGTCTGCATCTTGTGCATCCTTCCGTAAGTTCTCAACATTGATCCCACCAAAATTGCGCTGCAGAATGATTTTAGGCTTGGCTTTTGGAGGACGGATTTTGTAGGAGAGATAGATCAAGTCGTGGTATGAAAAAGCGTCCGCTGGGAATTGACCGTGCTTAGCGACGTGGGATAGAGAGGAAACTAGAATGAGATCAAGAAGAGAAGGATTGCAGTTAGGAAAGTTGTGGGTTGGATTTAAAGGAAGAATTGATAGGTTAATGGACTGGATAAGACCTTCTAAGGAACGTGCTCGGGAATCGTGCTTTAACAAGCACGTGTTAAAATCGCCCATAATAATAGTATGGTCATAGGAAGGAGACAGCTCATCGAGAAGATTCTCAAATGAAGAGAAGAAGTTGATGCGGAGAGAAGGAGAATAATAAACGCCAAGTAAAATTTTACGATGGGAAAGAAGAACCTCGATAAAAAGATGTTCACCAGCACTGGTCGGTGGTGGTTGCGCAGACATATCAATAACATTGTAGGGTATATGAGAACGAATGTATATAGCTACACCCCCACCAACCGCGCCAGTGCGGTCGTTACGAATGAGTTCGAAACCAGGAAGGGAATAGAGAGTTGAAGGTAAGCAGGGTTTTAACCACGACTCGGAAATAAGGATGGCGTGGATATTTGCCAGGTTAAATGACGCCAGCATATCAGTAAAATGAGCCGGGACGCTCTGCGCATTGATATGCACTATATTAAAATTTTTAGAGACATTGGAAAATGTAGACTCTAAGTTTTCAAAAAATGCTCATAAAACTATCGTTCTATCTGTCAATAGAAGATGAACAAGACAAGAAGTCATCATCGCCGCTAATACTCATGGTATGGTCTATGTATACAATATAATAAAATATATAACTATACCTACATAAATAAAATAAAAAATATATGTATACTGGCTGTAAACCTGCTTGGTTCTATTTGTGCCCATCTGCCGCTTACCTGCAGAATCTTAAACTATATAAACTTAAACCAAACAACACTTAATAAAGATAACAAACAAAAAAACAATAAAAAATACGAAGATAAATGATCCGACCGGGGCATCACCTTTAATGCGTACAAGTATGCGTGGATTGGAACGCTAAATTACCTGAATGAAGTTGACATTGACAGCTAATACACGATTTCTTAGACATTATAAGAGAACTAGTTGTTAGATGTGCGCGAGCTGCATGCAGCTCGCGGCGGTTATGTGTAACAGTTATTTTTTATTAAGACTTTATTTTCGTACCTTTGATTATTTTGTTTGAAATCGATAGCCATGAGAAAATTTTGCGATGAAAAAATGTCAGCCATCTTTGATTTGGAAATGGACATCTTTTTCGTAATCTACGTATGCGAGTTATTCGAAAACGATACCCATATTATGTGGGTGCTCGTCTCAAGGCGAGTATAAACTGCGATATAGAGATGTCAGCCATCTTGAATTTGGAAATGGACATTTTTTTCGTAGTCGACGTATGCGAGTTGATCGAAAACGATATCTATATTAGTGGGTGTGCCATCACACAGCGCGGCTCGCTTCGCTCGCCTTGCTGTATGGCGGTGGTCGCATTGACGCACGACTCTGCTCCTGCTGCCACACAGCAAGGCTCGCTTCGCTCGCCTTGCTGTGCGACAGCTGTCGCATCAGGTCAGGAAGCGCGGCTCGCTTCGCTCGCCTTGCTGTGAGACGATGGTCGCAATTCGATCGCATTGTGGCGAGCGAAGCGAGCCACAATGCTACCCTGGGTTAAGGGTGAGGGGGTCTTGGGGGGGTTACCCGCGGTCATATCGCGGTTCGCTTCGCTCGCCGCAATGCTCCCCCGGGTTATAGTTGAGGGGGTCTTGGGGGGTCATTGGGGGGTCACAGCACGGCTCGCTTCGCTCGCCGTGCTGTTCCCCTTGGTCGCATCGAATTCGAAATCCTCACCCCCAAGTTAGTCAAAAACGATACCCATATCAGATTTTTTGGTTGGGGGAGGGGGTCCAGGGGTGCTGGGGACGTGGGGGGTCACGGCACGGCTCGCTTCGCTCACCGTGCCGTTCCCCTTGGTCGCATGGCGGCTCGCTTCACTCGCCGCAATGCTCCCCCGGGTTATAGTTGAGGGGGTCTTGGGGGTCATTGGGGGTCACAGCACGGCTCGCTTCGCTCGCCGTGCAGTTCCCCGCGATGCTCCACCCGAAAAAAAAGGTCAAAAATAGGCCAATTTTCGGTTTTTCCTAAAAAAAGGGGATCTGGGGGCAAAAGGGGGCAATTTTTTTTTGTCATTCAAAACCACTTGTCCTCTTCTACAAGACTGTGAAAAAAAAACTCTTCCAAGTCTATCCGTTTTGGAGATGGAAAGGGGGGGCAAAAAAGGGGGTTAAAGGGGGGGTCCAATTTTTTCTTTTTTCAAAACGAAGAGAAACCCTCTATACAACCCCGCAATCAGACCCCTCTATTGCGACGCATCTGGTAGCACACTCAAAAGGGGGGCCCTGGGGGCAGGGGGGGGGGCGAAATTTTCTATGCAATCAAAATCACTTGTCCCCCTCTATACAACCCTCATAAAAAAATTAAGAAATATGGCTCCACGTAGGAGCCCCCCCCCTGAGGGGGGGGTCTTGGGGGGGCAAATCTCAAAAAGTCGGAATTTTCCCTAGGAGACTTTTACCTCCCCTATACGATACCGTAAAAAAAAACATACCTTCCCATCCACCATCAAGGCGAACAATTATGTCAATCAGTCAGTGAATCAGTGGTAATCTAGCTTTATACTATAGTAGAATTATAATAATAATGTGACAGTCTCAGTCTGACACAAAGAAGTTGAAGTCGTTAGGGTACACAAACAAATATTCAGAAAATAATGGAGCAAAGCAAAGTAAAAACAAAACGGAGATGTCATAAAAAAGTAGGTTGGCGAGAAGATTTTTAGTGTAAGAATGATTGTTTTGCTGTCTACCTACATGACTTGTTACGAAAAAAAAAAGAGTACTATTACCTACCCAGTGCAATGAGCCAGCCGATCGGATCCATGAGCGAAACTCACTACAATGATATGCACAGGAAATCACTTTTTAGACGCAAGTCGGCGGGGTTTTGACGAGGCTGCAATGTCTTTGGCAGGCGCAGGCGCAGGTGCAAGCGCCGGCGCCGGTGCTAGTGCAGGCACCGCCGACAACTCCGCAATGCTGGATACTCGATGCCGAGATCCGTCAGCGCCAGCCACAAACACAAATCCCTGGCTCGTCCAGCATTTCGTCACACCAAATCGTTTCCGCGCCTCCATGAACGTGTCGTGACGCGACTTGGTGAGAAACTCCGACAGGGTTATCCCGGTGTCCTTTAGCGCAGTTTTGGACACCCACAACTTGTCACGTAGGACTACATCCCGTAGCTTACAAAGTATGGGTCGAGGACGGTTGGTCGTGGAGCGCCCCATGCGATGACAGCGGCTGATGTCAGTTCTTGTGACACCGGGGACCTTCAGCTTGTCGTTGAATGTTCTCACCACTGTTTCTTCAATATTTTCCTGATTGCTTTCAGGAATACCGTGGATTAGAAGAATCTTGCGTCTACCTCGCATCTCCAGCCTGTCTATCTCACTTGCAAGCATTAGCACTTGGTCCTGCAGTGCCCGCAGTGATTTAGAGATGAACAATTTGAAGACGGCAAACTCATTGGCAAGAGCTGCCACATCACTGACTGGTGACTTAGACTTGTGCAGCTTCTCTTCGAACTCAGCCATGGCATCAGCGAACACAGTGCTCAACTGAGCCATAGAGCTTTGGATGATGGTCGGGTCCATGTTGTCAGAATAGAGGTTATGTGGTGCAGTGATTGTGTAACTTTGTGTTCAGATTGTTGTTTGGGGAGAAAACAATGGATGGCAGGTAGGGTGCACAAATAGTTAGTCTAGTTCATAAGTGGTGTAAATATTGAACCTGTAACTATTTTTTATAATATTATTAAATATGTGGCAAAAACAAACAGTGCTTAGTTTTTCGCGCCTACCGCCCAAAAAAGTTCAATTTAAAGTTTTAGTAATTTCTGATTCAGTTCTATCGGATAACTGGCAGCCCTGGGTGGAGTTTTGTTTGTTAACGTGACCATTTTTGTAATAATCGATTTTCCGGAGAGTCAGATGATATTGTAATTCCTAAAACAATTTCTCACTGTTCTACAGAATTTAAGTCATTCAATGAGGTTCACCGGCCTAATTGCTTGAACATTTACAATTTTATATGGGTTAAAATGTTAATCTTTGTGAATAATGCGACGAAGCGCGGATTCATTCAAATTAAAATTGAAATATATCATGTAGAGACGTCAAACAGAGTGTACGAATCAATGTTTCTATAAAACGCTTGCACGCAAAATGCGCACTGCATTCCCGTTAATAATTTCATGGCTAACAAACTAAAAAAGTCCACCGTTATAAGTGTCTTGGGGGGGTTGTCGGGGGGTCACAACACGGCTCGCTTCGCTCGCCGTGCATGCTCCCCTCGGTCGCTTCGCTCGCTGCGATGCTCCACCCGAAAAAAAAGGTCTAAAATAACAAAAAGGTGGTCTGGGGGGCAAAAGGGAGAAAAAAAATCTTCTTATTCAAAACCATTTGTCCTCCTCTAAATGACTGTGAAAAAAATTTCTTCCAAGTCTATCCGTTTTGGAGATGGAAAAGGGGGGGCAAAAAAGGGGTTAAAGGGAAGACCAATTTTTTTCTTCCAAAACAAAGAGAAACCCTCTATACGACCCCGCAATCAGAACCCCTCTATCGCGACGGCATCTGGTAGCACACTCAAAAGGGGGCTCCTGGGGGGCAGGGGGGGCATTATTTTCCATGCGTTCAAAATCAATTGTCCCCCTCTATACAACCCCCATAAAAAAATTAAGCAATATGGCTCCATGTAGGAGCCCCCCAACTGGGGGCGGTCTTGGGGGGGCAAAATCAAAAAGTCGGAATTTTCCCTAGGAGACTTTTACCTCTCCTATACGATTCTGTAAAAAAAAACATACCTTCCCATCCACCATCAAGGCGAAAATCAGTCAGTCAGTAGTTATCTAGCTTTATATAGTATGTATAATGTATAATAATAAAAAAAATAAGTATCAATGGTAATCTAGCTTTATACTATAGTAGAATAGAATAATATTATATGTAAAATAAATAAATATTAGAGTTAACATTTAGGTACCTTACATTTTAGAAAATACCATGTAGCAATGTAACGTTAAATATTATTTAAATCGATTTTTACATAATTCATCATAATCTTTCCTACGGCCATCGACATCTTAATGTCGCCTACGGCACAGCACTATTTACCCCGCCTTCTAAGAGAAGAAAAGAAAGCAAATACAGAATTGGTTATGAAAGAAAGAGATGCACAGTTGACCTCGACAGTTGACCTCAACCGGTCAACCAAATTAAGTTGAGCTCCGTCAGGAGCCATTGAGTAAGCGAGCGCAGAGATTGTCACGGGCGTTACTGGGTGTGGATTTTTATAAGATCTCTTTTTCTTATGTGATGTCTTAAATCGTTCGCCCTGTATTAGGTGTCTAGGGTACGTAGTCGATGGCACGTGCACTCCCGGCAAGTTAGTGTATTTGGGCAACAACGCAGGCAGGCGGAACGCAGGAATCGCGTCGCGGGTGCGGGAGTCGCGGAAGAAGGAGTGTAGGTGGGCATATGTTGCATTCGGATATATTTTATGACTCAAAATTGAATTAAAGAAAAGTGGATTAAAATCAAGATTAAATTAATTAATGGGAAAACCAGAGTTGGCACCGGTTTTGTATCTTAAAACCGGTAAACCGAAAATTTAGTCCGGTTTTCAGTAAAACCGAAAACCGGTTTTGCACGCCCTTATAGGAATAAGACAACGAAATAAATTAATATGAATGTAAAAAAAAAACTATAGAACCTCCGGTATAGCTGATCCCTTAGGCAACCCCATAATCTATGGAATTGGTGTATCTCTTTTCTGCCGCTAATTTTGCTGGGCAGTCGGCAGAGCCAGTTACGTGGTTACTGGGCTTCTTATAGAACAAGCAGGTGGCACATTATGGATCTTCAGCTGTCTTCTGGCATTCTTTGTTTGTGTGGCCTATGCCGCCACAGTGTCCACAAGTATGAGCTGCCTCGCGACAAAACTTGCGTGACCATACTGCTGGCATTTGTAGCAGCGCGTTACCAGAGTGAAATCCCTCACAGGACACGAGGACCAGTTCACGAAAACCCTGTTCTTGGTGATAAGTGGTTTACGTATGGCAGCTGGAACTTCGATAACATAATTGCAGGACTCAGCGTTCTTCTTGCCCGACTTGTGGCTTAACTTTATGGCGTTCAGAAACTTTTCAAGGTCACAGTTGAGAGTCTCGGCTAAATTTTGGTGGAAGAGGCAGGAGAAAACTTCCTTTTCGGGCATCGATGTCGGTACTCCAATAACGACGACTCTCGGCTTTCGTTTAAGCGGCTCGTCGATTGTGAGGCCAGAATTGGTGATTTGTACTGTGTTCTTTAGCTTTTCGATGTCGTCCTTGGTATCGGTGCTGATGATGACGCCTCCGTCCCTTGTTTTCCGAAGTCCTCTCACATGCAGCTTCATTTGTTCAGGGCAGATTATTTTTTGTACTAGGGATTTCGTTTCTTCACTGGTCTTTAGTTTGTCGTTCGGGTATATGGCTACAGAACTAACATTTGTGGGCTTTAGGTAGGTGTTTGAACCTTTTTTGACCATGTCGGCGAATGAGGTTTCTTCTACTGGCTTCGAGGTCTTTTCAATTGTCTTGATGAGGTCTTTCAGCTGGTGGGATTGGTCAAGTTTGTCTTGGAGCATCTCTATATTGCAGTAGGCCTTCACAACTTTGGCTTTTACAGACTGGTAGTGGACGGCCATTTGCGAAGTGCCATTAGCCACTTTACGACAGAGAGCGCTTACCCGTTGTTTTTGCTCAGAGTTCAGCTTGCCTTCGGATGCAATAGTGCACACCTCATTCAGGCACTGGTTGATTGAGTTCATCCAGCCTTGTATTTCTGGGGTAGTAACTGCTTCGTACTCGGTTTCTTGGGCGGCAGGGACATGGCGAGGAGGTGGCTCAGGAGCGGGCGCGGTGGGGGTCGGGGGCGGCGAGCGCGCAGTCCGAGTGCTCCGGTGACCGAAGGGACTGGAGATATCCATTTCACACTAATTTAGTTTGGATTTTTAGACATATATATATCTCATTATTACAACAAAGTTCACACACGTTACTAGAGATTTGAAACAATTGGCAATAAACGAGGTCACAGAATAAACCTTTTAAGATTTTTTGTAAGAAAATTAATTTTTTTTTGTCTTGCAGAGATCTTGATGAAAATCGAACTGCTTTAAATAAAATGGCACCCATCTTATTCAATGCAATTCAATATTATTTGGGGATTTTATTGAATTGCATTAAATAAGATGGCTGAATTCGCTAAGATGAATTCGATTTTATTTGGGGATATTGTTAAATTTCTTTATATATTTGTTTATTTCAGAAGATAAGAGTTTACAATATACACCAAAGTACATGTTTATTATACATATATATACACATATATATTCTGTATCTATTTTTTATGTGTTGTATTATTTTATTTCCAGGCAATACAATAAACTTGCAGAATGGAGTTGAATAAACTTTTCACAAAATTAATCGAAAACTTCGGAGATGCTGGCGAAATTTACAACGCAATGGATTCAGAGGACCCGGTTGAAATGGTCAGGGCAGCTGATAGAGCTGTTACTAAACTCAACTTCATGAAGCACATCACTTGTTCAAATAGGAAATCGTCGGACAAATCCAAGGAATTGCGAGAACTCGGAAACGGTTTCTATAGTTCAGGCAATCTTAGAGAAGCACTGGCAACTTACAATATGGCAATAACCTACGCACTTCCTGGCACGATCGAAATGTTGCTTGCAGTGAGTAATAGATCCGCTGTTTTGTTTACTATGAAAAGTGTTTCATGCATATCAGATATAAACATTTGTTTTAATATGGGTCCTCCTCCAGATTTAGCTAAGAAACTGAACAAACGAATGCTATTATCCCAGGCATTTGTCCAGGAAAAGATTATCCGTGATATGACATGTAACAGTCGAATCATATCAACATTCTTTACAACGAGCTTTAAGCGCAATAAAGATGTCAACTGCGCATCATCAAATGTAGCTTTCATAACCAATGATGGCGTAAGACAAATAACGGCAAAGAGGACAATATCTCCCGGAAAGATAGTGGCTATTGAACCAGCCTTTGTCACTAGTTACTGCAAAAGATACGGTTTCCTAAGCTGCTACTATTGTAACAAGCTCCTCTTGAATCCAACTCCTTGTTGGAAATGTTGCTACGCTATGTTCTGCTCGGAAGAATGCCGAACTCTTTGCTTCAGCGATTACCATAGTATCGAGTGTCAAATAGTAGACCTGCTTGAGAAGATATACTGCGATCTTCAAAACGTTTTGATTATCAGAGCAGCTATTAAATTGTCTTTGAAACTAGGCTGGGATAAGTTTATTGCCGCGTCAGAAAATATAGGAAGCTCTAGAATGAAGGCTGCTTCTACGAGGGAGACCTACAGCGTAGAAGAACCAATCTCTATGCTAAGCTATGACGATGGCCAAGAACTAGTGGAAGGCAGAATGTTCAATGGCAGTGTAATTTGTGCAATCGTTCTGAAGCATTTTGATAAAGTGCCTAATTATTTTCCGAAAGGTAAGGTTTACTTATCTTGTAATTTATGATACCTCCTTTATAAAAAGGCGAACGTTTGTGCCGTTTTGACGTTGTTTGGCCAAAGACAACGCCAAAACTACGGAATGGATCGGGTTGTAATTTAGCACGCATTAAGATCTAGACCTAATAAAACGTATAAGACGTGTTATTTCGTAACAACGCGGGCAGAAGGTTGTAATTAAAGTAAACTATACGAACGTAACAATTCATTACTCAAACCTCATCAGCGATTATCTCAACAAGTTCCTAACATTTTTTTTATCGAGAGAACAAAAGGACGACGAACGAATCTCTTGAAACAACTTTTTTTTTTCAGAAGGCGCTAAACGATCGTCTGCCAAGAAAGCCATGTCGAAGATAATGTTTCATCTGTACGTCCACTGTACGAATACGATTTATTTTACGAGTTCTGCTTACGACTACAACAGGTAGAGAAACACTATATTTATTGTTTCATTGATCAAGATGCACAGGTATTATGTATCTATAAGTCTTCAAATGTATTGAAATCTCAAAAAAGCCAAATCAGCCACTTTATTACCTTCGACTATGAAGTTAGCGAATTCCAAGGATAACTTTCGAGTAGGTACCTAGCTAATTTGCCAACTTCATAGTCTAAGCTAAGAAAATGGCTGACTTGGCTCTTCTCCGGCGGTAGTATTCGAGATCTGGCGATTTTTTTCAACATTTCGAGATCGACGAGACTTGGCAAAACTTTAACATTAATGTTCTTGTTCGGACTCACCATGTTTTGTTTTGTAGGCTTACTGAGAATGATAACTTTACGTTTCTTTTTTACTGCGGAACCTTAAAATACATGATTTTAGAATGTTGCCCATTATAGTCTCGCTAATGAGAACATTGTATTTCAAATCTATATACAAAAAGTAAAAACGAGGAAGAACTAAAGTTTCTTCCTCGTTATTTTTTACAACGACTAAACCATAAAACCTAAAACCCTTCCGTAGTAGCTCTCATTAATTATTAATTAATTGTTGTGTTCCTTACAGCGACTCTTACCGATCCGCAGTGCACTCAACCTTCGGTTGGTTCGCAATGAGCAGTAAGCTGAAGCATTCCTGTCAGCCGAACCTGTTGGTCGTGGGGCTGAACGACCAGGTCGCTCTCTTGGCGCTTAAAACGATAGAGAAGGGCGAGGAGCTTACTATATCATTTATGTAAGTTTATATTATATCTATCTACGTAATGTATTGTATTAAGTATATCAGTCATCTAGTACCCGTAACACAAGCTCTGCTTAGCTTGCGGCTAGATGATGGTGTGTGGATTGTCCAGCATTATTTATTTAATTTACGCTGTGCCCTATGCGCTTTGTGCTGAAAGCAATTCCACCCTGGCAACATTGCTCGGAGTTTCTCTGAAGGATAATATTCGTAACGAACACATCCGACAGAGATCCAAAGTTAATGACATAGCTCTAAGAATTAGTAAGCTGAAGTGGCAGTGGGTCGGCCATGTCTCGCGAAGAACCGACAACCGCTGGGGTAAACGTGTTTTTGAGTGGGTCTTCACTCAAGAAAACGTTTACCTCAGCGGGACTCGGTGTAGTGTAGGCAGGGTTGGAAAAAAAACAGTTTTTTTTATATTTTATAAAACAAACAGTTCAAAATGTTTAAAACAAGTGTTTTTTTTGTTTTTTTTTATTTATCAATTTCAAATCAATTATAGCGAATAATAAAATAATCCATTTCTAAACTATTTCCTAATTCACATTAGTAAAAATTAACAAAACGATAAATATTTACTTTTGTTGCATATCTCAGTACCTCTAATCTAATTATTAAAAAATATTGTTATTATTAATCAATAAAAAACACTTTACATACACCTTGTATGTAGTGTTGTAGGTAGGTAGAGAACTAGAGAGAGCGAGCGGGGAATAGGTACCGTACCCACTAATCCAGTGAATTACTTTCTTTCGACGGCCGACATAGGGACTTTCCCTGCGGGACTTTACTGGCGGGGAGTTACCTATGCAGTGTATAAAACGGCCGACATAGGGACTTTCCCTGCGGGACTTTACTGGCGGGGAGTTACCTATGCAGTGTATAAAACGGCCGACATAGGGACTTTCCCTGCGGGACTTTACTGGCGGGGAGTTACCTATGCAGTGTATAAAACGGCCGACATAGGGACTTTCCCTGCGGGACTTTACTGGCGGGGAGTTACCTATGCAGTGTATAAATACCACAGCCTGTCTGTGGTATTTATACACATTCATTTGCAATTAAAGGTAGTTTTAAACCCTGTTTTTTTCTTAATATAAAACATAGTTTTATTTCAAACTGTTTTAAACACGTGTTTTAAAACAACTTGTTTTAATCATGCCAACCCTGAGTGTAGGACGCCCTCCGGCCAGGGGGGATCACGACCTGCGAAGGACTGCAGGCAGATGCTGGATGCGGTAGGATGAAGAAGACAGGGCGCTATGGCGCTCATTAGGGGAGGTCTATGTCCAGCAGTGGTCAACTATGATGATGATAAACATTGATTACCTGTATAAAGTCGGTTTTCCTTTTTTTTCAGAGATCATTTCCTGGATTACGATCAAAGTAGCATCAGCTTCACTAACTTGAGATCAACGCATCTTTTCTTGCGCACAAAAAAAATGTGTTCATGCAATGTTTGTATGGAGGAATGGACCGTTAGCGATCTAAAGTACGACCCAATGACAGACACACAAACCGATTTGTACAGAAGATTTCAGTCTGTTAGAGATGTTTGTGATAAAGAAAGTTTTCAGTTAGCTTGCCAAGTGTTAGGCACGTTCTCAGTTAAATCCACGCAGTATTATGAGGCCTACAGTACACTGAGGCTATTCATACATTTTTGGCAGTATACCTTGTCAAGCAACCAATGTTATTCTAAGAATTAGTCTTTATCAGCACTCCTAGCTTAGCAGGCGGATTGGTGATCGCAGTGCAGGTGAAATACACAGGCATTCTCTTCTCTCAGTAGACTGTTATGAAACCCACGGACAGAGTTAGAGAGGTCGATTCTTTCGCCTCGAGTATTCTGTTTAATTTTAAGTTGTACACACACGGAGGGTAATGTGACGAAGAATGCAAGTGCTGGAACGAAGTGAGGGGAATAGATAATAATAAAATAATATAGATGATAATAATAATAATAAAATAAATAATATAATGTTTACTGCACTTATTGTACCCACATTCCTGCAAACTATAAATAAAAAAAAGCCTTTGTGTCAGAAGTACCATTGATTTGTACCATTAATGGTACAAGTGACACAGCTTTGTATCCTTAGTACCATTAATGAAAACTATCAGGACAGGTTCAGTTCAGTCACAACGCAACGTTTTTGCTTGCGTTAGAGACCCCGCTCTTACCAATATTTTAGTATTTAAATAATAATATAACCGCAAACTTAAATTATACCAAGAATAATGGGTTTGAATTGATTATTACAATAAATGAAACAGCTCTAAACAAAACAAACGTATCAAATCATGTTTTAGATATACATGTGTGTGCATCTTAGGTTCTCATCCTTATTAGATAGAATAATAGATTTTATTTTAGTAATTCGTTCGTCCTACTTAAATGGGTAGGAGGTGGGACAAACACATCAAATAGGACATTATAGAATTTCCCGTTCGTCCCACTTGGGCGAAACTAGTGGGACGAACATGATAACTTGATACATAATAAAATAATATACGAAATTTTATATAGCTATAATTTTGATGTCTCATAACGAAATATGAAGCTAATAGAAGCGTGTTAAAAATAAAGACACGTGGTGATATCTCAACAACACCCCCGCTCCCCCCTCCTGGTGATATTTCGTGATTTTTAAGTCTCACGTGATAAATGGACGGTCTCTGCAGCGCCCCGGCTACTGAAAGGAACTTCTAATATTCTACTTTTTGTAATAAGCACCTGAGAACGATCCAATAGTTTTCTACAAACTGTGGACAAGCAAGCGGTAAAAAACAGTGATTTTTTTCCATTTTGTTATGGATTCATTATTTAGTACTAAGTAGGTATTATTTAGAAACCGTTGTATGGCAAATTCTTAGCTTCCTTTCTTACACTCTCCTATTATTACATACTTAAAAAGTATAATGATTTCGAATTCCACACTAGTTAACTACACTAGTTCGTCTAAGGCCCGCGCGGGCTCACAGTTGTATAGGTACAGAATTAGATAAAGAGTCAACCTGACGGAGTTGGAAAACTAAACAAATACACCATTAATCGGTAACATCCATTGAGAATGTACGATTTACGGAGTCAATTTACAATAATACAATACCATTATTAAGTAAACCAAAAAATATAGTCATTAATATGAAATAAAAAGGTACAAAATTATTTAGTTTTTCAAACAAATACCTACCTGCAATAAAATCGGTCACTCAATTACAAATTCAAAAATCTTTTGTACGTCGCTCTAAATAGCTACAAAAAGGTTCTGAGGGCTGTTATAAAGATTCCTAATTAGCAAAAAGAGCGCAACAGTCAAGCTGGCTGATTGGACAGACTAGCCCCTATCTACAATTTTTATAATTAAAAGCAAAAATTTACTAGTTGGCATACCTCGACACTTCGTTCTATATATCTAGGTTGTCCTGTGGGTATGTTTCATAAACCCTTTCGTAACAGTGTTTTGCAAAATGTCTAAAGTTATTATTCTAATCACTTTGTGGTATCGTGAAGTCCAAAGTAGAGTGCCTACCGTTTCAAAAAGTATCTATAGGATGAGTTTTGAAACTTTTGAAACGACTCTATACAATTAAAACTTTAGAAACTATCATGGTTATTAACACTAAAGTCATTTAAAACGGGATATTTACCATGATTGTGACTTCAGTTATTCAGTGATCATGGCGCATGAAACTGTAACTACTAACTGTACTGTGTAACGAAATATTGGAAAACTCAAAAATCAAATGATGTTAAATATTCCGTTTGACTTTAGACTCAACAATTATTATACACCCGCATTCTAGAATTTTCATTCGGGCATAAATAGAAACGAAGATCAAAACAAAACACAGTATAAACAAAATACGGTTTATCCACCGTTAATGGTAGAATAGTTAGATATTATACCGGTAGGTATTATACTGGTTTTATTTCTTGCTTCTGTTAATAACTTATAGGTAGGTAAATCTGCAGATTAGCGATAGCTGGATCAGTGTAGTAACCCATTGCCTTAGCCTTGGCCAGCAACAACTGACGTCAATCCTCACTGCAGCTGTGCTGCAGCGAAGCCTTTCAACTGTTTACTATTTTTTACCCGCGAGGGTTTTTCTGTGGTGTGCTCCATCCAAGCTTTAAAATGGCTAAAGCGATTTTGATAAATGAGTTACCAAATTACACGTCTGGTTTTAGCTACGTTTTGTAGGCCTATGCCAAAACGAGAGGCATTTGGCGATTAAAGGTGAAAAGGGAGGACAGGGTCTGTTATTTATTTTTCAATTAATCATAATAGGTATTAATGTGGCTTTACAATGACTTGTTTCTGATTTATACATTTGGGTTACCAACTTTACCCAATAGGCTTAGGAAAACCAAAGTCCCTAATTATTACACAGCAGGTAACTTACCTACAGTTCAAAACTTCAATTAATGATGCAACTTCACGTCAGTGCAGGCACTCGACTAACTCCAGTAGTGTGAAGTTGCCTGCAAACTTTACGAGATAGTGTTGCCATGCCAGGTTCGGGTAGTGCTTGGATTCCACAGAAATCCAATAGGTAGATACTACATTACTTTTCCATAGTTTTACCTAATCTTACATTATACATTTCTGTGGTTACCTTCTCAATTTATGTAATTTTCTCTAAATTACAAGTGATCAAAATACCTACCGATATTACAGGTATTAATATCAAATCAGTAGGTAATAAGGTCCGGCGGTGTTACAGTCCAGAACAGAAAAGCATGCTAAGCAGTTGGTCCTGCACCTGACCTCTCCACAGTCATGTCCGTTAGTCCGGGCTCATCGGATTAAGAGTTTGCAACGTAGTGGTGCAACTGTGTTTGCGTGCGCATGTGCACACGGTTGGCTGGTCTTTGTTGGCACTGACTGCTAGAGCAAAGGTCCATGTGTTCTACAAGACAGGCCTGATACTGAAGTCTAAACAGAGTAACAACGCTGTTAGAAGTTAGATGGAAGTCTCCACCACAAAGTAGTTTTAGTTAGCATTAGGGAGATTGTTGAGGCGAGAGTGGCTCTCACTCAATTGCAATTAGAACTTTGTTTATTGTTCTTGTTAAATGCACAGGTACAACTTAAAATAACTTTTCACGACTGTAGGTAACTAATATTTTCAGGGGATTTGAGATGCTTTTTCAAGAAATAATAACAAAGCCATGGAGTAAAAACGTGCTCTCAGCAGCAGAGGGATAGTGTCATTCAACATTAGTGGAAGCAAAAACCGATGATCTCATCTCCGTCCGTATTCCGCTTCCTATTAATATTGCCTCCCTCCTTTACTCCTCAGATCCTTCTATTTATCATTGCTTAGCATCCTTTTTATCCCAGCTGAATAGGCTTTTTAATAATTTGCTGGAGGGCCTAAGGCCCTCGCCCGCTCCCGCCTCCAGCTGAATAGTAGAACCAGCACTTACCAGCAGGAGTGAGGGACCTGGCGCGAGAGACAGGAGTCTGCGTAGCGTTGTGGTTGTCATCTCGCGGGGGACTTGCCGTGGCCCCCTCGTTGTTGTTGCTGGGGGGGCCCGGGCCCTCGCCCGCTCCCGCCTCCAGCTGCAGCTGGAACAAAAAAATACTGGTCAGCAAATGGCAAAGGTGAGACCTAATCCTCCTTCCGTAAGGAGGCCTTACTACATATTATAAAACAAAGTTGCTTCCCGCTGACTGTCTGTCCCTATGTATGCTGAGATCTTTAAAACTACGCAACAGATTTTGATGCGCTTTTTAGATTGAGTGATTCAAGAGAAAATGTATAAACCATTTGACACATAGATTTCAACGCGGGGCGCATCTAGTATATAATATGTATTATACAAACAATACTAAACATTCTAAAATGTTAGCTAAGTAGGTAGTATAAATTCAGGTATAATTAAGTACATCTTCAGCGCGTTTTTCTAACTGTAATTCGTGATATTTCTACATGAGGACGCGACGTAGCGATACTATAAAAGTACGTAGCACTGCTACGTACGAAACACCGTAGCATCATTACGCAAGAGCGTAGCACCACGTAGCTGCTAATAATAATTATGGCTACGCAGTTATGACAGATACCGTATTTTACTCTTTGCACCAGACACAAAAGGTCAGCCATTTTGAAACTAAATAAAAGATTCAGCCCAGCAGCGTCACTCTTCATCGCCATGAAAGCGCGTCGCATTATTTGTGGTTTTTTGTTTTTATGGTAGCGGTGTGGTTGCTGTTTCATAAAAGCTTTTCTATTTTATTTTGTGAAATGATTTAATTTTAAACGCCGGACATGCCAGCTTGGCCCTTGCCCCTTGACTGGGACAGACGCGGGCTAAATTAATTGTTACTTATGGAAAAGACTTGTACTGCAATTTTAAGGCTGTAATTTTTTGATATTAAAAATATTAAACCGTGCCAATATATGCGATTTTTAACCTATGTAGGTAGTAAAGTAACGACTTTACTACCTAACTTTGAAAATTTCGAATACGAACCCGTGACATGTTGATTGGGAAAATCATTGGTCTCAAAGAATTAAACCCCCAATTAAATTGTTTATATTTATATATATATGCTGAGCATACCTACCTACTCGGTCCTTTAACAGGCTTACCGAAAACATAGTAAAACTTTTTCAATAAACACCAAACCAGAACAACAGATTTTTTACATTATTAATGGACAGTTGCATATGTTTTTTTATAGATTTGATTTTGTTGAAAAAACAAAAATAAAATAAATTAAAAATAGTAAACAAAGAAAATCTTTCTCATTACAAAAACTGTCCAAATTCCGCTCATACTTCCACTACCCACCGAAAATAGCTTTTTTATACCTACGGATATAAATTATACATACTACTTTTCTGGCCCTTCAGAAAAATCTATCACCAGCAAAGCGACTACATAGGTATATAAAGTTACCGTCTTACTACTGAAGTTACGGTAATTGCGCAATTCCGTCACTAATGAACCGGGATCGCTCGATGCGACCGGTAACTCGATCACTCGCACTAATTGAAACACATCTATAACTCTATATATAACTCTATAGTCTATGTATACGTAATACTAGGTCAATCTTGAGACCAGATACTCTATCAATACTAAATCTAACTCTACCGCAATTCTACCTTTTACTGTTTTACTACGATAGAACAGAATCTCAAATTAAGATGAAATAAAAGTTTTATTCGAACATCATCCCTACATAGAGGTGTCTTTATCATCCTACATAAAAGAGTTTATGACACTACTACCTACCTGGGAACACGACAGAGCTGTAGCAAATAGTCTTTAAATCCATAATTAACAAATAATACGGCTCTGCTCTTTAGTTTGTTAAAATATTAGTTTTATAGTCATTTTTGCATACCGACTAACGAAAGGTCAAGCATGTTGATTCATCAAATGTACATATATACTTGTTTGTTACCTGATATAACACACATCTATTGAATATGGAGCAGCTCTACCCAACTAAATGTTTCAATATTGCACGGGTTAAGTTGCTTGAACGGCTAGGTAGCTGTCCAAATAGTAAAGACTAAACGACTTTCCGACATGTTTAGATTTAAATGGTCATGAGTAAGAAACCTGAGATGAAGAAAAATAAATTCTAAAATACAACTGACAAAACATTACCTACCCGTTCTGGGTCAATCGCGCAATAACAACCAATTACGCTGCCAAAGAGTCTAAACATCTATAAAGGGAATTTACGATGAATCGTGTTCTACCCTACAATATAATTAGGATGCCGTGACGTAAAGGGCTGAAGGGATGATCGAATGGGGCTGAGTTTGATCATATCCCAAAAACGAAATTAGAGATGGCGATTTTTTTTATAAATCAAACGTTCTATTATATTATATTCTACAAACGAGTCCAACTTTTTAAATGCCTTTATGACTAAGCACAACGTTAACAAAACGTGTTTTTTTAATTGTTACGTTTAATGGCAATATTCGTCCTTTTTTAATACGGCCCAGAGTTGGTAGTAGGAAGCAGGTATAAAATCAATGCAATTTTATTCCACATCATTGTTGGTTCAAGGTTTTGTACCCCTTGGATTAGAGGAAATATTTAATTAGTTAGTTTTCTGCAACTATAGAAAATTAATTTAAAAAAAAAGTAGGTGTAAGTAAATTTCATTACTAGCTTAAATCTGCCTGTATAAGTTGCATCTGGTTTTACTCTCGTCTATGTTTTTTTTTGGGATTAATGTATTTTTCAATAGTGTTTTAATAAATATAAAAATGAACAGCCCGCGTCAGCTCTTGATTGTATTGTATGCAATTGATGATTCATCCTAGACAAAATAATAAATGAAAAAAACCGTGCGTCGAAGCACCAAGCATTAAAATCACTCAATATTTTCTCGCAGTAAGTACCCGATTGCTCTGTGTATTGCGCAGTGAAATAAAACAGAAAAGTTCATGGCTATATTCCCATCCGACGCGCAACGCGGGGCTTGAGGAAAATGGCAGCTATTCCCTGAAGCTTGCGCTGCGTTTGTTTACGTTGTAAAATATAGACGCGATGCGAAACGGGTTAATGGGGCTTTCTGTAACCTTTGTCCTTAAATGTTTTACTTTATGTTGCCACGTGCAACGCGAAGATGATATTTTAATTTCACTTCATCTACATTTATGTATAAGAAGACACATGTGGCGCGGCGGGCGGGTTCGATTCTGCCGATTTTGGGTCAATGTTTGTACTATCTGCAAATATTTGTTTCAGGTAGTTCGGGTATTTTATATGTATTATTAATAACAATGTAATGTATTGTATTAAGTATATCGGTCATCTATATAGTACACAGAAACACGAGGCGGCTGGCTGAAACGACAGAAGCAATCTCCGAATCCATACCCGACGAAGCACCTCCGATGGAATCGAGCCCCGAGCCGAAGATAGAGCAGCACAAGCTTAGCACTTAGCCTGATGCTAGGTGATGCTTTATGGATCGCCAGCATTATTTATTTATTTACAGCCTATACTAGTCCACTACTAGACGCTGGCATGGAGGTGGATAATCCCCACGCTGGGCATGCTGGCTGGTGATCCCAATTGGTCGTTCTGCAAGAGGGGCTGCTACCTGCCCCCGGTGGATCCCCTCGCTTCTTACGACAATCGGGAAGTTCGTGGAAATTCCAAGCGTTGCGAGTTATTTGAATGCACATTTTTGTGCTGTGGTGTAGTAGTGCTTTTTGGCTGTGCGACAATCTTTACGCCCCGTAATGCTCTGGTTAGTAGGTAATTACGTAAACGTAGATACCTACTAACCGGGGCGTTACGGGGCGTAAAGATCAAATCGTACGTAATATTACAAGTTTTCATACATACACGTACATGTCTTTGTTTACTAAAAATATCTAGGGTTCTGCAACCAAGTATAGGTACTTAGTATAAACACAAGAAAAATCGAACAGAAGTTAGAGCTCTACATCTATTATCAAGACCTATAGGTATGTCATAAACAAATATTTTACTTGAACAGCCAAATTTATAGATTCATATTTTCGGTAAGGCATAAATATGTAACAACATTCTTGAACCGTAATAATGCAACCTTCCGTGCCAATGTGAACTTACAAACTTTGGTTTGATATTTTTGGCCTAGTTACCGATCAATGAAATAGGTAGATATAATCCGCGCGCGTTTGGTTTGTGACGGAACTTTGTCACATTAAATGAAATAAAATAAATAATGCTGGACAATTCACATAGTAAGTCTATTAAATATCACATTTTCTCATACAATCCACACGTTGTCAATTGAGATAACGCGTGGCCTTTATATGTAAATGTACCTACGACCGCTTTTGTTTCAGAGATTTTTTTTTTTATTTGTATGCAATTGATGATTCATCCTAGACAAAATAATAAATGAAAAAAACCGTGCGTCGAAGCATTAAAATCACTCAATATTTTCTGTTAGGTACCTAAAAATAAAATTATCAATGTTACCTACATACAATAGAATAAATATTTAAATAAGACTAGGTACGCTTTTGTTTTGGGTACGAAAATATCTACCTACCTAGAGGTAATGTCATCATCATCATCAGCCTATATCAGTCCACTGCTGGACATAGGCCTCCCCCGATGAGCGCCATTGCGCAGCCCGGGGATTCTTAGCACCCCCTGCCCCGCCGTTACCGTGGCCGCTGCCATGGCCAGGAATAGCGAGGCTGCCGGGAACTGGGGGCCACTTTTTGGCGTGTCTCTTCATAAGGGGGGAATGCGGGCACGCTGGGCATGCGGTTTGGGGATCGCAGTTCAATGAGTGTGCTGCAAGGGATGCTGCTGCCCGCCCCCCGGTGTATATCCCTTAGTCGCCTCCTACGACACCCGCGGGAAGAGTTGGGGTGATGCTATTCTATCTAGGCCGACACCACACAGCCCAACCAGAGGTAATGTACGTTTCATGAAATAAATACCAATCTTCTTCAGATATGTAGTATAGAAATAAGAATTATAGAAATTGTACCTTGTTTGAGTTTCAACCAGCTAAGGGTAGCCTTATACGATCTACATCTTTGATTCATTTATTCATCCAGAATTTATTTACGTTTTTTCTTTTGTGAAGGTAAGTGTAAACTGAGGTGAATGTTACATACTAAAATTGATTTTCTTAGATAAGTGCAGAAATCTCTACCTGGTTGATCTACCTAAAAGCGAGCAAAACCGCCGGTAAAGCTACTTATAGATAAATACCGTTTCAAACATTATTGTAATTTCTTCAAATCAGGCCATCGCGTGAGTGGAATTGCATGCAGTTCAAATTAAAACGATATAATTTCTGAATCTCCTTCCCTGCTAAAGATATCTACTCCGTAAAATGATCACGGTGGATAAATCATGCGATAGCCTAAAGAAAGAAAGGAATGAACGCCGAGCGACATAGAATAGTGAATCCTAATACCAAGTTGATATGTTAGATTTTTTGACAGCTTTGTCATTCTAAATTTAAGGTAATCGTTTCGTGGATAAGTTCATAGTAGAATAAGGGCATGGATTTAGCTACAGTATCCGAGATCATGAAAACCGTTCACAGAACAAGGCTTGAGTTCATAATATACATTTTTATAATATTATCATACATTCCAAACGATTTTTAAAACATTGGCTTTCCAATAGGTTATGACAAAGATCGCGGTCGCCTACGTTCCTTCCGTAGAACGTTAGCTGTATACATGCTAGTACTAAAAAATAATTGGGCTATGATATATTTCTATCTCTACTGAATTCTCTATTGGTAGAATGAAAATTTAAATTAATAGGCATAGTCAAAAATTGTATAGAAAAAAGGCTTTGAAAGCTTTTTACATAAAGTTAGTAAATAGGCCTAAAAACCCAACCAGGCCCCAAAAAGGTTCAAACAAAAGTATTTAAGGTCGCTGAACTAGCTCTTGTAAGTGTCAGTCAAGACTTTGTTAGAACTAAGCCGCTCTCTATAATAGAATTACTGTAAAATAAAGTGGGATTTTAGGGTTCGTTTTAAATGGAATAACTGCCATTTACAATTTAGCGTTAAATGCCCTTTGCGTAATGTTATTTTTGTACTATCGTGCAATGTATGTATCGTTTTTCGACGTATTTTTGTCAACGAGTAGCGAATGTTCTCAAACTTTTTCGCAAAACCTTTTTGCTATCAATATATGGATCATACAAACAGTTCGTAGTAGCAATGCTACGAATCCGATACGAAAAGGCTACGAATCCATTACGTCCCGCTACGAACGTAGAAAATTTTAATTTGCTACGGCGGCGTAGAAGACTTTGTTGCCTAATCTTATTACTGCTAAGATCGTAGGCAGATACCTGCAGTTGTATTAGAGCAGAATAAAATACTGCAAAAAATGATTATTCCCTACCGCCACCCAGGCCCTTCCGCCTAAGCAGCAGCAATATTTTATTGGCCGTATCAGTTTCTTCAGTATTTTATGCTTTCTATTCGAAAACAATAGGATATAGGTTGAGTGGCTTCCCACTCGGGTTTCAAGATTGGACTGTAGTTATACGCACACCGACGTATTAATGGTATAGACTGTATTATATTATCTGTGGTATAGATAACACGCGGGGTGGCTTTCAAAACTATAAGCAAATTTATTCAATACGTAGGTAGTTAAAGAAACTGAAAAAAGTAAACGAGAAGTGCGAGTCGGACTCGCGCACCAAGGGTTCCGTAAAAATATGAGACAAAATATAATGATTCTAGGTCAGCGGAATGAACCACATGTACATGGCGAGAATCATCTTTATTATTTTGTGAACCATTTAGAAATTCACCGTTTTTTGATTACTTATGCTATAAGACCTTTACTTGTGCTTCTCGCCTTTAATGATTTTAGGTCAACAGGAAGTATCCTACAGATTTTTTGTGCATGTGATTCCCTTGGAAATTTATAAATGTTGGGCATAATTGGCTGTAACTTTTGATTGCTTAGAAGTTTGATTAATATCATTTCTCCCAGAAGTTACGGATTTGATTTATTTGATGTTATTTTTAACTTAATACCTCCACGCGCGCGCTTGAGAGAAGGAAGACAGACGGACAGATGGATAGACAGACAACAAAGTAATCCTATAAAGGTATCTTTTTCCTTTTAAGGTACGGAACCCTAAAAATAACTGTAAGTATGTTTCTCTGTTCATTTTGTTGCATTGTGTCAGTATAAATAATACGCATAGCAATGAATGATACACAATATGATATGAATAACATTTAAGCTGAATTGGAGCAAATCAATGGCTTATAAGCCCCTGTTTAATGCATTTTGAAAACCGTGCCTATCTTTTTATAGCAACACTTTAATATTTATTGAAGGAAGCCTATAAGCACTCGCCCACATCGCCATATGTAAGGCATTCATAGCTTGACCTTCACCGGGAAGATGTTCTGGCTTTTTATTTACTTCTGGAATTGAACTGGAATTTTACTTCATATCGAAATAGGCCATTTCGGCCTACGCAGCCTGCATTTTCGGTAGCCCTAGCCGTATTTCGGAGCACCTATTATTGTTTACGAGTTTACATTACCAGCGTTCAGTGGCCTCATATATTACAGCGATGCACACAGCCTTTCTCATTAGCAAGTTCTAGATAAGTCAGGTTAACTGTTTATTCGGTGGATAGTGGCAGTAGATAAGAATTAGGATTTTTGTCATGCTCAATTCGAATGAAAATCAAGCGAGTGGCGAAGCTATTCATTAAATTATGTCAAAAATACATTCTTTTTTCCGTTCGCGGTTTAGTTTTCGCTACTTACTGATAACCAAGGAATTTATATACTAAAGTACATATATAAATTCCTTCTATACCTAATAAATTCAATGCTAAATTCTAATTCTCCCTTTTATACCAAAGTATATAAATATCTTGCTGATAACAACAGTGATAACCTGATAACACAAATTAATTAAAAAGTGTACCAAAATCACAATATAAGTATCACATCCAAAGATAATAAATAAGCGGCGTACAAAAACACGTTACCTCTCGATGTGTGAACGCCACATAATCTTCGCGAGTTACCAATTTCTCGCTGATATTGCTTATTGATCATTTTCCTCACAAAGCCGTGTTATTGAACAGTAATGTGGTGGAAAGGAACTTTATTCATTGACACATGAGAAACTTTTAGGCTTTTCATTTTAATATGAACGGGGACCGATAATTTAGATTCAATGAAATTGGATTTGACTATGACGACTGCGTGACGGCGCCTTTTAGGAGCAATTCGATTATTAACTTGATGTTTTTTTTAATCAAACTAATAGCTGTCTTGAAATTCCTGGTTATTTACAAGGTAACAAAACGTTTTCGTTTAAGAACCAGCTTGGGATCAATTTTCTTTACGAATAATTCGGTTAATAATTTGCGAAACCCGAAACCATATCGAGTTACAAACATGCACTGCACTGCACATCCTTCTTTTATTTATGTTGCGATGCCCTTGCAGGGTGCATGTTGGACTTATATGATATTATACATATTATATTAAGACCTATCTATACACATGTAAGCAATAAACCATTGAGTATTGAAGTCTGTTGAAAAAATCTAAATGCCTACCTACTCATGATGTATTGACCAATTTCCTTAGATAGTACTTTAGCTATAGCTCTAAGATAGAAGTGAAATAAAGAGAAACACCCTATTTTCTATTTAGTTTTGCGAAAAGCTTCGCGTTTTATATTGTTGTTATCGTTTCTGATTACGATTCTGTCGTTGATACAACGTTTTTCGATTATTCTTACTGCCCTAAATAAAGGTTTTATGTTATTTTATTGACTTTGTGACTCGAAACTACGCGCATAAACGGGTACTTGAACTTTGATAAGTTTCCTTACCTACCTACTATAAATAATTGCCATCGATTTGCATGGGAATAGAAGTACTTCTCTATTTTAGTTTGGCTAGGAACAATCCAATCTGATTCAAGTTTCGAGAATAAACTTACGGTATCATCAAAAATATTCGGTTTTTTATGGTACCGAACCGAATATTTTTGATGGTACGTAGTTTATAACACGAACAGTATGGTCATCGTATCATGTAGTTCTTGGATAAGACGATGCGTCAATTCTGAAATTCATCATTTACTGACGTCCACTGCAACCCATCAAATCAATAATATAGCATTTATGGTGACTTACTATGCAAATGCCTATTAATTATACATGCAACCTGGACAATATAGCATCACTGCATTGCATGTCAGGTCAGTACGTGAGTCCCTAGTGAGTGAAACTTGTTTCTAGGCATATCGTATTGCATAAAAATTACCAGCGCTAACACATAGGTATCCATTAAGGGCTATAAAACGTCAATGGAGCTATATTTCCTGACTTACAGTTGGCCGCGTTGGCTGGCTGTCAACACCCATGGTTTTGGATAGGATTTTGTTACATGGTACACTGGGAATGTTGTTCAGGGTTTGTGTCAGGGTAGCAGGTCTTCAGCCTAGGGGCTGCAGCACGGATACGTCCATCGCCGCCGCGGCGGCAGGGTCGACTGGAGGGATGGGGAGTCGAGAGTGTTGGAACTTATCGATAGTTTTGCATCGAGCTTTTCAGTGGAATGTCAGTGTAAAACTGGCCTAGTGCTTTGGCCGTAGAGCGTAGATGGATGTAGAGCTTGGGCTACGCCGTAGCAGTTATATCGTTTTCCGTGTGTGGGTATAAAGGAAATATATTTGGTTAGTATTTTAAAAAGATATAACATTTATTGATTACTGGAAGAAACAACACAAAGGTAAAGTTCCAATGTAAACATGTAGATGGTTTTAAATTGAGCTTATTAGAGGAATATTGGTTGTTTAATGTTGACGTAGGCTCGCGTAGAGGTTGTGCTACGCCGTAGCAGTTTGATTGTTGGATCGTAATTTTATGGTAAAGTATTATTTTTAAATAATGAAATGATTACAATTTGTCAAAGTAAGTTCTTAATATGGAACATAAATATGTACGGTAAAATTATAATAAGCAATACAATAAGTAATAAAATAATGTAGTAATTAAATTGTGTCTTGTGAGTTCTTATTATTTAATTAGAAATATTTATTTAATCAAAGTGATGATGAAAAAGCCTGATTGATTAATAGGAGATAAATATTCGGACACTCAATTTCAATATAAAATACAAAGTCAAGTTAAATTCTAGATTGTACGATTGATAAAACTTATCCGTGAAAATTTCAATCTGAAATTAACTGAATTTCCAGATTCCTCAAGACTGGAAAAAAGTAGACAAAATGCAAAGAGGACAGACAAAAAAAAATTAATCGATACCATTTTGATCCCAACTCTACCTCTTGATGCTGCGCGCGCCGCAACCCCATGGCCAGCCTCATACCTTCATCTCACCATCACATTCAACATCTACCTTTACTAGCCTTACAACAAGGTTCATTTCACCTTCCACCTTACATAATTTCAGCACCCCGTTACTTTGAAATAGCACCTTAATGACTCACTTACATGGTAGTTTTTGCATCGGGTGGTAATGTCCTTCGGAGCCCAGTGCATGTGATTATGATAGACCGAGGTGTAATAGATGTCACATTATGCGACACGCGTGATGACTCGACTGGAGAATTGGAGAATACCAATTACGTGGAGATTGTCATGATTATGAGACAAGCATTTGATAAAATCAATAAGTAAATAATTGTTAAGTGTATGGCTAAGTGTTTATTTGTTCAGCCATAAATAAAGAAATTTGCATTTGAATATATCGGGTATAAAATCGCCTTCTGTTTTTCTTTGCGAGGTGTGGCAAAGATTAGGTACTTTCTACTTGATTGCGTTATTGATATCTGAAAAGCATTTATAGGTAGCTATAGCCATATTTATAGCGGTTATATCCTTGATGTACTTCGTGATATAAAGTTCTTACCTTACATTTAATCCCTTTTGAGGACGAAATAGGTTATTATGGTTGTGCATGAACAAGACATGACTCCCTACATTAGAATTTTATTTCTATCATCTTCTAGAAAAGGATTCCGAAAATCCTTAACGCTCTTTTTATTATTGGGGACTATTTATGTTAGTTTCACAGCGAGCTGCCTCGACTTGAAGCTGCTCGAACCGAGATAACGTGGATGCAAGGTAACTGAGCGTAAAACTCAATGCAGCGCCGCCGGACGGAACGTTGTTGTCCGTTGACCTCAGTGACCCTTCATGCAACCATAGACACAGACATAATGAAACTTCATGGTCAGATATCAATACTGATACAAACTCTGGCTGGTTATTTGCGAAGAAGGATATACTAATACGGAAATATAGTTATATCGTTAAATAATTTATTTCCGTATTAGTATATCCTTCTTCGGAAATAGAGTTATATCGTTAAATAATTTATAAAAAAAAAAAAATTATGGCGGTTTTTTCGATGTCAGAGCATTCCATTCGTTTAAACCATTTTCAAAAGACGACGAGCAAAACAAGTAACGCATTAATTACATTTGTAGGTACCAACTGCCTTTGCGCCTATTTGCGTTAACGTTTAGTCTAATCCGAAAACTAAATTCAAAAGGTTCAAAGGAATCTTGCTGTTTTGAACATGGTTCAAATTAACCATAGTAATGTATGTATCTGTTGTTCATAAAATAAATAAGATATATATTATTATATGCAGCTTTGATAGAAAAGCACCCTCACAAAAAATCGTAGAAACACAAATAGAGAGTTAAAAGGGCTAGAGGTATTCGATGAGCATCTGCGTGGGTGTCTCCAATCCTTCTCAAATGCCAATGGATGCTGGAGTGGGCGCACAGATAATGGAAGTAAATGCCAATTGTAAAAATAACAGGACATTATAAACTTACTTTTACACTTACTTTACAGGACGGTACTTAAATTAATTCTCATCCTGCATTATATTGCTCATTAGGAGAGGCCTATATCTAGCTGTGAACAATAGGTTGATGATGATGAGGTACTTAAATTAATTGTAGATTTGGCGCGGTTTGTGATTGCATCTGTACTTATTAATTATAAATACATTTAAATTAATAAAGTACATTTTAATTAATTTAATGTAATAGGTGTTCGAAGGCTTTTTTTTAAAAAACCTTCGTTTTGAAATCTAATTTAATGATAAACGACGATATCGTATCGTAAAGGTCTAAAAGACACTGGAACCCTGAGAATAAGTTCTAGAAAGCACTTAGAGTACTTTATACCGAGCTTTCGCCACTACAAATAAAAGCTCTCTGATAATACCTATGTATAGAGACAGTGAGAAAAGACTTATGTATATAGACACAAGTGAACGTCCCCGACTCGGCACTTAATGAAATTGAACTGAGGTGGCGGCATCTAGACCGTTAGCAGCATTTCCCAAAGGAATTCGTGAGTTACGGCCATTTTGAATTATTGTTGAAGTGATCACTTACTTAAAACCTATAAGTAGCAGTTTTTGACTTGCCCATTATAATTTGCAAACGTCACTCAACAAATAATAGATAACTTCGGTGTGGATGAATCTTAAGGTCATCATCATCATTATCATCAGCCTATATTAGTCCACTGCTGGACATAGGCCTCCCCCAATGAGCGCCATAGCGCCCTGTCTTCAGCTTGACGCATCCAGCATCTACCTGCAGTCTTTCGCAGGTCGTCATCCCACTTGGTCGGAGGGCGTCCTACAGTACGTTCATCTTAAGGTTAATTCATAATTCATTTATTGTTTGTGAATCAGGGTAATTGATAGTCAGATACATAATTTAGATCGCTAGATTCTGCCGCTTAGGGGTACAAATATTATAATAAACAATTAATATACTAACAGCTAACTAGCTTATAGAATATATATAATTATTATTATCTTATAAAAAGCATGCAGTTATATAAATAGTAATTTCATTTAAATACTTATCATTTTTAATGAATGCCAAATTATGAAATTTAATTAAAATAATAATAGATTAATGTACAGCAGGAGATGAAATGTCAATTAAAAGTTAGGTTATTAAAGTAGTTTTCAGTTTGTTTGCTCTATTGTGAGAGGGATGGGTGACGGTTTTTTCTTATGTAAAATAATAATATAATATTTTTTTTATTTTAATTTTATACGTAATGATTACTTTTTTTTTGTTTGTAACTATAAATAATTAGTGTAATTGGTGATTGATAAATAAATAAATAAATATAGGACTTAATAAGCTACATAACATAACAAAGCGATATCGCTTCTCTTGCATACGGAGTTTTTTAACAAAATAACCTTTTTTTATGTACGTATACTCACATCGTATAGAAGCATGACTGGATGACCTGTTGACTGGTTCCCTCTTCTTATATAAGTCAAGTTATCACTTAGCCCTTTTTCTCTTTAAGTCTCTCATTTATCGATATCTATAGTCTTTTTACGAACAAGCAATAACTTCACCGATTTCAATCTATAGTCTTATTTTTTGATTGATTGTACAAAAAACTTTGTAACTTTAGACTTAGTCTTTGTAACAAAACATCACTTTTTACATATGAAATACTGGCTCCACTAATATTAATTTGTTTTAAATGATGGTAAAATAGATAACAGTTAGGTATGTATGTGATAGTTTGTTTGTTTGTTAGTGAAGTGTTCGACGTGTGCTGTGGTGAACGGCGCGCATAGCACTGAAGACAGCCCGCCCGCCCCGATCCTAGGGCGGGCGGGCCGCGACGCAGACTTTAATTCAGTTAGCAAAATGCCATTTTATTATTACTTGTTTTATTATTTGTTATTCGTTGAAACTTTGTTGTAAAATAAATTAAAACTAAATTAAATTAAAACTTGTAGGGTTTCCAATAAAAACCAAAATAACCCCTATTTTGTGTTTTATTGGAAACCCTAGAAGTACTAATTATTTTTTCTTTCTAATATAAAGTATAGATCCAAAGATGTCAAGTTTTTAAAGACATTTTTAATTGGTTTATCATAGATTCTACAAAAAATATTTCGACATATTTTGTAATTTTTTTAACCCAACTTACTTATATTTTTTTAACAACAAAAAAGGAGGAGGTTCTCAATTCGACTGTATTTTTTTTATATTTTTTTATGTTTGTTACCTCAGAACTTTCGAACCAATTTTTAAGCCCATTTTCATTATTTAGGAATTTGAATTCGATTTATAGTTTTATAAAACACGCCAATTATTCATTGGAAAGGCTCGCTTCAGACATAATGTCAACGCTCTACGAGTCTAGGGCGCATCTTACACCGAAAAAAAAAAAAAAAAAATTAAAAAAAATTAAAGTATTTCGACGACCTCTGTGGCGCGATGGGCGAAGGTCTGCCTGCGACGCAGGAGGTTACGGGTTCGATTATCGCCTCGGGACAAATGTGTGTTCGATCAGCAGATATTCGTTCCGGGTGTTCTGATCGTGGCCTAATAAAAAAATACTATGTATGTATTGTATTATTTATGTATATCAGTCAGCTAGTAGGTACCTAACCTAAAATTTTTAATGAGATACCTAAACACATAGATTTCCTAAACAGTTGAAAGAGCTAAACGGTGTACTCTTTAGAAAGAAATTAAAAAATGTTAATTTGTAAATGTTACTATAATATTGACGATTTTTTTAATGATAAACTTTAATTCATGTTAAATTAGTGCACGTCATTCTCTCAAATATTTTTGCATACCGACTAACGGTCAAGCATGTTGAACCACGAAATGTATAGGTATACCTGTTACCTCGCAAACATATGTCTTTGGCAAATAAAAAATCTTTATCTTTATCAGGCTCTGCTTAGCTTGAGGCTATGATTCTGTGTGGATTGTCCAGTATCATTTATATATGCGATATCAATACCTGCCCTATCTAAAAAGTTAGTTTTGTAAGAGGTAAATATAAATCGAAAACTTCGAGTAAATTTGCTTTGCAAATATCAGTATCGGTTTCTTCATTTTATGGTTTTGGGTCCCACGCCTATATTTTTAAGTAAGCTTCTCATTCTAGGTAGGCCTTATTTATTTATTCTTTTTTTTATGCCTTTGAGCTGTAATTGAAAGTTCCACATCAGCCACTAATCTTGTATTGTAGGACGTTATTCAGCGTAACTTAAACCCATGTTATTTTTCGTATTACTTTTGTTTCTTTATAGATACTATTTGATTAGATAGAACCATTGCGAGATATGTGTCCATTTATTTGCTAAATATTTTGATAGTGTAGGTACCAAGCACCTATAAATAAATAAATAATGCTGGACAATTCACACAGCATTATCTAGCCCCAAGCTAACCATAGCTTGTGTTATGGGTACCAGATAACTGATATACATAATACAATACATTACATAGATAGATGTTTTTTATTAAACATAGCAAACGACCAGAACACCCGGTATAAATATTTGTAGATCGTAGGCCACATTTGTCCTGAGGCGGGAATCGCCGCCTTCTGCGTCGCAGGCGCGGCGGACCTTCGCCCACCGCGCTACAGAGGTCGTCTAATAAGTAAGCTATTTACTTATCGGTCTTTGAACTCGTGTAGGTACCTAATATTCGTGTATAAATAAAGATAGACCGCTATAGAGAGGCTCATTATAGGAGAGTCGTATGTTCAGTACCAACATGGATATTATAGATGATGAGTGAAGCATCCTGGATTGGTCGAAAAGGCCGCATTTGTCGAAGAAAAAATATCTATCTATGACTATGTATGACATAGTCAATACTTAAATAGATACAATACATAGATAAATATTTTAAAATGCAAATTGGTCGAAAAGGTAGCGTTTGTCGGAGAAAGAATGAGGTACTTACACACCTACATATTTGTAGGTAGATATAGGGACGCGACGGGACAAACGACGAAAGCAATACACGCGCTTGTTTAGCTGTCCCCTTTGAAATCAAACCTTGGGGCACATAATTAACTTTAAAAACAAATAAATTTCACAGAAAGAAGTCCTACAATTTTTCTTTTATAGCTCCCCGTTTTGAATTTCAAACGAAATAATTTTCTTTGGTTCGTGAAATTGTTTGAAATTTTTGAAAGCTGAGCTTACAGGTCAACGACCACGAGGGAACAAGAGTGGAGCGGAGGCGACAATAATATATTAAATCCTAACATATGTTAAAACGAAAGTTTGTGAAGATGAGGGTTCATTCCGTTACCGTGACAACGTTAAAACCGATCAACTAAAATTTATAAATATAAAGTTGTATTAATGTACAAAATAAATAAATAAATAAAAAATAAAATTCATTTATTTTAAATTTAGGTCCATATCATGTTAGTAGCATATTGTTCTATGTTAGTTCTTAACTAATTGTTAAGAACTAACATAGAATTAGGAACTGAAGAATGTAAATTATTACAAACAGTGCAATCAAATAATGATGAAAGAGGTTATTTCATCATTACCTACTTGGTACAAAGAATGTATATTTCTACATAAAGCGTGCGAAACCGCAAGCAGAAGCTGGAAATCAATATAAACGTGCTGTCATGTTGTGGTCTCATGAGTGAGAGTGAGAGGAGAGGTTTGTTCTCAAAAAGACAGATTCATAACAAAGATAGATTCTCGTAGAAGATATAGAAGTACACTCGTCATTGTTTTAGAGTCAGATTTTCTTCGAATCTGCGATTCTACATGCAGAGGCGCATTCCATGGGGTAGGCAAGCATACATATGTCCAACAGTGGACGTGTATGGGCTGATTTGATGAGTTAACTAGAATACAGGGCTGAGAATATAAAATAATCTAAGGTGAGTTTAAATTTTGCAGGCGATGACGACCAGGAAGCTGTTTTTAGTTCTTACCACGAGTTTAATTGAAATTCAAAATTCCTTTACTCAGATTAACATCCATTTTGTTAGTAACACATATAGACTTAAATAAATTTGAACAATTGTGTTCATGACATCTCAATCAATTTTCAGCCATTCTTAAAAACTACAACATTCTAAAAAATTGAAAAAGTACCTATTAAGTAAGTAACAATATTAATTAAAATAAATTTGAACAATAATTGTGGTCATGTCATCTCAATCAATTTTAAGCCATTCGTAAAAACTAAAACAATCTAAAAAATGGAAAAAGTAACAATAATGTTCAAACCTGTTCAAGCTATGTTCATGAGTCTCGTGTCAGCGAAGCCCGCGCCACGCGACTGCTGTGCTGATCCAATTTATTTCGAAACGTGAGCAAATTACACTACGCAGTTGCCTTCCGAGATTTAACGGTCTACAGCACGCTTCATACACATGCTTTGTTGCGGGATTCTTGGGGCTGGATAGCTGGAAAATCTGAGCTAAATAAAATAAATTACCTACATACAGTGATGAAGCCTACTTGGCTCACTGGCTAATATGATATGAACCTTGAACCAACTTGTTTTATCTAAACTCAAAAGAGGTTTTCTAGGTGCGCGCACAAAGCTTTATGTATCCTCTTAGGAAAAATCTCTTATGTAATGAATGATCGATTCAAGTTTCCACGAGATTCAAATTATTATGTGGTTTTTAATTTTTCTTCGTTAATAAGTACTGGGAAAACACATTCAGTTTTAACTCCGTCCCCTTTACAGAGGGTGCATGAATGTAGAGGAGACGGCAGCGCATGTGCTTGTAGATTGCGACAGCGTAGCTTCTCAAAGACTGCATCACCTTGGGACACCGAGGATGCCTAGGGAGGCATGCACCGGCATCAGTGAGCTGCTGGCCTTCCTGGAAGACATCGGGTGGTTAGACTAGCAGGCCCCCCACCCGACTCGCAAAAAGGGCCCACCGGCGGCCAAGTTGCGGAAACCAGTCCAGAAACAAGGAAGTAACTCCGTCTCTATCTCGTTTCATCGATTATTCTAAAGCTTTTGACAATATTTACCATCACTGCATCTTCCGTGCACTCCACAACCAGATAATTAGTACCTACATCAGCCTATTATGACGCATCTATGAACACAGCACCGCTTCTAATTAGACTCCACAATTCTGGCCCACCTCTCAGAATACACAAAGGCGTCAAGCAAGGCAAACTGCCTGTTTCCCTAAAAAAGAAACTCATGGACGTACCTATACCTACGCAACGCACGCATTCTTCCCATCCTCACTTACGGGGGGCTCAAACTGGAGTTTGGCGGTCGTCTTTGATCGTGGGCTGCGCAGCGTTGGATCGCGAGGAGTGGAAGGAGAAAAGAGAAGCCAACAATAGTAGAAAAGTAATAAAATAAATAAAAATTGTGGACAATCCACACAGCATCATCTAGCCCCAAGCTAAACAAAACTTGTGTTTTGGGTACTAGATGATAGATAGATAGAAAACACTTTATTATACCACACAAAACAGAAATAAAAAACTTAGATTAAGGTCTATAACATAAATAAATAATGCTAGACAAGTCACACAGCATTATCTAGCCCCATGGTAAGCAGGGCTTGTGTTATGATGGGTACTAGATAACTGATATACATAATACTATATATAACATAGATAGATATTTATTATTATACATAGAAAACGACCAGAACACCCGGAATAAATATCTGCAGATCGTACAAGCATTTGTCCCGAGGCGGGAATCGAATCCGAATAGTCTACAGATGAAAAATATTTTATTCTCTATTCGGCACTAGCAACACTGTTAAAATAGTGTCAACAAAGAAACGCCTAACAAAAAAAACGAATCAAAACAAAATGTCAGTTTCGGATTTGTAAACAAAGTGTTTCGATTTGTTTTCAACGGAATCCTGTGAGAATAAAATCAATATTGACCTTCTAACATTAACCCTGTAACCTATTATTAAATGACTCTCGGCCGTAAATACCAGCAATCTTCCGGGTAAATGGTTTCTCTCGCCTTGTGTGAAGGTTCTGCTAATTGATGCATGATGGGGTTCGTGATAATTTTACTTCAGGATTGATTTTTCCCTATTTATAGGAATGCTGGGGAGGTTCGTAAAGGGTATTCTAACCAGTCGAAGGTCGGGACTCTATCTGGCTGCTCGTCTTCTGTGAGTTTTTCCATAAAATCATACTAACAATTTGGTAGGTACCACAGGTTATTTGATATTCATTATCATCTGTATCATAGTGGCCATAATAATAATGCATGCATTTACATTTAATTTATCATCAACCAGTTATCTTGCCATGAACTAATTAGGGATAACATACCAATAAGAAACTCATTAGTACTCATCCTTTTTCATTTAGTCATCTAACAATTACTGCTCATTTTAATATAATCATCATCATCATCATCAGCCTATATCAGTCCACTGCTGGACATAGGCCTCCCCCAATGAGCGCCATAGCGCCCTGTCTTCAGCTTGCCGCATCCAGCATCTTCCTGCAGTCTTTCGCAGGTCGTCATCCCACCTGGCCGGAGGGCGTCCTACACTACGTTTACCGAGTCGTGGTCTCCACTCAAGAACACGTTTGCCCCATCGGCCGTCGGTTCTTCGCGAGATATGGCCGGCCCACTGCCACTTCAATTAATATAATACACCAAACACTTCTTGTGTAAAAACACTAGCTTTTTTAGCAGAGCTTGTATAAAAGTAAATGAATCTTTGATAACAAGAATTGTACCATTGACTAGATTTAGTTATTTTGTTTTTATTTTCTTTGCTGTAATTGTTTTTTTTTGACCTTATTGTCTAGAAATAAAGTATTTAAATTGATTCCCTACAGCTATCTCTGTGCGACATGATAGAGCCTCCTGACTATGAGGAAGTGGCAGATCGGCTGATGGGCGAGAGAGACCCTCTCTCGTACCCGTCAGCCGATATGGAGCTGGTCTGCGTACCGAGGAGGATCAGGACTCTGACCCATGTGCTGCCTGATGAAGATCTGTAAGTGATTATAATTTCCCCGGTTAATATAGACTATATTATATTTTCAATAAAATTAGTGATCCTTACTAAAACTCCAATAATGTAACCAGACTTAAAAAAATGAGGTTCTCAATAAAACCTACTTAACGGGAAAAAATACCTCTTTATCCCCTTAGAAATGTTAAATTCGAATTAAACGCGGATGAAACCGCGGGGAACTGCTAGTATATTATATTAAGGCCAATTTTTGTCCATTGTGAAGATGTTTGGTCCTACATAGTTGGCTTTATTTTATTCAAAAAAAACGCGTACGACCGAAACCGCGGGTAGAAGATAGTAAGTAAATACATACATAAATTGGATAAGATATCAATGAAAAAAAAAGAAGACGGCGACAACGCGGGTGGTCCATAGTGTGCGCCCGTTCGCAATAGGGTATGTCGTGGGTTAGAAATATTTTTTTCTATTTAGTCCATCAGTTAGATTATTAGAAGATATTGGACCTGTGTTTTTTTTTGTCTAACTGACGGACTTAGTAGATTTTGTTAAGACACTAGCCTAACTTGTGAAGTATTTTGTTCGCTATGGATTTCGCATACGCGATGCACCTTCTCTCAGATCATGCTCTACTAGGTGATCTTAAAGCTCTCCATAAACTCAATAAGAAAGTTTAAACTTCCAGATCAAAAGCCCCGATGTTTGTCCGAGACTGCCTCCGCTGCTACACGTCAGACTACACGGTGGTGGAGCACAAGTACCGCGCGTACTCGGGCTCCACGCACGGGCGGGAGCGGCTGGGCGAGCGGCTGGAGCGGCTGCACGCTGCGCCGCGACACCAGTACGAGGTGGACGAGCCTTGTGCTGTCTCCACTGAGGAACTGTCGTCAGCACTGCAGGTATTTTTTTAAGAGTACTGTGTAGTTAGTGTGTACTATTATTATTTGCATTATTTTACGAAACCTGTTTATGGGCAACTACATTTATTTTTATCTTTCCTGAAAGCAATCAAAGAGATTGCATTTGATAGTAAGAATTTCTTCCTTGGAAGTGTTCACTTTAACTTTTATGCATTAAATCCCAAAAAAACTTGAATTAGTCGATAAGTGGAGCGGATTGTGCACAATTACAGTAAAATTTTGGATTACATGACTTGATAATGTTCCTAAAAATATCATGCTTTCAGACTGAATCCCAGCCATCCAGCGGCCGTCAATCAGTAGCCTCTATATCCTCTTCATCATCATGCAACGAGACGCTGACGGCGCGCGGCTCCTGGGCCAGCCTGGACCTTCGCAGCTCCTCCTCAGATCCCCTCATCCCTGACCTGTTCGAGAGGAAGCCGCCTGATCAGGTGGATGCTGTTAATGAAGCTAGAAGGTTGGCCTAGTCTCTAAATGACAGCATTTTTATTAGATGATTAGTCCATTTCAGTTATAGTACAATATAATACAAAAATGCTTTATAGTACAGCATTTATTACGACAGACATTACATGCGACAAGTATAGTCTATAGTCCAATTAGCGTAGTTCATAAATACGCACTTTCGTAAATCCAAAAAGGCAGAAAGACTTGAGTATGGAATCAGGTTTTCATCATCATGAAATATTAATAAATAAATAATGCTGGACAATCCACACTGCATCATCTAGCCCCAAGCTAAGCAGAGCTTGTGTTATGGGTACTAGATGACTGATATACTTAATACAATACATAGCAGTTAGAAATTTTAATTATATATAGACCAGAACACCTAAAACAAATATCTGCAGATTGTACACAAAATTGTCCCGAGGCGGGAATCGAACCCGCAACCTCCTGCGTCGCAGGCAGACCTTCGCTCGACGCGCCACAGAGGTCGTCATAATAAACTAATTTTACCTTCACTTCTATTCACTGTGTCCATATATTTTTTTTTTTTTAAATTTCTTTGATGGTGTATTAATTGTAATTTTTTGTACGAGTCCTGTACTCGAAATAATTTTGTTTTATGTTATTTTATTTATTTCAGATTGGAGAACCGTCAGTCCGACCTCCTCGGGCTGTACACCCCGTATTTAGACGACGACGAGGACGCGGTGGAGCGGCGGCTCGCGGCTGAGATACCGCAAGAGATACTGGGGCATCGGATCATGGTCACTTGTCATCAGCTCAAGTTAGTATTTATTTATCGCTAACGTAGCAACCGCTGCTGGAGAAAACGTCTTTGAAAGTGGAAAACAATACCCATTAAACGTAGGACGCTTTCCGGTTAGCGCGGGATGACTGACAATAGGGCTCTCTAATTCGGAATGTAGACACAAAGTTCTCAATTGATCGAAATGACCTACTCCAAAAGTCTCCTATACTTTGTCATGTAACACTCTTAAGGCTTGATGTGCAGCATTCACAGTTTGACTTGTCCACAGCTGGGTACAGGCCTCCTTCCAAATTCTTGCCACTGTACGGTCCTGAGCTAGTCTCATTAACACTTTGAGTGCTGAAAACGCACGGTATGAGTTTTCTACAAGTGACTAATATGCGTAAATCCACACTAGCGAAGCGGCTGAGAAAATACAGATCTTTGTGACTCAGCAGAGCTGTAATATTTTTCGAACGAAACGCATGTGCGGCGCAACACAACCGCTGTGTAGAGCGGCAGCACGAATTTTTTAGGTAAAAAAAAAGATCGCAGTCGTCGAAAAAAAACCGCAGTCAAAGTGTTAAGTGAAAAATATACATTCGTCCTGCCTGCGACATCCTTAATTTATTAATGTATTAAAGGTACACCAACAGTATACATATTAAGCTTATATAATAAACGTTAGTGTGAGACAAGTTCTAATATACATATATACTTTTCTTTACATAAAGAATGATTCCATTTCAGGCTAGAACTCGACGTGGAGCCTCTCTTCGCGTCAATGGCGCTCTACGACGCGAAAGAAAAGAGGAAGCTCTCTGAAAACTTCTACTTCAATCTCAACTCTGAAAGCACGAAGCAAATGCTGTCAGGCCACATACCACACGCCGATTTGTCCACTATGAGTCGCAGTGCAATATTTGATATCACTAATCCGTCCGCTGATGTCTTTTTGGTGGTGAAGATCGAGAAGGTTCTACAAGGGGATGTGAATGAATGTGTAGAGCCTTATATTAAGGACGATAAGGTTGGTATTGGATGGGAGGAATTTGATTATATTTATGCTAATTACGTACTTGGTCTAATAAGGCGGATTAAACCAAGAAATACAGCCTAAAGTAGTTCAACGGAGATCATTATTTTAGTTTTTAAAAGCTGATTCTTGTTTCCTTTAATTCGTAAGGTGTACAACAAGGAATAGCCATCGTAGTACATATGAAACAACAATAAGGGAAAACTATTCTGAAAACGCTGAAACATGGCCATTATCAATCACAACCAATCAGGGGCCAATTTCAGTTATAACCTATCGCTTTACTATGCCAATCGCATTGTCGCAAAATCGTCCATAGATGAAAGAAGACATGCTATTGAGATACTATAGCCAAACGACTGTCAGAAGAAAACCTAATATAACTCGCCATTTAATTTCAGAACCGTGAAAAAGTCCGCGTTAGTGCAGCGGCAGCCTGCGAGCGCCTCGGGAAGTTCCGAATGCCTTTCGCCTGGAGCGGAGTTTCTCTGGTGCATCTACTGAGTGGGTCCGCCAGTTTGGAGCGAGACGCGCCCGCCACACCGGACCCGGCGAATTCTAGCAACACTAACAGCCTTGGTGAGTCTGTAATAAGGTTGGATTCACGTTGGTAAGGGTCTCCCTAGTGCATCTACTGAGTGGGTCCGCCAGTTTGGAGCGAGACGCGCCCGCCACACCGGACCCGGCGAATTCTAGCAACACTAACAGCCTTGGTGAGTCTGTAATAAGGTTGGATTCACGTTGGTAAGGGTCTCCCTAGTGCATCTACTGAGTGGGTCCGCCAGTTTGGAGCGAGACGCGCCCGCCACGCCGGACCCGGCGAATGCTAGCAACACTAACAGCTTTGGTGAGTCTGTAATAAGGTTGGATTCAGGTTGGCAAGGGTCTCCCTAGTGCATCTACTGAGTGGATCCGCCAGTTTGGAGCGAGACGCGCCCGCCACGCCGGACCCGGCGAATGCTAGCAACACTAACTAGCCTTGGTGAGTCTGTAATAAGGTTGGATTCACGTTGGCAAGGGTCTCCCTAGTGCATCTACTGATTGGATCCGCCAGATTGAAGCAAGACGCGCCCGCCACACCGGACCCAGCGAATGCTAGCAACACTAACGGCCGTAATATCTCGTTCTAGTATTTCTTTTTTCGAAACATAAATGCATTTTGTCTTAATATATTCTTGTTAATTTATAGCTAGACATTAATAACAGTGCGCTATGGCGCGCTCATTGAGTGAGGCCTATTTCTAATATTGGACTCACGTAGGGTGATGTTGATATAATAATTCAATTTATTTATTCAGATAATTAATCAATCCATTGTGAGTTTGCTTATAACTAGAGGTTATTACAAATATATAATTATCTATATATATTTGTATTGAAACTGGACTACTAGACCGATTTGAAAAATTCTTACACTGTTGGGGAGCTACACTATCTCTGGTGATCATAGGCTATATTATATTTTAGAAATGTTAAATTCTAATTTAACGCGGGTGAAACCGCGAGAAACAGCTAGTATATAATATATTCCAGATCGCAAAGCATCATCCAGCAGTCTGGAACAGCTCCGGCGTCGCGCGGGCGAGGTGGGGGGCTCCCTGACGCGCCGCGGCTCCGTCGAGCGCCGCCGCACGCCGACCGATCTACAGAACGCACTCACCAACTTCAAGCCCATCGTCATCACTGTCACTAGTCTCTTCAAACAGGTACGTCTTCTATGAGCCACTCTACCTACCTACTGTGTTGGACATGAGACTTTCTCTTCGAGAGAGAGAAATGAGTTCATGGTTCATTTATTTATTTGTGATATACAGGTATTACTGGGATTTTCAGACTTAAAATTAAGAGCACTGTGATATGCCATTAGACGTAAAAATGTAACGAGTGCAGCTCACAGAGGTGTAACTCCCATATAAAGCACAAACCTGTTGTTTGGGAAATTCTTTAAAGATGGCGCTGTACGCCTAGAAGAACGGTCTTCACAAGCCATTTTGTCACGATACATGCAGCAAATGCTTTCAGTGAGAAAAATGCGAGTGGAGCAGATCGCGTAGTTTCTTGTGTTACTCAGGCAAAGATCGATGACATAGCAAGCTTTCATAATACAGGCCTTAGTATTGTTGCCTTCTGCCAAAAATCCTTGGGCTAAGTACCTCAGGTGCTAAACTCAAGTCTCAGAAGAATTCCCAAACAATAGAATTTCTTTGTTTGTTCTTAATCCAATTTATCTCCCTCAGGAAACAGACAAGCTCCGCGATGAAGACCTGTACAAGTTCCTAGCCGAGATCAAGCGGCCGAGCTCTGCGCCGAAGAAACTCAAGTGCATCCCGGGAACATTGAAGATTGAAGTGTCGCCCTGTCCCGAAGAGATTAGAAATGGATTGACTCCGGAACTGGCCAAGTTGAGCCCTTATGGAGGTGTGTAGCGGGAATCACTACATATACATAGTATAAAAACAAAGTCGCTGCCCGCTGTTTGTCTGTTCCTAAGTAGTAGTAGTAGTAGGTAGAATTTTCTTTATATGTCAACCATAATATACAGGTAAAAAAATACAACAAAATAACATACTTACTAATATAAAATAGTTTAAAATCTAAGTATAGGAATAATTTACTTTGTTAATTATACCAATTAATTATTATTTAAATATAGGCTGACATGACTATTTGGTTGTCAGTGACAAAAACTAAACCTACCCAAAAAAACAGCCATGTTAACGTCTATTTTATTTATCTCGTTCCAGATGACAACATCCGTCCAAGCAAAGAGATCCTTCCCTTCCCCTGCGCCCCGCCGCCCCCCGCGCCGGCCCCGCACCACCAGTACCGCAACCTGCTCTACCTGACCGTCAGGGAGATCAACCTTAACGCTTACACCTCGCGGACCGGATCCGCTAGGAATATCACTGTGAGTTACTGTATACAAATCTTATATCACTATATAGTATGAAACAAAGTCGATTCCCGCTGTCTGTCTGTCCCTATGTATGCTTAGATCTTAAAAACTACGCTCACAGTGATAATAAAATATATATCAATTACTATTAATCACTCTAGTAAAGTCACTTAAAAAATACTACTGTGTACTACGTACCGGTCAGCGCGTCAGAAATGGAATTCCATAGAATTTAGCTCCCGCATTTTAGTACAGAGAACCAAAGTTACTGACATAGCTCTAAGAATTAGCAAGCTGAAGTGGTAGTGAGCCGGCCATATCTCGCGAAGAAGCGACAACCGCTGGGGTAAACGTGTCGTTGAGTGGAGGTGGTCTCCACTGTGTACTGTGAACTCGGACGTAGGACGCTCTCCAGCCAGTTAGGATGACCTGCAAAGGACTGCAGGCGATTGCTGGATGCGTCAAGCTGAAGAGAGGGCGCTATGGCGCTCATTAGGAGAGGCATATGTCCAGCAGTGGACTACTATAGCCTGATGATGAAGATTTTAGTACAACAGCAATGACACACCTTTTTGCGTCATGTATGGTAAAGGAATAAGCCACTATCTGACGAGGTGTATACTCTATTTCAGGTAAAGATCCAGCTGATGTCTGGTGAGAAGGAGGGCTGCGCGCTGCCCGCTATATTCGGCCGCAGCTCCTGCCCCGAGTTCGCTACGGAGGCGTACACCACCTGTATATATCATAACAAGTTAGTTAGCTTCTGCTCTGTCGCTCTATGTAGTCTTTACAATATTAAACATTGTAATGCGACTTAATAATTTCGCGTGTTTTAAATACTATAAATCGACTTCAAATTCCTAAATAATGAAAATGGGTTTAAAACTTATGTAGTTTAAAAAAAAGAATCAATCTAAATCGGTTGGCGTGATATTCAGTTATTCGTCCTTTTGTCGCGCACATACTTAATGCAAATTTAAGACATATATGATTTTCTCGAGGATACCATTGTCAGAACTGGATCACATACACAGAACACGCGTTTTCAAATAAAATAAGAATCACCAGAATCGGTAAATACAGTCGATTGAGAACCTCATTTTTTTTGACATCGGTTTAAAACAATGAATAGGCGTGATCGGTTCTATAATCATAATTTTGGTATACATTTGTTGTGCTGGATGAAAAGTAAATACCCAACCTACCTAACGTTCCCACTTTTACTTAACACATACCATTGTCACAGAGTAATTGATTATTTTCCCTTTATAGGTTCACTTTTGTAAAACATTGATTTACAAAAGTGCTGATAATAATATTATCTTTCAGAAATCCATCCCTGTACGACGAAATAAAGCTAAAGCTGCCGTGCGACCTCGGCGACCAGCACCATCTCCTGTTCACGTTCGTGCACGTCTCTTGCCAGAGGAAGCCCGTCGCGCCCGAACACGAGAAGAACGTAGAGACTGTTGTGGGGTATTCCGTAAGTCTAATAATAAATTAAATAAATAAATAATGCTGGTCAATTCACACAGCATCATATAGCCACAAGCTAAGCAGTGCTTGTGTTATAGTACGGCTGGTAGACGACTGATATACTTAATAGAATACATTACATAGATGTATATTTTTTATTATACATAGAAAACACCCGGAACAAATATTTGTAGAGGCGGGTATCGAACCCGCAGGCGGGCGTTCGCCCGCCGCGCATCGTAGTAAGCATTGTATGTTATTAAAACTTGCTTAATTTCATAGAAATCACCTAGGTACCTATTCGTTTATTACTGAAGGTTTGCATTCTACATACATTTTTGGTAAAATAATATTGTGTTGAGAGCTTTCCCCTTTTGATTCAACTCCTCGCTCTAGGTTTAGTAACTTGTGATCTAGACGCGAGGGATCTCTCTCGGCAAATAGCTAACAGACAACTTTACGTTATTTGCAGTTCAGATGCAACGATTTCTATAAAAGTAAAAGCTTAAATTTAGAACTAGAAATAAGTATATAATAGGTTCTTGTAAAACTTAGCTATTTTTCCCTTCACAGTGGCTCCCCCTATGCCGCAACGGTAAACTAACATGCGGCGAGTACAACCTGCCCGTCATGCAAGAGGAACCTCCTCCGAACTACTCTTACATCTTCCCTGACGTGTTACTGCCCGGCACGCGGTGGATCGACAACCATAAGCCGATCTTCAACATCAGCCTCGACGCGTTTACTACTGTGCATCCGTTGGTAAGGGATTCTAAACTTTATGTCTTCGGTCATTAGATTCCATTTTAATCACACAAGTAAACCTGATGATTACTCAAGAGTTTTATCTCCTATCCTTGATAGATAAATAATCTAGGTTTTAACAACAATATACCTTCTGTATTTTACAAGGATCTGACTCTGTTCATTTATTAATAAATTTATTTTACAAAAATAAAATAGAGAAAAATAAAAACGAACAATAATATATTATATAATTGATATATCATAACAGGATATTGGCCTTTGTGATGAGATTTTTGAGTTTTCCAATATGGCACAGTTTCATGCGCCATGATCACGGAATAACTGAAGGCAAAAAAAAGAATGATAAATAAATAATTATAGTTAATAATATATAAGATTGAAATACTTTATTTTCAGGATGGTTACATAGAACGTTTTGCTATGGCCTGCGAGGCCGTGCAAGAAGGAAACATTCCCACGAGGATCGGACTCACCAATATGGAAGCTGAATTGAGAGCTAGGTAAACATACATTTTTCAAAACCCTTTTGCATTTACTTTATGATTACGTAAAAGAGCTGCGGCCTATCACAAATTAAAAATTATAATTCAAAATTATGTATTTCGGCTGTTCACCATAATTGTTAGTTCACCTACCTATAGGCTATGTTAGTAACCATAAATCAGATTTTACTTCAACTCAATATAATAATACCAATGCTGGGTACCGCAAGGCTTTTCACTTATTTTGGCAGCTCTGTTGCTCCTGTGCGAGCCTTATTAATTCTTCATTATTGCAGAACCTTTTAAACATCAATTAATGGGAAATTATCATAATCTAAGCCTCTAACTAATTTATATTTGGCTGGTGTTCAGCCAAAGAAAAATGAGGGACCATTTCTATTCGGTCGTGGATCTGGTCCACCAACCATGATCACAAGAAGGATCAAATATCAAAGTGATTGATTTCCTTCAGAACTGGAAAAACAAATAGACTCCACGTCACAAAATAAAATTACATAAGTAAAACTAGGAAACAAAGTGATCACTTTGATCTTTTTAAGGTAAAGTAAAGAAGCGAACAATAAACCTTTACTTGACGACCGATGTGGCGCGGTGGGCGAAGGTCCGCTTGCGACGCAGGAGGTTGCGGGTTCGATTCCCGCCCCGGAACAATTGTGTGTACGATCTGCAGATACTTGTTCCGGGTGTTCTGGTCGTTTTCTATGTATAATAAAAAATATCTATCTATGTAATGTATTGTATTATGTATATTAGTTATCTAGTACCCATAACACAAGCTCTGCTTACCATGGGGCTAGATAATGCTGTGTGAATTGTCCAGCATTATTTATTTATTTCTTTATTATTTTTATTTACTGTGTTAGATTATTCGTTTTCGAGGTGGAGCAAAACTCATACCAAGCTTCTTATCGTTTTTATCGTAGTATGAAGTACACCCTGTTTCATTGTGTTTCTTATACATTACCTAGAAACTAAGACCTCCAAATGTACACAATGATGCAATAAAATAAAAATGAATATGAAGTTCTTGTAGTCATTAAACATTTATAAATTATTATTTACATTAATGTATCGCATTGTTTCCAGTATAACAGAGCTGCCTACCGCTAACGTGGAGACTCTCGCGCGCTACCTGCCGGTCATCGTGGACAAACTGCTGTATCTGCTAGTGGCGCCACCTAAGCTAGCGGGGCAGACGCTGAACATAGCCCAGGACGCTTTCACGTGTCTGGCGCATGTCTTCACTGATATTACTGTAAGTTTTAAGCTTTTTTTCCTTTTCTTTGGCTGGGTGTCACTGCGGCCACGATAGGCCTATTGTGATCGCCACAAAAGTTTTTATCTCTATATTTTCCGTTGTAAGAGTGAAGTGTGCAGTTGTTAAAGTATGTTTATGAACAATATTTTTATTTGCATAGAACATGAACGAAGGCGCGACCTGCGACAGCCACGGTCGCAGCGGACTGATAACCACCTACATCCAGTACCAAGCGACCATCCCGCGACCCTCGCTCACCGACCGAGACGTCGGTCTACCACTGCCACCCACGGGTAAGCCACTGCCCATTTTTTAGGGTTTCGTACCCAAAGAGTAAAACGGGACCTATTACTAAGACTCCGCTGCGCGCTGTCTCAAACTTTCATCCAAATCGATTCAGCCATTCTTGAGTTATAATTTATAACTCAAGAATGTCTGAATCGATTTGGCGAAAGTCGTGTTAGTTAAATAGTGGTACACGACTTTCTTTTATATACATATATAGATGGTACGGAACCCTTCGTGCGCGAGTCCAACTCTCACTTGGCCGGTTTTATTTAAATTGATACCAAATTTATTCCTATTTTAATATTTCTAATACTTGCCTCCATGTTACATGGCCGTGGGACACACTGTGTAGGTGAAAACACCCGGGCATCACTTAACCTTCCCATTCCACCACTCAGGGCTCATTATTATAGCCACGGCAGCACCGGACTTAATAGTAAATCAATGATGACAACAATAAATATAAATAAGGTTGCCTGGAAGATATCGCTTTCAGCGATATGGCCGCCCTAAATACTTCCTTTATTCTAAGCATATTGGGGGGTACAGAAAAACGTTACGGTGCGTTACTTGGGAGGGAGGGGGGTTCTAAAATCTCCAAAAATTGCGTTACGTAATACTTGAACGCTCCCTGTTCAATAAATGCAACTTGTCTGTGTTTCCAGTGATGACGGATGGGTCGTGCAAGATCCTGCACGAGGAGGTGGCCTTGCAGTGGGTGGTGGCCAGCGGACAGACCAGGGACCTCGCGATGCAGAACTCCTGGTGAGACTCTGAATAATACTCATACTCGGATCATCTATGACAATCGAACAAGTAGTGTTACCGGATACAATTCAACAGATAGTGGCAAACAGCATCACTACATAGTATAAAACAAAGTCGCGTCCCGCTGTCTGTCTGTCCCTATGTATGCTTACATCTCTAAAACTACGCAACGGATTTTGATGCGGTTTTTTTAATAGATAGAGTGATTTAAGAGGAAGGTTTATAAACTATTTGACACATATATTTCAACGAGGGTGAAGCCGTAGGGCGCAGCTAGTCTATACTACTACTAATATTACAAAGAGGAAAGGTTTGATTTTTGTTTGTTTGCATTGAATAGGCTCCGAAACTATTGAACCGATTTTAAAAATTCTTTCACCATTGGAAAGCTACACTATCCCCGATGCACATAGGCATTATATTTTAGAAATGTCAAATTTGAATTTAACCGTAAAACCGCGGGAAACAACTAGTTAGTAATAAATGCATTGTTACAGGGCTCTTTTCGAGCTGATGATGAAGAGCATGGTGGAGTACCTGTACTGGAGCGGCGCCTCCGAGGCCCCGCGCAAGGCGCGCTTCCCGGAACAGTTCACGGACGATCTCACCACGCTCGTCAATAACGTCACCTCGGAGATAATCTCACGGTCAGTGTCATCATCATCATCCTTGTGTATTCGAGCTGATGATGAAGAGCATGGTGGAATACCTGTACTGGCGCGGGATTTCCTTGTGTGTATATAAAAACAAGTTACACATGTTGTTAGTGAAGCATGCTATGTGATGTGAAGCATTGACAATATTGTTTGGCTTTTCAGGTACGGCAAAGACGGCCGCCTAACGCAAAGCCTGAACAACAGTCTCGCGTTCTTCCTCTTCGATCTATTCAGCGTGATGGACCGCGGCCTCGTGTTCAACTTCGTGCGGAACTACTACAAGCAGATGAGCGCCAAGATCGCCTCGCTGCCGGATGCTGTGCCGCTCGTGCATTACAAGGTATGTATGTTAAAGGATAAAGGAAATATCCTCAACGACGATCTTTCATCCACATCATGCCCGCAGCTCGAAACCAAAGAAATAATGTTATTCGGGGTTTTTTTTTACCACGGCGATCTCGTGAGTACTATCTAGGCCTAGTTTGACAACAGAACCCGTTAGGTTCTCCCCTTAATAAAACATACCGACTTCTGTTATTACTTTAAATTTTTTTTTGATATTGTCTGTACGGTTTGCATGCCATACAGAGTTACATGTTCTCTCACCCTACATTGTCTAAAATTACAATATACTCTAGGCAAGGTGACATTTTCGTGCTAACATTTAATTTTGCACGCCTCTAAGAGGTAGGAACTTTTTTTTATTAAGAGCTTTTGTACCTATACTCCAGCGAATAAATAATTTGATTCAACGTGAGACTGTGTATGTGTTCCAGCTGGCATTCCTCCGCATCGTCTGCTCCCACGAGCACTTCGTCCCCCTCAACCTGCCCGCGTGGGGCGCCCCCCCGGCGGGTCCGGGCGCCGTGTCCCCCGCGCCCTCCTCCCACTCGCTCGCCTCGCACAGCTCCACGCACCACCACCAGCTGGGACACGAGTTCAGATCCCGACATTACTTGGCTGGGCTACTGCTGGCTGAGCTGACTAATGCTCTGGAGATGCAGTGAGTTTCTACTTCGCACCCCTGCCCGCATGTCGTGGGGGGCACCTCGCAAACGGGAGACCCCTCACATAGTCCTCATCGGGCTCAAAGAGGTGAGACCGATGAGGACTATGTGAGGGTGTATAATTAACATTTTATTTTCTTAAAAATATATTTTGGTGTCGGTATTTCTTCTAATTAAAGTTTCTACAACTATATATTTCATTCTTCAATCTAATCTAAAATATAGAAGAATAAACACAATCGAATAGAATGAGAGAAAATGAGATTAGAACACACTACTAACTCTCTTTTGACACATTTTCGTGCCGTATTATTAACTTATCATCCATAAATTTTCCATTGTCACCTTTAGGAGCCCAATCCTCCAATGCGCGGCCGTGAACGCAGTCCTATCTCTGCTGACGGCGCACGACGCCGACCCCAGACTCGCGGAGCCCGAGCAGAAGGCCAGAGTGGCGGCCTTGTATCTACCGCTCATTGGCATCGTGTTGGACGCTATGCCTCAACTGTATAGGGGATTTAGCACTAATAAAGGTTAATATACAGCTCATATATATTATTTTAATTTAATTTATAATTAATTGTATAAAATTTGATTTATCTAACTAGCCCAAATACCCAAATGCATCTCAGATTTAAGCACGTCTCAAGTAGCCATTTTTTGACAGTTTTCAATGAAAATCTATCAGACAATCGTCACTTCCTGCGATGGAGGAGGTTTGCGGGTTCGATTCCCGCCTCGGGACAATTGTGTGTACGATCTGCAGTTATTAGTTCCGTGTTTTCTGGTCGTTATCTTCATAATATTTCTGTATAATAAAAAATATTTATCTATGTAATGTATTGTATTATGTATATCAGTCATCTAGTACCCATGACACATGCTCTGCTTAGCTTGGGGCTGTGTGGATTGTCCAGCATTATGTATAATATGTGTGCGTGTGCTGCGGTTCAGAGGATTCGATGCCATAAAGAGGTAACTTAATATTCCATTTATCAATCTGTTCAACGTTCCTGCAATATCGTTTATTTTTATTTATATAAAAAAAAATGTTTTTATTTACAGATATTCTTGCAATGGACAGCGAGATGGGGCATCTAGGTAGTTTCTACCAAGCATCGTCGCCAACAGGGGAATTCAAACCGGTAAGAATTACAAAGCATCCCTCCAAACACATTGTAAATTATTATACGACCATAATTCCACGGCATATGTATAAAACAGTCATCCATCAGACAGGTGTGGATATTTCCTAACTGAAATGAACAAGTTAGACTGGCTTGTAACAGCTACTCGAAAACTAACAACCTAACAAGGTAAAGGTCTCTTGTTCGCTTATTTACTTTACCTTAAAAAGATTGAAGGTGCCACGGCTATATTACATATAAGTTCAGTATCGCTTAAATATTACGAAGGGCAAAGAAGCCAAGCGCGTCTTGTCATTTGTTCCAGCAGCGATCCCGGTCAATTGAGCCTTGTTGTGTTTGCTTCCAGAACGGCCGTCCCCCATTCAACAGCGAAACGAGCCGCAACCTCCTCATGTGCCTGGTGTGGTTGCTGAAGTGGGCGGACCGCGGCGCGCTGAGCGCCTGCGTCACCGAGCTGCCGCCGCCCGCGCTGCTGGCGCTGTTGGCGCTCATAGAGCTCTGCTTCAAGTGTCAGGAGTACAAGGTGAGTACTTACAGTGCGGCCGACCTGACCTGATATTGTGATGCTTTTGGTTGCTGGAGTGGGCCACCAGGGGCGCCTCAGTCGTACCACTTCAAATGGATTTTGACCGGATGTAAAGGTGTTTCTCACCGCGACAGTGACTTAAAACTGATTGACTTTGTGCTTTTGATATTATTAAACTTCGCGTAAGTTTAATAATATCAAAAGCACATCTGAACACATAAGTACATAATATTTAAATCTCATGCCGAGACCACGACAGTGTGTGAAACTGTTGAAACGTCGGGAAAAAATAGGTAAATAAACGCGATAAAAACCAGTTAAACCACGTTCAACCAGGGTAAAAGCCACGTATGTTGTCGGTGTTCTAGTTCGTTGTACTACCTCGTTTGCGGCGCAAACTGCCTTTTAATATATAGAAAACGTCCGTTCACCTAGTTATATTATAACGAGAGATTTGTCTTACGCTAGTTAGAAATCTTTACTTTAGAAGGTGTCCTACACAAACTCATTTAAAAACGTATATTTTTCAGGGGCAAAAGGAGATAATGAAATGCACGCAACAGAACGTGCGCAAAACTACTGACATCAAGTCCAAACTGGAGGACGTGATTCTGGGGCAAGGCTCCGCTCGGTCCGACTTCATTATGCGACGTAAAGGTTAGGAATTGTAATTAAGCTTTTTAAAATTTGTAATAAGTTTTTAAATAAATAAATATAAGACTCGTAGGATCTTACTTACTTACTTAGAAACACGTAACACAAATAAAATAAAAAAGTGTTCATTCATTCATTCGTTCCAGGCGGCGGCGGCAGCGGCGGCGTGGGCAACGGGGCCCGACGCGAGCGGTGGCGAAAGGAGTGGGTGCGGGGTCCTAGCGGCGGCGCGGGGGCCCGTGGGGACGCGGGGCCCCCCGCCGGGCCCGCCGCCGCGCTCTCCGCCGCGCTGGCTGCCGAGGTCTCCCTCACACTCTTGCATGCGCTCGAGACTATAGTGCAGGTAATGTAACAGCTGATCTGCAGTACCTTTCTTACTGAGTTTTAGATCAGTTTCGCAGCTAACTTCATGCTTATTGGTGTTGCCATACAGAATATAAGAAAGCTACGAAAAAATCCAGTTTCCGTATTTAATAAAGAGAATTTAGATGTTGAAAGTCGATACCCAAATATCCCTATTCACTTATAAATCCCTATTCCCCCCATTTTACGGTACGTTTCTGCCAATCATCAAGCCAAAAGCTATAGGATTGACTCGATTATCATGGGAAAGGTGGAGGTGGTATATTACCACACATTCGATGTATATCACAAACTGCACAAAAGTCTCACTACAAAACATCTAGCCCCAAGCTAGGCGGAGCTTGTGTTACGGGTACTACTAATAGATAACTGATATACTTAATACAATACATTACATAGATAGATATTTTTATTATACATAGAAAAAGGACCAGAACACCCGGAACAAATATATGCATATCGTACAAACATTTGTCCCGAGGCGGAAATCGAACCTGCAACCTTCTACGTCGCAGGACCTTCGCCAATCGCGCCACAGAGCTCTTTAAAAAATGCTAAAAGAATCTGATATGAAAACTTTTTATATTCTTCACAAAGTATTGTTATTCTGTAACTAGACAATATAAGCCTAAATAAAACGTAAGATATTGATGTTTTTAATACGAAACAAATAGCAAGAAAACTTGTCCATTTTCGCGTAAAAATGTGCAAAATGAGATTGGCTTTCATTTCATTTTAGGTAAGTATTTTGTAAAAAAAACTATTTGGGAACCTAGATAAATACTATTTTAATACAAATAATGCAATATTATAGTGGAAATATGCTTGAATTAGAAATAATTTTGGTATTACGTTTGTATGAAGAATTCGTCCCTCCGGAGGCCCCTTAAGCCTAGACCTTTATAAGGCCATTTTTCGTGCAATAAAGTGATTATTAATAGATTTGATAATAGATTGATTCTAAGAATTTTTTCTCATTAATATAATGCATGTAACTAGACAGATAATTGCATGCCCATTATGGGCAAATTACATTGTTACGCAATTTTTTTATGTGCGATTTATTCCATAGTAATTCCAATAAATATACTTTGAGTTTGATTATGATTATGAAGTTCATTCGCAGTCATGCAGCAACCTAGAATGCGGCGCCAGTGTGTGCAGCAGCGCGCTGCAGGTGTTGTTGCACGCCCTGCAACGCAACCAGAGCGTTACGGTGTTGCAACACATGTTCGCTACACTCCGCGCCCTCATCGCTAAGGTAACGAACTACTGACAACAATACTATACAAAATGTACACCATATGCATATCATTACAAAAAAAATTACATGCGACAAGTACAATGGAAATAAGTATGCAGCATTAAAGAAAGGCAGGGGGTGAAATTCCGCTGCGTAAAAACGCTGAATTGTTTCTAAATATTTTTTATCCTAATATTTAGCAAAGGATTTCCGCAATGTAACACCTGAATATTTTATTTATTTTATTTTATAATTTTGGGAAAACTAACAGCTAGGTAACTAAATACTAAACACAGTGTGTAACTAACGGCTAATTATAAGTTTCCACAGATATAAGAAAAATAATCATCATTTAGTCTTAACTAGTTCTCTCCTGACACCCCATGCGATGTGCTTAGTTTCGGTCTCACCAGAAATCCTTATATTTGGGTTAATAAATTAATTAATTATTTTAAATAAAATAAATATTGTTTATTTTAGACATCACACATATAAGCTAGACACATATTAGCATTGTCAAGAAAATACTATTTAAAAAGAATTTACAATTAACAGTGATTATAACTTAAAAAAGAAACTTACAATTTGACAAAATGACATAATAATATAATGACCTAGACATGTGAACACGCATTATGAATATATTATTCATCTTTGTCACTTCAAAAAACTTTTTTTTAATTTCAACAGCTCGGCTGCGCTTGCTGCGGCGAAGAATCTCTAGTGTGCCGCGTGTTGCTCCGCCACTGCGGGGCGCTGGCGCCGCACGCACGCGCGCACGCCGCCGCGGCCCTGTACGCGCTGATGAGGCAGCATTTCCAGATCGGGAACGTATGTCTCTAATCATTATAACCAGCTTCAATTTCCTGGTCTCTAGTTCTCGTAAATTGGCAGTGGGCCGGCCATATTTCGCGAAGAAATGAACCGCTGGGGCTGACTAGTTCTTGAGTGGAGACCACGACTAACCACCTGGTCGCAGAGCGTCCTACACGACGGTAAACGTAGTGTAGAATGCCCTTCGACCAGCTGGGATGACGAATGACGGTGAGAACTCACGTGTTAATCGGCGTGATTGTAATACGATATCGACCGTAAGTTCTTGTGACCGGAGCGGCATGAGAACTTCATCATCATCAGCCTTTGTTAGTTCACTGCTGGACATAGGCTCCTAAGACAGGGCTCTCATTAGGGGAGGCCTCCAGTCTATATCTACCTGCAGTCTTTCGCAGGTCGTCCATTGTTGGTAGGAATAACAAAATGGACCAAGTGTGGCCTACTAATAACGTAAAGTTTCATCGGTTGGCTACTAGGTTTTCACCTCTTTTAGCTTAAGTTTTTCACCCTGTTTGTTCTCCAATTACAGAACTTCAGCCGAGTTAAGATGCAAGTGACAATGTCTCTATCAGCTCTCGTAGGCACGGCCGCCACCTTCAGCGAGGAGGCGCTGCGGCGCGCGCTCAAGACTATACTGTTGTATGCAGAGAGGGACGCTGACCTGCTCAATACTACCTTCCCTGAACAAGTGAGTTCGTTGTTACTAAATAAATAAATAATGCTGGAGAATTCACACAACATTATCTAGCCCCATGGTAAGCAGAGCTTGTGTTATGGGTACTAGATAACTGATATACATAATACAATATATTACATAGATAGATATTTTTTATTATACATAGATAAGGACCAGAACACTCGGAACAAATATCTGCAGATCAGACACACAATTGTTCCGAGGCGGGAATCGAACCCGCAACCTCTTGCGTCGCAGGCGGACCTTCGCCCACCGCGCCACATCGGTCGTCAAACTGCACTGTCCCTGTCTGTGACTACTTAAGTCACATAGTACATACCATAGTACATATGACACACCATAACCTTTGGAGAAGGCTTAAGGTGGAAAGGCAGATCTGATGTTGTTTTATGGATGGGCCATAAAATAAAATGAGATCTGCCTTTCCCCGCGCCGACCTGTCTACAAATCTGCAGTTTTCGATGTTTGTTTTATGCTTGTTCAAAGGTTGATACTTGCAGCCCAGGAGGTAAAGTCTTTCTTCATCTACCTACATTATGATCCTTTCAAAGACAGTCACAATGAACACTATCTAACAAAAAATGCAACACGACTCCAGCTGATTGATTCCTTTACAATTTTCGTGTTTTTGAGATCAGCGTATTTTCCCCAGGTGAAGGACCTCGTGTTCAATCTACACATGATCCTCTCCGACACGGTGAAGATGAAGGAGTTCCAGCAGGACCCGGAGATGCTGCTGGACCTGATGCACCGCATCGCGCGAGGGTACCAGCACAGCCCCGACCTCAGGCTCACGTGGCTCAACAATATGGCGCAGAAGCACATGGAGGTATGCTATCAGTTTTAGTTAAGTTTTCATTCATAAATGTCTTTGTACAGAGCACATTCCTGGTGGTTATGGTTATGGTATGTGCTATGTACTCTAATGTCCGCACTTAGACTCAGCTAACTAACCAGCCTAACTCCGTCCAGAAGCACAGAATCTTCCTGGGATCTTCACAGCCTTCTCGGAGTGACCACGGGTGGTCGAGGATTTCTAGTCGTTGCGCTGTTACTCCCTCGCATTTCAGGACTACGTGGGCAGCTGATTCTTCGTCGCTCAGGCATCCTCTGCAGAGAGGGCTGTCCGTTGATCCGATGGTGAAGAGGTGTTTGTTTAGTGGGCAGTGTCATGTGAGTGTCCCCACTAGGACGCGTAGGTCCGATCTCGTCGGGTTCACACTTTTTGTTAAGATAGATAATTCTTTATTCATAAAACTTATATCTAAAATAGGAAGTGAGTAAACAGCTGAACTTACGAACCAATATACAATTTCCCTCCAGAGATCCAACCACACGGAAGCCGGCATGTGCCTGATCCACGGCGCGGCGCTGGTGGCGGAACAGATAATGGCGGGCGGGCGCGGCGCGGCCTTACTGCAGCACGTCACTCACAACGCACTGGACGAGTCCTGCGCGGACGCTCTGCATCATCACCTCACCAGCCAGGAGTTGCAGGTAACACGGGTGCCTACAGCAAGGAGTAGAAGCCTCAGTATCTTTGCGTGGCTCTAGCAGCGGAGCTTAGTATTAAACTTATTATTATTATTAATTTGATGTCTGGAAGGAACGGGGAGGCCTTTGCCCAACAGGGGGATAACCAGACCTAATAATATATATAAAAAAATGATAAATAAATAAACGCTCTATAATTATATTTTTGTGTGCTCACACTAACCAAATATGTATTCATGGTTGTCCGAGATTAAAGAGATTTTATTATTAGAGATACATATACTCGAGCTAAATCGAACTTTATTTCGTTGCGGCTAGAATCTAAAATGTATTTGCTAGCTCGGGCTGACACGATAGCTAAGCACTACCACTGTATTCCGGCACGGTCGCTTGTCAACGTGATACGTGCTGTTATCGCGTGCCTTTGTGTAAAAAGCGTGCTAAACCACGGATAAAGATTATTTAAAATATATGTTACTTCCAGGCGTTGCTGGAACACGCGGCGAGTGAACTCATGACCGCCGGGATGTATGAGACGGTGAACGACGTGTACAAAGTATTGATTCCCATCGCAGAAGAACACAGGGACTACAAGAAACTCGCCAATATACACAGGTTAGTGTGTATAGTAAAGTCAGTGTCAAATTGATATGAGCGACTAGAGGAATCAAAATGATTTGAAAAACATCAGCTATTTAATATATTGAATCATCATATTTGTTGTAATATTATTTCTATATTTTGTACTATTCATGTAAGTTACCTTCCCTTATAAAGCTTGCGGTGCTATCATGAGACGGACACTGGCAAAATTGCGTCAATCCAGACGCAGAGCCATCTAGGAAGAAGTTGAAGTTGAAGCACCCAATGTCTTCAAAATATCTTACTACTCATTGTTTCATTTTTATTTATATGAGTAATCAGTGTTCAAAATTATCTTAGCAAAACAAAGCTCTCTTGTTATGACCGTAAACAGTTTCATTTATGAGTGATTATCTATTTTCAGTAAACTGAACGAAGCATTCACTCGTATAGAACAGCTGCACGGCAAGCGCGTGTTCGGGTCCTACTTCCGCGTGTCGTTCTACGGCGCGCGGTTCGGGGACCTCGATAACGAGGAGTTCATCTACAAGGAGCACGCGCTCACTAAACTGCCAGAGATATTTAGCAGGCTTGAGGTTTGTCTGAACATTAATATAACATCTATAGTCTAGTTCATATAAGGTCTCGAGTCCTATGGCCCATAGTCTAGTTACTAGACTATGGGCCATAGGTCTTCGACGTTAGACCGAGACATAGATCAACTAGACTCTAGTTGATCTATGGTTCTGTTTCACGAGTTCTATGGTCCAGTGGGCCATCTGAGACGCAGAAAGGTGGGTTCAATGTACGGCTGATTTGAGAATATATTTTCTAGATCAGGTTATATTTATTCTTGGGTTTTTTTAAGGCCTATGATATAAATCATAGACATTAAAAACACACCATAATTCATCATTGCCATAATGCAATGATAGGTGTGCTTAGTCTAAATTTAATTATTATTACAAACTCACACTATCCAACAGCCTGCTGGACGAAACCCTCGGCTCTGTTTTGCACTACTGCGGAAATAACCAGTTTTATTAAAAAACAGAGTTAGCAGTAGTAAAGTTTGAACCATTCCATCGACAGAACTTCTACGGGCAGCGTTTCGGCGCCGACAACGTGGTAATCATAAAGGACTCTAACATCGTGGACCGGAGCACCCTGGATATAGACAAGGGCTACATCCAGATCACGTACGTGGAGCCCTACTTCGAGCCGCACGAGCTAAGGAAGCGGATCACGCATTATGAAAGGAACTATAATATAAGTGAGTGGCTATATATATGTATATCATTCTACCTTCAACAAAAAGGTTTTAGTTTCAGTTAGTGTCCTCATGCAAGCTATGATTGGGGAACCATTAAATATTAAGATAATTAAATAGATAATGCTGGACAATTCACACAGCATCATTTAGCCCCAAGCTAAGCAGAGCTTGTGTTATGATTACCAGATGACTGATATATTTAATACAATCAATTCCACAGAGAGATAATTTTTGTTATACATAGATAACGACCAGAACACAGGGGACAAAAATCTGAATATCTGCAGATCGTACACACAATTGTCGTGAGGCGGGAATCGAACCCGCAACCTCTTGCATCGCAGGCCAACCTAATGTATTGAATTATGTATATATACCCATAACACAAGCTCTGCTTAACTTTAGGCTAGATAATGCTGTGTGAATTGTCCACCATTATTTATTTATTTATTAATAGATGGTCTCTTTCATGCAGGTATCACGTGACGTAAGCAAAAGCGCGGGCCATGGCTAGTAATTAAAGATCCTTTCATATTAATTTCAGAGCGCTTCATGTACGCGACGCCGTTCACCGCGGACGGGCGCGCGCACGGCGACATCGCCGACCAGTGTAAACGGAAGACGATACTTACTGTCGCTCATCACTTCCCTTATGTCAAGACTAGGATACAGGTACGCTTCATCATTAGCATACTATATTAGTCCACTGCTGGACATATGTAGGCTTCTCCTAATGAGCGCCATAGCGCCCTGTCTTCAGCTTGCCGCATCCAGCATCTGCCTGCAGTCCTTCGCAAGTCGTCATCCCACCTCATTAGCATTAAGAACCCTAAACTAGGTTCTAGAATCTTAGATAATCTTTGTAAACAAAAGGTAACAAAACAAAATACCAACCAACTCAAAAACCAACTAATTCTGAGACAGGGACAGATCTGTGACTGAAGATTTTTTTTTTTCTGTGATCTTTTATATTGTACTAGCTGTTCTGGCGAACTTGGTTTCGCATTAGAATCAGAGATGGCGTTTATCATCAATCATTTTTTTTTATTTTACTCCGCCTTGAATCTTTGAATAACTATTCGGAGCGGAGACAAAACCAAAGAAAAAGTTTACAAATACAATCAAGAGAATTCAATTTACATGCATTCAAAGATCTTAAAAATGTTTGCAGCCGATCAGTTATTAATAGTGCAATGAACACGCTTTTGTGTACCTGAGTTACAGATAAAAGTTTGAGTTCTTATTAAATATTTCTTCTATTTAAAGCCGCCGTTCTGTTAGTATAAGGTTTTCGGTTTGTTTGTATAATTATTGAATTATTTTCAGGTGGTGCAACGCACTCAAATCATTCTGTCGCCTATCGAAGTTGCTATTGAAGATATTCAGAAGAAGGTAAATAGAAGGAGATAACTTCATTTGTAATCCATTTTTAAATGTTTTAACGAAACTAAAGACGGCTCTATGTTGGCAAATGGATGTGAAATGTTTTTAAAGGAACTGTCTACACTTAACCTGAAAAACACTTTATGTAGTAGATTTTTAAGCGCAGTTTACATGATCGTCGATTTGAGATCTTTATTTTAATAAAAAATCAACGCCAAGCATGTGCATTTTATTTTTTATCGTTCACTTGTTTACGAACACTTCCACATCCAATGTTGGCTGGAATATAAATAGGTATGTAGGTAAGCGTAGTGTAGTTTATATTGGTATCTAAGTCAAATATAAACTACATATTATGTTAATATTACACTCATGTAAATATTTGGTTGCGGGCTCGTTTCCCGCCTCGGGACATTTGTTTGTACGATCTGCAGACATGTGTTCCGAGTGTTCTGGTCGTTATTCATAATACGAGCTCGGCTAGATGATGCTGTGTGGATTGTCCAGCATTATTAATTTATTATTATTATGTTGTTAGACGGGTGAACTGGCAGCGGCGACAGGGCAGGAGCCGGCGGACCCCAAGATGTTACAGATGGTGGTGCAGGGCTGCATCGGCACCACCGTCAACCAGGGACCGATGGAACTGGCGCAGGTGACGATCACATTCGATTCCATTGATAATATTAATAATATTTCAAACGATATCAACTTATAAATAACCTAGATACTAGAGCTACAAATGTACAATGATGCAATAAAATAATATGAAATATTGAACCAAAGAAATAATTTAAAATTTGATTGGAACTTTATTTCTTACTACTTGGTGTTTGCAGGTATTTTTGGCGCCAGTAGCGGACGGCACGCAGCCGCCGACGCGGCTCACGAATAAACTACGGCTGGCTTTCAAAGACTTCTCGAAAAAGTAAGTTTTGAAACTGTTTTAGTGCCCATGAGTGTCGTGACTCTACTATCTATTGCTGGGAAAGTGTTTACCTTTTACCATACAGGTTACAATTTTCCACTATTAGGGACGGACTCCACCAAAGCGGAGAAATTTGTTTTAACAACCAATAGAACGTCGTTAATTACACATCTCGTCTCCACTCAGCTTCAGTGTACCACTGAGCGGAAATATGTATATCATTATTCATATACGATATAGAAAACAAAGAAAGATCGAACCAGAGATGTGCCTCGCAAGCTAATGACGTCACGCAGCGGCGACGAGAGGAGATGTGAGCGCGCTGCTAGTGCATTCATCTCAACAAACATCCGACGCTCGCCGCACACAGCTCAAAAACGTCTCCTCTCGTCTTCGCTTTGACGACAGCCTCTTTAGCGCGGTGGACGAAGGTCCGCCTGCGACGCAAGAGTTTGCGGGTTCAATTTCCGCCTCAGGACAATTGTGTGTACGATCAGCAGACATTTGTTCCGGGTGTTCTGGTCGTTATCTTTGTATAATAAAAAATATCTATCTTTGTAATGTATTGTATTAAGTATATCAGTCATCTAGTACCTATAACACAAGCTCTCCTTAGCTTGGGGCTAGATGATGCTGTATGGATTGTCCAGCATTATTATTATTTATTGACATATCCGCTTTGGTGGAGTCTGGTCGTTATGATTCACTAACTAATGTATACTTTTGTCTCTTATTTCAAAATATCAGATTATCTAGAAGATAAAAAAGCTTGGAACGAGTTTTGCTCCAACTCAAAATCGAAAAACTTACAGATAAGCAAATCATATGTACTAGACACATAAGTTATGAACATACTAGTGGTTTCTTCTCTCTCTTCCACAGGTGGACAAAAAATTGAAGCTAACATCAATATAATAATGAATAGTATAAAATATGACTTGTCTAAGTGCTTATTTGTAAGTCTAAAGAAATAAATTTTCATTTCATTTCTCCAGATGTCACGACGCCCTCCGCAAGAACAAGAACCTGATCGGCAGCGACCAGCGCGAGTACCAGCGCGAGCTGGAGCGCAACTTCCAGCGGTTCACGGAGCGCCTCGCGCCGCTCATACAGGCCACGCCGGGGCACGTCGCGCAACTCAGGTACTACACCTACCTCCTGAAGGGGTTACTCGCAACACTCGGCTGAGCATGAACCTGTTCTGATAGCGCAGCAACACGGCACTGACCATCACACACGGCTTGATCTATACAACATTAACTGAGACATGTCATTTTTTTATCTATGTATTCTTAGACTCACACTAACAAATACCAGTGACAATCTGCCACCTACGAGATTCTTTAATTATACCATTAATCAGAATGGACCGAAAAACTGTTAGGTATTTTTTATAAAACCACAATTCTGTTGATTTCATTTTCAGTTCATAACAAATATGTGTGTATCATTGTGATAAAATATGATTAATAATCATTTATTTCAAAATGTAGGGAGATTTCTTCAAAGCCTTTCAAATGGTGTTTTCCCACTATTTGAAAGGTCTATAGAAACCATAATTCATTAAGTCAGCGTGAACTGAAGGTGCACTCACTATTTTATTTTACATTGCTATAGCTATTTCAAATGCTTAATTAGAAATTTGTTTTCTTTTCAGTAATGGGTTGAGCAAACTCGACTACAAGTGTCAAGCGTGAAGCGAAGCGATACATGGAGTACCACCGTCTATTTAGTATTTCATTATTTAATCATATACTAGTACCCTGATTAGTATGTATGTAGGCATAAGTTTTGCATTTATTTTGTACCTCTCTTGATGGATTATATAGTCTGTAAATGTATATTGAAATTTGGAGGAAAATTGGAGATTGCTTTTGTCCTTAGTACCCAACTATCCTATGTTGTAGATTGCAATGCGAAATCCATAATAGAATATATTATATGACATGCTATTTCGAAAAAGTATTACGCCTTTGACCCAAAGAGTATTTCTTTCTATGTGATTCTTATGATTTTAATTGATTATGTACATTATATATTTATAAAATGTAATAAATAATAATTCAAGGTTTGATGCACTACTCTAGCATAACATATTCACCTGTATTTTGTATTTATTGAATGAGTTATCTCACTTAAAATATGCTTTTATGAGGCAATATAAAGAAGTAGTCTCTTATGGAAAGTTTTTTTATTTATTATAATTATAGTTTTTAATTTACGTTTCTTGGCAAATCTTCTGCAAATCCAAAAGTATTTGATGATTTAACTGGAGTATAAAATCTGAACTCAGATAGAGAAAGATCATATTCAAATAGATTTTACTAGCATGTCATCTTCTATACTAATATTATAAAGAGGAAAGGTTTGATTGTTTGTAATGAATAGGCTCCGAAACGTCTGGACCGATTTGAAAAATCCTTTCAGGTTTGGGAAGCTACACTATCCCTGGTGAACATAGGCTATATTTTATTTTCAAAAAAATTAGGGATCCTTACTAAAACTCCAATAATGTAACCCAAGGCGTAAAAAAAATACCTAAAAACTTCCTTACATCGCGTGCGCTGCGAAAACTATTGATAATTAAAACTATTGTAACAAAGTAATGTACTACAACTTTAAAGAACACATCATTATCTACAAAAAATGTCGCGACAGCATATATCTAACTATTATAGTTAAGTCACAATAAGTGCTTTTTATTTAAAAATTAAATTAAAATGCCGCCGCTAGAAAATGCTCTTTATTTGTACCGTGGTATTAATCCTTATCAAAATAAATGGGGTACCTATACGACTTTTATCAGACTTCAAAAAATGAGGTTCTCAATAAAACCTACCTCACGGGAAAAAATAACCTCTTTGTCCCCCTAGAAATGTGAAATTCGAATTTAACGCGGGTGAAACCGCGGGGAACAGCTAGTAAAAGATAAGGTGATAAAATGTTATTCCACAAGATTTAAGGTTTTAGATTTGAATATGGCTGTGAATTCTTTAGAATATTTTGCCTAATTAACCTAGCTGTCAGACTGAACAAGACAGGTATAAAGATTACCTAAGTCAATTGAGATTCGCAGACGACCTATTGTTGTTATCGGAGTCCAGCTCCCAGCTAAGCTCTTGATGGAAAATCTAGCTAGTGTCGAGGTATGTTTACAAATTAACTCACTAAAACTATGGCAATGATGAATAAGGAGAGAAGATTAATAACAATTAACGGAGAGCCACTTGAATATACAGATAACTAAAAAGTGCATCCATCTTTTGACGACCTCTGTGGTGCGCGAAGGTCCGCCTGCGATGCAGGAGGTTGCCGGTTCGATTCCCGCCTCGGAACAATTTGTGTGTACGATTTGCAGATAATTGTTCTGGGTGTTCTGGTCGTTACCTACGTATAATAAAAAATATCTATCTATGTAATCTATCGTCTAGTACCCATAACACAAGCTCTGCTTGCCTTGGGGCTAGACGATGCTGTGTGGGTTGTCCAGCATTATAAAAAAAAAACTGAAAGCAAATCAGTTTTGACAGAAAAAATAACGAACTTGAACCAAATGAAAGAAGTCAAGTACAACAAACATGGAAAAAATACTGGAGTCTAAAGGAAATCTTTAAAAGTAACCTCCCTCTATAACCATCAAAACGAAAGGTATGAACTCCTTGCCATGCTTGACGGATGCCAGACGTGGAAGTTCATCTCAAAACTGAAAAATAAAATTACAACCAGCCAACGAGGATTAGAGCGCAGCATGCTTAAAATAAAATATATATATATTATAAAATACGACACACAAAAATAAGATCAATAAACAAAGCAACAAATGCATTGAATTATGCACAAAAACTCAAATGGAAATGGGCGTGGACACTAAAATGATTGTTTCGCGTTGTGATGGATGCAGATATTGATGGGGGTCTATATCGATCCATGTCCATTAGGTTATTAAGTTTTCAATTTGTATTTTATTATTATTTTTGGAATTTCCCGAAGTTATATAATTTTATTGTTTTTTTGTGACATTTTATTAATGTGCGTGCATTATTATGGATTGTGAATCTGAGGATGATAATAAATAAAAGTTTGGAAAGGTCCTCCAGGTAAGAGGAGCAGAGGAAGACCGCTGACCGGTTCAAACTGGAAACATACTGCACAGGACAGAGACAAATGGGCATCTTTGGAGGAGGTCCTACAGATATTATTAATTATTATATCAAACTAAATTACGTTAGGCCTCGTTAGGCTATATAATTATGTTATCTCAAATAAGGTAAAGCAGAAATGTAAACAAACTAGTAAAGCATATTATAAATTGTAAATCAGTAACTCAAAAAAGCAATGTAAAGTAGGTAATTTGTAGGAAATAAAAGGCTCTTTTATTTTATTTATTTATTAACCTAGCTGTCACAGAATATTTGAAATGTATAAGTACAGAAAGTTTAAAAACTTGCTTCTTAATAATGTCATATTGTTCCAATTGTACAAAATAATGCTAAATTATGACTATTATGACTGCCACATCATAATAGTAACGAAAGAAGCTCAAAACTGAGATTTTTTTGCCTATCCCATTCTTATCTTACTTATAATTTAATTCTTAAGTCAAATATCAATTATTCTGCTGCATCCGCTGGTGAGTGCCATGTTAATCTTTCTTCGTAGAATGCAATAACCTGTAAAAACAGTAATTATGAATACAACAGTATGAGCACAAGAGGCAATGAAGCATTCAGGAATGACAAAATACCTATGGCTTAAAAAGTCTACTTTAACACTTTCATGACCCACAAATCTGGAGCTCCATGTAGCGGAGGCAGAATGTGTTAGAATTTTGAAAATTATAGACACTACTCTTAACAAGTTAGCACTTATACAGATAAATCTAAAGAATGAAACCAAAAACAACAACTCACCTGCTGAGGACATTTAACATTAGCAACTTTAGCGGGCACCAACTCTGCTTCATCAGAATCAGTCCATTTAACCAGGAACATGAGATCACCGGTAGCATCTGATGCCCCTGTAACAAGATAAATGCCAATTGAATTGATTAATAAGACCGTTTCAGATAAGTAAGTGCGAATCAAATGTGCAAAAAAAGGGCAAAATTAAGTTGGAGAATTGATCTTCATAGCAAATATAACATTGAAAATATTTAGAAACAATTCCTCGCAAAACTAAAAAATATATAGTTCACGAGTATAGCCCACCCTCCCCAACCTATTTGTAGAAGAAAAATCCACACAACTACAAAATGATAGTCCCCTATCAAAGCAAGTTGTCAACTAGTTTTAACAAAACTACGGTCAGCTGCTAACTTATGTTGTAATGTAATAGATGACAAAATGAATGAAATTAGGAACTGTGCCTATTGTTTAACCTAGTTATTGTCAAATCTAATTAGTTCAGTGAGCCACTGTTCTCCAATTTGAATGCATTGACTTGCTTCTTTAACCCAGATAAAGCATCCGGCCTTTTAAAAGCCCCAAAATATGTATTAAATCTACATGCATTTTTCTTCGTTTTTTTGTATGTTGACATGTATATTTTTAACAGTCCTGTTAACCAGTACATATTGATACTTAATTTGTAGCAGTAACGTTGAAAATTAAACGCATTTTTTAAAAGTTTTTGTTGTTTGAAAACAATGCTATGATATTTTTTCGCCATGGCTGCAAAAAAGTATGTTTTTTTTATATTTGTACAAATCATTGGAGGGTGTTTCACTTAGGTATTTTATTTTGGATGTCTTATTTATAGAATAGGGTCATTATTTCCAGAAAAATCTCAATATCAATGATATTCTCTATGAGTTGGAGCGTTTTGGTGAAGAAATTGTCGATCCTCTTGTTCTTAGAAAATTATTTCTCCTCTTTCCCGCTATTTCATGAGATTCGAACAGAGGCTTGAAAGCAACTGGCACTATTCGCGAAAACAGGATGTCTATGTGCGCGCTCCCGACAAACAAGGACTTCAAAAAACCTGATGGAGGTACATAATTATCAATATAAATCTAGTATACCTGAGTATATACAGTTTGCAAATGTAATGACAACAGTGCCGTTACTATTGTTTCTAATGCTGGAGACTTCGAACCTTTGCTTGGTAAAAGAGTTTCGCAAGAACAAATGAAGATACAATTATTCATATTGATCAACCAGTTCTAGTCAAACATTATATGGGAGGAGGAAAATATGGGAGGTTCATAGAACTGACCAAAATATAGGTTTGTATCGAATCTATTGGCAGTAAAAAGTGGTACTCTTCTATCATAATCTAGTTATGACTGTGCACAACTCAGATGATGGAGCGTATGATCACCTTGGTTTTTGCAGAGCAAGGAGTTTGCTTGAAACCTATAAAAAGGGAGACAGTAGAGGCCCTGTTCGTTCGTCTAGATCACATCGAAAAGCATCTCGATATAACGGAATAGATCTTTTGATCGAATATGGAGCACTCCAGCTAAGGTGCAATGTAAAGTAAAAAGCTAAAAGCTATTTTATTTGCAAAAAATTTGACATAAATTTGCAACCTAAACATAGTTTTTTGGCACACCATATTGAGGATCAAAAAACATATATTTGTTTGTGTTTTATTATTCATTTGATAAATAAAAACTGATTATTTGATATTTTGATTTACTTTTAGGATTGCCTATCAATCGACCCCCCATGTTACTACAGGCCTTTTAAAAGGTCACCATTTTCCAACTTTCTTAGAAAAGTTAGATTTTTTTTACGACTTTCCCTAACTCTGATAGAGCATTTTAAGCAACATATCAAAAATTTGCTATATGATCGAAGCTGAAAAATAGTTTCAGTATTATCTGGGTTAATTGGGCAATTGAATTTGATATTATTAACTCCTCCTCTGCCAGAATTACTTGTTCATTATTATTGTTCCTAATATTAATGTTGAATTAGCTATTTTGATTTATATACATAACTAGCTGCGCCCCACGGCTTTGACCGCATGGAAATTTCTTTGATATATAATAAATGGTGTTATCTTTTAATCATCATTTTCATTTCACATTGAAGTGTTCTGTGCAATGCATTCGCAATAATGCCCTAGCTAGTAACCAGCAAGTACAAAAAAACGAATTAAAAGGACAAGTTACCAATAATCTTCTCAGCCTTTAGTCCCTTATCAAAGCCAGTTTTAGCTTTGTCCTCCTTTTTGTCTCGTTTGGATTCTTTGATGTCATCTGATGATACACTGGTGCCACGACCTTTGTGCCCAGATTCAATGCTTGATTCACGAACACGCTTCTTGCCTCGATCCTCTGGTTTTTTCTTCTGCGAGAGAAAATAATATATTTTTTATTATTGTTTTAAATAGTAAATGACTGCCAGCTAAATTATTTCATCAGTAAAGAGTGCTGATGTAAACCAACAACATTAAATAGCACTGAAGGATGATGAATCAAACTAAAAGTTATATCAGTTTAGGTTCACTCATATTGTACAAAAACGCACTTCTTTAGAATCTTTTTCCTTTTCTTTTTCTTTTCGGTTTTCTTCATAGGTTCGGATTAGCTCCTCACAGTCAAGATGGTCCACCGGCTCCCATGTGCTCTCTTCTTCCTTGTAGCCTTTCCACTTCAGCAGGTATTGTACCTTCATAACAAACAGAAGTACCTATTGAATGGTCCTACTGGAATTCGGACAGAGGTTATTCACTGAAGGTCTCTCAGGACTGGCAATAGGAATTTGAAGACTAAATGAGCAGTTAAAATGAGGATAAGTCCCTTATGACCGAGTACTTATCTTATTGTACCCAAATGACGAGACAGCGGCAGCCGATGGCGCGCATTCTTACCTTTCCCTTTACGATGCGTTTGTCAAGAACCTTTTCGACTACATACTCTTCTTCGACACTGGATGCATCAGAATTATCTCCTTTTTTATCCTTTTTCCCCATTTTCAAGTTGTATCAAAATCACCACAAATTGAAAATACCGTAGGTAGGTATCTAAAAAGCGTCGCGTCGTTTTCTTCAATCACTTTCGTTCGACTTTTCAAAATGACAAACAAATCAAAATGGCGCAGTATCATCAAGCTAGTACCATCAAGCTAGGAATCAAGCCATGGTCATGAACGAAAAAATGCTCCGGACCGAGTCTCAGTCAACCGAAGAACGAAGTACTCACTGTAGTACCGATTTTGACATTGTCAATTTATAGACAGCTCATCCGCAGTGTGGCCAACGTAGGCGATTTATCGCCATTTAGGCTTCTCAGGACTAGAATCGGCTATGAAAAAACTTAAAAGGCGACCGGTCGCCTATAGGCTACGAGTACTTCAGGGATAAGCCATTTAAATTATCCAAATTCAGAGGGCAAATGAACAGTTTTTAATAGAAATCAGAGCCACCCTAATGTCTGTATGTGACATTAAAGAATGATGGCCACACTATTCCTCAATGGTAGATTGGTCTCTGAGCGGATACCCAAAAGTTGTCTTAGCAATTATGAAACAAAAAAAACAAATTTAGGTGGCAATGAAGTGAAATTTGTAATATATTGCTGCTAGTGACTATCGCAATTATTTTTATTTTTTTTATTTTTTTTTATTTTAAGCCATTACTGTCCCACTGCTGGGCAAAGGCCTCCCTTTTCTCATTCCACTCCTTGCGATCCAACGCTGCAACAGGCCATGATGGAAGATGTACCTCGAGCTCGTCACGCCATCTCATCCTGGGCCTTCCATGTCGCCTCTTAGCGTTGGGTGGGCTCCACTCAGTGGTGGTCTTTGCCCACAAGTCGCTGGACATACGGCAGACGTGTCCGGCCCAGTTCCTCTTCAGGCTTCCGTCTGCCTGACCATCGTCAACGATGCGTGTTTTGGAGCGTAGTATGCTGTTCCGCACGCGGTCTGACAGCTTGACTCCCAAGATGCTACGCTCCATGGATCGTTGGCAGACCCCAAGGGCGGACTTTCTCGTCCGCCATTACCTCTTTATACACCAACTCTATTGTAACTTAGACCGAAAAATGAAAAGTCTTCTTGTGTGGTCAGATGTTCCCGAAATGACACTAATTTAGTAAATAATAAACACAGAATCACATTTCACATGTAAATTTCTAATTAATCCACTTATTTCTTCGATTGAACGCAAATAACTATCAACAGAAAAATCGCAACAAAAACAGAAATCTTGCAGATGTTACCAGCACGTAAACTTCTAAATTTCCATTGTAATCAGATGTATATTAATTTTACTTCCCCATTCGACTATGCGTGTAGGTATGTTACTAACAAAATGCAATCTCACCTGTCAGACCCCGCGCGTCCCACCTCCCACCCTCTCGTTTGGCGTAACTTTCGTAGGTATTTCGCGGATCCCTCGATTGTTTTGCTACCTTTTTGAATTTCTGGTATGGTATTTGACTTTGACCTTGATTGCCGGTGCCGGGTACCTATGCGTGTACGTGGGGTGAAATGCGTCTATGATTAATGAGGATTTTTTTTTTCAAAAATAATTAAGTACAAAATTTTTTTTTTCATCGGTTTTGAACTCATACCAAATCTCTGGTTTCAATAAAGATCAGACTATTTATATTAACCCTCTATCACTCAAGAACTAAGATTTTTTTAATTTTTTGTATTCATGTTGATAAAATTAAAGACAAGTATTTTTGGATTATTCGATTTATTAATTAATACTGGGCATATTTTAGAAAAAGGACGACGGGTAACAATCACAAAAAAACACAAATTAATTAATGGTGCATTGTTAAAAATAATAAAGTTGATATACCGGTCCATTTTTCAAAAATTACAGCAAAACACACAAAAAGATTTTTTTTAAATTACCGGATGCAGACAATTGAAATTTAGTTTTAGACAGGTAACACCAGCTAGTCCAATTTCATGGTCGATACTTTGGTTTGTAGACTACGACATACTGTGCTTTGAAACGAAATAAAATTAATCAGTCCGATTTTTAGGGATTTACGAAGTATAATGCCTACAGGTATACGTATATGTTATAGAGGGCTAATACCCTGTACACTTATATTTGAAAAATATATATGTAATGTAGGTATATCATAATTTTTAGGGAACTGATTGATATTTTTATGAGTGTACTACAAGTTTTAATAAATAAATTGACATGGTACAGTCATTATGTTTATTTCTTTGAATTTTCACGTAGGGATTCTCTGGGACCCATATTATAGATGGCACTAACAGCCCTCTCCGGCAACACAAATATTATGGTGTTTAAATCAGCAGCGTTCCCGCACAGCAGTATGCCATAATTCTATGAAAGCAGTTGAAATAGACGAGTCTACGAATTTTTTTACTGCATACCTACGCAGTCGCAGTAAACACAAGACACACCTACATATTATAAGTCTATAAACGGACATTATGTTCGGGGGTAAGATTCTTGTTCAGATGTGACACGCGTGTTAAGGCGAATTTTAACGCGTAAACCGCCATTTCGAGTTATTCACGCTAAACTTGCGTTTATCGCGCTAAAATTATCGTAATAACCCTGATAAGACACTTTACATTATGTGTTAAATAAATAGCATGGTAGCCCAGATAGCATTTGCACATATTCTCTAGACTTCTTTTTCTACTGTATAATAGATCTGAACGATCTTTGATTTCGTTCGTCAGATTTCGGCCTAGAAAGAGAAGTCCATAGAAGGATCGCAAATGCCATCTCTTTCACACAAGAAAGAGAACAATATATCCTCAAAGCCTGAGAAGAAATGAGATAGGTTGACTGTATATCTGTCTTGCTCAGCGTGTCAAGGTCAATCAGTCTAGTGATCAACAAATGTGCCTGGACATCGGTGGGTTTCGACGCAATATTGTTGTTTTCAACTTTACAATAAGTTTTCTTCAAATTAAAATGTGGTAGAGTGATTTCGCGAACATTACTACACCTCCAATCAATAAAGAACCTTAGTGAAGATGGTTCAGAGCAGTGTTTTTCAGTGTAGTTACAGTGAAGTGAAAGTGCCGGATTCATCATTCCACTGGTAAGAACAATTTATTTTGACTACAAAACGATTCAAAATGTACCGTCTCTTAGATTCCCATCGAGACAAGGCTCAAAAATTGTGTTTAAAGTTAATTTTCAAAAAATCACAAAAATTTAGGGTTGCCAGCACTAGAAAATAAAATTACCCACATGTCGCATTGAAACATTTTGAATTCCTTCATTGTTTAATAATGCATTCATATAAAAAATAGAATTATGTAACGATTTTACGTCTTCTTTGACTAGAAGCCACGGGTCGCAAAGATTAGGAACCCAATAAATATTTAAAAATATGTAGGAAACATTTTGATGAAAATTTATTGATAAAAAAGAAACAGCGAACTTATCTGTGCCCTCAAGCTGTTCCAAGGGTGGTAAGAAAAATACTTTAAAATAATGCCTCCGTGCCACAGTGGCTGAAACTCTGTTTGAGACTCAGAAAAGTTTGTGATACTATATTTTAGTGTTCCTACTACCTACCTACTATAATAACCAACCAAAATATTTTAATTCTATTGGGTAGTATTACTAATATTACTTTTATATGTACCTATACTTGATATCCATATGCTTCAATATTTTATTTCAGACATGTAAGATAAAAACTATAGAAAAGGATCGTATGGAAAGTGATCAAAACTTATCAAATACGGTAAATTTTATTGACAAATCACTTTTCCATTTTTTTCTGTCTCCATGATGAGGTAGCCATTTTGTTTTTCTTTTACCTCTAAGCACGGAATTAGTCATATCTACCCACGTAGAGGTCCTAGGAAGACGATAGAGGACTTACTTGATAGCCAATAATGTAGACAATAAAGTAATAACATTTGCTGCAATTTCTATTTCATAACAATATCAAATTTACAAAACACAAAGAAAGTTTTTTAAATAATTAGAATTACCGCGTAGCAATAGATTCCCGATTATGACCTACGGAGCTGAGACGTGGACACTCACGATAGGGCTGGTCCACCAGTTCAAAGTCGCTCAGCGAGCTATGGAAAGAGCTATGCTCGGAGTATCTCTGAAGGATAGGATTCGCAATGAATACATCCGACAGAGAACTAAAGTTATCGACATAGCTCTGAGAATTAGCAAGCTGAAGTGGCAGTGGGCCGGCCATATCTCGCGAAGAACCGACGGCCGCTGGGGCAAACGTGTTCTTGAGTGGAGACCACGACTCGGTAAACGTAGTGTAGGACGCCCTCCGACCAGGTGGGATGACGACCTGCGAAAGACTGCAGGTAGATGCTGGATGCGTCAAGCCGAAGACAGGGCGCTATGGCGCTCATTGGGGGAGGCCTATGTCCAGCAGTGGACTAATATAGGCTGATGATGATGATGATGATGATGAATAGATTCCCTACCATAAATGATATTTTAAAATTTACGTATTATGGTTCTATATTATTAAGGGTTAAAAAGAATATTCTGTCGCCTATGCCTGAAAATGATAGATTTTTTTATTTTTGTTATACCTAAAAGAGCTTACATACCAATTAAATATAAAAAATAGGTAGCTAATTGTTGTTTTATTTATTAATTGTTTACCCATTTCCGCATACTTTCTTATTTCCTAAGAAAAACGCAAGTAAACAATTAGGACCTATCGGGTGGACGAATTATAACTTCAGGCTGTGAAAAAGTAAGGACCAAAATCCACCACATTAACCTACCAGTATAGGAAAGACCTACAAAGGTTCGGTGAAATTCTAGGTTCTGAATTTCTTGAAAAAGCCCGAAATATTTATGAACTGGAAAATCGCAAATCATATCCCAGGAATTTTGGGACGTTGTTGTTGTTGTTGTAGTTGTACTCCTGTTTCCGCACTTAGACTCCGTTTGGTCCTTTGTGCGTGGGGTGTTTGCTAGTTTAACCAGCCTATCTCCGTCCAGAAGCGCAGAATACTCCTGGGATCTTCACAGGCTTCGCGGAGTGACCTCGGGTGATTGAGGATTTCTAGTCGCTGCGCTGTTACTCCCTCGCATTCCAGGACTACGTGGGCAGCTGATTCTTCATCGCTCAGGCATCCTCTGCATAGAGGGCTGTCTGTTGCTCCGATGGTGAAGAGGTGTTTGTTTAGTGGGCAGTGTCCTGTGAGTGTTCCCACTAGGACGCGTAGGTCTGATCTCGTCAGGCATAGTAAGTGCTTGGTTAGTCTTGGTGAGGCAGCTGGGAGTGCCGCTCTGGATTGGCGGCACTCCTGTAGGCTTGACCATCTCTCGGTATGCGTTTCTCTGGTTCTGAGCTGTATCCATGTTCGGATTTGGGAGAATGGTAGGGGAAGGAACGGAGCTGGGCCTTGTGTCGGCATTTCCGAGCCTTTCCGTGCCAATTCGTCTGCAGCATCATTGCCTAGTGATCCGCTGTGTCCCTTGATCCATTGGAGGGTGATCCTGTTTCTACTGGAGATCCTCTCAAGTGCCAAGTGACATTCGTATACGAGCTTGGAGTTACAGCTGTTCCCTGCTAAAGCTCTAAGTGTAGCAGCACTGTCAGACAGGATACGCACACACTGGTTGTCTATATCCCTTCTTTCCACAGCTGTGGCTGCCTCGGTTACGGCTACACATTCGCATTGAAATATGGAGCTGTGTTTGCCTAAGTACATTGATACATTAATATTGAGGTCCATAGAGTGAATCCCTGCTCCCGTGCCCATATCGGTCTTGGAGCCGTCAGTGTATATTCTCACTTCGTGGCTACCTGATTCATCCCTATGGTCTTCATGCAGTTGTATTCGGTATTGTTTGTCGTGTATTGGTTTGCTGGGCATTCTATCACAAGATGCCGCTAAAAGAGGTTCATAGGCAAGGGCTCTGTGCAGGATTTGAGCATGTGGGCAGTCGATGTTTCCCCACAGTCCCATGTTTTGTAGTCTCAGGGCCGACATGGTTGCCTCTTGTTGTATATATAGGTCTAGCGGCGCAAGGCCTAGTATCACGTCTAGGGCAGCGCCTGGTGTGGTTCTCATGCAGCCCGTTATGGCTGAGCACACCATTCTTTGGAAGCGTTGCAGCTTGATTATCACGGTGTTTAGCTCAGTTCTGGTCCACCATACGATGGCTCCATATGTGAGTATTGGTCTGATAATAGCGGTGTAGAGCCACCTGGATATCTTTGGTGATAGGCCCCATGTTTTACCAAGCATTCTGCTGCATAGGTAGAAGGCGGTTGTAACCCGTTGCAATTTATAGTCAAGGTGTTTGTTCCATAGGAGTTTATTATCCAGTATGACTCCTAGATACTTGACTTCGGTTTTCAAAGTTAGTTCGGTGTTAAATAATTTTGGCAAGTTAAGGTTTCCTAAGTTGCGCTTATTGGAGAACATTATTAGTTCTGTTTTTGTGGGGTTTACTGATAGTTCGTGGTCATTACACCACGTTTCAATGGTTTTGAAGGCGAGTTTCATGAGGTCACATAGTGTTTTCGAAGCAACCGGTTGCCAGGATCGCAAGGTCGTCTGCATATCCCACTGTCACCAGTCCGTGGCCATTGAGCTTACGGATGAGTTCGTCAACAACTATGTTCCATAGTAGGGGCGATAGGACGCCGCCTTGAGGACAGCCTCTAACAACTACTCCTCTTGTGGTTTCGTTAATGGTAACTTGTATTGCTCTATATCTCAGCATGTTGTTTATCCACTGTGCTAGAGTTGGCGCAATACCGTATTTGGCAAGTGCTCTATAGATGCTGGTGAATTTGGTCTTATCAAAGGCTCCTTCTATGTCAATGAAGGCTGCCAGAGTTGGTTGTTTTTTAGTTAGTCCGGTTCCTATTCGCGATACCACGCTGTGAAGAGCGGACTCAGTTGATTTGCCTTTGCTGTAGGCATGTTGTTGTGAATGTAGTGGATTTTGTGAGAGTATGTTTTCTCTGATCTCTCTATCACATAGTCTTTCAAGTGTTTTCAGAAGGAATGAAGTTAGGCTTATTGGCCTGAAGGATTTTGGTAGTGTATAGTCACTTCTTCCTGGTTTTGGTATAAAAACCACCTTCACTTCCCTCCATTGTTGCGGTATGTATTTGTGCGCAATGCACGCCCTGAAAATGCCAACCAGGTGGTCTGCTAGTATGTTTCCACACCATCTTAGCATCCCCGGGAAAATCCCATCCAGGCCAGGCGATTTGAAGGGAAGGAAGCTGTTAATTGCCCAGAGTACCTTATAGTGGTTAATCATATTGTGGGCTGTTATCCAGTCTTGGTCGGTGGGCGTGTGCACTGAAATGTTTTCCCATTTGTAGCTGTCTGTTACCTGACAGCCTGGAAAGTGTGTATTCAGAAGCACTTCGCTGGTTTCTACATCTGTCTTGGTGTAGGTTTTGTCAGGCTTGATGAGGCAACCAAGAGTGCTTTCCTGCACGTTTGTGAGGATGTTCTTGATGCGTGTGGCCTGACTGTTGTTTTCAATGTTGGTACAAAATCTTTCCCAACATTCTGTTTTTCTTGTGCGGATACGTTTTTTGTAGATTTTCTTCGCAACATGGTATGACTCCCAGTCTTCGTCTTGTCTGGTGTTTATAGCTCTATTGAACAATTTCCTTACTTTGCGTCGGAGTCTCTGCAGTTCGGGACCCCACCATTGTCCTTTTGTCCTTTGTTTGGGCACGACAAGCGGGCAGGTCAGTTCAAAGCTGTTGGTAAGAGTATGTGTTATTTGGTTAGTGTAGAGTTCAATGTCCTCAATTGTTATATGGTTTGGTAGTTTTAGCTTCCCTGAAAGTTCTGATTTAACTATTTTAAAGAATTTAGTTTTATCTGTCTTACGTGGGACGCGTCTAGGTTGCGGGTTAGGTAGTGATAGTTCCAGGTTGAACCTAATCCATCTGTGGTCTGAGCATGAAGCCTCGTCAGAAACATGCCAGTCCTTGATGAGGTTGTAGGCATTTGCAGTAGAAAGCGTTAGGTCAATAATTGTTTGGGCTCTACGTGTTACGAAGGTCGGTTCGGAGCCTTTGTTTAGTAGGAGGAGGTTAGTTGATACAAGATAGTTTACCAGTTCATCTCCTCGGTCGTTGGATCTGACGCTGTTCCATAGCGTGTGATGCGCGTTGGAGTCGGTCCCGATGATGAGCTCGAGTCTCTCCCTCTCGCAGTACTCAATCAGGGCCGTTAGGTCAGGTGTGGGTACTGCTTCATCGCTTGGAAGGTAGGCGGATGCTATGACTACTTGCGATATAGAGCTGTTGTGGTTAGGAGATAAGTGTAGTCTAGCAGCGGTTAGGTCTCTGGAACAGAGTTCGGTTATTAGTAGTGTCTTAGCGGCGTGCGGGACAACTATGCACGTTCTAAGGTTACTTACGGTTGTGTTGGCGAGCAGTTTGCTCCCTGGTGTTTTAAGGCCGCAGATTTGGCCTTTCCTGATCCACGGTTCTTGGATGAGGGCCACGGATTCGGGATGTTCCTCCAGCATTCTGCGTAGGGACGCGGTAGCCGTGAGGCTATGCTGGAGGTTGGCCTGGATGTAGGGTGTGGCAGGAGGAGGTGGATCAGGTGGTGGTGCGGGTGGTATTGAATATGGTCTAGGAGTAGTTCCTGACAGGAGAAGAGCCGAGGTCGCATTCGCTACTGTCGCTCTCCTCCATCCGAATTTTGGGACATTCGGCATAAACCAAGTACCGAAATAACTTTCGCATGCATCAGGTAACTTCGCGATAGTAGGTTTGATAGGATCTTTATTTCTTATAATATTGGGGTTATTACATATTAGCTATATAAAATATCACCAAAAAACCTGAAATCTTATTTCAGGTAATCTAAAATCGGGGTAAAAACTTTTGATGGCAACACTATTTCGTATTATCTGTCCCTCACACGAACCACGCTACCCAGACATCTTGTACTTTATAATTAATCTATGGATCTCGGCTTGATGGTGTGAACAGGAAATACACTTTGTATTTTTTCGTGTGCCAATGCAGACAACCTATAAAACATATCTGAATCATCCACATGTATCTCTTTCTAATTTCAGTTTACGGATTATTTAACATGATGGTCAAATCTATGTAACTTTCAATGTGAGTTTACATAACCTGATCAAATCAATTAAATTAACCACAATTAATAAGTCACGTTTCAAGCCTATCTATAACACAAATTATTATATAAAACGTAAAATGTGTGACAGAGAGAGAAGAACACAAGTCCACACGAACTTCACGTTTATTTCATTATTTTTCTCTTTTTACTCATGCATTCTTGTTGGCTGTTGCGTAGTATCAATCAAATCAAGCAAAATATCACCACACCAATCGCAGCAGTTCGTTTCAGCCATTCAAACAGCCTGTTGATTCTTACGAGGCGGTGCGTGTTATTATTGTTACGTTTATCAACAAAAAGGAATTAACATGTGTTACACAATATAAAATAAAAATCGGAGTGTTTACTAAAATTGTGCTGTGTAAATAAAGATCCTCGTGATTTTTATGGATAAAAAGTGCGTTTTGGCAGTAGGTATTTTGTGATTCGAGTGGTTCCGTTGATTGAAATTGACTTTTGACGTCACGTAGATCCGTCCAATCAGTTGGCGCGAAAGAAAACTAAATAAAACCAATGTTTCAAACTGAAGAATCTCGGTAGTTCTTTTGTTTTGTTTACGGATCGTAGTTATTTACAATGTATTAAGAGGACCTTGGAAAGACTATGCTTTTAAAATGTACTGTCGACGGGAGGCCGATCAAAGTGAACGGGGCACCAGTCAGCCACGGGAATGGTGCAAGAGGTAAGGTCGGCAAATTCAAATTAATCATGTACTACCTGCTTAACATCTACCTTCTTACTATGCACCTATGCCTGGTCTGTCTGGTATACTGCACGGCTGGGGGATAACATAAATATCTCATCTTAGCTACTAATCAAGTCAAATTTAAATGACTACCAAAGGAGCGGTCTTCTACGTAAAGATCTCTGAATAGACCAAATAGATTAATTAATGGATCAATTTCGGTCATAGTCCGCTTAGTAAATAAAGTATCTACCTATTATTGCTACCTTGCATGAGCTTCTTAAGTTTCTTTGTTTGCTTCTATAGGTACCTAGACCAGGGTAATTAGACCTACAAGCTTTCATATTAATATCCCTTGTAGATTACCCAGAATATGAGTTTACAATTTGTTTGAAATTCCTTTTGGACAAACTCTAGTCTATTATGATTTACACTGTCATTTGTAAGTCATAAAACATGCTTTCTAAAAGATTTGAATTTAAGTGAACCTTGTGCAAGTTTATGAAAAAAGTCAGCTTAGTTTTGAGATGAGATAGGATGGCTAAATCTGATATTATGATTGTTAGAGAAAAAAAAAGGATATGTGAAATAATAGTAAAGATTGTCTGTTAGTTGTTTGTACCGTAAATTTTTTTGTAAATTATTTTCTGAAAATAAATAGCTGTGCAGTTAGAGAAATGCTAAACAAACACTTTGGGGATAGATGGATACTCGAGACTCAATGGTCCTGTGAGGCTGGCAAGATGACCCGATCTTACGCCACTTGACTATTGCCTCTCAAGAACGTACTTTACAAAACTCATTACAACACCCGTTACGAGTTGACAGAGTTTCATTGCTTATTAAGGATAAACCTTAATGAGATAACTAATGCTGTAAAATCTTGTAACCAAAACCCTTATGAGTTAGGTAATGTTAAGAAAATAAAAGTAATTAATTTTTTTATTAGTCATTTCCATAAATCAGGTTCGATTTTACTTAACCGTAAACTCCATAAATAAATTGTTATTCTCTGCTCCTCTTTTGTATAATATTTTTATTTTTAAGCTTCTTTATTAGTTCGTACTAAGAGCGTCTTTTGCCTTGTCTCAATCTATTTCTATATGTTAGCTGTAAGGACCTATAATTACCAACTGGTCACAACTGCTGATGGTTTATGTCTCTGTTGACAGTGAAGTGACCAATAAATAAATAAAGCTCAATTGTTAACTAGGTAAGTATACCTACTAACTTTATATTTGTAGCCATTGTTAATCTGTTTAGAACAGACCTGGGGGTCTACCTACCTGGAAAACGAAAATCGATGTTTCTGATAGGTTTTCGTGCAAATCCTTAGGGACCTTTACATACATACACCTTAGTACACATGTATTTTCCGCATATTGTTGAGGCTAGGTTTTTGTTGAGAGCCTTTCGGGCTGATAAATAAATAAATAAACAATTCACATAAAAGAAAATTAACAAACACTGGCCCAGAGAAAACTGACCCAAATAATTATAATATCATTCAAAGAGCCGAAAGCTTAGTCAGCACCAATCTGCAAAATAAACAAACAAACAGACTAATTATAAAACGGCTATAACTAAGAACTATTTTATAGAGGCTATCTGTTTATTCAGCGCTCGATCAATATTATTTCTACGATAACATCAAACGGAGTCAATTACGAACTTGCGCTGAAAATCCCGATTTGACCGGCGAAGCTCCAAAAACAGTTGTTAAAGAAAACAAAACAAAATAAAAACAAGTTATTAAAGTAGAACCTGCCCAGTTTTGTGTGTTTCTTGCTTACTTATCAGTTAACATACAAATAAATAATTCCTTATATTGTTAGTGATGTGATTGGTACCTAGGTATCTATATCATGTTGTTTTGCACACACATTATAAAAAATATCAATGTGGGCGTGTTTGAAAGTATAAGAACTATATTATAGATATCGATCAAAAGGAACTAAAACAGGTGCCTACCAACTCAAGCTCCTTACATTTTTATAATTAGTAACGATAAATAACCTACATGTGATGCTGTAACGTAAAAGCGTGAGTGCAAATGTATATTTAATCTCCAGAGTAATAACTGTAGCATATATGGAGAAGAGAGCCTAGTTATTAGACCCCCAGGAAAGATATGTAAGCCAGTACTTGAAGATTTCTTGTGCTAAGTATCTGTTTAATTAAGGCGGTTGTCAGTGGAGCGACCCTCGAGTTATCAGCGCGCTATCTTGCTCGCAGTTATCAGGGGTCAGAAGCGGCGCCCGCGCACTATGCTCTGTTAACAGAGACGAGATATGCGCGACGCAATGCGCACGCGACGAACATATGACCGATAGACTAGTTTATTATACTAAATACAGCGAATATTTTGGCTTTCGATGGTCATTGACATTTCAGAAGTGAAAACTGAGCCTCAGCTGATGAAATGATTGTATAAAATCTATTTGAGCTTGAATGCTTCTCCCCACTCGTGACCCGACTAAATCTGGTTTTAACTTACATGGCTTCTGAGAGAAAAGCAGATGAAATCTATCTTTGTACTGGGGGCATGGCAAGCGCCATATAATTAAATGCTTGAAAAGGAAGCCAATGATAAGACAATGATGAAAACGAAGTGCCGTTGCCCGATGAATAGGTTTATAGGTTAGGTCAAAACAAAACATTAACAACATGAATTTAACAATGATAGCAAGTTATAACATAGTTACCTCCGTATTTGATTTCGACGTATCGTTTGATGTTTGAATAAAAGAAGACTTACAAAGTACCTTTCCGGATTCGATATGAAACATACGCTTAAGTTAAGTTATACTTACTTAACAAGTCTACGATAACTGCTTGAACACATTTAACGTAACTCGACGAATGTGTTAACGGAAGCGCTTAATACTTGGCTTTGTCGATTCGAATCGAGTGTAAAGATGATACTAAATATCCGTTTCAATTCAAAAGTACCAAGTGCCCATTCATTGCTGTACAGGGTGATTGGTAGGAGTATTTGATGTTGATTTCAACGCAAAACCTCACGCGTTCTTGAGAGAAGAGGGTTTACAGACGTACAAGAAACTGATCCTATAATAAGGGTTCCGTTTTTCGTTTTGATGTACGGACTTACCCTTATTGAACTATAATGAATAAACTGTTGATTTTAGGTTTCTAAAACAAATTAAATGAGAAAAATAACAGTGAGACTTCGTCTGAGACCATGGAATATGTTTTCAAATGGTTTTAAACTGTTTATTCTGGCTTCCCTTTAAAGCTTTGCACCCAGCTACCAATACCAAACACCCTGTAGAAGGCAGTTAGAGATTGTTATAAGTACTTGCTTATCCGGTAAAGTACTTAACCAAGATAGCAATTTAGAAATTAGCAAAGTAGCTCGGCACTTCGGCAGTTACGATAATTACAATAAACTTCACGTTGATGTCAGTTGCCTTGTCACTGATGAGATGATGTATCACAGTATTACTTAAGTTCCGAGCCCGTTAATGACTTATTTTTAGCCATGGAATGCGGATATCTAAAGTTCTATGATGGATCTGTAAGGAGGTGGCGCTCATTGATTAAGTACTACGCTGCTATGCTAAGATACACTGTGATTCGAAAGAGACGACTAGCGTTTCCGCAATGTGTTCTAAAACGCCGCGGTCTAATCAGCCTTGACCTTGTAGTGAATCAAGCTATCGCACTCATAAACAGTTTGTTTGCTGTGTTTACCTATAATGGTACATGGTACTTACCGGTCTTCTTACCACAGACAAACGAATTACAAATGATTAATGATGATGGCCAACCAAACGGCTTCGCGGCACTCGAAACGTTCACAAGTTATTGTGTATTGATCGACCGGACATATTTACACAAATCTATTCAAAATAGAATTGTGTCAATGAATTTCAAAATACACAACGCACCTGTTCTATTAGCTTTATTATCAACACGGTCAAATCTCAAACATGTAGAATCGGTCCTCCAGCCACACAGGCTAAACTATTTCCTTATGTTTTTCTATTTCTATCTGGATTCTAATTCCTCTGTAGTGTTAGTAATTTCCAGTTCATTCTGCATTTATTTAGTTTCTGAAGCTGCCTCCTTGACTACGTCACAGTTGTATCAATATTACTCGTTGATAATCAGTAAAGTGTGCAGAATGTTCGAAATAGAATATTATAAATCTTGATCTTAAAATATTCTACAGGTTCTAAAATTAGTTCACATGGAAATAAATCAATAAATTTTTCTGGAAATTATATAGAGCGTCATCTATTAGTCTCAAAGTAAGAAATAAATAAGAGCATTGAGCTGTATAACATATCAGAATTTCGCACGCTTTACTACACTCCTGTCCATGCCACTTAGTCCAGAGGACATAATATACAAGTTCTTAGTCTAGCTTAGAAACCTTCAGCAAAATCGCATACCATGAACGTTTTATAAGCGAAGGGGCATATGGAGAAATGATTGATGCACTTCAGCGATGTAATACCTATGCTACATATTAACACTCTCTGGTGACGGTGATTGATGAGCACGTTGCACGAATTGGTACACCAAGCAAATCCACTATACTAAACTAATGCTTTATAATTATTACAAAAGAATTGAATTTACCTTCTGTAGGTTAGGTATTGGTACTGTAAAAGGCAAAATGTTTCATGAATAAATAAAGGTTCTTTTTCTTAGTTTTCACATTTCTAGGCCACCCAAATTTCTCGGCACTACCTGCTGTTTTTCACCAGCTGCTATGGTCACGATCCAGTAGTAGCTATCAACCAACCGTTAATGTCCACTGCTGGCTGAAAGAGAAAAGAGGTATATCTCTTTTTCTTTCTCACCTATTGATGTAAGAGACAGAATAAGGTATAGAGTTGTGTCCATGTCACGCTAGGCCTTCCACGTGTCCTAGCGCTGGTAATGAATTACCTAGATAATAAATAACAGCGTGTCTATCGAGACGTGACATGCTTATTACATATTCTAAGCCGTTGACTAATTTGCTATCGCTATCTGCGTGCACCTTACTTACCGAGACATTAAATATTTGATAAGATAACCAGGTTCTCTACCAAAATAGCAAAAACCAAAATTTTGCGAAGTAATAGGTGTGTCTTTGAGTTTAATTGTTCAAACAATGATGAAATGAGAAAATAGTATCAGAAATATGCACAATGGTTATTTTCTGGATATATCTAGTCGCAAGGAGACGTGACAACTCACATTAAAAGATACCATACTACATACATTATTAAGTACCTACTGACATGCAAATTAAGTTCTAAGATTAGTTTGGTATTTTGTCAAGCATTCGTATAATTTAATTAGAGATTGGCACTATCACAAGAGTTCTCTTGGTAGCCTCGTTCATTGTATCATTGGCGTTGTTTACACGGTTTGCCCATCTGTATTGTATTACGTGCATCCGCGCGATACGTAGGTGATACTGAAAGGTACTAAACTGGTTCGCGATCATAATGTCTCGATAGATACGATTACATGCTTATGCCTTTTATGTTTACATTTATCAAGAGGTTCGCCTTCAGAACGGCAGGCTTCTATGGTATTACTATTGGTACCAAGGCTGTCTTGTCGTCCACCTTAGCTTGTTATACCTAATGAATATAGTGGTAGGTAATAAATAGCATATGTACATGGAATCTGATAAGATGGTCTACACATAGGCTACCGGCCTATTTGTGTTCTCGCAGTTAATTTACGTAAGCTTTGTTCGGTTTAAAGAATATTTATTTTCTCAAAAGAAATTACATTTCACTTATAATATACACTATATAAGAAAACATCTTAAGCTAAGTATTTTAAGTAAACTTCGAACAACCAAACAATTTTTAATACCTACCTACTTTAAGTATATCTACATAATTATAGCTAATTAACAATCATGTGTATAATGAAGAATTTAGAGAGTTTTATAATTTTCCAGTAGATAACAAAAAATATTAGTGGTAGTAATTTAAGCTTAACAATAATTGAATGTAGAAGTTGAGTTCACAATTTTGAAATAACAGTTACGTAATAAAAAGAAAAAACACAAAAAGTATTATTAGATTTAGTAGATAAGTTATCAAGAAAGTTTTTAACACTACCCGCAGATTCCTGCACATTACTTACTCCTCTTGAAATATTTAATACAGAGTAGTTCGACCTAACATGTCACAGTGAAAACAACTTTGTTCTGTTTTGTAATTGGATTGTAATTTTAATTAATAGGTCACTACGTAGGACCTACATATTTTATTATATTTTTAAAATGCAAATAAATATTTTTATTGTATGTTTAGGTACAGTAACGCAAATTGCTGGCGCCTTTTCGGGTAGGCCCGGCGGAGGGTCGATTTAGCTCAAAGCTAAGATCAAGCAGCCTACGTTAGGCTCAAAGGTTGCCAAAGTAATCACCAAATTACTTTTTTGAAACATTAATAGGGATGTTATAGTATGACTTCACGTTATGCAAATTAATATCAAAAGTTTAATTTGGTGCTCACGTTTAGGCATTTAATGTTTAATTTAATTTGAAACATTAGCCCCCCGCAATTACTACAGGGGGAACCTTCTGAAGCTTAATGGCTTCTTCTCTAAATTGCGTGGCAGTAACGCGGTAATCCAGGCTTACAGGACAGACCTTTACAGGAGTTCAATGGACTTTTGGCGCTTTGAAGATTTATTATTTCAGTCAATAGAAGTGATTTCCTTTGATATTCCAAGTTTCGTCTAAAGTCAGCAAAGCGTCGCGCATTCACAAAACGCGCGACTGCATCGCTAATTCGCTACAAAAAGTCGCCGTGGGCGAGCGCTCTATGACTTTGTTCTGGCTTGTAATGGCTGAAAGCCTAACGACATAAGGCGTCTACAGGGCCTCATTGGATTGAGACAAGATATTATTCAGAATTATCAATGTATATAATGTATAAATGTATCAAGAGAATCCATTTGAACCGTAGCTGTGGAGGCGGGAGATAAATACCGCAAATAGCAATCTTAGTTACGTACGCTATAAGTTGAACGCAAGTCGATAGCGATCCAAAGATCCTCACAGTCAACCCACTCCGGCATTCTTAACAAGCTAAAGCGTCGCGACATCGCTATAAGAGTACCGCCGCCTTCCCTGCCGTTATATAATCCAGAGTTTTCTCTGTCCCATCTGTAAACTACCAATCTTCGCAGTGCCAAAAGGGCGAACTAACCTAGTACATAAATCCCCTCTAAAGCGCAGCATCCGCACGATGAATCTGATTGCCGAGAGAATAGATGAGTTCCAAAAAGCTTCAATGTTTATTTTATGTAATCGTTAGTTGTGTAAATCCGTATTATCGCAGTTAGACTGAATTTTTAATTTTTAATTATCGATAATATACTTATTTAATGTAATTTTATTGTTTATTGAAATGGATATGATTTGTGATTTTTAAAGTAAGGTTGACTATGATTTTGTGTTGTTTTTCTGTATTAGGTATATAATTATTTCTCATTTTAATATTAAATTTAAATATAGGTACTCTATTGCATTGGGTGTTCCCGTAAAAATAGAGGTACGTTTGTAAATAAATAAATAAATCTATTGTTCACAACTTCACTGCTGAATACGTCAGCCATGGTTCTGTCAACACTATCACATCAAAATTACAGCATCATAAAACAGTTTTAGTCTCAGTTTTCTAGGCACTCAAATTCAGCTTATATTAGTATAACTTTATATTAATAATAGCTTACATTTTGATAATGTATCACATTTTTTTCTAGCATACACTGTATTTTAATGTTAAAGATGCGGACATGTTGCTCAAACTAAGTCTTGTAGCGCAGTATTAAGTTTTCTGTTTGAATCTCTCTTTTACTACGACACAAGAGACATAAGAGTTTGTTTATTTGCTATGTGTATATTGATCAGAGACATGGTGCAAAGTTTGCTTTACTTCACGAATGTCTTACGTCACAGGAGCCAAGGCCGTTTTGTGAGAGGCAAATAAAGCTTCCATTTGCTTGGCAAAGAGATAGTGATCTTGGAGATATTCTCGCGTAAACGCAGCTGCAACTTCTCCTGCTCTATGGAGTGCAATCCTCTTAACAACACGCATCTTAGGGTCGGTACATACCTGACGGAAAATGCGTCGCGTATTATCGGTCGCGTTCGCCAGAACAGGCAAATATAGTATAATAAAACATTGAACCTTTCACACTCAACCGATGATGGTGCGTTAGAGTGTCAAGCTCACGATGATACGGATTCACGCACATGGAGCATGTGTAACGTGGAGGAACCCGGAAGTGCTTGTGTATGGTCAGCCTTAGTTCCCGATACACAGGCTAAATGATAGCATTTAGCGCAGGTTACATAATCAATTCCATCGCTGTTAGATTCACAGCATCCCCATAACATACTCGTTGAGTTCGGACATCCTATAATGATTTATCTTTTTAAATCCAGGTACCAATCCTTCTTGCATACAGGAAAAACTAAATAAAATAGGTGGTAGTATAACGAAATCTGGTGTCATGTAGACAAATATCATGGAATAGAAATGTTTAAAAAAATACACATTGTTAAATCGAATGAAATGTTAAATAATGAAAATTACTTATTTAGTTTATTTTCTTTCAGGTAATGTCTTCAAAGTTCCATCTACATAATTATATGTACTACCTACGAATAGATATAACGTAAGTTATTTAGTTCCTATAATACATAAAGGCACTATTAGCCACAACAGCATCCTGAAAACCATAGCGGGTAGATACTCATCCCCGCTGTGGGCATGTCTCGTTCGCAGAGTGATCCCGGCAAGTATATCTTACTTATAGGGATCACTCTGGGAAAGAGACATGCTTATGTTATACTATAACTTAATTAATTATATTATAATTTAATTTAAGATTCTACTAACCCTCTATAATTATATTTTTGTGTGTTTACTAATACTTACAAATATGGATCCATGGATATCCGAAATAAAGAGATTTTATTTATTTATATATATGCATATTAAATTAAATATGTTTATTAATTCGGACAACACGATCCATAGATTAGTATAAATATAATCATTAAATGTCACACAGTTCCAACTAGTCAAATATACTCGTAGTGAAGCATATTTACCGTCATCAAACACATTCGATGTTAGCCTTCTCGTAGAGATCAAGTTATATTTTTTGTTCCATTGTCAACTATTTCTTGGAATGTAACCGGCACCATTTGTGTCCACAGAAGCGATTCCTTTCACACGATCAACTGAATATAATGTTTGTAAACATTTGCCGTAACACTCGCTCCATTCTTATTCCACTTCGTTCAAATAATCAGAATCTAAAAATAACTCGAGATATCGAATTGTTAAATCTGCTTGCCTCGAAAAAGAAACAGGATAATACTTTTATCAATTTGGATGTACCTTTTTTAGGATACCTATTTATAGGTTCTCGAAGTTTGTATACCTGTCGTATTCTAAAATTAGACGACTCCACGCCAGGTAAGACTGCAAAAAGTTAATGTTTGTGTTTTTAAAACAAGTTCTAACCACGTAGGTAAAACATAATACCCGGTTCGTTGACCAGAATGATGATTTCGTTCGTACGTCAACAACTAATATTTAAAATATTCTTAGGGCGACCGCAACGCAACCGTCCTTGGGTGTATCGGAATATCGATTCACTCTTCCTCAGATTAGATTCTCGAGATATTTTAAAGCACGTTCTTACATCGTGCTCGTGAATCCACGAGGCGAGACACGAGCTAGGTCACAGTGCCGCACTAGTCACTACTGTGTTATTGCATAATGTTAGTAGCACGCAAGCCCTCGACTTGTTTCATCTATGTATAACACTGAGTAGACAAGACAACGTGCTTGCCTTGTAGGTAAACAAACATCAGGTCGGCTCGCGACTCTGCTGCCGGTTGCACGAGGCCCGGCCAGATCGTATCCATGACGATATTGATTGTTCAACACTTTATTTTAATGGCGCTAGAGATTAGGAACAGTAAAGATAATGCCACGAAGATGGCTTCGTTAAATTAAATTAAAACATTTTGAGAGAACCTCTTTTGAGCCCCTTTTTTAGGAGCTTGTCTCACTGCAGGAAAATGTTCACTCGTTGAGTTTGTTTTCGTTTTAGTCTTACCGGTCTTCTATGATGTCAAAATTATGTTTATATTATTTTGATTCTTAAGTAGGTTTTTTATGTCCTAAACATTTTTATTTTACCCGACTCAAAAAATCTAAAAAGGATGAGTTTAAGTTTATTAGGTGTACAAAGTTTTAAATTGTAGTATACTACATACAGGTCTCCGTCTTATTAATTACATTGAGTTCAAAAAGTATAATCCCTGTTGTTTACTACCAACTGGCATATAATCATAAATAGCTAAGCAAGGGTTCGCAAAGAAAGTGTAGGTATATTGCTGAACTTAGACAAACATGCGTGACACTGTGCTATCAGATGCAATGATCCTTCCAACGAACAGCTTCAAAAAGCTTAAGTTTAATCTGGAAATAAAGCTTCCCGAAGGATTATCTATCCTTCCACTCACCGCAAGCAATATCGCCTGGCCGCATTACCCTAATTGAGATGAATAGCGAGCAGTCGTGCCCACAGGACATTCCTTCTAGGTAAACGTCGTGACGCGTAACCAATAATGGCGACCCGACGTCACAGATGTGGTTTTCGCGTAATTATATTCAATTAAATATAATGTATCTAATGGTGTTTATATCGTCCCTTCGCTCACGGCGTCAGTTCGTGTTTACCCACCGGCGAGGAAGGTCTCGAAACCAGCCCTTGCGTGTTCTCGAACTTACTATAAAATAGACTGGGTTGTTGTGAAAACGTTGATGGATTCTTTCAAGTCTCAGTTGATTAAAAGTGAATGCAAACTGTCAATGTGAGTACATTTATTCGTATACCTACCAACATTTTTATTTTCGATAATGAAAAGCTAGCATATCGTCCCAAGCAATCATTATGATAATGCATCGATGAATTATGGTTTTGGTGCCCGTATGATTGTGGACTTATACATTTAAACTCAATATTTGCCATTCTATGTAAATTCTTTTGCGTACTACAGGGTGCATGTACCTACTATTGACCTAAGCCAACATTATAGTATAAGCTGTATACCTACTTTAACATGTGAGCAAAATAAAAAAATCTAATCTCTTCGTAATATTAAACTTCTCAGAGTGTTCAATTCCGCTAAATAACTTTACAGCAATGTTTTCATGCCGACCATGTGACTTTAATATCATCAGAGAAGAAGTTTTATAAGCAAACCAAAGTGTATTTTAAAGCTTTCTTTGGATGTGTTATGATGTGATAATTCAGTCGGATGAACACGGTCTTCTATTCTATTGTGTGCCAGTATTGTTGTGGTCTTCCGGGCCTTTACGGTGGGCGGTTTGTACTAGATGAAACTAAAACACCACGTACAATTTAAAGTTTATTCCCGGTTTTACAAAACAAGTCTAAGTAACACACTATCACAAGTAAGAAAGTTTGTAGGTACGTTCTACTAATTTTCACTTAAAAATAACATAATAACAAACCTTTTTGAGTCTAGATTATAATAAAGTGTGTGAAAACTCATCGTCAAAAGACTAAAGCTAAAATACTTAAACCGAACTAGATTAGTAGTACCTAGTCAGTTCGATTGAAAGGATGTGTCACGACGCGACGCCTCGCGTGCAGGTGAAAAATGCAAGGTTTTCGTTGACGGCGACATGACAATCTACCTATTGTCATGTCATAGTAATATAACACTTAATCGTACTTAGGAATTCCTAAGTATTACGTACAGAATATAAATTCTTGCTATTCTAGCACTACACTAAACAGCTATACAACTATAGTGTAGTCAGAAAATATATATAAATATAATGAAGAGGAAAGGTTTAATTTTTTGTTCGTTTGTTTGTAATGAATAGGCTCCGAAACTCTGGACCGATTTGAAAAATTATTTCACCGTTGGGAAGCTACACTATCCCCGGTGAACCTATGATCACTATTATTATATTTTAAAAAAAGATAGGGATCCGTACTAAACTAAGTATATAATAATACTAGAATGGGGACTAAATTATACACGAAGCGTATAGAGAACGGCCATTATTTATTTACTTTAGGTTTATGCTATCAAGATATCATCGACTGTAACTACGTTAAGATAAGTTAAGATACGATACCACGCTTCAATGCCATTTCATTATGCGGGAGTCATATACTGGTTTTCTGAATTGTTAGTAATGTAATGTCCTAATGTGTTCTTGCCTGTCGACTTAGCTTAGCTCAGCAATTCGCAATGTAAATTAAATTCTACACAAGATTTTTAAATTTTACGGTTTTTATTGTAAAACCTATGAAACCGAATCGTAACAAAGTTGCCCGGATGAGCTCAATTGATAAAGCATAGATATTTAAAGTAAAGTAAAGTAAAAAATCATTCATTTCTTTAGGCTTTACAAAATAAGCACTTAGTTTTTTTTTCGGCTGTTATGGTTTGTTTGAAATAATAATACAGTAGGTTGATCTCATATTACATGTTACCTTACGTATTTGAAAAATAGCATGTTATGTTATTCTTGAATACTTTCTGGAATAACGTATCTCCTAGTGCAGTAGTTCGGGAGCTTACCCAGTGTAAACAAAGGAATTTCACCTCCGCATAATATTAGGTATACTTACATAGAAAGTCACATGTCTCGGGCTTTAGCATCTCAAGGACAATTTAGTACAGGAGGTCTAGGTACCTAATTTAAGGTAATTATATGCATTACCTACCTACTCGCTGACGTTTTTGCAGTGTGATCGGACATGCATGTCATGCAAAGTAAATAAATTGTAGAATCTTTGAATAAAATAGCGTGGATATGATTTTCCAAGCCGACGACGACGCCCCCGTTTGTCGAGATTAAAAGCAATAAGTATTTATATTATGATTAGATTATTATGTTCCATTTCTGTAATAGTAAAAAGAAGTATTGCTTAAGTAGGCAAACTTCTAAAGGACCGAGCGGTTTATCAGATGGTCAGTATTTTTTTTTTAATGGGAAAAACCAAAATCTAGATGTTGTTCATAGCAGATCACCAATAAATAAATCCGGATGCTTAGTTACACAGCATACAACTAGCAAGGTGACGTCATCAGACAGAGAATTTACGAGATTCATAGTTTTATTACTAATTTTCTTCGAAGAGTTTGCAACGCTTCGTTCGGTACGGGAGACCTTCAAATGAAGCCATTGCAAAATGGTGTTAATTAACACAGATTATTAAACAAGCTTACACGGAAATCGCGTGCGGTGATCAAGTGAATCACGGCCCATCTCATTGGTCAATGTTTGTGTGGCTACGAGATAAGCGGTCATGTTTATCAACTCATCCAATACCAGTACAGTAAGCATACTTATCTAATAAGGTATTTACAGGCTACTGCTCGCAGCTTCGCTTTGCAAACACGAAGAACAAATGACAAAGTTGACGGATTGCGGGTAGCATAAAACGAAAGACGACCGATCCGTTCTTTATAATAACCATTCTATGAAAATTATTTGACATGTATTTCTTAAATATCCGATACAAAAGGTATCATCTAGTGACGTGTCCGAACCATTTCAGGAATTTATAGTTTTTTAAAACATGCCACGTTATTGTCATAGAGCTTACTCACACTTAGGCTAAGTTCTAAGAATCTTAAAGGCTTTTAATCCGTTGTTTTTTTCTCGGCACAGAACAACAAAGGCCTAATTTCAATCAACAGTCTCAAAATTATTTTAATTGCCTACTTAATGACAAAACCGATTGAGGCCATCTCAATATTATCAGTCTGCTCCAAGATAAACAAACATTTGGTTGGGTTTAAATACGGGCGTGGTAACAGTACAGATCCAGACTAAAGCTGAAGGTTATTTTTTTTTTAATTTACATAAATTTGGGTTCTTCACAAAAATATTCAACACAATTGCGAATGCTGCGCGGGCGAAACCGCGGGCACAGCTAGTAAACAATATAAATAAATGCACATTTAAATCAATGAGGTAACCAACATTTATTGATTCATTTTGTATGTGTAATTCGCTTGTTCTAAAGCCACACCATTCAGGAAATGTCCATAAACCGCAGTGTAATTTATAAACCTGGATAGCTTAGCTTTGAGAGCCCAGATAATTATGTTTAGTCATTCGACTCTGATAAGCAAGTCCTGGAATATAGCTGGTTTTCCCAGTGCTAAACAAAAACAATAAGTTATAGGTACCTACTCAGTGTGTGGGTGTTAATTACTATTTGCCGGTTGTTCGTACGCTGATCATGTTTCAATTATTATTTATCAGATCTCTTGTCTACGTCAATTCAGGAAGAGAAAGAACTGTTTGATAAGAGATTTTAATCAAATCTCTTGTCGAATAGTTCTTTGATCCTTGATGTGTTAATCAGCGTACAAAGAGCCGCTGTTGGCATTCGATTTATAAACTCAGATACGGCCTATACAGTAGGTATGCAATAAATTATAATAGTTTTACTAAACCTACGCATTGATAGATATCGGTCCACCATATCGGTACGATCTTCATAATACACAGCTTCCGTTTGCTGCTCGATCACGTTTTTTTTTTTTCGGAAATAATATATATTCCAGTCTAAACGTGGACGGAACTACATCTTAGTTAAATATCAATCCTATACATTATAGTATTTTTGGCTTGAAGAAGTAACAAACATCAGCATTTTTGGGTAAATAAGTGACTCTCCTAAGCGTCTTAACAACGTTACAGAGATTATTTGATACCTGGTAAACACGATAATTAACTGAAGATTTCCTGAATCTCCCTGTGTCCCTTAGGGATGTTATCGATTGGTAGTACCTATAGCGCCAGGTGAAAGCTGATACTCTTTTTCCTAATAAGAACCGATAAGTAATGTAATATAAATGGCTTAATCTAGTTTTACCCATATAGTTGATACAGGATAAGGAACGGAGGAAAAAACCCTATATTGCAGTATAATATTTATAGAATACTATAATGTACTTTTGGAGCAATTTATAATATGTTATTTATGTCAAATCACATATGGAATTGTTTAAAACTTTTGAACAAGTATATACATTTAACTGTAGGCATAAAGCGATTAGCGATTAGCAATTCCTGCAAAGAAAACGCAATTGTATAGTCGAAACTGTTATAATATGGCTATCAAAGTTCACAACAAATTGCCAAACGATGTCAAAGAACTAAAGGGTCCCTTATTCAACAGAAAGTTATTTAATTTATTAATTGAGCATTGTTTTTATTCGCTTGAAGATTACCTTAATTTTAAGTTTTGACCTAGAGAGTTCTATTTTAATTGACAATTTATTTGCGTTTATTTAATTTTATTGCTGACATTTAATTTAATTTTATTGATTTTTATATTCACGTGCCTGCATTCGGGCTGCAGATATGCAGCTCTACTGTGTTATTCCACCAATGTATTATGTACCATGTCTTATGTGAATAAATATTACTGATTACTGATTACTGACTGATATGGACAAAATCTCTGTATTCATTACGAAATGATCTAAAAACTTTTTAATTTTATGGCTCGCTGTGTTCATTTTTGCCACAACTCTAACTCTAACTCTCTAAAGTTTAGGACTCTTTTTACATGGACACTGACAGTGTCCATGTAAAAAGAGTCCTAAACTTTAGCATATTATAATTTCTACTTACTGATTATTATTTTTATTTTACTATTTTTTTTGTTTGTTTAGAGCATCTCTATTCCTTGTCCGTGATGGATGTGACTAAATAAAAAAGGTACAAACTGAAAATCAGCGTTGTTCCGCGCCACGCGTGGTTCAGCACATACTGAGTTTGACCCTTTTTGGCCAGCAGGCTAGCACGGTAGCCATGTATATTATTATTGTTTCCCTGTAGGTTTATTTTATTAAATTTTATGTGTGCTGTGTTTTACTATTTTAATGTGTTATTCAATTGAAACCTGTTTTTTTGGCCAAATAAAATATTTTTTCTTTCTTTTCTTAAAAGTATAATTGAATCGAATGATAATTATATCTTCTGATTATATATGTAGTATACATCTGAGTCTACAGAGTATTTTTTTAATTATCCTGTAACGCGCCCGTATACCTAACTTACCTATAGGTTTACCTATGTTTTACTTTATAAGTAGTTGTATAGTATTGACGTCATAAACAGAGCAATTTGCAAATATCTGAATAGTGATTATGATGCGAAGCGACGCGATTGAACAGCGGTTGTTTTATAATCGATTAAACAAATACTTATTCTGAATATTCATAAATAAGTTGCGATTCGAATAGTATCTTCACGTCTTGCACAGGACAAGCAATAACGAAAATATAAAGTTACAAAAAAATCCAATACTTTTTATCAATAGATGGCCTATACATTTATGAAAAATGATCTATTCATGAATGTACATATAGGCCATTCATGCGTCCGTTTGGCTACATTGATGACTTGTAAGATATAATACCTTATGATATTCTGTACATGTACATTTATATATTCTGAAGATGGTAGAGATCTTCAAAATGGTCATAGCTTACGATAAGAAATGCAGAACGGATAGAATTAATAAATGTTGTTCATCAATCTTCCGCCTGATGTAGTCGCATCCCGCATCATTTCAAATGACTACAATACTAAGACCAACTCGTTTAATTAACCTAAAGAATCCAATAATTATCTCTCGAATTAAAATCAAACTTAAACTGTTTGCAGCAGCACGGTCGTTTATTACTTGTGTTGTGATAGTTGCGTTGCGATAATGGTGGGTTTTCCTCAACCGACCGAAGGTGATCAAGGGTTGCATGTGCGTCATTGAACGACTGACCAACCCTTCTTTCTGTGGAAGTGTCAAATTATGCTGAATTAAATGACGCAGGCAAATTCCGCGGGGAATGTGGTGTATAGGCATAACTTAACAATCTTAATTTAAAAATCCTACGTCGTGTGTGTGTTTTTAATTTGATAAAATCGTACGTCCTGTGGGATCACAAAATATAGGTACTAAGCCATTATCTCTGCCATATACGTGATGTCACATTAGGTCTTTAATATACGGGCCCTATCTGAACACCAGTATGGCATTGATACTAAACAGAGTTTTCTTTTGTATTGGCAAAATTACTGATCAGTGGCGCGGCGGCGGCTCAAGCCGATTCTGCGTCCATTAAATGTGGTGAGACCAAACCATAAACGATCCTTTTTTCACGTCACGTTCAAAACAACACGGTAAAAAGTTCAAAACACTCGTCCATGCCAAGTTTTTACTCATTCATCGTGATTTTTATAGATTGCGTATAATCTAAAAATATCTAATACCGAAACATTTTTTCCTTATTTTAAAGTTGCGGCGCCGAAATTATAAATATAAACACGTTTGTTTCTTATTATGGTAGGTACCTACTCACATACTACCTTACTATCGTTATGCAAATTAACAGTTTATTTTAGTGCGGAAAGGTTGTTTAAGATTAGCACCTGTTATAATCTCTGCGTTGTGTTCGTGATACTAGTTTTAGAAAAAAAACGGGTACTAAGTGCTGTGTAAGAAATATTTCTTGAAGCATGAAATAAAAAAATAGCCTGGATGCGGCAAGCTGAAGACAGGGCGCTATGGCGCTCATTGGGGGAGGCCTATGTCCAGCAGTGGACTACTATAGGCTGATGATGATGATTAATTATAATACCTACCGACCAATAGGTATTATAATACATCTCCAAGAATGCTTTCAAAATGGACTTAAAAATAAAACAGCGGCTAAATTCTATAAATACACCAAAACATAAAAGCAAAAAATAAATTCGGGTCTCTTCCTACTTAAAGCGATTAATATTCTTAATTGCGAAATAAAAGGGGCAAAAAAGTTGCGGGGAATTCATATGACGTTGGTGAAGTGAGAGGCAAGGTCCAGCATGAACGTCATTCAGGTCAATACTCTGAATTTATTGATCTCACATTCAATTACGGTTTGAATTGAAGCGGATGCCTACGAGAAAGATGCGATCTCGCCCTCTCAGGCGATAACCGCAGAATATTTTGGATTAAGAATGAAACAAATTTAACTTGTTGGCCAGGATGATCACCGCATTCAAAAGCGACATGCCAGGCCGTGAATGAAGTTAATTTATAGATATGTCATCCATACCTACGTCTACCATAACCATATAGACATCTCTTCAAATTAACTTCCAAGGTTGAACGTTGAACTTGGCTGCAAGACAGGGAGAACGTGACCCTTTCTGCTAGACATAACAGCCTATTGCAGTTAATTTGTCTTAGCTTTCAAAATACGTCATCGATACAAAATTACAATCCCAAGCATCACATACCCTGGTATTATTGTGGACCTTTCCTTATTCAAAGAGAACAACACGTCAGCTACTATATCTAAGACGCATTACTTTACTCTCTTAGAAAAACTGTTAAAGCATTGCCAAGAACCATTAGCAACGCCTCTCGGAACACGAAATGAAAACGCGTTGAGGTCGTATCCGGTAAAAGCGGTCCACATTCCTCTAGGGACCGGATTCGCTGAGAAAACTTACCCGTCCGGTAGCAATCTAAGGTCTTTTGGAGATGTGACAACTTAACTTCGAGGTTTTGTTACAGTGCGGACCCGTTTTCAGTTAATTTACTTAGCTAAAAGGACATAAAGTAATTATTAAAGTACTAAATGATTGAATGTTATAACAGTTCTTTCTACTTTATTAGTTGTTAAAAGTAAATTGATTTACTCCGTTTAAAATACTTCGAATCTTGACCTAAACTCAAAGATAAGTAGCGTTCCCAATAACAAAAAGATGAGAAAACATTCAATCTATTCCAAAAATATTGCCTTTGTAATAATAATATGAGAATTTAAATTCGTAATAAGAATCAGAATTGGCGAAATAAGTACTCGTATATATTTTCCTTCCCTGGACATAAAAGTTTTTTTTTTTCGCAAAATAAAGATCAAATTTTTATTTTCCTTTTAAGATCACAAAAAAAAATCTATCACGACTACATTTGAAAAGAGGAAAGCTTCTGAAGAGGCACTGAATATAAATAGGCTATTTACCTTTTATCTCCCCAAAAAATAGCGGAACGAAGAGATAAGTAGGCAAGGTAGAGAACTCAATTGAATAATATTTCTTAACAACTTTACTGATACTAAAGACAGCGATAAAGTTCTCCTGGCAACAGGTGGCGAGGGTGGAGTCGAGCAAACACTTGTGGCACCCCCTCCTGACCCTGTTGCTATCGATATCGATGTTCAAATGATGCTTGAAGCGTGTAAAAAGGCCTTGAAGGTGTAGAGCTGTTTGTGTCTACATTCATCTTCGCATAGTTTTTAGTACAGACGTCGATCTCACTTTCAGCCATATGTTCCAGGGGCCAAATTCCGCTAACCAACAATAGAATCGTCCATAGAATCGTCCATAGATAAAGAAACACTAATTCACTGCCTCGTTGTTCTTAAATTCTAGAACACTGATTTTCGACTCATCAATTGACTTAATTTCTGATTTTGTATTTCACATGTTATACTTACAATTCTTATCTACAGCATTACCTTTAACCAATTTTCAGATTCCCATATCAAGGCTGAATATAAAGCAAAAGATTATTTCATTCATTTTCATAAATATTCATAGTTATCTATATGACCTTCTGCAAAAAGTGTTGCTGTGTTGTGGTAGGGTCCATCGTTTACGTTACGTTACGTATTATTCAATTTGTTGCGTAATCTTGCTAGATGTCGATAATGGCGTTGACTGGTGTTTTTTGATGAATTGTTTACAAATTTCTTACACATGACTCGGTTATTTAACTTATTTATTTATCCAGCAGCGCTGTGGTCAGAGAGTTACGCTAAACCTACGCGTCGATCGATTTAAATTTAATGCCCCTTTTTGACCGAGAGCGAAGCGTCTCTGCTTCAAGGCTGGCAAAATTTACGTTTGTGTCATGTATGTACATGTACGTACTCCTCTATAGGGCAGGCTATGTTTTACAAACCAATCTGGACGAAACTTGCAACTAGCAACCGGTCATTTTCGTAGCACTTCGAGTTTTATTCTACATATGTAAGTGCTATAATTTCCATCTAAATATTTTATTTCGATGGCGCTAATGGCAATAAAGATTACATTTTGTTTTTAGACACTGAATTACTACCAATCTATGTAGTAGTTATTTCCAGTGGCGGCGCCTTTATCGATCAATAGAAAAAACAACATTTCCCTAGACAATTTAGACACTAAAGCAAAGTGGTCAATACGCCTGAAATCCCTATCAAATTGTCCAGCATCGATTGCAAGGGGCTCGTACTCGATACGCCTTGTTTTACGGTGGCTCTTGCCTTGGCTAGTGATGCGCTGTGCATTGCAAGGTTGTCGATACTAAGCTATTAATGACTAAGCAATCTGTACATGATCTTGATCACTCATGATCAAGGTTCAATAAAAATAACTTGGTTTTATTAAAAAAATATGCTTGTGTTCTGCTCAGGTTGATGAAAGTAGCGGTGAATTAATTCTATCTATTTAACTGTGCCCGTGGAGATAAACATCTAATTTGAATTAAGACAAGTATCAGTCTGCCAGCGTTTTTGTAATCCGACGACTCGGACCGAACATGGCTATTAATTCAGCCAAATTCTCCTTTCACCGCCCAGCGCGTTGCATATATCGTATATCGCCCATCGTTTACATATCAAGAAACTTTACGCTCTCTTCCTACGAATTAAGCTTTATAATTTAAACATAATCTTGAATGCGTTAAAGATTGTGACAGGCAAATTAAAATTTTAGTAACACGATTTGAATTGTAAAGCGCCTAATCAGCGAAGGACGGATATTAAAAATGCTTAATATTCATGTAAAGTTACTATAAGCGTTCCGTCTGTGTTTCTGCTTGGAGAAGTATTTGTTGGTGTGTAAATCGCGGTTGATTTGAATATGCCTACGTGACTATTTAAAATTTACATTTAATTTAGTTGGTACTTGGTAGAGGTAGAGACCCTTTAAAATTGATTAAGAACCTCCTTTTCTGATTTTGGTAAGATTTAATATGCTAGATACTAAAATAAAATAAATTGATAAAAATAAATCAATTAATAATGCGAAGTAGTAGAAGTAGAGCTTGTGTTAAATTCAAAATAATTGTGCATAACAGCTGTATGTTTTTAAAATAAAAAAAACTAAATTTGATTTACCTACATAATATGTTACGTTCGGCTCCAAAAGGTTACGGAGCTGAGTATTTGATGTTAATTTCAACTCGATACCTCTACGCGTTCCTGATTTAAGAGGGTTGACAGACGGACAACAAAGTGATCCTATAAAGTTTTCTTTGTTCCTCAAAAAGAACAAAATATCCCAAAAGATACGGAATCCTAGTGATTTCGATAATCGGGGTTTAAATCTGCGTTCTCAAAAACTAAATACGTTTTATCTAGAACGTCTATGTAGAGCGCCAAATAATGTTGGTCACAATTTACTAATTACTTTCATATCATATGCAGATTTCTCGATAAAGTGACCAGTCCCATCCTTAGCGCCAATTGCACGGCGTCGGTGGGGGGAGGAGGTCATCAGTTTGGGGGGGAGGTGCGTGCGTCACGAGACGCCGCGATCTAGGTTGACTGCGACACGACTGGCGCTGCAATTTGCCGTATGCGATTGTTGAACTCTGGACTTCTCAATATCTAGATACCTAAGATTGATACCTAGATTATATGTGTAAACTTTTACTTCTGATCTTCTGCTAGGGGCTTCTTTATTCCCTAAAAAAATACTTGTCATGGATATAGTGAAGCCCCTTCTACTTAATTTTCAGTTACGTATGAGTACCCAATCTTATTTTATGGACCTGTATCGGCCAAGGCAGGACAGGACGTAATAAGGACAATTGTTATAAATAAAACAATTGAACATTGTCCCC